>NADL03000002.1:600000-1200000 GCA_002205965.3 Kappaphycus alvarezii
CGTAAAGATACGTACGATAATTTTAACTTGGTCTGTTACGCAGACAGAAGTTTAAAACGTCGAGAGAATTACGATTAGCAATTGTATGGCATGGATCAGGAAAAAATCATTTCTTCACTTTTAGGACTGAATTGAAGAAAGTTGATCCTGCCCATTCCACACCCAGACGACCTCAAAGCCTCTAAGAAATGAAGTTCGAGTCGGGTGACTAAACTCCGAGTTTTGTAGGGCACTGCAAACTACAGACGCCGCGCACGTTGACCAGAGTGTTAGCCGAGCTTCCGATACAGTCGCGTCGTGACTCCTCCTGTCGAGCATCCGCTGCGGGAATCGATAGCTGCCGCGTCTATCTCTACGACCTTGGATGTTTTCACTGAGGATGACCCTAACGAGTTGAAAGCTAAAAGCACAAAATTCCATGGTAGCTTCGACCGTCACGGAAGGGCATCCCCAGGCGTAGCTGCCACTTTCTTGGCAGGCCATCTTCCGCTTTTTTTTTGTAGTCTTTGTTTTACGGTTTTCTGCTGCATTGGCAACGGCTCACAACTTCCGTGCTGCCATTGACGTATAACTCCCCTAGATTTAATGGCTATGTAGATTCTGAAGCCGAAACAGTTTTTAAATGGGTTTTAACCCTGTGATAGAACAAGCAAACAGGGATTAAATTCCAAGGTGACTAACTCTCTTGACGCGGCTGTTTCTCGGCTCGCACGGGGGGAACTCCCGGACGCTGTGCTTCCCTCGTGGCAGCGGCGACGCTCCTCCCGCTTCAGCCGACTCCCGACAAGGTCCGGCCGATCGCCATCGGGTCTGTGCTTCGCAGGATAGTGACGAAGGCACTGCTCCCGGCCGCAATAGCCGACTCACACTCGGTTATGTCGCCGCATCAGACGGCCAACGGTGTTAAAGCCTGGTTGGACTCTATTGTACACGACACCCGCACGACACTACGCCGCTTCTCCGCCACCCCGAACGTCGCCACGGTCCTCATAGACGCTAACAACGCCTTTAACCGCGTTGATCGGCAGTCTATGCTGGACCACCTACCAATGCTCCCCCTCGCTAGCCCGCTTCGCAAACATGATCTACGGCCGAATGCAACCGCCATTGCTTGTCCCGAACCGGGATCGCACCGTCATACCAAGTGCCCAGGGCACCCAACAGGGTGACCCGGCCAGCATGTTGTTGTTCTCGCTAACGATCCAACCCCTCATCCGTCGGGTTGCTGAGATCCCCAACATTGCTCTCTGCCAATGGTACGCCGATGACGGCACGATCGTCGGGAACCTTGGCGCCATCCGTCAGGCGCTCAGGCTCCTTGCCCGAGATGGTCCCACGGTTGGCTTCCATGTCAACCCACGAAAGACACGCATATACTGGCCTCACGTCATGCCGCAGGATCGAGCAGCCCTCTTAGCGGAATTCCCTCTCGCAGAATGCTCGCGGGACGGCTTTCCGCTTCTAGGGGCCCCCATTGGGAACAAAGCGTTCACGGAGAGTTTTCTCCGGTCCAAGATTGCTCAGTGCCGCCGACCCTGGACCGCCTCCTGCTGGTCCGCGACGCCCGCGCCCGGTTCCACATGCACCGGATCTGTGCCTCTGCATGCCTCCTATCGCATGCATTCAAGCTCTCAGATCCGCGCTTAGCGAGTCCGCCGCAGAAGAATTTGATGATCTACAACGGTCATCATATGAAAAGTTACACGGCATAGCTCTCACGGACCGAGCCTGGGACCAAGTCTGCCTCCCCATGCACCTCGGAGGTCAGGGCTTCGAAAGCATCGCCTCGTGCCTCCACGGCGCTGCCGCCGCCAGCATCATTGATGCTGCGCCCGCACGGCAGCGAACTTCCGCATACGCCACGCCGCGTGCTTGTGCACTTGCTTCTGGCCGCTACCGCGGCGACCGGTCCTTCCTCCTCCGTCAGGCTGGGCCTTCTCTCCGCCGTTTCGCCCTCTCCATCCCCGGATAGTCGACCTTTCCACCCTTGACCCTCCAACTCTAGCTGCTTCACCCACCAACACTCTAACCCTTCTCAAACGGGTGCAGCAAGAGGCGCGGGCAAGAGTACATTGGCACGACGACTCCTGGGCGAATGCCCCAAACCCGACCGCACACAGCGACGCCGACATTCGACATCGCATCCGTGGCTTAGCGTTCCGCCGCAGCCCCGCTGCGGCGTTTCTCTTCGCTCACCCCACGGCAGCTACGAAGGTCCACACACACACACTGGCAGACCATGCTCCGCCGTCACCTCGGACTGCCAGTGTATGATGACTCCATGCCCCTCAACTGCCACCACTGTGACCACCCCTTGGACACCCTCGGGGATCACGCCGCCGACCTCTGCTGCCCTGGTTTCGGCCGTCGTCACCGCCATAACTCGCTCTGTAATGCGATTGCGACACACGTTACCCGCGCCGCGGGTCTGGATACTCGGCACGAGGTTCCGTTCTCGTCCCGGGCACTGAGCTCCGGCCCGCCGATATCCTTGTACAACCGCCCCCAACCCCGGAAGGCACAACGTTGCGCCCCATTGCCTGTGACATCACTGTCGTCTCACCGTTTAAGGCCGCAGTTCGCACCAAGGCGACCCAGGTCGCCGGAGGCGCTGCTGAACTGGCGGCCCGCAAGGTCACAACCCTGGAACGCAACATCGCCCGACGCCTCCCCGCTCCCTCAACTGGCCCATCTTCTGCGCCTTACACGCCGAACTTCACGTTTCGACCTCTGGCGTTTGATTCCCTAGGTGCCCCTTCCCCTGGAACTATTGCATTTATCGAGGAGTTAGTTCCACGGATCGCGTCCAAGTGTCACTCGACAGTTGGCGTTATCCGCCGCCGTATCTACCAGCGACTGAGTTGCACCCTCTGGTCATCCATCGCTGAAGCTATCCTGTCGCGAGCCCCGATGCGCATGGACGACGAAGTACACCCGGTTAGATCTTAACCGTATAGTTAGGACGTGCGCAGTCCCCAGTAGATACTGAACGCATTAAACTTCTTCACTGTACGGTATCGAACTACGCTAGATTCATTTTACCCACTTATAAATAAACACCTACTCGTATTTGCTGAGGAAGCCATGCGATTTTCCTCAAACAAATCGCATTTAACAAAACGCAAGTAAGCATCTTCTCTTGCAATAATCTAATGGAGTTGTACTGATGACTAAATGTGTCCTTGGCAATGCCATCAATGTTCCTTGGCAATGCCATCAATTAAAACTCACTCGCATATACTTGAAAAGATAGCGCAAGGAGGATTTTCCGCGCTCAAACCCTCCCAAGTCTTCACTGAGAACGGAGGTTTCGTCGTCATTTCATCTAATGACCTTTGGTGGCGACTTCACCCTCATCAGCGGTGCTGGGCTTAGCTGAGAAATTGCGGGGCTCGATGCTTGATGCCTCGGGTTTCAGAGCCAGTGACCCAATATCACCCACAGCAATTTCAGACTGCGACAGGCTGCACAAAGCCTCCACGGACACCCCTTCAAAAGGGGCCTCTCCCTCTGAGTCCTCATGCTTCTCGGGCATCGGGGCGCCCATGCATGGGCCAACATCCGCGGCAACCTTTGTCAGGTCTGAGACAACACCGGCATCCGCACTGTCGACTTCAAACGGCGTCTCATATGCCACTGTATTACCAGCCACAGCAATGCCTTCTTTCATAGTCACTGAGCTTCTACAGATAAGCTGGTTTCGATCTCCGGTGCCGTCGCAATAGTCATACTTGACCCTCCTTCCCACTCGCTCGCAGATACGGCGGCGTCCGTAGCGCCTGTCTCAACAGAGAGGACAACGCGTTCCACCTCAGGAGCCTCTACACTAGATACAGGTTCCATCTCCGTCTTGCTGATAGCTTTTGCTTCTGATGATGACACTCCAGCACCTGCCGCCGCCGATGCAACTCCAACTGCAGTACCCTTTCTACTTGGTACAGAACCTGCGGCAATCTCAGCAGACGTAAACCCGTTTCAACAGTTTCCCCTGCCACAGTCTGAGCAACACCTGTCCCTTCCGATTCCTTCGCAGTGGTATCCTCTTCAACACTCTCAACACCCGAAAACTCCCGACTGTGTAGCAGGCATATCTTCGCTCTCAACTCCGTTGCTCTCTACAGCAGGCGCCATTTCCATCGTAGTACCATAAGATGTCCGCAACCGGCTCTTCTCCTGGAGCCCTAACACTGTCGTCAACCAATGGGTTCTCAACGTCAGCCTCAGGCTTGGGCCCTGACGGCACCTCTACCACATCACTCGGCACTTCAGCTGCATCCTCAGCCTCTCCGACGCACGTTCTCCAACCTCCGCATCGACGATTACACCCGCAGCAACCTCAGCCTTTGCTTCCTCAGCCTTTGCTACTTCAGCCTCTGCATCCGCAGCCTCTCCGATCGCACCCTCTGTGACTGCAGTGTCTGCAACCTCAGACGCTACATCCTTAGTCTCTGCACCTTCAGTTACAGCCTCGGTACCTTCAGTTACAGCCTTGGCCCCCTCAGTTACAGCGTCGGCAATGACGACCGGAGCAGCTTCAGTCACAACAACCTCAACTTCCAGTCTCGGTGGAATCAAAAACAGTTTCTCTAGCCACAGTCTCCCCAACCACAATCCCTTCCGATTCCTTCCCAGTGTTGTCCTCTACAACACTCTCAACAGCTAACACACTCCCGACCGCTGCAGCCACAACTCCGCATTCAACTTCCGTGCTCTCTACAGCAGGCGCCGCTTCAATCGTAGCCTCATCACCTGCCGCATCCGGCTCTTCTCCAGCCACCCCAATACTCTCCTCAACCGTTGCCTTCTCTACTTCAGCCTCGGCCCTCGCCCGGTTGGCATCTCTACCGCATCACTAGCCGCTTCAGCTCCAACCTCGTCCTCTCTTACCTCAGCCGCAGCTTCAGCAACCACAGGCCCCATAACCTCAGTTTCAGCTATACCTTCTGACGGCACCTCTACTGCATCAGTAGCCACTTCACTCGCCACCGCTCCAGCCACAGCTTCACGTTCAACTTCCGTGCTCTCAATAGCAGGCGCCGTTTCCATCGTAGTACCGATAGCTGCCGCAACCGGCTCTTCTCAGCCACCCCAACACTCTCCTCAAACGTTTCCTTCTCTACATCAGCCTCGGCCCTCGGCTCGGTCGGCATCTCTACCGAATCACTAGCCGCTTCAGCTCCAACCTCGGCTTCTCCTACCTCAGCTGCAGCCTCTGCCACCGCAGCCTCTGTAGCCTCAGCTTCAGCCTGAGCCTCTGACGGCACCGCTACTGCATCACTCGGCACTTCAACAGCAACCTCGGCCTCTCCTACCTCAGCCACAGCTTCTGCCACCGCAGCCTCTGTAACCTCAGCTTCAGCCTGAGCCTCTGACAGCCTCTACTGCATCACTCGGCGCTTCAACACCAACCTCGGCCTCCCTTACCTCAGCCGCAGCTTCAGCCACCACAGGCTCCAAACTCTCAGCTTCAGCCACAGCTTCAGACGGCACCCCACTGCATCAGTAGCCACTTCACTCTCGACTGCAGCAGGCACAGCTTCACGTTCAACTTCCGTGCTCTCAACAGCAGGCGCCGTTTCCATCGTAGTACTAACAGCTTCCGCAACTGTCTCTTCTCCAGCCACCCAACACTCTCCTCAATCGTTTCCTTCTCTACATCACCCTCGGCCCTTGGCTCGGACGGCATCTCTACTGCATCACTCGCACTTCAACAGCAACCTCGGCCTCTCCTACCTCAGCCACAGCTTCTGCCACCGCAGCCTCTGTAACCTCAGCTTCAGCCTGAGCCTCTGACGGCACCTCTACTGCATCACTCGACGCTTCAACACCAACCTCGGCCTCCCTTACCTCAGCCGCAGCTTCAGCCACCGCAGGCTCCAAACCCTCAGCTTCAGCCACAGCTTCAGACGGCACCCCACTGCATCAGTAGCCACTTCACTCTCGACTGCAGCAGGCACAGCTTCACGTTCAACTTCCGTGCTCTCAACAGCAGGCGCCGTTTCCATCGTAGTACTAACAGCTGCCGCAACCGTCTCTTCTCCAGCCACACCAACACTCTCCTCAGCCGTTTCCTTCTCTACATCACCCTCGGCCATCGGCTCAGACGGCATCTCTACCGCATCACTAGCCGCTTCAACAGCAACCTCGGCCTCTCCTACCTCAGCCGCAGCTTCAGCCACCGCAGCCTCTGTAGCTTCAGCATCAGCCTGAGCCTCTGACGGCACCTCTACTGCATCACTCGGCGCTTCAATACCAACCTCGGCCTCCCTTACCTCAGCCGCAGCTTCAGCCACCGCAGGCTCCAACCTCTCAGCTTCAGCCACAGCTTCAGACGGCACCCCGACTGCATCAGTAGCCACTTCACTCTCGACTGCAGCAGGCACAGCTTCACGTTCAACTTCCGTGCTCTCAACAGCAGGCGCCGTTTCCATCGTAGTACTAACAGCTGCCGCAACCGTCTCTTCTCCAGCCACCCAACAATCTCCTCAGCCGTTTCCTTCTCTACATCAGCCTCGGCCTCGGCTCGGTCGGCATCTCTACCGAATCACTAGCCGCTTCAGCTCCAACCTCGGCTTCTCCTACCTCAGCTGCAGCCTCTGCCACCGCAGCCTCTGTAGCTTCAGCTTCAGCCTGAGCCTCTGACGGCACCTCTACTGCATCACTCGGCGCTTCAATACCAACCTCGGCCTCCCTTACCTCAGCCACAGCTTCTGCCACCGCAGGCTCCAACCTCTCAGCTTCAGCCACAGCTTCAGACGGCACCCCGACTGCATCAGTAGCCACTTCACTCTCGACTGCAGCAGGCACGGCTTCACGTTCAACTTCCGTGCTCTCAACAGCAGGCGCCGTTTCCATCGTAGTACTAACAGCTGCCGCAACCGTCTCTTCTCCAGCCACCCCAACAATCTCCTCAGCCGTTTCCTTCTCTACATCACCCTCGGCCCTCGGCTCGGTCGGCATCTCTACCGAATCACTAGCCGCTTCAGCTCCAACCTCGGCTCTCCTACCTCAGCTGCAGCCTCTGCCACCGCAGCCTCTGTAGCCTCAGCTTCAGCCTGAGCCTCTGACGGCACCGCTACTGCATCACTCGGCACTTCAACAGCAACCTCGGCCTCTCCTACCTCAGCTGCAGCTTCAGCCACCGCAGGCTCCAACTCTCAGCTTCAGCCACAGCTTCAGACGGCCCCGACTGCATCAGTAGCCACTTCACTCTCGACTGCAGCAGGCACAGCTTCACGTTCAACTTCCGTGCTCTCAACAGCAGGCGCCGTTTCCATCGTAGTACTAACAGCTGCCGCAACCGTCTCTTCTCCAGCCACACCAACACTCTCCTCAGCCGTTTCCTTCTCTACATCACCCTCGGCCATCGGCTCAGACGGCATCTCTACCGCATCACTAGCCGCTTCAACAGCAACCTCGGCCTCTCCTACCTCAGCCGCAGCTTCTGCCACCGCAGCCTCTGTAGCTCAGCTTCAGCCTGAGCCTCTGACGGCACCTCTACTGCATCACTCGGCGCTTCAATACCAACCTCGGCCTCCCTTACCTCAGCCGCAGCTTCAGCCACCGCAGGCTCCAACCTCTCAGCTTCAGCCACAGCTTCAGACGGCACCCCGACTGCATCAGTAGCCACTTCACTCTCGACTGCAGCAGGCACAGCTTCACGTTCAACTTCCGTGCTCTCAACAGCAGGCGCCGTTTCCATCGTAGTACTAACAGCTGCCGCAACCGTCTCTTCTCCAGCCACCCCAACAATCTCCTCAGCCGTTTCCTTCTCTACATCAGCCTCGGCCCTCGGCTCGGTCGGCATCTCTACCGAATCACTAGCCGCTTCAGCTCCAACCTCGGCTTCTCCTACCTCAGCTGCAGCCTCTGCCACCGCAGCCTCTGTAGCCTCAGCTTCAGCCTGAGCCTCTAAAGGCACCGCTACTGCATCACTCGGCACTTCAACAGCAACCTCGGCCTCTCCTACCTCAGCCACAGCTTCTGCCACCGCAGCCTCTGTAACCTCAGCTTCAGCCTGAGCCTCTGACGGCACCTCTACTGCATCACTCGGCGCTTCAATACCAACCTCGCCCTCCCTTACCTCAGCCGCAGCTTCAGCCACCACAGGCTCCAACCTCTCAGCTTCAGCCACAGCTTCAGACGGCACCCCGACTGCATCAGTAGCCACTTCACTCTCGACTGCAGCAGGCACAGCTTCACGTTCAACTTCCGTGCTCTCAACAGCAGGCGCCGTTTCCATCGTAGTACTAACAGCTGCCGCAACCGTCTCTTCTCCAGCCACCCAACAATCTCCTCAGCCGTTTCCTTCTCTATCAGCCTCGGCCTCGGCTCGGTCGGCATCTCTACCGAATCACTAGCCGCTTCAGCTCCAACCTCGGCTTCTCCTACCTCAGCTGCAGCCTCTGCCACCGCAGCCTCTGTAGCCTCAGCTTTCAGCCTGAGCCTCTAAAGGCACCGCTACTGCATCACTCGGCACTTCAACAGCAACCTCGGCCTCTCCTACCTCAGCCACAGCTTCTGCCACCGCAGCCTCTGTAACCTCAGCTTCAGCCTGAGCCTCTGACGGCACCTCTACTGCATCACTCGGCGCTTCAATACCAACCTCGCCCTCCCTTACCTCAGCGCAGCTTCAGCCACCACAGGCTCCAACCTCTCAGCTTCAGCCACAGCTTCAGACGGCACCCCGACTGCATCAGTAGCCACTTCACTCTCGACTGCAGCAGGCACAGCTTCACGTTCAACTTCCGTGCTCTCAACAGCAGGCGCCGTTTCCATCGTAGTACTAACAGCTGCCGCAACCGTCTCTTCTCCAGCCACCCCAACAATCTCCTCAGCCGTTTCCTTCTCTACATCAGCCTCGGCCCTCGGCTCGGTCGGCTCTCTACCGAATCACTAGCCGCTTCAGCTCAACCTCGGCTTCTCCTACCTCAGCTGCAGCCTCTGCCACCGCAGCCTCTGTAGCTTCAGCTTCAGCCTGAGCCTCTGACGGCACCTCTACTGCATCACTCGGCGCTTCAATACCAACCTCGCCCCCTTACCTCAGCCGCAGCTTCAGCCACCGCAGGCTCCAAACCCTCAGCTTCAGCCAAGCTTTTTGACGGAACCCTACTGCATCAGTAGCCACTTCACTCTCGACTGCAGCAGGCACAGCTTCACGTTCAACTTCCGTGCTCTCAACAGCAGGCGCCGTTTCCATCGTAGTACTAACAGCTGCCGCAACCGTCTCTTCTCCAGCCACCCCAACAATCTCCTCAGCCGTTTCCTTCTCTACATCAGCCTCGGCCCTCGGCTCGGTCGGCATCTCTACCGAATCACTAGCCGCTTCAGCTCCAACCTCGGCTTCTCCTACCTCAGCTGCAGCCTCTGCCACCGCAGCCTCTGTAGCTTCAGCTTCAGCCTGAGCCTCTGACGGCACCTCTACTGCATCACTCGGCGCTTCAATACAAACCTCGCCCTCCCTTACCTCAGCCGCAGCTTCAGCCACCACAGGCTCCAACCTCTCAGCTTCAGCCACAGCTTCAGACGGCACCCCGACTGCATCAGTAGCCACTTCACTCTCGACTGCAGCAGGCACAGCTTCACGTTCAACTTTCCGTGCTCTCAACAGCAGGCGCCGTTTCCATCGTAGTACTTAACAGCTGCCGCAACCGTCTCTTCTCCAGCCACACCAACACTCTCCTCAACCGTTTCCTTCTCTACATCACCCTCGGCCATCGGCTCAGACGGCATCTCTACCGCATCACTAGCCGCTTCAACAGCAACCTCGGCCTCTCCTACCTCAGCCGCAGCCTCTGCCACCGCAGCCTCTGTAACCTCAGCTTCAGCCTGAGCCTCTGACGGCACCTCTACTGCATCACTCGGCGCTTCAATACCAACCTCGCCCTCCCTTACCTCAGCCGCAGCTTCAGCCACCACAGGCTCCAAACTCTCAGCTTCAGCCACAGCTTCAGACGGCACCCCGACTGCATCAGTAGCCACTTCACTCTCGACTGCAGCAGGCACAGCTTCACGTTCAACTTCCGTGCTCTCAACAGCAGGCGCCGTTTCCATCGTAGTACTAACAGCTGCCGCAACCGTCTCTTCTCCAGCCACCCCAACAATCTCCTCAGCCGTTTCCTCTCTACATCAGCCTCGGCCCTCGGCTCGGTCGGCATCTCTACCGAATCACTAGCCGCTTCAGCTCCAACTCGGCTTCTCCTACCTCAGCTGCAGCCTCTGCCACCGCAGCCTCTGTAGCCTCAGCTTTCAGCCTGAGCCTCTAAAGCACCGCTACTGCATCACTCGGCACTTCAACAGCAACCTCGGCCTCTCCTACCTCAGCCACAGCTTCTGCGCACCCGCAGCCTCTGTAGCCTCATCTTCAGCCTGAGCCTCTGACAGCACCTCTACTGCATCACTCGGCGCTTCAACACCAACCTCGGCTCCCTTACCTCAGCCGCAGCTTCAGCCACCACAGGCTCCAAACTCTCAGCTTCAGCCACAGCTTCAGACGGCACCCCGACTGCATCAGTAGCCACTTCACTCTCGACTGCAGCAGGCACAGCTTCACGTTCAACTTCCGTGCTCTCAACAGCAGGCGCCGTTTCCATCGTAGTACTAACAGCTGCCGCAACCGTCTCTTCTCTAGCACCCCAACACTCTCCTTAACCGTTTCCTTCTCTACATCACCCTCGGCAATCGGCTCGGACGGCATCTCTACTGCATCACTCGCACTTCAACAGCAACCTCGGCCTCTCCTACCTCAGCCGCAGCCTCTGCCACCGCAGCCTCTGTAGCTTCAGCTTTCAGCCTGAGCCTCTGACAGCTCCTCTACTGCATCACTCGGCGCTTCAATACCAACCTCGGCCTCCCTTACTCAGCCGCAGCTTCAGCCACCGCAGGCTCCAAACCCTCAGCTTCAGCCACAGCTTTGACGGAACCCCTACTGCATCAGTAGCCACTTCACTCTCGACTGCAGCAGGCACAGCTTCACGTTCAACTTCCGTGCTCTCAACAGCAGGCGCCGTTTCCATCGTAGTACTAACAGCTGCCGCAACCGTCTCTTCTCCAGCCACCCCAACAATCTCCTCAGCCGTTTCCTTCTCTACATCACCCTCGCAATCGGCTGCGGACGGCATCTCTACTGCATCACTCGGCACTTCAACAGCAACCTCGGCCTCTCCTACCTCAGCCGCAGCCTCTGCCACCGCAGCCTCTGTAGCCTCAGCTTCAGCCTGAGCCTCTGACGGCACCTCTACTGCATCACTCGGCGCTTCAATACCAACCTCGGCCTCCCTTACCTCAGCCGCAGCTTCAGCCACACAGGCTCCAAACTCTCAGCTTCAGCCACAGCTTCAGACGGCACCCCGACTGCATCAGTAGCCACTTCACTCTCGACTGCAGCAGGCACAGCTTCACGTTCAACTTCCGTGCTCTCCAACGCAGGCGCCGTTTCCATCGTAGTACTAACAGCTGCGCAACCGTCTCTTCTCCCCCCCCAACAATCTCCTCAGCCGTTTCCTTCTCTACATCAGCCTCGGCCCTCGGCTCGGTCGGCATCTCTACCGAATCACTAGCCGCTTCAGCTCCAACCTCGCTTCTCCTACCTCAGCTGCAGCCTCTGCCACCGCAGCCTCTTAGCCTCAGCTTCAGCCTGAGCCTCTAAAGGCACCGCTACTGCATCACTCGGCACTTCAACAGCAACCTCGGCCTCTCCTACCTCAGCCAGCTTCTGCCACCGCAGCCTCTGTAACCTCAGCTTCAGCCTGAGCCTCTGACGGCACCTCTACTGCATCACTCGGCGCTTCAATACCAACCTCGCCCTCCCTTACCTCAGCCGCAGCTTCAGCCACCACAGGCTCCAACCTCTCAGCTTCAGCCACAGCTTCAGACGGCACCCCGACTGCATCAGTAGCCACTTCACTCTCGACTGCAGCAGGCACAGCTTCACGTTCAACTTCCGTGCTCTCAAAGCAGGCGCCGTTTCCATCGTAGTACTAACAGCTGCCGCAACCGTCTCTTCTCCAGCCACCCCAACAATCTCCTCAGCCGTTTCCTTCTCTACATCAGCCTCGGCCCTCGGCTCGGTCGGCATCTCTACCGAATCACTAGCCGCTTCAGCTCCAACCTCGGCTTCTCCTACCTCAGCTGCAGCCTCTGCCACCGCAGCCTCTGTAGCTTCAGCTTCAGCCTGAGCCTCTGACGGCACCTCTACTGCATCACTCGGCGCTTCAATACCAACCTCGCCCTCCCTTACCTCAGCCGCAGCTTCAGCCACCGCAGGCTCCAAACCCTCAGCTTCAGCCAAAGCTTTTGACGGAACCCTACTGCATCAGTAGCCACTTCACTCTCGACTGCAGCAGGCACAGCTTCACGTTCAACTTCCGTGCTCTCAACAGCAGGCGCCGTTTCCATCGTAGTACTAACAGCTGCCGCAACCGTCTCTTCTCCAGCCACCCCAACAATCTCCTCAGCCGTTTCCTTCTCTACATCACCCTCGGCCCTTGGCTCGGACGGCATCTCTACTGCATCACTCGGCACTTCAACAGCAACCTCGGCCTCTCCTACCTCAGCCGCAGCCTCTGCCACCGCAGCCTCTGTAGCCTCAGCTTCAGCCTGAGCCTCTGACGGCACCTCTACTGCATCACTCGGCGCTTCAATACCAACCTCGGCCTCCCTTACCTCAGCCGCAGCTTCAGCCACCACAGGCTCCAAACTCTCAGCTTCAGCCACAGCTTCAGACGGCACCCCGACTGCATCAGTAGCCACTTCACTCTCGACTGCAGCAGGCACAGCTTCACGTTCAACTTCCGTGCTCTCAACAGCAGGCGCCGTTTCCATCGTGGTACTAACAGCTGCCGCAACCGTCTCTTCTCCAGCCACACCAACACTCTCCTCAACCGTTTCCTTCTCTACATCACCCTCGGCCATCGGCTCAGACGGCATCTCTACCGCATCACTAGCCGCTTCAACAGCAACCTCGGCCTCTCCTACCTCAGCCGCAGCCTCTGCCACCGCAGCCTCTGTAGCCTCAGCTTCAGCCTGAGCCTCTAAAGGCACCGCTACTGCATCACTCGGCACTTCAACAGCAACCTCGGCCTCTCCTACCTCAGCCACAGCTTCTGCCACCGCAGCCTCTGTAACCTCAGCTTCAGCCTGAGCCTCTCTGACGGCACCTCTACTGCATCACTCGACGACGCTTCAATACCAACCTCGGCCTCCCTTACCTCAGCCGCAGCTTCAGCCACCGCAGGCTCCAACCTCTCAGCTTCAGCCACAGCTTCAGACGGCACCCCGACTGCATCAGTAGCCACTTCACTCTCGACTGCAGCAGGCACAGCTTCACGTTCAACTTCCGTGCTCTCAACAGCAGGCGCCGTTTCCATCGTAGTACTAACAGCTGCCGCAACCGTCTCTTCTCCAGCCACCCAAAATCTCCTCAGCCGTTTCCTTCTCTACATCAGCCTCGGCCCTCGGCTCGGTCGGCATCTCTACCGAATCACTAGCCGCTTCAGCTCCAACCTCGGCTTTCCTACCTCAGCTGCAGCCTCTGCCACCGCAGCCTCTGTAGCCTCAGCTTCAGCCTGAGCCTCTAAGGCACCGCTACTGCATCACTCGGCACTTCAACAGCAACCTCGGCCTCTCCTACCTCAGCCACAGCTTCTGCCACCGCAGCCTCTGTAACCTCAGCTTCAGCCTGAGCCTCTGACGGCACCTCTACTGCATCACTCGGCGCTTCAATACCAACCTCGCCCTCCCTTACCTCAGCCGCAGCTTCAGCCACCGCAGGCTCCAACCTCTCAGCTTCAGCCACAGCTTCAGACGGCACCCCGACTGCATCAGTAGCCACTTCACTCTCGACTGCAGCAGGCACAGCTTCACGTTCAACTTCCGTGCTCTCAACAGCAGGCGCCGTTTCCATCGTAGTACTAACAGCTGCCGCAACCGTCTCTTCTCCAGCCACCCCAACAATCTCCTCAGCCGTTCCTTCTCTACATCAGCCTCGGCCCTCGGCTCGGTCGGCATCTCTACCGAATCACTAGCCGCTTCAAGCTCCAACCTCGGCTTCTCCTACCTCAGCTGCAGCCTCTGCCACCGCAGCCTCTGTAGCTTCAGCTTCAGCCTGAGCCTCTGACGGCACCTCTACTGCATCACTCGCGCTTCAATACCACCCTCGGCCTCCCTTACCTCAGCCGCAGCTTCAGCCACCGCAGGCTCCAAACCCTCAGCTTCAGCCACAGCTTCAGACGGCACCCCCACTGCATCAGTAGCCACTTCACTTCGACTGCAGCAGGCACAGCTTCACGTTCAACTTCCGTGCTCTCAACAGCAGGCGCCGTTTCCATCGTAGTACTAACAGCTGCCGCAACCGTCTCTTCTCCAGCCATCCCAACAATCTCCTCAGCCGTTTCCTTCTCTACATCACCCTCGGCAATCGGCTCGGACGGCATCTCTACTGCATCACTCAGCACTTCAACAGCAACCTCGGCCTCTCCTACCTCAGCCACAGCTCTGCCACCGCAGCCTCTGTAGCCCCACTTCAGCCTGAGCCTCTGACGGATCTCTACCGCATCACTCGGCGCTTCAATACCAACCTCGGCCTCCCTTACCTCAGCCGCAGCTTCAGCCACCACAGCTCCAAACTCTCAGCTTCAGCCACAGCTTCAGACGGCACCCCTACTGCATCAGTAGCCACTTCACTCTCGACTGCAGCAGGCACAGCTTCACGTTCAACTTCCGTGCTCTCAACAGCAGGCGCCGTTTCCATCGTAGTACTAACAGCTGCCGCAACCGTCTCTTCTCCAGCCACACCAACACTCTCCTTAACCTTTTCCTTCTCTACATCACCCTCGGCCATCGGCTCGGACGGCATCTCTACCGCATCACTAGCCGCTTCAACAGCAACCTCGGCCTCTCCTACCTCAGCTGCAGCCTCTGCCACCGCAGCCTCTGTAGCCTCATCTTCAGCCTGAGCCTCTGACGGCATCTCTACCGCATCACTAGCCGCTTCAGCTCCAACCTCGGCCTCCCTTACCTCAGCCGCAGCTTCAGCCACCGCAGGCTCCAAACTCTCAGCTTCAGCCACAGCTTCTGGCGGCACCTCTACTCCATCAGTAGCCACTTCACTCGCCACCGCACCAGCCACAACTTCACGTTCAACTTCCGTGCTCTCAACAGTAGGCGCCGTTTCCATCGTAGTACTAACAGCTGCCGCAACCGTCTCTTCTCCAGCCACACCGACACTCTCCTCAACTGTTTCCTTCTCTACATCACCCTCGGCCGTCGGCTCAGACGGCATCTCTACCGCATCACTAGCCGCTTCAACAGCAACCTCGGCCTCTCCTACCTCAGCTGCAGCCTCTGCCACCGCAGCCTCTGTAGCCTCAGCTTCAGCCTGAGCCTCTGACGGCACTCTACTGCATCACTCGACGCTTCAATACCAACCTCGGCCTCCCTTACCTCAGCCGCAGCTTCAGCCACCGCAGGCTCCAAACTCTCAGCTTCAGCCACAGCTTCTGGCGGCACCTCTACTCCATCAGTAGCCACTTCACTCTCGACTGCAGCAGGCACAGCTTCACGTTCAACTTCCGTGCTCTCAACAGCAGGCGCCGTTTCCATCGTAGTACTAACAGCTGCCGCAACCGTCTCTTCTCCAGCCACACCAACACTCTCCTTAACCTTTTCCTTCTCTACATCACCCTCGGCCATCGGCTCGGACGGCATCTCTACCGCATCACTAGCCGCTTCAACAGCAACCTCGGCCTCTCCTACCTCAGCTGCAGCCTCTGCCACCGCAGCCTCTGTAGCCTCATCTTCAGCCTGAGCCTCTGACGGCATCTCTACCGCATCACTAGCCGCTTCAACAGCAACCTCGGCCTCTCCTACCTCAGCTGCAGCCTCTGCCACCGCAGCCTCTGTAGCCTCAGCTTCAGCCTGAGCCTCTGACGGCACCTCTACTGCATCACTCGACGCTTCAATACCAACCTCGGCCTCCCTTACCTCAGCCGCAGCTTCAGCCACCGCAGGCTCCAAACTCTCAGCTTCAGCCACAGCTTCTGCGGCACCTCTACTCCATCAGTAGCCACTTCACTCTCGACTGCAGCAGGCACAGCTTCACGTTCAACTTCCGTGCTCTCAACAGCAGGCGCCGTTTCCATCGTAGTACTAACAGCTGCCGCAACCGTCTCTTCTCCAGCCACACCGACACTCTCTTCAGCCGTTTCCTTCTCTACATCACCCTCGGCCATCGGCTCGGACGGCATCTCTACCGCATCACTAGCCGCTTCAACAGCAACCTCGGCCTCTCCTACCTCAGCTGCAGCCTCTGCCACCGCAGCCTCTGTAGCCTCATCTTCAGCCTGAGCCTCTGACGGCATCTCTACCGCATCACTAGCCGCTTCAGCTCCAACCTCGCCTCCCTTACCTCAGCCGCAGCTTCAGCCACCGCAGGCTCCAAACTCTCAGCTTCAGCCACAGCTTCTGGCGCACCTCTACTCCATCAGTAGGCACTTCACTCGCCACCGCACCAGCCACAACTTCACGTTCAACTTCCGTGCTCTCAACAGTAGGCGCCGTTTCCATCGTAGTACTAACAGCTGCCGCAACCGTCTCTTCTCCAGCCACACCGACACTCTCCTCAACTGTTTCCTTCTCTACATCACCCTCGGCCGTCGCTCAGACGGCATCTCTACCGCATCACTAGCCGCTTCAACAGCAACCTCGGCCTCTCCTACCTCAGCTGCAGCCTCTGCCACCGCAGCCCTCTGTAGCCTCAGCTTCAGCCTGAGCCTCTGACGGCACCTCTACTGCATCACTCGACGCTTCAATACCAACCTCGGCCTCCCTTACCTCAGCCGCAGCTTCAGCCACCGCAGGCTCCAAACTCTCAGCTTCAGCCACAGCTTCTGGCGGCACTCTACTCCATCAGTAGCCACTTCACTCTCGACTGCAGCAGGCACAGCTTCACGTTCAACTTCCGTGCTCTCAACAGCAGGCGCCGTTCCATCGTAGTACTAACAGCTGCCGCAACCGTCTCTCTCCAGCCACACCAACACTCTCCTTAACCTTTTCCTTCTCTACATCACCCTCGCATCGGCTCGGACGGCATTCTCTACCGCATCACTAGCCGCTTCAACAGCAACCTCGGCCTCTCCTACCTCAGCTTGCAGCCTCTGCCACCGCAGCCTCTGTAGCCTCATCTTCAGCCTGAGCCTCTGACGGCATCTCTACCGCATCACTAGCCGCTTCAGCTCCAACCTCGGCCTCCCTTACCTCAGCCGCAGCTTCAGCCACCGCAGGCTCCAACTCTCAGCTTCAGCCACAGCTTCTGGCGGCACCTCTACTCCATCAGTAGCCACTTCACTCTCGACTGCAGCAGGCACAGCTTCACGTTCAACTTCCGTGCTCTCAACAGCAGGCGCCGTTTCCATCGTAGTACTAACAGCTGCCGCAACCGTCTCTTCTCCAGCCACACCGACACTCTCTCAGCCGTTTCCTTCTCTACATCACCCTCGGCCATCGGCTCGGACGGCATCTCTACCGCATCACTAGCCGCTTCAACAGCAACCTCGGCCTCTCCTACCTCAGCTGCAGCCTCTGCCACCGCAGCCTCTGTAGCCTCAGCTTCAGCCTGAGCCTCTGACGGCATCTCTACCGCATCACTAGCGCTTCTCCAACCTCGGCCTCCCTTACCTCAGCCGCAGCTTCAGCCACCGCAGGCTCCAAACTCTCAGCTTCAGCCACAGCTTCTGGCGGCACCTCTACTCCATCAGTAGCCACTTCACTCTCGACTGCAGCAGGCACAGCTTCACGTTCAACTTCCGTGCTCTCAACAGCAGGCGCCGTTTCCATCGTAGTACTAACAGCTGCCGCAACCGTCTCTTCTCCAGCCACACCAACACTCTCCTCAGCCGTTTCCTTCTCTACATCACCCTCGGCCATCGGCTCGGACGGCATCTCTACCGCATCACTAGCCGCTTCAACAGCAACCTCGGCCTCTCCTACCTCAGCTGCAGTTCTGCCACCGCAGCCTCTGTAGCCTCATCTTCAGCCTGAGCCTCTGACGGCATCTCTCACGCATCACTAGCCGCTTCAGCTCCAACCTCGGCCTCCCTTACCTCAGCCGCAGCTTCAGCCCCGCAGGCTCCAACTCTCAGCTTCAGCCACAGCTTCTGGCGGCACCTCCATCAGTAGCCACTTCACTCTCGACTGCAGCAGGCACAGCTTCACGTTCAACTTCCGTGCTCTCAACAGCAGGCGCCGTTTCCATCGTAGTACTAACAGCTGCCGCAACCGTCTCTTCTCCAGCCACACCACACTCTCCTCAACCGTTTCTTCTCTACATCACCTCGGCCATCGGCTCAGACGGCATCTCTACCGCATCACTAGCCGCTTCAACAGCAACCTCGGCCTCTCCTACCTCAGCTGCAGCCTCTGCCACCGCAGCCTCTGTAGCCTCATCTTCAGCCTGAGCCTCTGACGGCATCTCTACCATAACTCGGCGCTTCAATACCAACCTCGGCCTCCCTTACCTCAGCCGCAGCTTCAGCCACCGCAGGCTCCAAACTTCAGCTTCAGCCACAGCTTCTGGCGGCACCTCTACTCCATCAGTAGCCACTTCACTCTCGACTGCAGCAGGCACAGCTTCACGTTCAACTTCCGTGCTCTCAACAGCAGGCGCCGTTTCCATCGTAGTACTAACAGCTGCCGCAACCGTCTCTTCTCCAGCCACACCAACATCTCTTAACCTTTTCCTTCTCTACATCACCCTCGGCCATCGGCTCGGACGGCATCTCTACCGCATCACTAGCCGCTTCAACAGCAACCTCGGCCTCTCCTACCTCAGCTGCAGCCTCTGCCACCGCAGCCTCTGTAGCCTCATCTTCAGCCTGAGCCTCTGACGGCATCTCTACCGCATCACTAGCCGCTTCAGCTCCAACCTCGGCCTCCCTTACCTCAGCCGCAGCTTCAGCCACCGCAGGCTCCAAACTTCAGCTTCAGCCACAGCTTCTGGCGGCACCTCTACTCCATCAGTAGCCACTTCACTCGCCACGCACCAGCCACACTTCACGTTCAACTTCCGTGCTCTCAACAGTAGGCGCCGTTTCCATCGTAGTACTAACAGCTGCCGCAACCGTCTCTTCTCAGCCACACCGACACTCTCCTCAACGTTTCTTCTCTACATCACCCTCGGCCATCGGCTCGGACGGCATCTCTACCGCATCACTAGCCGCTTCAACAGCAACCTCGGCCTCTCCTACCTCAGCTGCAGCTTCTGCCACCGCAGCCTCTGTAGCCTCATCTTCAGCCTGAGCCTCTGACGGCATCTCTACCACATCACTCGGCGCTTCAATACCAACTCGGCCTCCCTTACCTCAGCCGCAGCTTCAGCCACCGCAGGCTCCAAACTCTCAGCTTCAGCCACAGCTTCTGGCGGCACCTCTACTCCATCAGTAGCCACTTCACTCTCGACTGCAGCAGGCACAGCTTCACGTTCAACTTCCGTGCTCTCAACAGCAGGCGCCGTTTCCATCGTAGCACTAACAGCTGCCGCAACCGTCTCTTCTCCAGCCACACCGACACTCTCTTCAGCCGTTTCCTTCTCTACATCACCCTCGGCATCGGCTCGGACGGCATCTCTACCGCATCACTAGCCGCTTCAACAGCAACCTCGGCCTCTCCTACCTCAGCTGCAGCCTCTGCCACCGCAGCCTCTGTAGCCTCAGCTTCAGCCTGAGCCTCTGACGGCATCTCTACTGCATCACTCGGCGCTTCAATACCAACCTCGGCCTCCCTTACCTCAGCCGCAGCTTCAGCCACCACAGGCTCCAAACTCTCAGCTTCAGCCACAGCTTCAGACGGCACCCCGACTGCATCAGTAGCCACTTCACTCTCGACTGCAGCAGGCACAGCTTCACGTTCAACTTCCGTGCTCTCAACAGCAGCGCCGTTTCCATCGTAAGTACTACAGCTGCCGCAACCGTCTCTTCTCCAGCCACACCAACACTCTCCTCAACCGTTTCCTTCTCTACATCACCCTCGGCCATCGGCTCAGACGGCATCTCTACCGCATCACTAGCCGCTTCAACAGCAACCTCGGCCTCTCCTACCTCAGCTGCAGCCTCTGCCACCGCAGCCTCTGTAGCCTCATCTTCAGCCTGAGCCTCTGACGGCATCTCTACCGCATCACTAGCCGCTTCAGCTCCAACCTCGGCCTCCCTTACCTCAGCCGCAGCTTCAGCCACCGCAGGCTCCAAACTCTCAGCTTCAGCCACAGCTTCTGGCGGCACCTCTACTCCATCAGTAGCCACTTCACTCTCGACTGCAGCAGGCACAGCTTCACGTTCAACTTCCGTGCTCTCAACAGCAGGCGCCGTTTCCATCGTAGCACTAACAGCTGCCGCAACCGTCTCTTCTCCAGCCACACCGACACTCTCTTCAGCCGTTTCCTTCTCTACATCACCCTCGGCCATCGGCTCGGACGGCATCTCTACCGCATCACTAGCCGCTTCAACAGCAACCTCGGCCTTCTCCTACCTCAGCTGCAGCCTCTCCACCGCAGCCTCTGTAGCCTCAGCTTCAGCCTGAGCCTCTGACGGCATCTCTACCACATCACTCGGCGCTTCAATACCAACCTCGGCCTCCCTTACCTCAGCCGCAGCTTCAGCCACCGCAGGCTCCAAACTTTCAGCTTCAGCCACAGCTTCTGGCGGCACCTCTACTCCATCAGTAGCCACTTCACTCTCGACTGCACAGGCACAGCTTCACGTTCAACTTCCGTGCTCTCAACAGCAGGCGCCGTTTCCATCGTAGTACTAACAGCTGCCGCAACCGTCTCTTCTCCAGCCACACCAACACTCTCCTCAACCGTTTCCTTCTCTACATCACCCTCGGCCATCGGCTCAGACGGCATCTCTACCGCATCACTAGCCGCTTCAACAGCAACCTCGGCCTCTCCTACCTCAGCTGCAGCCTCTGCCACCGCAGCCTCTGTAGCCTCATCTTCAGCCTGAGCCTCTGACGGCATCTCTACCGCATCACACCGCTCCAATCTCCAACCTCGGCCTCCCTTACCTCAGCCGCAGCTTCAGCCACCGCAGGCTCCAAACTCTCAGCTTCAGCCACAGCTTCTGGCGGCACCTCTACTCCATCAGTAGCCACTTCACTCTCGACTGCAGCAGGCACAGCTTCACGTTCAACTTCCGTGCTCTCAACAGCAGGCGCCGTTTCCATCGTAGCACTAACAGCTGCCGCAACCGTCTCTTCTCCAGCCACACCGACACTCTCTTCAACCGTTTCCTTCTCTACATCACCCTCGGCCATCGGCTCGGACGGCATCTCTACCGCATCACTAGCCGCTTCAACAGCAACCTCGGCTCTCCTACCTCAGCTGCAGCCTCTGCCACCGCAGCCTCTGTAGCCTCAGCTTCAGCCTGAGCCTCTGACGGCATCTCTACCACATCACTCGGCGCTTCAATACCAACCTCGGCCTCCCTTACCTCAGCCGCAGCTTCAGCCACCGCAGGCTCCAAACTTTCAGCTTCAGCCACAGCTTCTGGCGGCACCTCTACTCCATCAGTAGCCACTTCACTCGCCACCGCACCAGCCACAACTTCACGTTCAACTTCCGTGCTCTCAACAGTAGGCGCCGTTTCCATCGTAGTACTAACAGCTGCCGCAACCGTCTCTTCTCCAGCCACACCGACACTCTCTTCAGCCGTTTCCTTCTCTACATCACCCTCGGCCATCGGCTCGGACGGCATCTCTACCGCATCACTAGCCGCTTCACCAACCTCGGCCTCTCCTACCTCAGCTGCAGCCTCTGCCACCGCAGCCTCTGTAGCCTCATCTTCAGCCTGAGCCTCTGACGGCATCTCTACCACATCACTCGGCGCTTCAATACCAACCTCGGCCTCCCTTACCTCAGCCGCAGCTTCAGCCACCGCAGGCTCCAAACTCTCAGCTTCAGCAACAGCTTCAGACGGCACCCCTACTGCATCAGTAGCCACTTCACTCTCGACTGCAGCAGGCACAGCTTCACGTTCAACTTCCGTGCTCTCAACAGCAGGCGCCGTTTCCATCGTAGTACTAACAGCTGCCGCAACCGTCTCTTCTCCAGCCACCCAACACTCTCCTCAACCGTTTCTTCTCTACATCACCCTCGGCCATCGGCTCAGACGGCATCTCTACCGCATCACTAGCCGCTTCAACAGCAACCTCGGCCTCTCCTACCTCAGCAGCAGCTTCTGCCACCGCAGCCTCTGTAGCCTCATCTTCAGCCTGAGCCTCTGAGGGCCTCTACCGCATCACTAGCCGCTTCAATACCAACCTCGGCCTCCCCTACCTCAGCCGCAGCTTCAGCCACTGCAGGCTCCAAACTTCAGCTTCAGCCACAGCTTCTGGCGGCACCCCTACTGCATCAGTAGCCACTTCACTCTCGACTGCAGCAGGCACAGCTTCACGTTCAACTTCCGTGCTCTCAACAGCAGGCGCCGTTTCCATCGTAGTACTAACAGCTGCCGCAACCGTCTCTTCCAGCCACACCAACACTCTCCTCAACCGTTTCCTTCTCTACATCACCCTCGGCCATCGGCTCAGACGGCATCTCTACCGCATCACTAGCCGCTTCAACAGCAACCTCGGCCTCTCCTACCTCAGCTGCAGCCTCTGCCACCGCAGCCTCTGTAGCCTCATCTTCAGCCTGAGCCTCTGACGGCATCTCTACCACATAACTCGGCGCTTCAATACCAACCTCGGCCTCCCTTACCTCAGCCGCAGCTTCAGCCACCGCAGGCTCCAAACTTTCAGCTTCAGCCACAGCTTCTGGCGGCACCTCTACTCCATCAGTAGCCACTTCACTCTCGACTGCAGCAGGCACAGCTTCACGTTCAACTTCCGTGCTCTCAACAGCAGGCGCCGTTTCCATCGTAGTACTAACAGCTGCCGCAACCGTCTCTTCTCCAGCCACACCAACACTCTCCTTAACCTTTTCCTTCTCTACATCACCCTCGGCCATCGGCTCGGACGGCATCTCTACCGCATCACTAGCCGCTTCAACAGCAACCTCGGCCTCTCCTACCTCAGCTGCAGCCTCTGCCACCGCAGCCTCTGTAGCCTCATCTTCAGCCTGAGCCTCTGACGGCATCTCTACCGCATCACTAGCCGCTTCAGCTCCAACCTCGGCCTCCCTTACCTCAGCCGCAGCTTCAGCCACCGCAGGCTCCAAACTCTCAGCTTCAGCCACAGCTTCTGGCGGCACCTCTACTCCATCAGTAGCCACTTCACTCGCCACCGCACCAGCCACAACTTCACGTTCAACTTCCGTGCTCTCAACAGTAGGCGCCGTTTCCATCGTAGTACTAACAGCTGCCGCAACCGTCTCTTCTCCAGCCACACCGACACTCTCCTCAACTGTTTCCTTCTCTACATCACCCTCGGCCATCGGCTCGGACGGCATCTCTACCGCATCACTAGCCGCTTCAACAGCAACCTCGGCCTCTCCTACCTCAGCTGCAGCTTCTGCCACCGCAGCCTCTGTAGCCTCATCTTCAGCCTGAGCCTCTGACGGCATCTCTACCACATCACTCGGCGCTTCAATACCAACCTCGGCCTCCCTTACCTCAGCCGCAGCTTCAGCCACCGCAGGCTCAAACTCTCAGCTTCAGCCACAGCTTCTGGCGGCACCTCTACTCCATCAGTAGCCACTTCACTCTCGACTGCAGCAGGCACAGCTTCACGTTCAACTTCCGTGCTCTCAACAGCAGGCGCCGTTTCCATCGTAGCACTAACAGCTGCCGCAACCGTCTCTTCTCCAGCCACACCGACACTCTCTTCAGCCGTTTCCTTCTCTACATCACCCTCGGCCATCGGCTCGGACGGCATCTCTACCGCATCACTAGCCGCTTCAACAGCAACCTCGGCCTCTCCTACCTCAGCTGCAGCCTCTGCCACCGCAGCCTCTGTAGCCTCAGCTTCAGCCTGAGCCTCTGACGGCATCTCTACTGCATCACTCGGCGCTTCAATACCAACCTCGGCCTCCCTTACCTCAGCCGCAGCTTCAGCCACCACAGGCTCCAAACTCTCAGCTTCAGCACAGCTTCAGACGGCACCCCGACTGCATCAGTAGCCACTTCACTCTCGACTGCAGCAGGCACAGCTTCACGTTCAACTTCCGTGCTCTCAACAGCAGGCGCCTTTCCATCGTAGTACTAACAGCTGCCGCAACCGTCTCTTCCAGCCACACCAACACTCTCCTCAACCGTTTCCTTCTCTACATCACCCTCGGCCATCGGCTCAGACGGCATCTCTACCGCATCACTAGCCGCTTCAACAGCAACCTCGGCCTCTCCTACCTCAGCTGCAGCCTCTGCCACCGCCTCTGTAGCCTCATCTTCAGCCTGAGCCTCTGACGGCATCTCTACCGCATCACTAGCCGCTTCAGCTCCAACCTCGGCCTCCCTTACCTCAGCCGCAGCTTCAGCCACCGCAGGCTCCAAACTCTCAGCTTCAGCCACAGCTTCTGGCGGCACCTCTACTCCATCAGTAGCCACTTCACTCTCGACTGCAGCAGGCACAGCTTCACGTTCAACTTCCGTGCTCTCAACAGCAGGCGCCGTTTCCATCGTAGCACTAACAGCTGCCGCAACCGTCTCTTCTCCAGCCACACCGACACTCTCTTCAGCCGTTTCCTTCTCTACATCACCCTCGGCCATCGGCTCGGACGGCATCTCTACCGCATCACTAGCCGCTTCAACAGCAACCTCGGCTCTCCTACCTCAGCTGCAGCCTCTGCCACCGCAGCCTCTGTAGCCTCAGCTTCAGCCTGAGCCTCTGACGGCATCTCTACCACATCACTCGGCGCTTCAATACCAACCTCGGCCTCCCTTACCTCAGCCGCAGCTTCAGCCACCGCAGGCTCCAAACTTTCAGCTTCAGCCACAGCTTCTGGCACCTCTACTCCATCAGTAGCCACTTCACTCTCGACTGCAGCAGGCACAGCTTCACGTTCAACTTCCGTGCTCTCAACAGCAGGCGCCGTTTCCATCGTAGTACTAACAGCTGCCGCAACCGTCTCTTCTCCAGCCACACCAACACTCTCCTCAACCGTTTCCTTCTCTACATCACCCTCGGCCATCGGCTCAGACGGCATCTCTACCGCATCACTAGCCGCTTCAACAGCAACCTCGGCCTCTCCTACCTCAGCTGCAGCCTCTGCCACCGCAGCCTCTGTAGCCTCATCTTCAGCCTGAGCCTCTGACGGCATCTCTACCGCATCACTAGCCGCTTCAGCTCCAACCTCGGCCTCCCTTACCTCAGCCGCAGCTTCAGCCACCGCAGGCTCCAAACTCTCAGCTTCAGCCACAGCTTCTGGCGGCACCTCTACTCATCAGTAGCCACTTCACTCTCGACTGCAGCAGGCACAGCTTCACGTTCAACTTCCGTGCTCTCAACAGCAGGCGCCGTTTCCATCGTAGCACTAACAGCTGCCGCAACCGTCTCTTCTCCAGCCACACCGACACTCTCTTCAGCCGTTTCCTTCTCTACATCACCCTCGGCCATCGGCTCGGACGGCATCTCTACCGCATCACTAGCCGCTTCAACAGCAACCTCGGCCTCTCCTACCTCAGCTGCAGCCTCTGCCACCGCAGCCTCTGTAGCCTCAGCTTCAGCCTGAGCCTCTGACGGCATCTCTACCACATCACTCGGCGCTTCAATACCAACCTCGCCTCCTTACCTCAGCCGCAGCTTCAGCCACCGCAGGCTCCAAACTTTCAGCTTCAGCCACAGCTTCTGGCGGCACCTCTACTCCATCAGTAGCCACTTCACTCGCCACCGCACCAGCCACAACTTCACGTTCAACTTCCGTGCTCTCAACAGTAGGCGCCGTTTCCATCAGTACTAACAGCTGCCGCAACCGTCTCTTCTCCAGCCACACCAACACTCTCCTCAGCCGTTTCCTTCTCTACATCACCCTCGGCCATCGGCTCAGACGGCGTCTCTACCGCATCACTAGCCGCTTCAGCTCCAACCTCGGCCTCTCCTACCTCAGCTGCAGCCTCTGCCACCGCAGCCTCTGTAGCCTCATCTTCAGCCTGAGCCTCTGACGGCATCTCTACCACATCACTCGGCGCTTCAATACCAACCTCGGCCTCCCTTACCTCAGCCGCAGCTTCAGCCACCGCAGGCTCCAAACTCTCAGCTTCAGCAACAGCTTCAGACGGCACCCCTACTGCATCAGTAGCCACTTCACTCTCGACTGCAGCAGGCACAGCTTCACGTTCAACTTCCGTGCTCTCAACAGCAGGCGCCGTTTCCATCGTAGTACTAACAGCTGCCGCAACCGTCTCTTCTCCAGCCACCCCAACACTCTCCTCAACCGTTTCTTTCTCTACATCACCCTCGGCCATCGGCTCAGACGGCATCTCTACCGCATCACTAGCCGCTTCAACAGCAACCTCGGCCTCTCCTACCTCAGCAGCAGCTTCTGCCACCGCAGCCTCTGTAGCCTCATCTTCAGCCTGAGCCTCTGAGCACCTCTACCGCATCACTAGCCGCTTCAATACCAACCTCGGCCTCCCCTACCTCAGCCGCAGCTTCAGCCACTGCAGGCTCCAAACTTCAGCTTCAGCTACAGCTTCTGGCGGCACCCTACTGCATCAGTAGCCACTTCACTCTCGACTGCAGCAGGCACAGCTTCACGTTCAACTTCCGTGCTCTCAACAGCAGGCGCCGTTTCCATCGTATACTAACAGCTGCCGCAACCGTCTCTTCTCCAGCCACCCCAACACTCTCCTCAACCGTTGCCTTCTCTACATCACCCTCGTTACAGCCTCGGCTACCTCAGTTTCTGCTCCCGCAGCCCCTGCAACCTCCCCATCGATTATTACAGCCTCGGCAACCTCCGCCTCTGCCATCGCAGCCTCTGCAACACTAGCCTCTGTTCTTCCCCCTCGGCTGCCTCTTCCTACCAGCCTCTGCCCATCACTAGAAACTCTACGACACCCCCACCTCTGCAATGACAGCCTGAGCAGCTTCAGCCACAGCAGCCTCAGCCTCCCCAGTCTCCGCAGAACCAGAAACAGTTTCTCTTGCCACAGTTTCTCTTGCCACAGTTTCTCTTGCCACAGGCTCACCAACATTATTCCCTTCCGATTCCTTGGCGGGGATATCCTCTTCAATACTCTCAACAGCCAACACACTCCCGACCGCAGCGGGCACAACTTCACTTACAAATTCGGTGCTCTTTACACCAGGCGCTGTTTCCATCGTGGTATCTACAGGGGTCACCACCGTCTCTTCTCCCGACGCCCCAACACCGTCATCAGTCATTGCCGTCTCACCACTAGCCTCGGCTCTTGGCTCAGACGGTAACTCCACTGCATCACTTATCCCTTCAGCTGCAACCTGAGCCACTGCAACCTGCGCCTGTTTCACCTCAGCCTCAGTAACTGCAGCTTTTTACAACAATAGCCTCGGTGACCTCCGCCTGGAAAGCCTCTTCAGCACTGCCAAATTCTCTCTTGAACAGCATCACTAACATCAGTCCTTTCCTATCCTTTGTAGTACCATCATCTTCAACACTCTCAACAGTCCCCACAGTCCCGACCACAGCAGGTACCATCTCACTCTCAACTTCGGTACCCTCTACAGCAGGCGCTGTCTCCATCGTACTGTCTACATATGTCACAGTCGCTTCCTCTCGCGGCAGCCCAATACCGTCGTCAACCAATTCAGTTTTGCCATAAGCCTCGGCCGTCAGCTCTGATGCTACCTCTAACGAATCACTAGGTACTTCAGTTGCAACATCAGCCCCTCCAACCTCTTCCGCACCCGGCACAGCCTCCCTGAGCACCCCCTCAAAAACCGCAATTCTCTCTCCATCCTTTGCAGCACCATACTCTACATTCTCAACAGCCTCCGCAGCGCCTTCCGGCACAGCAGATAACACCTCAACCTCAACAGCAGCGCCCTCGAAGGTAGGCACAGTTTCCGCCGCTATTTGAACAGGATTCTCAGCCTTCTCCTCTGCCGCTGCCACATCAGCATCCGCGACCGATGCCGTCTCAGCACCAGCCGGGGCAATCTTCGTAGACGACTGCTCTGTTGTGGGGACCCGCCGCCTTACAGACAGATGGTATGTATTCCGAAGGATTCATCCCTACATCAGTCCCAACGCCCATCGCCGCGACCGTTTCCTCTACAGCAGCATCTCTCCCATCTATTGTACGCGCTATAACAGGGTCACCCTCTCTTGAAGGAGCAGGTCCACCAGCAGCTGGGATGATTTTAGAAACATTCTCAGCAAAACCTGGAACACTACCGAGCTCCCCAACTTCCTGAACACCTGATGCCATCGTCAAACTCGTCTCCACCGGAGGCAATCTTTCGCCCGTGACTGTGGCCGCCGTAACAGCACATGGATCGGACTCAGTTGCAGCTGCTATCACGCTGGCGACAGCGGCGCTTGTGACCGCTAATTCGTTGCTTGTTTGTCCACCAAGGCGACGGGAGTCAGGTCGTCAAGTGCTGTGCTCATTTGCAGAGATTGAGTTTCTCGCAAACGGGAATCATCCTCAATTTCACTCGGCCATGGATTTCATGGGCTTGACGCAAGGACACGGCATGTTCAAGGGTAGTTTGGTGCTCCTGACTTTGTGTGCAGCTCTAGGATCCCAGGAGACGATTGCAGTACATGGGTTGGAGCTATCAACCTTGCAACTTGAGTTTCAAAAACTCGGTCACAACAGGGTCATCCGCCAATGTACCTCGCGTCCTCTCTGATCCATCTGATATCTCAAAGGCTTCCTCTTCCGTTTTCTCAATAACCCCAGTATACTCTCTAGGTACGTGTTGTTCAGACCCTACTGCAAGTGAGCTCTCCGTATCCGCTATCAAACGAGGAGGTGCAGATGTTTCTTTAATTAAGGCACCGCTTACCTCTTCATCACTTCCCAGAGGTATACCGGATGATGATGCTGCTGCCAGTACCTCTGCTCTGCTGGTTGATACGTGGTCTGTAGTGACAGCCTGGTTAGATGCGAGGCTCACACTCTCTGATTCGCAAGCAGCCTGGGATTCCAGTCGATCAGATTGCTGCTTTTTTGAATCTTGTTGCGGAGATGAGTTGTCATCCATGGCAGCAAACGACATTTCTGCAGTGCCTGCATGTTGAGGTAGACTGTGCGGATCCACTGCGATTCCTTCCGTTGCTCCTGAACCTACATTCCCAACAGAGTCACTCCTCCCTGACAAGCATTCCTGTCTGAGGCATCAACAACTGAATCTTGTACAATGGATTCAATGTTCACACTGGAATCAAGGTTCACATCGTCATTCCCGCTGCTAGCTGCAGTGAGGTTGCCTGCTAATACTGGTGAAGTCACTTCAAACGTTGGGTTGTCAGCATCATCAAGCTCTCTGAAGCCCGCAAGTACCAAATCTCGAGCATCAGGCGAGACCTCTCCATGTGACTCGTTTCCTCCGTCATCAATTGAAGGGTCCCACTTACCTCATCAACACCTTCAGTCTTGACAGGTTCTCCGTCGGTGTCGGCGATAAGAGGCTTTTCTTCATCAATGTTCGGCGCAGCAGTCTTCTCGTATGCAGAAACTGTATCGGACCGCATTTCGATTCCGGACAGCGGTACTTCTACGAACTGAGTCTCATCACGAACATCCGCGTCGACAGCATCGGCCTGGCCATCATCGACCTGCGAAACATGCTCTGCAGTGACCTTGTCAGTTTTGGCCTCAATATCACCCGTGGATGGAGAAATACCCTGGACATCCTCCTCGGTGCCATCAAGTGGCTCACGTTCCTTACCATCAGGATGCGCATCTTCATCAGCGAGGCCAACTTCTTCGACATGCGGCTGGGCTTCATCTTGTGGAGCCATTGTGTCCTCCACAACAGCTGGCGTGTATTCACCAGTTGTCTCAGGTTCGGTACCGGCATCGAGAGAGCTTTCCTCTGGCGACTTTTCCAGTTCTGGCAAGGCCTGGGCAGCGGGTATCACCACCTCAGCGCCGACATCAGCGGTACTCACGTCCGTTCCTTCGACAAGATCGGCGACGGCATTATTTCCATCTTCGCAACATTTCCCGGCTCAGCCATGTCGTGATCCGGAGCTACGGTCTCCTGCTCCTGGGCCGCGGCAGTACCATCCTGGTCATCGTCCGCGGTTTCATCCTTGTCATCATCAGCAGTTTCATCCCCAGCTACACTCGAAATCAAAGCTGCAGAGGCAACTGTCGCAGCAAGGCAGCCACCTCACCTGCGGTGCTCGTTGTAACTGCTGGAGTGTCGCTTGGCTTGGTGGCCTCAGATGTCGGTGCAGGTGCAGGCGGGAGAACCGGTCCGACTGAACTGCAGGGGAAAATTCGGCGACTGGTGGCGGAGCGTCAGCAACTGCAGGGCCGGTATTCATGGCGATGGCATGGTCCAAAACAGGCTGGGGGACTATGTGGGTCCTGCTGTATCCTCCAAGGAAGTGGCAACATCGGCGAGGACTCGAGAAGTAGCCAGAGCTGTATTCTCGGCGGTGTCCGGAATGAAGTCCTGAGGGTCAGTGGGGCCTGTAACCTCAGCGGTCTCTGAGATAGTGGCAAGGCTGGAGGAGGCCCTGCCTATTCCCCCTGGGCGATCAGGTTCGACATTTATGGCTGTGTTCCTGGGTTGAGCACCGGGGCCGTAGTTTGCTGGGAACTGCGAAAGGTAGAGTACTGCGGGGAAGAACCTCTGTCAAAGGAGGAGTTCTTTGAGACGGCCGAGTATCGTGATAACCATCATATGTCTTGAAGAAGACTCCGTATATGATCAAAGAAACAGAAGCAAGAATGAAGACTATGGGAACAAGACGAAGCATCCAACCCTTCCTGGTGATGCACTCAGAATTGACGACGGAGGACTTTTGGGCACAGGCAATAGGGAAAGCAACTGCACAAGCATCGACATCACAACTAGAGCAATGATTGACATCAAAGGAGGTGTCAGTGGGGGGACGCATTCGGTACGGCCTTCGCTGCCAACAGAGTAACAGCAGTCACACTGGCAGGTGTTTTCCAAGTTACGGGAAATTCCATCGGATGGGGTTAGGGAGCGGGAGACCCAAGACGGGATAGAGATTCCTGACGAGGTCTGCGAGAAAGAGAGAAGCAAAACAACCACCACTTGCAAGACGATGACGGAAAAATGAAGTCTACGCATGATTAGGGGTGGTTCGGGGACAACAAGGGTAGGCGTAAGGAGTGGGGAGTGGGCGAGTGATGCAGCTAGAGCAGGTGAGAGGGGGAGGGGAGGTATAGGACAGATGAAAGAAAAGCAAAGAAAGACGGAAGTAGGGAAGGTACGATTAAGAAAAAGAGGTGGTGTAGACTAACGGCGACGGTAGCAATGGCTGCAGCGGTTTAGTTATATTAAGTTGATCAACGTGCTATTTGGTTGAGAAGTTGGTGGCAACGAGTGGAGGGTGATGGTGGATCAGAGATGGCACGGTTCGATTGGAATGGCGGAGGTGCGCTGTCGAAAGCAAGTGATGATAGTGGAGGGAAGGGGCGAGTCGAATTTTCTTGCTGGATCGACGAGTAGGAGGGTTCCTAGCTGGAGAGGCACGAGGGGATGGCGGAGGTAGTCATCGGCTGGAGGTACAGTTCTATTCGTGGCAACCATTGTTCGCAAGGACGGTTTGCGAATGTCAAAGAATGCATTGATCATGTGGGCCACAGGAGAAGACCTAACGGGTGGCGAGGTCGTTGTTCACACAAGTAGAGGCAGCTGCTTTTCAGTTTTTTCATTCCACCGGTCCCGTAATTCAGAAGGTACAGCTGACCATGTTTTATTTCGTTCTGGGTACACATCATTATTTTCGTTGTTTTTAGCGGTCCTTATTTAACTTTCCAACTACATTGATCCGTTGGACCACAAGGGCCTAAATATTCTACAGTACAGCTGTCAATGTAAATTACTTTTCTTAAAATAACGTTACACATTTGTTTTCTTCAGTTCCCTCAACCCTCAACTGAATTGCGTTGCTGTACGGCACTCTACTGTACCAATTATTTGATGCGCGTTGGAACAGAGGCTAACCTATTTTTCAATCATTAAAACACCCCAATTCTTCCCCTTCTACAGTACTACACAATCAATGCGAAAGGATCTTTACTCATTACTTATTTTTACTGTACCAAAAGCATTCATCCTGACCTGCTTCCAACAGGACTGTATTTATGCAATCCAAATATACTGTACTGTAATTCATTCTGCCCATAAACAGCCTCATGATTTACGGTATTGTACAGTACAGTCGTTGATGCCATGTACAGTAGTGCTGTATCCCTTGCATTACAGTAATGATTCTGGTCAACTGGACCTCGACAGGACTGCATTGTACCGTCCTGCTCGGAATTATGGATACAGTGGTGCGTTGACGACTGCACCTCCAGTAATTTCGCAGAATTCGTCGTCTGACCAAAGAGCTCCCGCTGGGCGTCAGTTGTCATATTGAATGCATGCGTAGGCATACCTGGACAAAGGGCCATTTATTTCTAGTGTTGTCATACTGCATCAACACAATTTACGGTAGCTAATTTATTTCTGGTTTGGTACATCAGATACTGTCATACTGTACTTTCATTCCGTGCGTAACGACTCCGCTTCCCCTTTTCCATATAATAATTTTACTCATCTGTCATTTCGAGTGTTCCAATAGAATTCATTTTTCCCTTCTGTAACCTTCTGTTCTCTGGTGCACCTGATGAAAACTTTCTAAATTTCTGTGTCTTGCAGAGTTTAGCTTTGATGCGTACTTGAAAGTGTTGTGGCAGTGCAGGAGTAGCGGATCGCTTCAAGCAAGCATTTTTTCCTTCCGAACTAGTCTCTGCCTCGAACCCTATAACCTTGGACAATATTGTCAAAGAAAGTTTCGATTGAGGATAGGGCCCAAACTTCTGTCCAGTTCCGAAAAAAGTCTTGCATTTAACAGTTGTGATATAATTACAACCGCTTCCGAGCACTATTGCCACTGGAACTACGTGGAACTGTAAATCGCTGTAAAAAGGACCCAAGTAGCAACCATGTCATTGGTCCACGCAGCAACTCGGTCATCTTCGTTATTTGAGAGGGCCCACCCTGTGGAGACTTGTTGCATTTGCAAATCATTTGATAACTGAAATAGCAGTTATTGCAATAAGACTCGTTAATACCGCAGACACCCGAGGGTTTTTATTGATGCAGCAATAACAAGGACACGCAATCGCCTAGACCACAACCCAGGCACCTACATCGGTACCCAAGATGTAAGGTCGCTGCTCCAAGGGATAGTCACATTCAAGTGGCGGTCATGACCACGCACGATAAAGGAATGATCACAGAGAAAGTGGGAATAAGGCTGACACATAGCCATACAGGGCTTATCCCACTGCAAACCAGTTGCTATTTGTGACACACAGAATATACTAAACTGAATTGTTACTTTTGATAATGCCCAAACGGATGACCCCTGTTTTGAGCAATCTCAACTCTCAAATGAACACTGAAGAGGCGTCACAGCTCGGACCGCTGACGGTGGGTTCTTAGTTTGAATCAGAATGCAGGAAATAAATCTGCCCGCTTTCACTTTCACCTTTTCCTATCTCATTCCCAAAACATTTCTATCACAATGGCTACCCATCGCTCTTTCCGCATACAAAAATGGAATGCGGAATGGATCCGCCCTGGGAATCTGCATTGGAAACTCACCGAAATATTGTCAACTCGCCTGATTGTGAAACTTTAGATGAGGAGAGATTCCTTATGGAGAGAGGACGACGACGCAACCCGTCTATCGTCGCAATTTTGACACAGTTCCCCGGCAATTACAAGTCTATGCTAGAGTGATTTGCACTGTGCAACCACTGCCGCGTTTCTGCGAAATCGACTATATTTATCTGCTTGATTCCTTGATAGCAATCCCTCTTCTGCTTCCAGCAATGAATCTGTCTGTCGGTAATCGCAATATACGCTGCTATTTCACGATGTCGGACTCCCTGCAAATGACATGTGTGTGACCATACTGCGCAATATTTTCGCTCAACGCAGCTCCTTTCAGATTTTGCCAGTGTGTACCAATTTCAAAGTCACTGTTTTTGAAAGACCCCACCGTGGCTACATTCCAACTAGGCCAACGTTACTCCTCGGGCGTTGACAAAACAGCGCTTCCTTTATTTTCAAATCAACTGTCAGCGGTTGACCAATCCGTAATGTCAACGTCTACATGAGCTGCGTTTTCCCTCACGTTGGCCTTGTTCCAAAACGGCACAGACTCTTATAGATCCATCAAGACATTGCCGTTAATCTTTGGGATTCCGCTCGAAATCCGGAAAACCCTTTACCTTTGCTGCCTATAGTATTACAATGCGCATTTGCGCCGCAAGTACGGCCATGCTATTCGTTTTCGGTGAAACGATCAAAAGTCAATGGTGTTTACCAAACCCGAGAGGTCCTGTCCGCTTGGAGCAATACTTCAATTTCCGACAATAATCGGTGTAAGCGCTGTGTGGTACCGCAGCAGTGCATCGCGATACCATCACCATTCCAACATACTTGTAAAGTTCCCGTACTTGAGATATTTCATAATTCGCCACAGCAGTATTTGCTCAGGGATCATTATCACCATAGCCATATCCATTTGCCCACTTGTCCAGTATTAATTCGCCAAATTCCTTCAAGTCGCCTCTCAAACTAGAATCAACGGCAACTAGCCGCCAGTATTAACCGCCTCCCATTTGCATCTTCACATAGCAAACCACTAGATCTGCACCTCCCTTTTCAAATCTCCGTGTACCGTTTCTAATCCAATGCGCGTCCACTCCCCTATAGTTTAGACCGCAATCACCTCCCGCTCTCTTCCACTGCAAGGCTCACCAGCTCCACGAACACCTCCGCAATCTCAACAACACATGCGCGATTCCAACAAGCGACCGAACCGCGCATCACACCCTAACCAAACACGCAGCAACATGGCATTTATAGCAGTCTCTCCTGCGTCTCTCACGCGACCACTTTATGCCTCCTTTTGGTCAAAGCCAAATACACCCCGTCGCAAGTTGGCCTCTCAACGTCGCTCTACAATCACCGCCCTCCTTCCCTCAACCGAACTAATCTCCGCCAACCCAGCAGCCGTCGATGCCGTTGCCAAAGCCTTCAACACTCTAAACATGCCGCAATGGCTTGTAGAATGGGGACACCCAGGTATGATGGCCTTCATGGTTCTCGGCATGGGAATGCCAGGTGCTTATATTGGTTGGCAAGGTCGTCTCAACGAGGACAAGAAGGAGGGTGTAAATCAGAAGCGGTTGCATGAGTCAATCATGATTGCCTTTTTCCTGCTTGCCTTCTTGGGTGGCGTTGGCGGCACCTTATCCGTAGCCATGCAAGGTTATGACATTTGGGAGAGCCCGCACTTTAAATCGGCAGCCGTTTGTTTAGCTCTTCTCGGTGCGAATTCGGTAGTGGCTTACAGTGGGTTCACCGTTGGAAATGACGGAACTCCGAAGGGACGCTTAGAGGGACGAAAGCTCCATGCCTACCTCGGGGGGCGACAATGGCAGCATTAGTCATACACGGCGTGATTGGGGCCAAAATTCTATCAGGATAAACATAGTGGTGGATCGTCTCGCATGGCGCTGAACAAAGCGGAAATTTAGCGATGACAATTGGTCCTGGCGGTTGTTTGAGAACTAGATACCTCTGCGGCTGTCTGCTTTAAGCAATGAATGGATCATTAGTTACGTCTCCTGTACACAGTATGCAGTGAAATAAATCTTCTAAAGAATCTAAGTTCTCTTTAAACGAGAGCTCCGTCGGAGCACTGGAACATCTCCTATTGCGGTGGCGGACTCAACAACTTTCCTAGGTTTCGAACTCTTCTGCGACTTCTTCCTAGTCTTCGATATCAGTTGCTGAGAAACTGGTCGGGTCCTTCGGGCGATACGCTCACTCACATTTCGACCTTGGTTACTCTCGTTCGAACCTGAGGCTTGTTGCTGTTTTGATTGCTGCTCGTCAGGGTTTGAAGGAGCAACAACAGAGTCTGCAGATCTCCGTTTCGTCCCTCGTTTTTCTTTCTGAATTTGCGGACTGCTCTGCTCAGCACGCGGGGTCTCTGATCCCATTCGATCTGAGTAGTCCCCTTCCCTTAAAGTTGTCTTCACACCTTCGCTCTCAGCGCTATGAAAGATAGAAGTGGATGCTTCATCTTCCATACCCGAAAGCTTCAAGTCTGCATCCTTGCGAGTTTGAACACCATTCTCTGCATTTGAATGCAACTTAGATGGAGTAGTGTTCATCGCAAGTTGGACTGTAGTGTGTGGCCGTTCCTTTTTGCCTGAAACACGTTTCTGATCACCGTCGTACATGCGAGCAACATCTACGAGAGATGGAGGTGGCACTCCAGATGTTTCCGATTCACGATTGATTACTCGAAACATGTCCGTCGGCAGAGATATGTCTCCAGGATGATGCGAGAGATTCCATTTCTTCCCACTCTGCTTCCGTTTCAGTAACACACCCGTTATTCGAGCAATCGCATATATGCGCTGTGTCTTTTCTCCGGGCCCGTCCTCCTCCCTCTCAGATACGTCCTTTGAAATCAACAAGCTCTCTATGAACTCTTGTATAACCCCAGCGTATTCATTGGACTCTAAAAGCCTGTTAAGCAAAAGATCAAGACACTTTTCTGCTTCCCGATACCCCTGTTCCTGGTCTACTCCGATATCAGGCAGATTTGCCAATACCCAGATGAACTCCGGAACGATAGCCTCGGGAAGAAGCTTGACACATGAAGGGCGCCCTTCCAACTTTGCCCGCTCGAAAAGCCTGCGTCTGTTTCGAAATGCTGTTGTCAATAAGGAACGAATCCTTGCAGCATTTTCTTGCATTGGATCAACTGCCATTAGTGGCAAGGCAACAGTCCATCTAAATGGGAGTCTTTTCGTCATAACTTGATTCGCCACCGTAGATGCAAAGGCCATCCACATCAGGTTGCTCGTCCTGAGCGAGAAGGACCGTAGACACAAGCAATGACGGCGTAAACTGACGAAAAAATTTCGGGTGTCTGGCCAAGTAAAGCATCCCTCGGCCAGCGGAAAGCCGAGCGCGAGCACAGAGCGCAGCCATTGACTCTTTAGTAGCCATCTCATGATTATCCTCATTTTCCTCTGTTGAGTCCTCTGAATCTGAATTACTTATCGAGAAAACGTCTCCGTTCTTCTCCAGTAGTACATGCAATAATGCCGAAAACATCTTTCAGCTCATCGCCTACCGATTCAATGACACAAAGGCGTACACCAAGAGTTTGATGGCTCTGTGAACAAGTTCTGCAATACAAGCCCGATTGAAGTCCGTAGCCATTGCTGACAGAGGGCACATCTCCTCCCTAAGAGCCGAGGGCAAAAAGCAATGTCTCGGAACGGGATTATTTCTCTCTTTTCTTCGACTCTCAAGGCCGGAAGCTTCTCGCAAGTAGTTTCCCACCCCGCTGTTAAATGAGCCGCAAAGCAAAGCCGCGCGAAATCAAAACATTCTAATGCGATCGGCTGGAAGTCCTTTGGACGGTGCTTCGCGAGTTGCGTTAAAGTTGTTAGAGGGGCTATGAACTGTTCCACATTCCCTCTAAACTCGTTGATCTCAGATGCGACATCCTTGACCAGCTCTTGCAAAAAAGGAGTCGAAATACTGTCGTTATTCTCGCTGTGTAAACTAATCGCAGCCTTCGTTGACCACTTTGCAATCTTTGCACCCTGCCCGACGTCGAATAGAGACTTTGATAACATCCATTGCCGAAGTATGCCATCGAATTCTTCTCTCGTTTCATCTCGCCCCACTGTTGTCGGAATACGACTCACCATCTTTAAACCCATCAGTATTAAATCTGAGCTCCAGTCAGAAGCTTCAAGGTCGACCTTGACAAGCGATTTCACGCTCTCCATGGTATCCTCCAACAGGTTGGGGAAGAACTTGCTGGTAAGATCCAAGTACCTTAGGATTCCACACATTGCGATGGCTTTGCCTTGAGTTTCCTGTGATTCAGGCGAAGAATCAACCTCGCCAACCTGCCCATTCTCATCAATGGCAATTTTGCACGCAACTTTCACATAAAGAGAAGTGAATACTGCCGGGCGACATTTTCTGAAGACTTCCCTTTCAACGAACTCTCCAAGATCCGTTTTAGAACCAAGCCGGGATAGAATGTCTTGGCATGAAGCCGAACGCTGGGAGTACGACAATTTGCCATCCAAAGCGGAGAATAATCTCTCGTATATTCTAAGGTCCACCGCAGTGGACAAAGAGGTGCAGGAGTTTTGGACATTACCCTGGACACCGGTTTTCGTAATGAAGAAGCGAGCAAGGAGCTTAGCAAGTTCGTGGAGCTCTGTAGCATCAAGCTTAGGAACACTCGCAATCGTTGATGGGCTGCGGTTCTCTCTCCGCTTCGAAAATGTCCTAGTCATAGGGCTAGATGAATTTGATGAAGTTGGAGGGCGTTTTCTCGACCGCAGTCGATAATTTGCTATTCTTAGCAGGCTCTCCCTGCATTTTTGCCTCTCTTGAGCCAACATGGCCACGTGATTGAACGCTTGACCATCCAAACCAGCTAAGAACGTTGCAAAGCGACGGAACCGCACATTCATAATCTCTTCATCATCACGCGTTGCACCTGGAATCTTTTCGAAAATGACTCGTTCTATTTCATTTGCGGACGCAGCATCTCCTGCGCTTCGAAGCGCAACATGTGCTTGCACTAGAGTCTGAGGAAGCCAAGATACTTTTGGCAACCAATCATCAATTTCTCTCTTCGATTTCTTCGCGGAGTTGACAACTAGGCGCTCCCCTTCGATCTCTTCAAGATCTTCTCGAGCAGTTTCAACATTATTCTCGTCATTATAACCCCCCTCTTCAGCTCCAGGCAGTTCCAAATGTCGTTCCGCAGATTGGCTCTCAGATGAGCCTAACGCTTCCTTTGACAAAGGCACTTCCTCGTGTTGTACAGGTCAGATAATTGCTTTAAAGCCTCGCCCCTCACAGAGGGCTTCCGATCCCGTAGTCGAGACGACATCAGCTTCAACAATTCATCGCTCGCAAACGCAACCGATTCGCCAACGACTCTCACAGCGGCAACGCGGACTTCCTCCTCGCGATCAAGCAATCTTTCTCTGAGAAGCAAGTCCAATTTTTCTCTATGCTTCGGTTGAGAATCCATCAACCCTACGAATGACTCACAAAGCTCTGCGCGAATCACTGGACTCACATCTCGTATTCGGGACAGAAACTCTTCAAACAAGACGGGTACGAGTCCACCATGTCCCCGAGACGCAAACAACCTCGACAGAATGTGGACGTTTGCCCATCGCACCGCCTCATCTGCTGCACGTATGCGGTCCTCCAAGCTTGGAATGACGTAGATTAGAGTATCGGGGCTATTCTGTTAATCGCAACAAGCATTTCCGCTATATGTTCATGATGTTCCGACAACTCTTCATCATCTTCATCCGTTCCTTCTTCTTGCCTCCGTTTTCGTCCCCTTTTTCGTTGCCTATCCGGAGTGAGTCCTGACTTTGACTTTCTACTATGTCTTATTGATGCATTGAGCAAACTGCACAAAGCCATTTGAACTGCATTCATTCCACGTTTCAGCACTACATTCGCTAATGCCACTGCACCTGGCGAATACTTCAGTGCTGGTACTAAGGGTGCTAGCATGGCATCCAACACTGATATCCCTATCTCCTCCGCCTCCTCCAACATTCCGATAGAATATTAGCCATATATTCTCTGACCTTGACCCTTGATGTGCTCTCGCAATAGCATAAAATAAGGCAAACAACTCGCAAATCACCCCTCGTCCTCCGCAAATATAACAAAAGTCTTCACATTCGCCAGCTGCTCCAGCAAAGAAAATCGGTACAAGCCCATGTTGTCCTCAGCGATCACCAAAACCGCCAGTTGTTCCATAAATAAGCCACACACCTCATCTAGCCTCTGCGCTGATACTAAAGGATCTGGGGCACTTATCCGAAACAACTCCGCTAAGGCACAGGCACCAGCAGCCGCAACGATTGAGCTTGATGCGACAAAAATCGCGGCCCTGACAATACCTCTGCCAACTCTTTCAAATCATCTTCTATTCTAGGAGTTGATCCATCCTCTTCCCTCTCTGATCTATTTTTCGCAAACGCTGCACGATACCACGCATGAACAGCTCTCTCTTCTCCACGTCCGCCTCCAGTATGCGCTCCGCGAAAGACTTTTTCAACTGTATTTCATCACTAGCGTCAAACTTATCCGACCCAAGGTCGGTAACACGCGAAGATGAAAGAGGTGTACCCTGAGTGGTCGAAGCGCGTCCCACGGCAAGGTGATGTGCAGCCAGACGATCAAACTCTACTCGACGACGAGATAGGGAAAGCGGTGGACGTTTCGAAGAACCAATAGAAGTGCGATGAGGACGCGGAGGGGTGGGATGGCTGCTGTAGAGGTAGGGATGGTTTCGTGATCGGACTTGGTCTTCTTAGACCACGCTTCATATGCGCGTGCAGCGGCTGCACGACGGGGACGTGGCATGAGCGAGATAGGTGCGGATGAAGAGGGGCGGCAACTTGGGAGGGGTGCAGCGATGACTTCCAGATGCAATGATAAGGACAGGACGGATGAGCCGAGGAGGTTGAGGAGGTGAAAGGCTCAAGGATATACACTGCAGACCTTATTTTGGGGGAAATGGTTTGGTACAGTAATGTACATGTATGCTGGCTTTTCAGGCGTATGGGCGTGATTTGATACCGGTGACCATTTTGGCGCCCCCCTTGTTTCGGTTCCATTTCAGAGTTGCATAATTTGTTCTTTCATATTCACCTTTGATCCAGATTTCTTTTCCGCCAGCATACTACCCCAAAATATAGAAATTCTAGTTCGAATATGCCTTTATCGCAGTTGCTGCATGCCATGCCCTGTTTCCTCCAAAATACCGCTCCAGCTCCGACTGTTGGCGTCCATGTCACCCGAAACGAAAAATGTGTTTCTGTGTCCAGAGTCGCTTGAAATCGTCAAAAAGAGAACACATTACAGATACTGTAAGTTTGGACTGCGCCCACGCAATTGGTGGGCATTTACAGTCTTGTACTGTACACTATGTACTGTACAATACTGTACATACTGAGGTACAGTGCATCGGAAAAACCATTTCACTTGTCCGTCTACCGTACAGTACGTATGTACATACAGTAGTATGTACTGTACTGTATGTACTGTACAGTGCTGTACAGTACTGTACAGTACTGTACATATGGTATCACTCCTGATGCTCCGTACTGTAATGTACTGTACATGCACATTACTGTAATACAGGGCAGTTCAGCATTGTACAGAGTAAAGTTTGCTCTCCCACATCAAATACCGCGAAATCCGTTGGCATATGTTCCAGCGCTTTGGGACTTGAATCCGGATCATCCGTCACGTGATCTAGTTGGATGACAGCTCCGCGGTGCTTTGGCGATTACTTTTACAAAAGGTTTTGCAAAACACAGGTAACTGTAAATCGGGGCTGTAAACTTATTGTCAATTCAGTTGAAAAGAAATTCAATCCAGTCAGCATTGGAGAATATTTTGGTACAGGACACTGAGAACACGCTTTCGAACCACTACTACACGTAACATCAGATACATGACGGAATATGCTTAGACACAGCTTTCGCGAAAATTCAAGGGATAAGGCAAATCGCGGCGCGAGTGGCTAGCCTGAAAAACGGTAGATGCTTTAGCTATTGTAGAACGGTTGAATAGGTTGAAAATAAAATTTTGAAGTTCTTTTCTTACTTTGGTGCCCGAAGCGGTGAGGCCTTTTATAGATAGTAGATGCTGTAACTACTTCTACCGCATCTACTAATTACTAGCTGAATTCCTAGAGAATAGTCCTGCGGATTGTCCGAATGACCCTGGCGCTGCACTGATCTAACAGTCATCGCTAAAATAGATAGGATACAAAATATGGACTATGTAGAATAGAAGTACTGTTAAGGACAAATAGATACACTACAAGACTGTAAATAGCACATAAATAGAGTTTTATGTATCCTGGTACTTCCGACGCTCCCTTTCTTCTCCCTGAACTTTTGTTTTCTCCATTGTAAGTCACAGATTGGGTAATTATCTATTTGTTAAATGCATATACACTTACTTGTTGTGAGGATCTGATTTGGTACATCAAAATTTGCGATCTCGTGAAGGCGTCCGCGGGATTGTCTGCAGTTCGTCAAATCCAATATTAGACATATTCTTCTCTCAAATGCATCTCTTACCGGGCAAATATTAATCATGAGGCGTTTTTTCCAACTCTAGGGACACTTGATGATCACATAAAATAGACTGCTTGAGTTCGTAAACATTGAGAGTGGAATTTTGATCCCAAGCAAGGATTCAAGGTCGTACTTGATCATATAGCCAATATCGAAGCATCAGCGAAAGAATAAACTTTGAAGCCTGGTACAGATCGTGTTAATCTACAGCTTTTTGACTAGAATAAATCAACGCATCACAAGTCCGGCCTTGTCGGTGAGTAAGAAAATGTACCGAAGTTGAGAAGTATTGTCGTCGTTGTTTGCGAGTGAAGATTCATAGTATAATTTCAACTGTATTACGTTTTTTGTCTAACTTGTAATATTTAAGCGAAGTATGGGTTATCTGCACATGCTACGAATTTGTTCAACTGCTTGGTTTTTTCCAACGAGAATTTGGTTTCTATAACTTGCGCGGCCCAAATTTAGGGACATCATATTTCAGGCTTTGTAGGTATTAAAAGAACCATTAAAAAGCTGAATTCAGGAAAAGGGGAGTCAATCGGCAAAATGCGCAATTTTCTAACGTACTGTTCCTGACTTAACTCAAATCCATAATCATTTCTCCTTACTCTGACACCTGCGACTACAGTGTCATCGAAATTCCTCTCTCGATTCAAATTTATCCAAAGTCTTTTGGGACAAAGTAATGAATTCATTATTGCCACAAAGCAGATTTGTCCACATATTTACGACTAGTACTGAAGTTCTTGGTCTTCATGCTTTGCCAAGAGCGCGAGATCTCCACCGGTTGGTCATACAGATATCTTTCTTTAAGTGTGACTCATAGTGCGATTCCAATAGTATACCAAATTGGATAATCCGTGAAAAGATTTCAGTAACTAGAGTAACTGGTTCTCATGTAATTCAAAGTCTTTGGTTGGTATTTAATAAATTTTAAATATCATAATTTGAGCTGACTGTAAGTACTCCTGTTTAATATCTTGAGACAAAATCCTGAAATCGAATATTGCAGCAATTGAAACTAATAAGCGTTGGAAAGCTGGCGTACATTTGTATTTTCATATACGAGATATTTCTTTTCTTTGTCCTTGCTACCTTGTATTACAAATCGTGCTTTGTGTAAGTCTTTGTCACTGCTCTTATTCTTGACTGACAGAACGAATCTTCTAGAGAGGATATTAGCATTCCTTAGTATTTCCCTATCGACTATTTCGAGGTATTTATCTCTAGAATCCCTATTATTCTCTCTGTTTTGCTTTCAGAAACTCTGTAAAATTGGATTTGGGATCTCGTGGATGTAAAACTTCATTGAAGTGACGTCAACGAGTTGAATTTTTTTTAGAGTATATCCATTAATTATTAAATGCAAGGCCTCAACCAATGATTCTATTGGATCATTGCAAAGGCTTTACTTGAGACTATATGAGTGATGCAATTCCTCGATATTTCTGTCAATGAAGGCTTTCATATCATTAATTTTCGTGAATCTTTACAGTCATGTCCTCTTAGATGTGGTCTTTTCACGATAGAATAGAAACTCACCTCCAATGCTGAGTTTATGGTGAGCGGCACTTAGAAGCTGTGAATTCAGAGCGGTTCTAAGTCTGAGTTCTGAACAGATATTTTCCTTCTAAGCTCTTTCCATTCGGAGCGCTCTCATTCATTTCATTTGATTCTGAAGTTCTCTTTTCATGGCCGGAAACCTCGCTAAAACTTCAAAGAGGAGTAACGGTGGAACCAGTCCTTCCTGGCTCACATTGTCGTTCATAGCCTTAAGGGCGTGACGTAGAGCCAGTTATATTTAAACATCAGGCTCTTAATGGCTAATATTGTGGTGGATATCACCAAGCCTCGAAGATGCGGTACATGAAAATGGCTGAAGAGCTGCACCGACTCAGCTTCAGATTGTCAAAGTCCGACGACCGTCTGTTTACTGGCAGTAGAGTTTGCCAAACGGTATTCTTGTTGATGTATGTGGACTATACCTTTACAAATGTTTCGGAAAGTACAGTATCTGACGCCAGAAGGGAGTTATAGAAGCATTTCAAGACGTCCGAACTGAGTGAACACAATTCCTTGGAGTGCAGGTACAAAAAGTTGCGAACGGTACTATCTGGTCACAGCAACCGTACATCAGAAAGATTAATGAGGCCGCTGGGATGAAGGATGCAAAGCCCGAAACTTCCCCACTTCCTCTTTCATACCCCCTGTTTAATAAACGGAGGATGCTGACCACCGCGGAGACGAGGGAGATGGAGAGCTTTAGCGATTATGTCCATAACTTGCCTCAAATACCCTGACACTATCCCTCTAGTAACCGTTACCATGGAATTGCACCATAAGAAAAAATCAGTGAATTTTGTGCACTGTACTCAGACACCAGTGTGAAACACAGGATCATACCACTTTGTGACAAGCCAAAGACATGAAGCCATCGTGGGTATCTCGCGTGGTTCTCGAAACACTTCGGTCTTCACCAATCAGCGATTATTTGAATGCTCTTCGCCAATTGGACCAATTGAACTTTGACATGATGTTTAGTGCTGTCGGTATCACTGATAGCTGCCATATGGTCCTTCAGAACCTTGTAGTTTGATACCGCAAGGGTCGCTTTTTCTAGAATACCTTTGAATTCGGTACCGTTTGCTTACAATTTATCTCCGCTGATGTTGAGTACCTTTTATATATAAAAACTATTCTGATGCTTCGGCCTGTTTACCGAAAGTATCAAACAATATTTCAACCATGGATTACCTTTTGTGTGCGAAACACCGTATAAGAACATACCGTATCAATGAAATCTAAGCCTAGGCCTTAATTTTCTTTCCAGCGAGGATCCCACAAGAAATTACAACAGCTGTATCAATTCTGAGAAAATTTCAGTCTGCACCGGAAGTAAAGACTTGGAAAATTGCCAATCATTTAGTCCGCCACCTTTTTGGCACTCAGGAGATTATAATATCTCTTCCCAACAGTAATAATAGCGTTGGGCTGATAGCCTGGAGTGATGCGGACGGGTTCCGCAATCGTTCTAATCGCCTCTCTACACTGGATTGCTTGTTGACCGCCAACGGTGATCCAATTGTATGGAGTTCTAGATTGTAGTCTGCAACAACTATATCTACGTACAAAGCGCAGTTTTATGCCCCGGGAAGTTGTGTGCGTGAATTTTCCTGGGTCAGATCGGTTCTCAAGGAAATGATTTATCGGAGATAGAGATACTGTAGTTTTACAGGACAACCTGGGATCTATCCGATGGACGGAAGAAATTTAGCATGTCGGTATTCGCTATTAATACGTGAAGAACGCATTTTCTCACCGAATAGTTGAAGTTCAGTACAATCTATCGACGGAAAACCGAGTAGATACTTTGACCAAGATCATCATCGGTGATGAGCTGTTGCAGCACTTAGAGTGACTTGGCTATTTTCTTGATTCCGCTTTGCTCGTTCATCGAAGGGGTTTAGAGTGACGCAGTGGTTTAATTACAGTTATTAACCGGAATTATAATTACTGGAACGGGAAACCGAGATCTCAATGGTATGGCTATATGCGCGTGTTTTATTTCTTTTATTTTACCGTGTCAAAATTAAAATGAGGCAACAACGCGCAGGTAAGGAACGTTTCTACGTCTTCTGTTGTATTTAATCTTTTCGAATGGTGTTCGTCTTGCTTATTGATGCGTTTACTGCGTTACCTTTAAGTAGAGAGTACGGAGAAGAAGATAAGCAATGTATTGCTGTCTTTTCTTTTACTCTACGAAGTTTCCAAGCGGCTTAGTATTTAGTTAGACTATAAAATTTGACTCTTTACGACTCAGGTATGGGAAGGGATGAAACCAATCTGTTCTGTTTGATAAAGATGAACGTAAATACGTGAACACATCCCTCTGTAAGAATTTATTCGGCTTTTGAGGTTTAGACGTTGCTGATAGTGTTTGAAGAGAAGAAATTTCAGGCACTGTGCCTACAATACATATAATTACAATAAAAGAACTACCCCCCGTCTTAGGAGGGGCAGGCCTGCTTAGGGGAGGGTGCAGGTTGGGGGCAAAAGTGTACCAATATGAGACTAGTATCTTCTTGAATGGCACTAAATCTACAAGGTAAGTGTTCTGCATAGTTCTCTTTGTGAATGCAACGATAATTGTGATTTTTGTGATACAAGGCGTGTCTGTCACCGATCCATATCTTCAATAATCTATAAAATATGATATCCTAAATATCATTTACAACCAGAGCATGTGGTTAGGTCCCTGCTGTACTGAGACCCGCTTTTTGCAGCTAGTGATCAGCGCGACGGCGATCGGCGCGGAACTTAGATTACTGAAAGAAAAGACAAATGAAAAGTTAATTTCATTGAGAGGGGCCGGGGCGGGCCGCTCGGCTGTGCAACGGACTTTTGTAGTCAAAAAGCTGCTATGCCTTTCGATTTGTGTGTGCTAAGAGAAGGGAGGGAGACGTAAAACGGCAGAATATATATATGTGACATCATACGAAAATTCAGCGATTTCGATGCCATTGGCAGAGGCATTGCTTGCGCGCCAGCTACTCACAGATGGGGGCTAATAGGGTAAACAGTGTGTGGTTTACACTGTAATGTAAAGTATTTCCAAGCGACATATACGGGCCTAGAAATAAGTCCGCCCTCCCTGAGCCCTTTTTGATAAAACTATACTTTTTATTTCATAGATTACAGTGGGGGATCTGACAAGAGCCCCGTCTAGAGGTCCGAAGGTTGGGTGTGTGCGCTGTTTTCAGTGATTCACCATGAGCGCGGTGTATTAGAGAAAAAATGCCGAGATACTTGACTTAAGGATGCTTTGGATGCGAAAAAAGACTGTGCAGAGTGTAACTATAGACAACTAAGACATTTGTGCGCTCAGGAACGTCGGTAGAATGGGATAATGAAAAATTAATGAAAAATTCAGTTCAGTCACTTTCTTATTGCAGTCCTAATCCCAGGTTACGATTTTAACCTATTTGTACTCTACTGCTAACTCGAATAGGACTGCAAGAAAAATATGGTGGTTTGTGTATCAGCGCCTTAGTTGCATATTGTGGTCGTCTATTGCTATGGCTATCTGCTCGGGAACGCCAATGCACATGAAATAAGTGGACCATCCGGTTAGTTCGTCGGATCCTACAGAGGAAACCATAGAAACTATTTGATTTAAACTGTGTAGGGGCATCATAACACCTGACAGTGAAATGTTAGGATTTTACCTCTATAAATACTCGACCCGCCGGCAGAATTGACCAACCGCGGCGATAGGGGCATCTGTCACCTCTACAGGTTATGGGTCTACCATGCACCGGCCCCAGAGAAACCTCGGACGATCACCGACGACCTGGCGCAAATCAACCAGAAAGCAGCACGCAGCCGTCGATAGTCACTCTGTAACCACATTGAAGAAATCACAAGCACAGCTTCTATAGCCGAAAAAAGAAGCCTGCCACGAACGCACGATGGATGATCAACAAATGGACCTCCACAAAGCTGTCCTCACAGGCGATAACTACAAAATATGTCACTTAAAAATCAGAAACAGAGCAAAAAACACAAAATAAACACCATTATCACATAAAATGTACCACTTCCTGATTGAGCTCGGCCGAACTCCGAGCTCGGCCGACAAAGGCCAGAAGAATCATTCCCTTAACTCTCTTGCCATAGATATTAGACAGGACCTCCCAGAAGTTCTTCAGCAAGATGCCGCATGACATTGTGAACTAGATTTCCATGATCAGCCAGTCAGATCAGACCCCGGAGAGACACCAATTACTCATCGATGAAGCCCGCAACTTTCGCTACGATTCTAGACACATGCTGGACGACTATGTCCGAGCTCGTATGAAGCTAAGACGTAGAATAATAGATGATGAAGTACCAATCATCAACCATAAACGCACCACAGTTAACCACATCTTCAGAGGCTTGATAAAACACTCGAACTTAAGTTCACAGGTTACCCTATTATTCGCGCAGAATCTCGAGTGCGTCCGATCCTTAGAAACATAGATGCAAACGTTCATCTCACTCATGGCTGCTCATGAAAACTATCTACAACGCAGGAAAGCACACGCTCCCAAATCCAAATGTTGCTCAAACCACCGCACAAAAGGGGCATGCACACATCAGAAGAATGCAGGGCACGGAGAAACGCAATCAACCGCGTCCAGACAGGAAACGCACGGGACGGAAACACCCTGCAAGCCAGTCAACGCCAAACAACGAAGGCGTACACCGCGAAATACGCCAAAAAAACTCGGATGGACATCACAAGAATTACGACGAGGATAAATACGAAGAAAAACAGGGGCAATCAGCTCCAGTCGCATTCGCCTGCAACTCTGCCGATCCCGGTCTGTCTGCCGACCCCATAAAGACACATTTGACTCGTACATTCTTGACTCAGCGCGCTATCCGTGCTATATACACAAAAAATAGTACAACAGACAAGAAAACAATCGGAGGTCACATTTTCGGATGAGACAAGGGTTCGAACCATCGGAAACGTACCAGAAACATGCGTACCATTGGCGGAACTGAACTCAAGATAACAAAGCTGGCTCACGCACCTACGTACGACGTGAAACCACTGTCGGTCCGCCAGGTGGCCCAGGCGAACAATTGCGCAATAACTTTGGTGCCCGACAGCAGTTGCATCTTTATGCTGCAATAACTTTCGAAACCTAGGTTGATCATGGCAGACATCGATGTATTTGACGGCCACTATGGTTGGAACTTCAGCAAATGCCCCAACTGGAAGCACAAAATGCACAGAGCCCATTGCACACCATAGACAGGTACTTCCGCAAGAGAACCAAACCCGCCATGGTCCAGCGCATAAGAACTCAGCTGGAGACGGTTCCAACACAATAGGGCATGGTCGAAGAACAGCAACTGCATGTACACACAAAAAACAGCGACACACACCGCCAAGCCGTGTGGTGTCAGTCAGACGCAGTAATACAAAGCTTCGCGTATCCGGATCACCCTTGGACATACAGCCACACCGGAAGCAGCAGATATACAGTACACACAACTGAAACCTACGCCTCAACCATGTCGCCCCAGCCAAGCTCACTCAATTGGCACATGTGCCACTACCCTTAGGCTTACTAACGATATTAGCCGAATCCACGGCCCAACATCACGTCAAAGCTGCTAACTGAGACACTTCGAGAATTCCCCTAACACAGGAAATACTCCTAGACTGCTCCGGACACAATATTATCACAGACAAAGCGGGGCCATTCCAATCAATAATGGCGAGACACAGGGAATTCATTTCATTTTTCGGATTTCCACACGAGCATAAGCGTTTTCGCATTACTCAAGCAGCGGAACCGCTACAAAGGAAATGGAGGACCTAAGGACTAGCGAGGCTTGAGGGTTTTAGGCACTGCTTGATTTGTGCTCGTCTGCTACTTTTACAAGACGCAAACTACAAAAAAACTTTCTTACACTGAATCAATAATGATTCCCTCGAGTCTCTTAGTAACCAGTTGAGTGAAATTCACTGCCACTTAACATGTGTTTGTCATGTGTCCAACGTCAGCTGTATTTGCTGATCCGCTCCCTTCCTATATCTCAGTTCTAAATACTTGAATGTGAGTAGCCCACAACTTGGGGCTTCACGAAACACACAAATACAGGCATAAGAACATATACAGTGGAGGCTAGCGGAGACATAATGGCGTACATGGGGTCATAAGGGCGGGGACAGTATTTACGGCGCATATGCACATAGGAGTAAAGCAAGCGTAGCTAAATCAACTAAAACTCGTAAGCAGGGAATTCCACGAAGTCATTCCCTCAATCTCAAAACATCCTTCCATCTCTTTCAACTTCGGAAAGGGCACAGAGAATTGATTGGTTTAACTCCTCATGGCTTGGAAAGACTCATTTAAAACATGACAATACAAGGAAACGATCACATTAGAACAGAAACGACTCTAAACTACATATCCTCACAACAGTGACGCAGATTGAGAGATACTTCGGGAATTACAGGCGAAAATAAGACTCGATAATGGCAATCAATACATGACTACTGTACTCTCAAACACTACGGGCACGACCCACATGCATCGAACCGGCTACTCCACACACGCCACACGAAAACAGAGTTGCAGAAATGCTCAACCGCACCCTCATGTCACGCGTCCGAGAAAATGCACACGGAGACGGTTCCATTCACTATTTATTTGGCCTACTTCTTGCAGGATAAGGTCACTAAAACAAACGCCACTCTCCATCGAATCATACGAGACATTACTCGCCAAATCCGGCACGATCTTCGCACATAATATTCACCATTCCCCACAAGATCACTTAAGCTTTACCAATTCAGAATGTGCGGGGAACAATGCCACATACCCATCGTGACGGACATCAAGAAGAAACAAACACCAGAGGAACATTGGAGCGTTACCTCAGCGGACCCGATGGAAAACACTACCCTGTCATCGACCAAACCAACGGTCAACTGGTCGCCGTAAGGGTAACTGATTTCCAGCATTGCAATCCAAACTGCCGATCCCCAGCTATTTTACTTCCACGGCATACCCCCCCGAGACACACTACCCACGTATCAATGCTCACCATGCGAAACAGTCTCAAGCAAATTACAATGGACTCACAGATAAAGCGGAACCCACGGCACAAAGAAAAGGCTTCTACATCACTCCTCCAAGCAATCTACGAAGAAAAGAACGTCTTCAGGGCTCCGACCTGTGTCACATTGCATACGAAAATGAAGTACGCATACACATACACTTTGGCACTTTTCGCCATATACACCGGTCAGAACTTCTGCGAAATGCGAAAGGATATAAACCCTTCGTCATCCCTACACACAAGTGCGATGCGCAGAGTGAGGTATCGGTGCACAAAGCCTGCATCAACTACCCTGGACATCTACTCTGACTGAGTGAGAATTTCGATCCTGCCGAATTGGCGGTCAACACCGCAGACAGGGACGGCATTTTCCTCCTCAAATCTATTTCCAAATTGCAACGCAGAAATATAAACAAATATACCTCAAGAATTCATTTCACAATGAAAAGTACGAGAGCAACTCTTTTTTATCTTGACACACTAGCCCCATTTGATTGTCCTAAGGAAAACACGGACACGTTCGCTAAGGTTGTCAAGAACATATCTAGAACCCTAAAAGAAACTAAGATATTCTAAAAAGATATTCAAGCTTTTCTCCAAAGAAATGGCTACCGAACCATGGCGAGCGACCGCAATGTCTACATCTGTACCGACAGAGAACACAAAATAATCCTCTCTGTCACAATAGATGATTTTTCAGTGGCTTCTACAAACTGAGGAATGTATACAGAACTTCTACGTTCCAGATGAATGCCCTTGGAGCAGCCAAACACATCATTGGGTGATTGGTGCAGCAAAACAGGTAAAAGAGGCTCACACATATCATAAAATCGCGTGTCACACAAACAATCATCAACAGCCTTCGGCATCACAATTGAAAGCCTTCCAAAACGCTATTCCTATCAAGAAAGTTGGAATTCTATGTGTACCTTCTGAATTCTTTCTGATTGTTGAGTGAGATACTAAGTCTATTTCAAGACCATTACGTATCGCTTGAAAGGTGTCAATTTAGTTGTTCTATGCGTTATGATCCTTATTTACAGTATTACATTACGCTTTTGCGTCCTTTTTTGTATGCCTCAAATGATAACGGGAATCTCAGTCAATTGCCCATCAGTCAGTGAGCCAAGGATCGGCTTCTTCAGCCGACAAGTGGCAATGTTTGAGGCTGTGTTGCCTGTACGAGGGGGAACGCCAAGGTCTGCTGTGGCCGTGTGTGAATGGGAGGGCTTGAACGGTTGACTCGCCTGATTCCGGTAGTTGAGAAGGAATCTCAGATCACGAGGCTGAATTGTGTGGACAACGGAGTTGCACCACACGGCAACCTTAGAACTCTCATTTGAAGTACCTAACGTACCCAAGAATACATAAGTTGGTCCGAGCAAGCTGCAGTAAAAGGAGAGGTAGGTGGGCACCTGTCGTCTCAGAATTTCAAGTCAGAAAAGATGTCAACGCCATTAAATACTTGGAGTTACACTTGGGCAAAAAGCGTTAACCATATGTGAGCATCATAGGAATGTCTGGGTATCTCGTGGATTCGACAAGACCCGACCTCGCAAACATCGCGGGTATGCTGGATAAAAGAACACACATTCCCACAATAAGGTACTGGAAAGCCCTCAAATAAGTGGAATGATGTCTCAAACATATGGCCACCATGAGATTTCTCTACAGAACGGAACCGGTTTCACTCCAAGCGCAATCCGATACCGATTATTCCTCCTGCCCAGACACCCGTAAGTCAACCTATACCCCAATTGTTTACCACGAGAACCCGGTATCATGGTGCTCATTTAAGATACGCGCCGTAGTCAACAGCACTTGCGAGCCGAATAAATCGCAGCCAGCAACAAAATTGGGTAAACAGAGTGGATACAACAGCTGTTAGAAGACCTCGGACATAGAAACGCCAAAATCATCCTCCACGAGATGGACAATCAAGCGGCCATTGCCGTCGCACGAGCCAGCTCCGCCACCAAGCATTCTAAGTATAGGGGAGTCAAGTACAACCACATACAAGAAGCTGCGGAGGACACTACCATAGAGCTCGGGCAAACACCTTACGCAATGTTACAGGCTGATATCTGACCAAGCCGCTATCGCCGGACCAGTTTCTGAGACACTGTGCAACGCTCAGCTTAACGCAGGCAATCCATTCCACCATACTCAGGGCTGCGAAGACATCGTAACCTCATTCTTACATATTTACTGGGCTGTACCTTAGTATAGAGACAGCTTCGCCCCGCAGATATCCTTGTCCACCCTTGCCGATCCGAGCAACGAAGAAACACGGCCTGTCGCGTGTGAGATTACCGTCGTGTCCCCTTTCAAAGCCGCCGTCCGCACCAAGACCACCTCGGCCGCTGGCGGTGCTGCCGCATTGCCGCACCGTGACAAGGCACGGGACCAGGAACGCGAGCTGTCGCGCCGCTCCCCTGCCCCGTCCGACACCACGACCCGTGCACCTGTCTTTACGTTTCAACCGATTGCGTTTGATTCTCTCGGTGCGCCTGCCCGACAAACTCTTGTTTTGCTTGAGGAGTTAATCCCGCCAATAGCGCGGAGGTATAATACGAATGCAGGCGTGATACGGCGGCGTGTGTATCAGCGCCTTAGTTGCATCATTTGGTCGTCTATCGCTATGGCTATCTGCTCGCGCACGCAGCTGCATATGACCGACGTGGACCATCCGGTTAGTTCCTAGCCCTATAGTCGGATCCTGCAGTGGACACTGTAGAAATCATTTGATGCAAACTTTTCAGCGTTCATCGTGGCACCTGATATATACATACATGTACATACATACATATGTATGTAGTGTAGATATGTAGTGTACTGTAATACTAGGATTTTACCTCTTTTAATACCCAACTCGCCGGCGGCAGTGACATCGGTAACCTCTATGTCGCGCGAGTTTTGTGTTGCGCGACAGTGAGAGTCGCTAGTTGATTGGCCCGGTGTGCTCGTACAGTATACAGTACTACTGTACACTGTACGAGCGGGAAGTGGGCTCGTAAAGTGTACAGTAGTAGTGTACACTGTACTTGAACTGTACTCGAGTAGAAACCCCGGACCGGCCGCCCCTATAAGAGAACGAGAGGGCTGCAAGAGTCCAGGGGAGGGAGAAGGTAGGTTCCGCATGGCCGACAAAGAAAAGAAAAGCAGAGTAAACAGAAAAACAAGCATTTCATGGTACCGCATCCAAGGTCGACTATGAGCATGAACGATTCCCTGAGACCCCACGTTTCCTTCAACGGTTCCCCTTCTTCCAACGTCGCGCGTTTCCGTTTCGCGTACGAGAAATGTAGTCATGGCGGGAAAAGCGACGAGGAAAGGCGCTCCGATCCTTTGCCACCTCGAGGGCGCAGCGTTTGAGCGTTACTGCGAGGCTTCGCGATAGACGGAGCGTTGGGGGAGGAGGCGAGGACTATTAGACCGTTAAGGCCAAGCTCATCGAGGATTTTGGGAAGACCCCGAAGCCGAAAGAAGAATTGCAGAAGGCTATCAACGCTAGGTTGGACCCGAAGGACTTATCGGGCTCCCTGGTGCAGTTGGACGCCATTTACAAGAGAGTTGGATTCAATGATACCGCTCTTCGGCCTGCTTCGGAAAGCAGTGGCAGAAAATCAAGATATGGCGCAGTTTATGTTTAGAGCTCCTGCGGACTACAAGGAGCTCAAGAAGGCAATCACGACTTCGTAAGTGGAAAGAAGACGTTCTACGGAGAAGAAAGTCAAGGAGCATCATCGAGTGAAGCGCCGAAGAAGATCCTCCAAAGGCCGGATGCTCGTAGTTCTCAGCATCTGGAAAACAAGGTGGATAAGTTGGAAGACCAATTCGCTGAACTATCGTTGCTCGTGAAGAAGCAATTCGACGGAACGAAGCCGCCGATGAAGACGATGCGGATTATTTTTGCAGCTATTGCAACCAGAAGGGCCACGGAGCGAGCCGTTGCCCGCATAATCCGCATAGAGATACGCGCTGTACAATTTGTGGGAGAAGAGGACATTCGGAAGCAACATGCTGGTCCAGAACCCTCGTGGTGATGATCAGCGAGGAGGAGTTGCTAGGGCCCGGTCTGAGTCTGGAGAAGAATTGAAAATGAAGAAGCCGAAGGACGATGACAAGGTCGCCGTTTTCAGGAATCTCGCAAAAAGGACGTGGTTGCCGCCGCGAAGAGAAGTGCGGACGGGCAGCACCCTCCCGAAACAGCGGAGGGAAAACTTGATGGATCTTGATGCCATCTTGAACAAGGCCCCTGCTAATCGTCCGCCGATGATGGCTCCCGTCCCAAGAAGAAGACTAAGAGAGGAAACCGCAAGTCGAAGAAGAAATCCGGTGGACTTCAGGATCATGTAGGAAGTATAACGTGATCGCTGAACTGGCTTCCGCTGCCACAGGAATGAACTTCGGGCAACTGTTGCGCGGGATGCCGAGGAGGCCAGAAATTTTAAGGAGATTGTTATCCAAGAGGTTACCGGTTACACAGGCGTCGATGGTTAACTCTTCAGGAGGTCCACGCCGACTCAAGGTAGTAGCCGTGAAGTTGTATGGAACGGAGACTCATGCCCTTTTGGACACGGGTGCAGTTCCTAACCTGATCTCTTGGGACCTCTGCAAAAGGCTTGCCCTCACCCGACGGAAACCGATCGTCAGGTGACAGTAGCAGACGGAACTGTCGCCGAGGTTCTTGGTTGTTCAAAGGAGTGCCGTGTCTTATGGGTCAATGGTTGTGCATCTTGAGTTCCTGGTGTCAACAATGCCCCGTTTGACGTTATTGTTGGAAGCCCGACTTTGGAAGCCCTCCAGACGCGCATCGATTATGCACTCCAACACGTCACTTTGGTTATTGGAGATGAAGAGGTTGTGTTGCCATTCGTCAACGAGCCGTCCAGAATCAATGGGGCTCAGACGGATAGTGAGGACTTCACGTCCCCCAAAGGTTCAGACGATGAGGAATCTCTCCACCTTTCTCGTCGTCTAGCGAAAGCGATGGTGGATCGGAACCGAACAAGACCTGGTCTTAGCCATCATTAAAAGGAACCATACGAGCCTGATCTACCTCGCTCGACGAAGACTGAAGTTAAGAAGGAGGTAAAAGAGGAGGTGGACCGCTCGGCTCTATTGGCCTCGAAGCTGGACCACCTCGAAGAGAAGAATCAGAAGGAGCTGGCGAAGCTCTCAAGGAAACGGATGTCATAGCTTGGGACATTCACGACCTGGAGCCTGCTATGTGCCGGTGGTACATTCTTTCGAGTTGACGGACGAGACACCGATACATTCGAAGGCCCGCCGAATGCCGCCGAGGCATAACGAGGTCGTAAGAAAGAAGTGAAGGAATTATTGGAAGCTGGAATCATTACGCCGTCAAGGTCCGCCTGGTCCTTTCCGGTCGTGATAGCCACGAAGAAAGACGGAAGGCCCCGGTTCTGCGTCGATTACCGTCAGTTGAACAGGGTGATGAAGCCAGACCGCTGGCCGTTACCGAAAATAGAAGAAATCTTCGATGAAACTCTCTGGCGCAGAGTTCTTCACAACACTGGACCTTTACACAGGATGCTGGCAAGTTAGGATGTCCGAAACTTGCAAGGAAAAGACGACATTTGTCTCTCGATTTGGAACGTACAAGTTAGAGTTAATGTCTTTAGGACTTATGAACGCTCCAGCGACGGTTCAAAGGATGATGAAAGAGGTCCTTTGCGGGTTACTGTTCGCTTTGGTTTATGTCAACAATGTTGGTACATTCTTTAAGAAATTGGAGGAACACATAGCTCATTGCAAAGAGGTGTTCAGGAGGATCAAAGAATCCAATCTGAGGCTGAAGGTAACCAAGTGCAGCTTTGCTTAGTCAGAAGTGAAGTTGCTCGGTCACATGGTCAATTCAGGCGGTGTAACGGTGGATCTCGATAAGATCAAAGACATTGCGGAAGCTCCTGTGACGGAAAGGCAACAGAACTCAGGAGTTTTCTAGGGCTCGCGCAGCACTACTGACGGGTCATAAGGGGTTTGTCGACAGCTCAGCAGTGTTTAACGCAGCGAAGTCTATCAAGAAGGCTTTCGAGTGGACTTCGGAGATGCAAGAGGCCTTCGAATACTTGCAGAGGAAACTGACCACGCCTCCAGTATTGGCGTTTCCGGATTTCAATTCTCCTTTCTTGGTTGAGACAGACGCCTTTTCGGAAGCCCTTAGGGTTGTTCTCTAGAAGAAGAAAGAAGACGGAAAAATACATCCCTTTCAGTTCGCTTCTCAAACGACGACGACCAGGATGAGATTGGCACCATCTGTAGACGCTCAACACAGCGCTGAGTCGACATTCGCACCCAAGGAGAACCGGACCTGACGGGAGATGGAGTGACCGTCTGGCTCTTGGGGGCCGGAAAACGCGAGAGTGTAGAGCAAGAAAGAGTGCTCCTCTCCAGTTTCCGTGTCCACTGCTCGATAAGTCTTGGTCGTCGTCCCAGCGGACCGTGCTGATACCCGTACCCCGTCGTACACGCGACGATCGTGCTGGGATTCCGTGAGACCAAGTTGAAAATCGTCCTCACGCGTGACTTCGTCAACGACGCATTGAGCTGTAATCCGTGATGTGGGTTGCGAAGAGATCTAGGAACTCCTGACGCGATACGCAGTACAGATGGATTTCACAGGAGTCTTTTTGAATGACGAAAGGGTTACGCTCCTCCCTACCGATGAAAATCACTTTTTTGATGTCGGAACGTTCCGGCAACAAACGCATTAGATTCGCCCTTGCCACCGGAGGGGGCCCCTTTGCGCCACGAGCGACTCGCGCCGCCTTAGAGGCATTGTTCTTGTGAGGTGCGTATCGCCAGTGCTCAAACGAGCAAGTTGCTTCGTTCGAGCCATCGAAAAATGAGAGGAGAAAGAGGGAGTTGCGAATGGGTTTGAGCTGTCAAGGAGATGGAGATGCGGAGAGGAAAAAAGGGTTCCTGAATCAGTTTGGGGAGGTTGAAGAGTTCCAAGGGTAAGGGGGCTTGAAAAGGATTATGTTCCGTTGAAATGTCCTGGGACGAGAATAAGTTGACAGAGTCTGGAGAATTTGGGACCTTCGGGCGTATACCGGCTGTTTCAGCACCTCGGTCGTTCGCCCGGAGAATGGTTGCACGTCGGGCGTATACCGGCTGTTTTTCAGCACCTCGGTCGTTTGCTCGACGGAGGTTGAAAGGTTAAATAGGTTGAGAACTTAAAGGTGGATTGGGATGGACGGAAGAGAAGCATAGTGTGGAAGTGACCTGGGTGAGTAGTTACGAAAGGGCCCCCTATGTTGGGAGGGAGGGAAGCTGGAGTCCGTTCTTGTCTTGTGGCGCTGAGCTGGAGTCCGTTATTCTTCTTGTGGCACCCGTAGCCCACAATAAGTGGGGGTCGCGTCGCGCTAGTTTTGTGTTGCGCGACGGTGAGAGTCGCTAGTTGATTGGCCCGTTGTGCTCCTACAGTGTACAGTAGTAGTGTACACTGTACTTGCACTGTACACGAGTAGAAACCCCGGACCGGCCGCCCCTATAACAGGACGAGAGGGCTGCTGGAGTCCGGGGGAATGAGAAGGTAGGTTCCGCTTGGCCGACAAAGAAAAGAAAAGCAGTGTAAACAGAAAAACAAGCATTTCACTCCACAAACTGTTTAGCCATTTACCATAAATAGGGAGAGGACGCTGTACTGTACTGTTGTACTATGTTACTGATGCCATAAAGTTACTCACTATGTACAGTACAGTACAGTATGTACAGTATCATGCAGTATGTACGTACAGCACAGCCAAATGTACAGTATTGTAGAGTATGTGCATTACAGGAGCTGTTTTATTTAGAACAGTATGAGAATACTGTACAGTATGAGAGCAGTACACTGTATTGGACATGGACACAGTAGTACTGTACGGTACGTAACGTCGCTAAACCCTCTAATCTACCACTAGAGAAGTAAATTGTTGAATTGGAATTATGTTCAATGCTGGTGACAGAGTCGGAAGCTTTGCCCTACCGGCGCCCACAAGTTATCATCAGAACCTTCACAAGCAGTCGTCCGAAACGGATCGACGAAGATACTGGAGGACTGGACCAGTGGCCAATCACCAGACCACGGTCAAATTTTATGTGGATTCGTCGAAACTTTGCTGCATTAATATCGCGGGTCCAGTGCAGAGACCGACTCTTTTGCTAGCTAAGCGCCAACCGGGTGGTCCACGGCGGCCCAGTGCATTTTCATTACATTGAAATATTCTTTGCTCATACCGAGCAAGCCATTTCCCGCTCTAATCCCAGTAACTTTGCTTGCTGCCAGAGTCGTGCCTCGCGTGTTGCCAACACAAGGGGCCGAAATTCATCGTCGAAATGACGCAACTTACCAAACGTCATCCGCGCAACATCAGTTCTAGACCAAATCCGTTCTGCTTTGATGGCACAGATTTCGAATTTGCAGGGGCTGACAAATCACCACGTTCGGTTTGGACGATGTACTGGCGGCCATACCGATTTGGTCGCATTTGAGCCCCTTGGCGAAAACACTGATGCGACTCTGTTACCAGAACAACCCTTACAGCCGTTTTATTTGTAACGATTCCTATGCAGAACGGCTTATCAACGCTACTGTAAGCACGACTACTCCTGAGGAACAAACTCGCCTGTGTCCTGAAGTCTCAATGACAATTTACTTCGTAACTTGCTAGACTGCAGATAAAGAATACGGGTTTACAGTCCCGAAGCCACGATGCGGCCGTTGCGTGACCTCGGGAAAGTCAAACTAGTAACACCACAACACGGAAAAGGATCAACTAGTTAATGCGACAACAGCCATACAAATGAAAAATTACCCGAATCCTATATGACAACTGCTCTAACTCTAGCACAGACTTTGTGACATCAGGCCTCCTGTGAAAGGTGAATCCACTAGCGGCAGCAGCCGTAAATCAACAAAAAAATCAGCCATCTCAACACAAACGAGCGTCACATCATACATTCCAAACCAGGAAGATAGCACAAAGGTAACAGGGCCCGACATCAAGCAAATCCTCCACATTCCTTCCAAACAAGGTCGCGCCCTTAAAAACCCTTGCATCTCAGCTGCCCTCGTGCTTATTCATCGATATTCTTAAACCTCGTGTATCCTTTCGGAATAGCAAAGCCCTTGGTAGGGTCTGTGTAAGCTCCACTGACGCCACCTGCACTCGGATGGACGCCACCTACCTTGTTAACCTCAACCTCGTCATCACTTTCGACAGCACTACCACCAAAGCACCAGCCTCCCTTCCTCTTTTTCTTCTTCTTCTTCTTTGCTGCCTCATTCATCTGTTTCCCTGCCTGAGCCGACGGCGTCGCGGGAGACATTGGTGCTGGAACCACCTCCTCCTTACCCTTCTTCTTCCCAGCCTTCTTCCCCTTCTTCTCCGCCTCTTTGGCCTTCTTCTCCGCCTCCTTGGCCTTTTTCTCCGCCTCAGCAGCCTCCTTCTTCTTCTTCTTTTCCAGTTCCGCATTTTCCTTCGCAGCCGCCTTATCATTCACACCTGCCGCTCCCTTTGCAGTAACCACCGGAGGCGCAGGCACCTCAGCTGCCGTACTCTTGTTCACAGATGGAGGCGGCGGAGGAGGAGACTTTACAGGTGGAGCAACAGCCGAGGACGGAGGTGGTGGCGGCGGGGGGTTGCGGATGGTGCACCAGAGCGAGCAGCGCCTGGAGGCGGCGGCGGGGGTGGAGGCGGGGCACCACCGGCGGGTGCAGGCGGAGGTTTTGGAAGACCTGAGGGTGGGGGCGGAGGCGGGGGCGGTCCACCGGCGGGTTTTGGGGCGGGAGGTGCGGCGGGAGGAGGGGTTGGAGCAGCTTGTGGAGCCGGAGGTGGGGGTGGGGCGGCTGCTCTTTTGGAGGCACCGGGAACAGGAGGCGGGGGCGGTGGTGGAGTGGGCTTGCCACCTCCGCCACTGGATGGTGGGGGAGGGGGGGAGGGGGAGGAGGGGAGGACCCATTTTTGGTTTTGGGGATCGGGTGGGAAGGGAGGATCAGTTGCGAGGGGGGTGTGAGAGATTATGAGTAGAGAGGACGGAGGTTTTGGGTTTGGAGGGATGAGGGGGATGAGAGAGGGGGTTGTTGGAGGCAGCGCAATTATGATGATATGTGGACGGTCGGGTTGGCGCGGAAAGAAGCAACCATTTGTTGGGAATTTTGAGAGGAAATGGCGGGCGATGATTTTGAGTGATTACGCGGCCTCTGCAGAGGACACAGGAAAAAAAACGCATCGGTTTGTTGTAATTGGTATGATAATTTTTCAAGTTATTCTCTTCTGGTCCCGTCTCGTACTGGGACGTGTCGCCTTCTGGTCGTCACGGTTTTACAGTAATCTGTCAGATAATGCTCCCTCTTTTTATGTATTCCGCTTTTTTTGTCAGCCGTCAAGCTGTAATGCATATTTTTCAATGGAAAAAACCGCTTTGACTACATCCTGTTTCGTCAGGGCACACAAATGGACAGACAAAATACTGTGCTTCGTTGGTTTCATACAGCAAATACGGTATGAATCCGTTAATTTTTTCAACGCGGGTTCCCCAACGCAAACCTTCAATTTTAGATAATTCAAAATGTGGATGAACTTATAGCATTTGCACACTTACGAAGATTTTGCCAGGATATCTCCGCACAAGTCATACCGTCGTTTGTTGTGGCCTCATTAAAATTAATCGTCGAACCTGCCGCTTTACTTTTAAAAGCTGTTAAAAGCTCTGTTGGTCCAACACATCCCATACAGTCCATACCGCGCCGTATTGTTCCTGCGAAAAGCAATCTTGCTCGCTAGGTTTGCTGTAAACAGCAATCTCGAATCATTGCAACGAGTACAATAAAGAATTGTTCAGTACAATACTGTACAAGCTGTACAGTAGATGTGTGTAAGGTGCTCTAGTGCTCGCCAGGTACAGTACGCCATGACTGTAAATTTCGACCTGTACATGTCTAGAGTACTGTACTGCTGATGCATGGCTGCATGGTACAGTATTATTGGAACACACGGCACGGCATGTACACTACAGTACTGTACTGTATCAGTTATTCTTTTTGCCGACGCCTTTCCAATTTACCCTTTACCTGTACGTGCAAGGGAGTGGTTCATCACCATTTTCGAGAGACAAGCTACTGTACGTAGAGTGCAATGGGTAGGGCGATTTACAGTACAGTACAGTATATTTCCGTAATGACACGCTCGGCTTCAAAATGGAAAACGGTAGCTGCTGCGCAGACTGACAACCTATGCTACAAATGCCCATGTACGTGGCTATCTGCGCCAAATTCGCCGAATTCCAATTAAGAGGGAAAGTTTTGGGTAATTTGTTATTTGGAAAGTAATGACATTTCGAATTCCACACACAAAAAATCATCGTATATGTGGGCTGTGCGAGCACACTTCTGAGCTGGGGAGATACTGTACAGTACTGTATCTCCCCCAGGAAATGTAGGGTTAGGCACTGTACAGTATACCCACCACCCGGCAAAGTACAGTAAAAAATACTGTACTGTGTCGAGTGTGCGTGGCAAAATGGGGAACAACAGGTTACGCTTGGGCTAAGACAGGATACGCAAGAATAAAGGAACTTTCAAGCATTACATGGTACCGCATCCAAGGTTCGACGACGCCATGACAGACTTCAACGTTCCTCACCTCCCCTTCGATGGATCCCTTCTTCTTACATTGCCGGCTTCCTCTTCGCGTTCGAGAATGTCGTTATGCACGGAAAGACGAAAAACGAGAAGTCCCTCCAGATTATGTGCCATCTGGAGGGGGCAGCTTTCGACTTCTACTATGAATCGTTCGCACAGAATACTTCCCTCACTGAAGACGCCGAGAAGTACTATATCGTCAAGAAGAAGCTCCTCGCCGAGTTCGCGAAGTAGGAGAAGCCGGAAGAGGATGTTTACCAAGCTGTTGCCGCAGAACTAGACGCTAGACACATAAGAGGGTCTCTGGCGCGAATTTATGCCCTCTACAAGAGGTTAGGCTTCAATTAGACGGCCTCTCTCTGTTCGCTTCGGAAAGCGGTGGAAAGACACCTGGAGTTGGCTCAGTTCGTCATGTGTCGAGCGCCGTTGGACTATAAGGAACCCAAGAAGGCAATTGAGGATTTCCAGTTAGAAAAGAAGGCATTCTTAGCCGACAAGGACGCCGTTGTACTACAAGGAACCTAAGAAGGCTATTGAGGATTTCCAGTTAGGAAAGAAGGCATTCTTAGCCGATAAGGACGCGGCTCGAGCGCCTTTGGTCGCTCCGAGGAGGATTCTGCAGAGGCCTGACGTGCACGCTGTCAAGCCGCACGAGCTGGAGGATAAGGTTAACCAGCTAGCGGGGCAGTTTGCGGAGTTGTATCTCTTCTTGAGGAAGCAGTTTGAGAAGGGAGTGCTTGCCGCTATAGTCGATGACGACTGTAGTTGCAATTTTTGTGAGCAAAGGGGCCACCGTGCCACGCAGTGCCCGCAGAACCCCGCAGGAACAATTAGTGCTCTTTCTGTTGTAAGAGAGGTCAATCCGATGCAACTTGCTGGTCCAAGGGACAGGAAAATGGTTTTCGTATAGGAATTGCCGGAGTAAGTTCGGAGTTGAAAGGATAACTTAAACTGACAGAATAGAATGACGACGAGCCCGTTTTTGTCGTCCAAGAGGCTCACAAGGGCGATGTGGTGGCCGCGGCAAAGAAGAATGTCAACGGCCCAAGCCCTCACGAAGCAACGCAGGGACAATGTCATGGACATCGTCGCGCTGGTGAATAAGGCCCCTTTCTTCCGCTCGTCGGTGGTCGTGTCGGAGCCAAGTTAGAAGAAAACTAAGGCAAGGAAGGCCAAGAAGGCATCAGGAGCCCTTCAGGACCACGTAAGGAAGTATAATGTGGTCGCCGAACTGGCTTCGGCTTCATCAGGAATGAACTTCGGGCAGCTTCTCCGCGGTGACGCGGATGAAGCAAAGAAGCGGCTGAGGTGTCTGGTTTCCAAGACTGTCACAGTGACCCAGGCATCCATGAAAACTCACCCCGAAGTCTCTCGTCGGTTGAAGGTCGTGGCCGTGAAAGCTTATGGAACGGAGACGCACGCCCTGTTGGACACGGGTGCAGTTCAATACCTGATTTCCTTGGACTTCTGCAAGAGGCTGACACTCGCTCCGAAGGCTACGGATCGTCAGGTCACCGTCGCCGATGGAACGTTGGCTGAAGTTATTGGGTGCTTACAGAAGGTTCCGGTCTCTTTTGGAACCCTGGTTGTTCCTCTTGGCTTCTTGGTGGTACGAAAAGCGCCTTTTGACACTATTATTGGCAGTCCTGCACTAGAATCTATGCAGGCAAATTTGGTTTTCAGGCGGCAGCAGGTCACTCTGGCAGCTGGGAGGAAGAAGGCGCTTTAACCGCTGCTGGCTGAGCCCCCAGTGATTGCCGGGATGCGTACTGACTGCACCTGTATACCGGGTATTGGCAGGTAAGGATGGCCAAAGGTTGCAAGTAGAAGACCACGTTCGTTTCTAGGTATGGAACGTACAAGTTTGAGGTCATGCCGTTCGGGTTAATGAACGCACATGCGACATTCCAACGAGTGATGGGTGAAGTTCTCAGAGGTCTACCCTTCGCAATGGTTTATGTGGATGACGTGGTCATTTTCTCCCAGACAATGGAAGAACACGTAGGTCATTGGCAGGAGGTGTTCAAAAGGATTCAAGAGGCGAGTCTAAAGCTCAAGGTGACAAAGTGCAGTTTCGCGCACTCGGAGATCAAGTTGCTTGGGCACGTGGTCAACGGAACGGGCATAAAGGTCGACCGACAAGATAAAGGATGAAGTGGAAGCCCCCAAACTAAAAATGTGACCAAATTGAGGATTTTCTCGGATTGGCAGGGTACTATCGACGCTTTATACGGAACTTCGCGGATAGCTCAGCAGTGTCGCACGCTGCAAACTCCGTTAAGAAAGCATTTGAATGGACTACGGGGATGAAGGAGGCTTCCGAGTACCTGAAAGAGAAGCTAACGACGCATCCAGTGCTCGCGTTCCCGGATTTCGTCTCACCTTTCGTGGTGGGGACGGATTTTTCTTCGACTGTCCTGGAAGTGGTTCTCTCGCAGAAGAAGGAAGATGGAAAAGTGAATCCGGTACAGTTTGCATCTTGGACAATGACGGGGCAGGAACGTCGGTATACTACGAGCGAACAGGAAGCCCTTGCTGTAGTGTTCACTCTCAAGAAGTTTCGTGTGTATCAGTTGTCCAACAGGCCGTTCTTGGTATATACGGGCCATCGGGCACTGCAGACGGCTTTCAAGGAGAAGGATATACATGGAGGTTAGCGAGGTGGATGGATCTGATCGCCGAGTACGACTTAGAGATTAGTACAGTCCTGGAAAGGCCAATGGGGAGGCCGATTATCTCTCTCGCAGACCCTTAGTGGAATCTGAGGTTTCCACGGAAGAAAATGGCACAAAGGGCCTCGTAGCGATGATCCAGTGGGACGACCCTAAATTATCGGGATTAGAGCCGGACCTCCAGTTCATAAAAAGGTTTCTAGCCGGAAAAAGGGTTCAGGAAACGGATCCGGAGGAAAGCTAAGAGATTCATGATTTGTAACACCACTCTGTTCCTACCGGAGAAGGATGGACTGCGCGTTGTTCCGCCGATCGGGCAGCGTGCAGAAATATTTGGAACGTTCCACGATGATATCCGTCATTGGGATGCTTGTTCTACATGAAGGTTCATAAGGGATAGGTTTCGGTTGCCGGGGGTGTATCGGGACGTGACGGAACACGTCAAGGCTTGCGCGGGCTGTCAAAACGCTCGAAGGCTACCAACCTATCATACGAGTCTTAAAGCACCCGTTACTGGGTTGTTTGAAACATTTTCAGTAGACTTCGCGGGCCCTTTCAAGCCGACTCGGAAGGAGAAGAGGTTTTCTTTAATCGGTGTGGAGCACATGACGGGCTGGCCTATAGCTTGGGCAACGAGAAGCTCCACCTCCGATGTCGTCATTGAATTCGTCGAAAAGGAAATCATCGAGCCGTTCGGGCCCCCTAGGAGGATAGTTTCGGACAACGCCACGGCTTTTATGGCGGCATCCATCCAGGATTTTATGAAGAAGCACGGGATCGATTGGAAGGCCGTCCTCCCGTACGCCCCTATGGCAAATGGTAGGGCTGAGAGGATGGTAGGGACTATAAAGGATGCAAAAAGGTCAGTCGTGCAGAATAGAGGCGATTGGGAGGAGGCTATAACCGAAGGTCTTGTACGGCTATCGCCGACGTAACCTCGGGTATGTCAACTCGCCCTTCCGAGTAATGTACGGGATCGAGCCGAGGATGATGGCAAGCGACGAGGTAGCCCTTCTGGGCGAAGCCAACCAGAGTCACCGCCCCGTTGAAATGTTTGGGGAAGCTAGCGTAAGGGCTGCTGTAGTCGAAAGGTCGCGGGCTCCGCGAAAGGCAAAGGGGGAGGTGAAACGGTTCGAGGTTAGGGACTAAGTGCTGGTGGCGCATGGGACACCATTAAGTAAGGCTAGGAAGTGGCCGGCGTCCGAGTCGTTTTATTACGGACCGTGCCGGGTAATCAAGGCCGATCATCCGCGCTACGAGTTGGTCTCGTCAACTGGTCGAGTGACCAGAAAGGCCATCCACGTGCGTCGGCTAGTCGGGTATACTAGGTCATCGAGGAAACTTATTTAAGAAGGAGAAACGAAGAAAGAGTGAAACAGGAGTGAATTCGAATGAGAGGTAGGAGCAGAAAGCAGATAAAGGGATTGAGGACTTTCGAAGGCGGGCTGCTCGGACCTGGACCGAAAGGTAGGCGAGTCAGCTGGCGCCACGGGAGCTTGATTGGCGTTCAACCATTTTCTTCGCCTCCCTCTCCTTTTAATTCTAGCTGACCTAGACTGACTTAGTAACGTAACACGCATTGCACTACAAAGTTCATCCATTAAAACCTCTTTCTCACCATGTTTCTCGACTGTACCTGACGCGTCCTCGTTGTTTTTTAACCTCTTCGCGCCGTTGAGCTACTAGCCACTTGAATCGATCGCCCAGAGTTTTACGGAATGGATTGTCCATGTGCATAAACACAACGGACGGCATCATCTCTAGAAAGATTCTGAGAACTTTGTCGTAGAGCGTTTCACTCTCTCCCCACCTGAGAATGTGAGCATATGCGTAGCGCACGCAGCGTAGGAGGTAGAGTCATATGTCTCCAGAAAGCGTAATCGCTTAAGTTTCGACGTTCGAGGTCCCGCGGTACTCGATTCCAAAGGGGTAGTCGCACTGGAATCGGCGGAATCAGAGAGAGGTGCTCCAGCGGAAGTCGGCGCTGTGGGCGCGGAAGGAGGGTCGAGCGGCAATGAAGGCGCGCGGTGGCAAAGGAACGGGAGGGTTATTTCCGTCTGGGGTGACTGTCGCCGTGATGCAACTGCTCCGGCTGTGCTGAAGTTGACCTCAAGGTACAGGTCAACAGCACGAAAAGAGGAGAGGAACAGGTATCATGACCACGGGCACAAACGTTTTGGCGCCAATTTGGCGCCAGCTTGCACGAAACACTTCTTGTATAGAATGCGATTCCTGCGTGGTTTCGTTTTTAACTTGCTTATTTTTCGTGCACGTCATACAGTTGTGCAACTTGCAACACGTGTATACTAAATTTCTACGAAAAGTGATACTGCGTAAACTCTCTAATGAAACAGTTCTCATTTTCGTATTATAACGATGGTTCTCATGCTGGCGTTCCTTCTCTACTGTTGTTTCGTATTGTAAATTTTTCATTGGTATTGTAGTATGTAGGACTGCAGCGCCAGTGAACGGTACTTACAATCAGCGAAATAACTTTGGTACACTCTAAGAATCGATTTAATCTTCAAGTAACTCAAAAAGCTATTTCTTTAAAACAAACGCCAAATTTTAACTTTGCAATCTAAAATACATAAAAAACGTAGTTTGGAAACGTTTACATAAAAATTGTCAAAGTTGGCCGACTGGGGCTACCTGGGAGGGTGAAACATCATTGGAACAAACCAAGATTGCGAGCAATAATGCTCCAGGTGATATTTTAATAGTGCGTGGTCCCTCCACCTTGATCTAATGTCTCCAAAAACGCCTGTCCATCAATTCGATCAATGAGTATATGAGTGAATATGGGATTTCATTCCAAACATTCACTAACGCAATCCAAAGCTCATCAAGAGCCTCGTACTACCTACCGTTAGCATAGATCTTGCGCATCATGTACACTCAGAGGTTTTCTATGGATTGAGATCTGGGGATTGATCAGGCCAGGGAAACAATCGAACATCCTGGTCATTGAACCTCTCCTTTGCTTAATGCTCACGCGAGTTGGAGCATTATCATGCCGATAAATCCTCGTGGTCGGTATTTCTTCATCCACAAATGGTAGAATGCAGTCCTACATGACTTTTAAATAGTCCTTTGTCGCCTCTTTTCCTATCATTCTCCATAAATTTGTCTCCCAAACGTCAAAAATGCACCTCACACCATCACTTTGTAGTAATATGGACCCTTAAACAGACCACACACAGGTGGTTTGGTTTTTAGAAGCAAAGCTTCCTCGGGAGACCAGTCTAGGAGTCCAAGAAAGCTAAGTGGGTTGGCACGGTAGGCAACTGTAGGTCGCGCTGGGAATGTAGTAGGATGTCCTACGGTCCTCCGGGAATTTCACAGAATCACAGAAGTAAAAAGGTAGAATTTGGATGGGGGGTTCGTTGTTGGTTTGATGTGGGGCAGCCAAGGCCGACGAACCTAAGTAGTCGAAGTGCCACCTACTGTGGCACTGTCAGCTAATTATTCCTACAGTAATTACTAAAATAAAGGGATAATTAAAGGAAAAGAAGTAATTGCCAGCGACCTTACACGTGGGCCTTAGACGTGGCAACTACACGTGGAATTGGAAAAAACAACCTGTCCATACTTTGTTAGACACAGTATGTCCGCGAAAAGTAAGGGCCAGATTCCTACACACTCTGCCACTACCACGTTGACATGGAGATAAAATCTTTTCTTTACCTCGCAGATCCCTCCAGTAGTAGTTATAGCCATCTGGATCTTCCAAATAGAACCGATTCTAATCAGAAAACAGAACCCGATTCCGTTGCTCCATACCCCACTGTACATTATTTCGAGCAAAAATCAGTCTCTTGTTTTGATGATCTTCAGTCAGCGGAGGACGCTTTTTGGCTTTTCGCCACACCAAATCTTTTTCCTTAGTAAGTTTTTTTTGTACACGACGCTTGGTGATGTCCAGTTGAAGACTTGTCATCAGTTTGGACGCCGGCTTGTCCCTTCTTTGCTTCTGTCTTTAAATGACGGCGACCTGCTTCAGAAATTTTTGGTGATCGTACACTTTTTTTTCTGTTATACCCGTTAGGGTCTTTTAAGAAGTTGTATAATACCATTCGACTTCGTTCCACTCTTCTTGTCATTTCGGCGGTACTCAACCCTTCATGGTGCAATGCTACAATTCGTTCTTGCTCAAATTTTGTTAGACGCTTTTCTGTTCTCTTTTTTGCTATTTTTGATTCACAGGGGTTGAGCGGTTGTCAAAGCGTGACTGCTGGCGCTGCCTCTGGCGGGAACTGCAGCTGGAGCGAAATGTGCCAATGTTTTTCACCCATCTGAAAGCTCTCGCCTGGTAAGTTTTACAATTTTCATGTCAGCGTATCAAAAAAGCGGTTTTAGATGCATCACAGGCTGCGATATTCAAATTAGCCTTTTTAAAGAAAAGGCTTTACTTTTTGAGTTATTGGAAGATTAATGAGATTTTTAGGGTGTGCCAAAGTTATTTCTCGCAGTGCACTGTAGGCCAAGCACTGCGATTTTTCTCCTCGCCCTGGTGCAGCAATTATTGAAACCTAATAGCAACCTTGACAAAGCCATCGATTTTCCTCGCTTTTCCTTGCGGAGGTTTTCGGTCATGGCTCTTCTCAATTACACGTAGTAGAGCAAATCTATTACAACTCAAAAATGTTGACTCTAGAACACTGCTTTGGAGACGCAATTTTTGGCGCAAACTAAATCAAACCTAGTTTCTATCCTCCATAGCACTGCCCTCATACAAGGACAGAGCTCTTTGCCATACAAATATATGCAATAATGGGGTGACTAAAAAACATTTGGGGGCATGTAAATATTTATTGGAAAAGACACTCTAGAACTATAGAATTTTAGTAAAATGTTGGTCAGCAGCTTAAAAATCTATCATAGTTTGGCTAAAGCATCCAACGGCAGATATTACGAGGGTAAAATGTGGCAAATTAGCACTAAAATCGAAGGTTATCCAGTTTTAGAAAGTGAGGAACTCGAACCAGTGTTAAAATTAACGCAATTTTTGTTTTTATAGAGAATCAATACTGTTTAGACTATAGGCTAGTAAAAAATAGATGGAAAAATATTTTATCTTAAAAAATATTACCCTATATTTTGTCTTCATAAGAGGAAAATTGTCCGATAGACACTATTTGTGGCCTCTATCAATCAATTTGAGTAATATTTAATACAAATCAAACGCAACAAATGTCAATGATTCCAAGTTTAAATAGAATGAATTTAAAATATAGAGTAGTCATTTCATAGTCTGCATTCCGGCCACGGCACGACTTTCCCTCTTTCCCGACCTGAACAGCGGTAGTAGCTCTTAAAAAATTCTACACCTCTCCTCCCAATGCACATTCAATCTCCTGCCCAAAGTCACTTTCTACTACGAGCTAGTCAACTGATGTGCCAAGAATCTCTTTGGCTGCACTCATGATTTAACAAACGCCTCCGTGATATCACAGTTTACAAATACAAGGGCAGAACTCATGAACCACCGAACATACGATGCGGAAAGTCCTCTCGGGCACAGGATTACCTTCTATAGAACATTGTGTGCAGCTCAACGCACTTTAGATTAGATACGGAGTTCGTGAAACTTTTTTTGGAAGGTACATAGCGACTTGGGAGCCACGTTTCCACACTTTCTCAAGAAACAGCGAAGCTCTTACAGTAAGCTCGAACATAGGCTAGAAGTAAAATACTAACTTGTTTGCGATATTTAAGCACACACAGAAGTTTAAATGATTTGAATGATAGTTCTAGGATGTCCGTAGTGTCTAAATTGTACCTAATCGAGAGTTTTGCAAGTTTAATTATCGATAGATATGGTCCCATGTACCTGAAAAATCGTCCAAGTGTTTCATAACTTAACGCAGTCTCTGAAAAGTATTCGACTTCTGCCAATATTGTGGAAAATGTGTTCCAGCGCTTTGATAAGCCAGTATCATAATTCTAATGAAGCTTTGTGTCAGAAATAACAGTGGAGCTTGTGTTTTGTATGTGGCATTGGTTTGATGGACGACCTTAAACTAGCAACGGCCTTTCTACGCTGAGAATCAGTAGAACGTATGTTTCTGTAAGAAATGACCATCTTGAGCACCACTTCCGTTCTTTGCTGTTAGTTGTCATTATCTGTAGCAATTTAAAATCATTTTCACTCTTTCCCTGTAGCTGCTTACGCCTAATAAAAAGATCCATGAAAACAATTGTCCGCTTCATCGTCCCTTGTATCTATTTTATCATTTTGGCCAGCTTTACTTCGGATTTTCGTTGAATTTTGGCCAACTTCTTCTTCTTTATTCTAATAGGGCATCTTTTTTGATTTATATACGTTTCATATTTGCATTCATGCGAGCTACATGATCCAAAAAGTTCCCTTTTGATGGAAACAAACTTCCTGTTGGTGCCTTCCTGCTCCCGTTTCACACGGTATCCGACGGCACCGTTACTGATTCCACTGTATATATAACACTAAAATGTGGCTGAAGGCTGATTTAATATGCAGCATTAACATATAAGAACTAAGGTGCATCCTGAAACTACCCAATACTGTGCTTTATTCCTGCGTACATGCGATAGAGTTGCAATTGTTATTCCTGAATATCTTCTTCATAGACGCCAGATATTTTTTGTGACTATATATTTTTCCTCGCAGCAGTTTAATGTTGAAAAGTTCTCGATAGTGGGTCCCTTTTTTAACGTAACAAGTTCACAGTACGTTGAACTCCACGACTAGCGCACCAGAACTGCAATGATTTCCAAAATTGTACTCTCTTTGGTTCTTTCCTTAAAGAGATTTTCTGTCCCGGCATTCTGCAACAACAAGAAAATCACATACTAAATACTAGTTACAGTTTCCTCGATCGGTACACTTGTTGTATGTAGGGTATTGCGTCGAAATATGCCGTAGAGGATTGTTTGGTGTTTGGGCAGCTTGCGTTGTACTTGTGATATCATGCAGTATTCAGGACGCATTTTTGCCTTTTCTTTCGGCTTTTGGTCGCAAAGATTACACATTTCATTTTGGCGGTTTTGGACAGTTCATTGATGATGTCAGAGTGCGGGAAACTGTGGAGACGTGAGACAATATGGAGCGGGTAGTTTGAGAGAACTTTGTGGATCTGCCAGTGATTTTTGACATGTAATAGCTGCAACGCAGTCAGCGGAGGAGAAGTTATTGGTGCAGAGCTTATTTTTGGCGTGAAAAAAAGCCGATTATTTCTCATAAAGCTACGTAATTTTTTGTAGTTAAATAAAACAAGACACTAAATAGCCTCAGCGCTAAAAATAGCCCAAAATATTCCTGAGCTTAGACTGTTTTCGAGCTGGCGCGAAATTTTTAGCTCCGAAGTAGCCGTTTTGGTACCGGTCGGGTTTCCCTTGACGCAAAATGTTGGCTCAAAAATTGGAAATGGAGACATAATAAGTTTGCTTCTAATTCAGTCCCTCTCTAGACTAACTATTATATCTGCACTTTTTATGCTATTGACTGCCACCGCTGGTTTTACGCAGGTAGAGTAGCGTTAAGACGAATGGTTGAACAAGAAAGCCTGTATTAGCTTGCTGCCCCCTTTGCTACATACAGTTTGTTTGGTTCTCAAATCTTGAATTTCGCAAGCCATCTCTTGACACATAAGCTGCCTTTCTAAATTAAAGCTATTGCTCCAATTTTGAGTTTAGACTTCAGAAAGAAAGTAGAAAGGCTTCGTAGTACGATCAATACTGTATATATCTAAAGCTGATAGGCTACTTATGTATAGAAAAGCGAAACCTACATCATAGTTCTTCTCTCCGCCGGAAAAGATGATAAAATCAAGCACAGAAACCTCTTTCATACCCACGGATGCAGAAATGACTCGACTGGTATCTACAATACATTATAATACTAGTGGTTAGGATCTTTATTTGATCATTTTCAATATGACGGTGTTATACCTATTTTAATGGCTGTTATTGTTTCCGTAAATGTTTTGAAAGATTTTTGGATATTTCTAAACATTTTGGCTAATATGGAGCAAATGAGAATAGTAAGTAGATGAGATCGTAAATTTGATGAGATCGTAAATTTGTTTCCGATATATATATGTAAGTCGATTAAAACTAACCTAATAGTTTAATGTACATATTAAAACTATATTTGATAACCCGCTCCTAAATATAGGCTTCGGCAAAGAATATGTTTATCCATGTGAAATTTATAATATGCTTATAGAAAGTACGGAGATCTATCCCCAGATGTTAATAGTCGTCCAAATTACAGATTCGAGGAAGTAATCAATGAACGACATAGGCGCAGGAAATATGAAGAAGGATTCATTTTACGGTTTCCTACATATTTTTGTGTGTGATAATGAAGTAAAAAAATAAGTATTAGACCGTATGCACCCCAATCGAATATTCAACGATTTCGGGAATCTTAAATGCCAGATGATTCATTTTCGGACAAAATCGTGCTCGAGGACGAAACGTGTCATTACATTGAATGAACTTACTCCCATTAGATACAAAACTTGGAATTCTAGATATTAGAATTCATCTGGATAGTTTAAATGTAGATATCCGGCATTAGTGGAGTTGAAGTCCCCGATAAGGAACCTTTTGTCTCTCTCCAGAGTCTCCAATCGGTTTTCAAGCGAATAACTCAAATCATTCTCAATCAAAAATAGTGGCGCGAACTAAAATCCTATATTTGCATAAGCAACTAGCCATCTATATGCGAAAGTTCTATATCTTGCTGGTATTTTTTTAAAAGACCTCAAATATCGAAGAAAACCTCGTCAGTTCCACCCGTCCTCACTAAAGATATAATCTTATAAAAAGGTTGTTCCTTGAATAGTCCACATCCCAAGAATTTAGCCGTTCGGCAATACATATTGCGTAAATTCCTCCCCTGAAAGATAATATAGGTGCACCTACTAGATTTAGCGCGACTGAAGGTGCCGATGATATCCTGTTTAAAATTCGTATATTCCTGACAATAATTGAATCAACAAAACTTTAGTCTGATATATCTTCGGCAAAGGCACGAAATTTAGCGCAGCTGGATTTCCCCAAATAATTTCAACAGAAAATTTCTCGAAAGTAAGATCCATTTCGGGATTCCATCTACCCTGTGCTTCCAAATAGAATTTTAACGGACCAAGGTTCACCACTCGGAAATAAATTATTTCACCTTATTATCCATTTGTACAACAAGATTGATAAACTGTGAATTGTTTTCCACTCATTTTTGGTATTAAGAGAGAGATATAACGAGCCGCTACGTCAAATATAACCCAAAGTGAGGTGAAATAGTCCAAGTAAAGATAAAAATCTAACCCTATCCTGTTCTCCAAAATTACAGAAAAAAAACTAGGGCTAGAATTACTAGTTGCTTCCGATTTCATGCTTGGAGAGTTTACTCAAATTTAAACAGCCTTACACCCCCTGTCCTCAAGAGATATATTATTTGGACGCAAAATAATCTCTGAAACTGCTCGTAAATAAGTTGAAATGCAAATGGAAAAACTCCGAATCTAATGGGCTGTGTGGTGATCACTCTTTATAGCCAGGTTACGTAATGTTCCTTCGGAGCGAAAAGACATTTTTTAGAGTATCGATAGATAAATGGGTACAAGAGAGTTTTGCGGTATTCATATTGAGAAAAATTTGCCTTAGTGCTCGAATGAGACAAAGTGAAGCTAGAACTTTCAACATTGCTCAATTTAATTCTGAAATGACCCGCAGGCCCTGGAATCAACATTCATCACGGAATTTGGACGCTCCTTTTCCCAATGTAAATAACATGATAGCGACTTAATATTGGAGACCTAGAAATTTCACCAGAGCAATGAACTTTCTAAGAGTGCTGAGATGAATGACATTAAAAAAAGAAATTAACGCTTTAGTCAAACGAGGGTCATTTAAAGTAGTTCACGAAGAAGTCCCAACGGATGGAAATTTTCTTCAAAGACGATCAGTGTTTTGAAATTTTAAATTCACTGACGGGAAATTCAAGTATAAAGATCGAGAAATAAACGATGGAAATAGAGATAAATAAAAAAGCACTTGGAATTTATCTTTGGCTACTGAAAAAGAATAATTTAGACGTTTCTTAGCTTTGACTGCAATCTTCGGGTTTAATGAGCGGATAAAAGAAATTAAACAATCCTAATTTCACTCCTTCGAGCCTCTGTAACAGAAATTTCATCAGAGAACCCGTTACGGAATTTGAAATTGAACCAGGCTAGGTCCAAAAGTTTCTCCTATCACTGCATGAAATATGAGATACAAGAGATTTTTGACATAAACCAATCAACTTGAATCACCGAGAAGTGTTTAAAATGAAGTTGATTAGCGTAGAAAAAATTTACTTTGTTGCGAAGTACCTAGAATCTAAATTGCGGCTCAAGTTCTTTGTACTGGACGAAAATAATGGGATTTTTTCGTAGATCAGACAGCTTACCTGTGAAAATTGGAATACCAGTATAAATAAGCATATTCCGAATATTTCATGTAAATGGATAGAGGAGCTTGATTGTTGGAAAACTAGAGATTTGACTTCTGTAAAGTGGGAAAAATCGCGTAAATCACTAAGGAAATCTTCATCAAAATCGGTCCCAAACATTGAGATCATTTGGCAAGGATATCAATTATGCAGTTGAAAATCTCATTTCTATCAAATATACAAAATTGGACCTTGGCCCTGTGAGTCACTGGTCTCTCCGACTCTTCTCTCCATCAGCAAAGAATCCTCATCAAAAGTAGGCCATGGTTCTTCCTCGCCTACGCAAAAAATTAGCTCCTAATAATTTTAGTTCCTATAAGTCTTGAAGCGTTCAAAACTCTGCAATGTACGCTGACTGTTCAAAATTTCCGTAGCTATATAAACAGAACTTGGCATGTTTCTAGACAGGACTGCAGGTGTCTAGCCCGTGACGGATATTGAAAGTCCCCTTCATTTCATTTCTGAAGGCTCACTAACATCCGAGACGCGAGCAGTGCTCGATGTCACAGACTCAAAAGGGGGGTTTCCCGATAGAGAGATCCCAGATATCATTTTCACAAGAAGTAGCAGAAACTTTGAAAATAAACATACAGGGCCCACGGGCTCTCTTGAAAAAGGTATTCACTAATTGCCTACTGTACATAGAACCAGATCAATGGATGAGACGCTCAAAGGAAGTAACTTGAATATATGTCTTTAATTGATACGAAGTTCGAACACATCGGCCACGCATAACTGATCCGACGAAGTACTGGCACACCAATTTAGAGGTTTTGGAATAGATTTAGTCCCGTAGAAATCTTCTGATTCTATAAACTCCCTTAGATTATAAATGACGTCAAACAGCAGTAAACTTGAGAACCAAATCTACTGAATAATGAAAAATTAAATGCCACTGCAAAACATTGATATAAAGATTTAAAATCCATCATAGCGCAGATTATGGAGAATCCGCAGGCTAGAGGGTTTTAAGAGAGTCCATCCTGAGTCTCTACCGCTCTTTGTTGGACCTTTAAGCCTAAGACTTACAAAGTAGACTTCACAAGTGTTCAAAATACGCATTTCTATATTCGCATATTACTCAACCAAAATCCTGTGGTTCTTCTAGTTATTGATACTGGGACAAATTGGAACTGCATAAATAGATACAAACGGTCTGCCTTTTCCAGAGACCATGTATATATATGCGCAATTTTTGTGGTTTTCGCGAGACCCTGGGCCATCAATAAGCACGACTACCCTAAGATTTTTCCTACACAAACAATTCAACTCAGCCCAAACCTGTGCTTTACCATCTTTCCCACTGTCTTTCTTCGAACTAGAACTGACCACGAATAATCAAAGGATACACCTCATTCGCTCTCCGTTTACAAAGATGACTGTTCCAAATTCTACAACTTTACTTACAGTACCAGGCGTAGTCATCGACTCTTCGTCGATTCTCTGGTTTCTGGAAGGATCTTCACAGCTTCCTGTGAAAATATAGCAATATCCAGGGGCCATATTGAAAATTTTGACGGTTAAATATTCACTGAATACCATATTGTTGGTGTTCAGCGTAATATTTTCATCGACACTATAATTTATAGGACAGTATCCACGGTGCGCATTGTTTAGGCCTACTAATATGGTTTTCTACACCCTGAGAGGGAATATTATTGATAATTTATTCAAGCATTGAAGAAGTCATAGGGTGCCCTTGACAAAGTTTTATGCCCCGTCCATTCTCAAAGGATATTATCATTCCGTTCTCAGTCTCGAATAACTAGCCCACTTACACTTTTATAAAATACTGATCCTTATTTGTGGTTACAAAAAGCTACAATAGATCGTCAACCATTGCAGAAAAGAAGAAATTCTCGCCTTATGTGCTGTACTGTGCAACCAAACATTACCAGTCTGATTGATTCATATTTTATCCGGTTAATACATGACATTGAACCGTATCGTGAGATACTACCTAGATTAATCTGGCTGCATTACCACTTATTTGATTTTTCTGAAACAAGTTTGAGGGAGAAATAAAGGCTTGAGAGGAAAAATTAATAACTTCCGAAAAGAGTTACCATACGATTGCAGGTTATTTTAGAGAATAATACGTGGTCTCTGAACCTGAAAATGTCAAATTTGGTCTGTCTCTTGGATAATTTTCGTTTTGAGGTATCAATAGAGGTAAAAACGCAACGCGTCTCTTTTTTGTAAAGGATTATTCATCTTTTTTGACTGTCGTTAATGATTATTAGCCACACTCGCTTCGGTTGGCCTTTCCGAAAGTTTACGGTAAATAGGTATGGAATCTGCTCAGTTCTGAGACAACCTTGGTCTTATTTAATATCAACTACCTCTTCAGCCATATTCTATCGAAAAGAAAATAAAGAGTTGTAAGGATATACATAATATTTTGCTTTGGTTCTCTAATCAATTTTCACATATCCAAGGTTCTAGCCGTCAAGTTGAACTATTGAATCGTGTCTAGTCCTTTCTTTAACGTCATAGTCGGCTATCCGACCATCACAAACGTTCAACTTATGATTTTGAGTTACTGCGCCTTTTTGGATACATCGGATCCGAAGAGGTAGTTCTTTCGTAGAAATTCGACTCGGAAGAACCCTAAAATCAAATTCTAATATTTTAGGAAATGATAAATTACAGAGAATAAATTCCCTAAGATATCCATGGCATTTTCCACTAGAACGTGTCCTCTGAAGAAAACATAGCACCAGAGCTCGGGGAATATATCAACACGAATGGTAGTAAAATGAATAAGTATCCAGATGAGAAGTTCGCAGCAGCCGTTTGAGATGATGAAGGAGAAGAAGATGAAGAAGAAAGCAAAGGTGCGCATTAAGCACACCTGGAAAACCTGAACGAGAGAACGAAAGTAGAGATAATTTTTCGCTCCGTAGTAGCAAACAGGACTCGTCTACAATGAAAAAGTTTACTCCTATTTTTGTACCGCAGAAGCCCGCTTCTGAGTTGAAATTCGAAGAATTTCAACCTTTGAGCTACCAAAGTGCCCTCCCGTCAAACACAGGTAATTCGCTAGAGAGATTAAACACTAAAATTACTTTCATTGTACAAAATTCACCATTTGAATGATCATTGGTCGCCCTCATAGTCATCTAGGACGAAAAAAATTGTTTCACCCCCTCGAAGGCCTTATTATTGATGAAAAAAGATAAAATCTACGCAAGAGTTCTCAGGAGGAATGCAACCGTACGTCTGCAAATTTCTTCTTTCTATTCATATCTGCCAGAAATGGATAGAGTGTTACTTCGAGCAGAGAACGAATTTAAAAAAGCAAAAATAGTCCAAATAGGCAGAGCGCGAACCAATTGCGCAGCTCAGGTTTACGAGTCGATGGAATTAACCAACACAAGGATAGTGGGATGTGCGAATGGGATGCCAGAGATTCGACATCGGAGAACATATAAATGTACACTTAGTGCACTATAACGGCGCTAGTGGTGTTGGCGTTTGGAGTAAATAGATTTACATTCATTTTATAGGCTGCTACTGTACATTAGATTTATATTTTTAATTATTATTTACTCATACGCTTCTACTTTAATTTGCGCCTCCGGCCATTCGATGCAGGGAACACATGCAAAGTATTACTTTGCTGGCGTGTAGGGAAGGAAAAACCAGAACAACACCACGGCATGTAAGAAAAACGCAGCTTCCCCTTCAACCGGGACTAAAATTTGGAAATCAACCTTCAACTCAAGTGTCTAACCCTCAACACATCTTGAAGTGCCGAGATAGCGCATCATACTGAGCAATAGTACTTTATGTCATTTTTTCCGAACTGAGAAGTTACGCTATACAATGTAAAGTAGGTGCTTATATTGGTACCTTTTTGTAGCTAGCTACCTCTAAGTAGTCCGCATAAAAATGGCTCCTTGATCATTTTCTTGACTTGAATTTAACGTTGATCAAAAGTTTAAAGTATAAAAAATCGAGCAGATTTCAGCAAAGATTTAAGCGATTGTGGTGCATGGTCTCCTTTTCCGTAAACCTATCATGTCGGTCCCCTTCTTGACCACTTTCTTGACCTCGAAATAAACCGCACAATGTAGCCTGAAATTTGTCCGATAGGTGTTTCTTCACTCAGTCTTGCTTCTTACTGCACGGGATCTCCAGCAAGAAGCCGAAAAATGCTGTTTCGGACCCTAAAATAATCCCTCTATGAAATTTCCGACAAGAAATATCTGGGGCAACAGTATTTTCTCCTACATCAGTGGTTTTACATCAGGACAGTATCAGTTTAAATTCAACTGCAGTAAGTATTACGGAAGAAGATAGTGGACGGTACAAGGTCAAAATCAGATCGCGGAAGTGGCAACAGAATTTCAGTTTAATTCAATATATGTCGCTATAGATCAAGAATAAAGTGAACCACCGTGTGAATCTTGAGGCATAATAGTTGTTCAAGGGATAGCGGAAAAGGTAGTGACCGTCAGTGTTCTGTGCGAGAAAAAGTTAAAGAAGACAGCTTTGGTTAGAATACTTAAGGAAATACTGTTGGGTACTGCTAAAAAATGACTTATGCAACAGAATTTGTGCACATTAGGGTTACTATTAATATTCATTTGGGCAATAGAGAATATTTTCTCTGGGTGTAGCGTGCGCAAAATGTCCGCCAAGAAAAGATGTTCATGATTTTGATTATTGATCAACTGCTTCAAAAGCTCATAATTTCGTTACATGGATAGATAAATATTTGAATAAGAAGGATATAAAAGCCGTGGCATTGGAAGATATGAACTCTTATATAGCTATCTTTCTTTATGATCATTATTCAAATAACAGCTTCAATAGGCCTAATCAAACAATTTTCAGTCATGGCTTTGCGTTTCCTGCTTTTGGTATTGTGCAATTTATTTGTAACCAAATTATTTCTTGTTCAGCCACGAGTCGCAGAAGTAACGGAACGGAGCGCTAAGTGGGTTTTATCGCATCAAATCTTTGAGTTTGATAGCATTTAGAAACAATTTTTTCATGGGATGTAATAAGCTGCTATCCTTGAATAAGAGCTACTGTGAATCAACGCGAACTGTAAGACTGTGAAGGCATTCAGCTTAATGAATTTAATCAAAAAGGGACATAAAGCAGATTCATTTGCATGTGCACTTTTCCAGATAACGTTCATATCTCGTTTTCGAATGCAAAATGAGTCTGAAGTAGAAAATATCAGAAAACCAATAGACATTTTAAAATGCGGGGGAGAAGTCAAGCCAGTAAACGGTTATATTGTTTCCACCGACCCTTTCTATGGAAATAAGCACTTTATTTATGTGTAGTACAATATTTAGAGTTTTCACATTCTTGTCTTGGTGTCTTATTTGAGTCCGACGCTTGCAGTATTTCTTGCAAACTTCAGAGAAGTGGATGACAACTCGGCAGAAGCGTCAACGGATTCTCAAAATTGTTGGTAAAGTAGTACTATTAGACGTAAAAAAACTGATATAACTCTTGATGCACGGAAGGGGTTTGTTATAAACGATGATAATGGCCTTGATACGGAAGCATTCTCAGCAACGTAGACAATAAATGCCGTGTCAAAGGCAACTGGAGGCAGAAAAGGGCTGCTAACTGCTGATATGTAGCGTGAACTGCAAATTTGCCAAAGGCTTGAAATCTCTGTACGCTGTTCCTGCCGCGGTTCGAAACACATCGGCAACTTCGATAGCTGTGCCGAAGACCAATGCTAATTTTGAAAAGTCTCGTAGGGAGTAGGGGCGTTACCTCAACGCATCCTCAAGAGACCCTCGAGGACTATTTAAGAGATTGGCCAGTACTATTGACTTCAGGACAGTTATGTGAGGCCTATTTTGTCCTGCAACAGTACAAAGTGACTAGAAAAAATGCTCAGATGATCTTAAAAGGATTTTAAACTGTTCCTGAGTCTTGGAATTAAACGTTCCGAGCTACAAATACAACTAAAGACAACTAGAGATAATGTGAAACAGTTCTAGTCCTTCTTTTTCAGCTGCTTTAGTGAAAAATAACACAACGAGGATCTTTCGATGGATATAAAAAAACGAAGATTCGGTTTTGAGAGATCTTTGGTCTCAGGGAAACTTTAAGATTTTTTCTGAGTTCAGAGTGACGGCTACTAAAGATAGGAACTGCCTTGCATGTTCGCTCGATGGCATCTTTATAATTCAACTAGAATTTCTGCAAGGTTTGTCAAACAAAAAGCTTTGGGAGGATGAGGCAAATTTTCTATCGTGAATGAACGAACTACTACAGAAACTTTGGAAGTGAATTCCCGGATGGCAGCAAGGAGACTAGGAAAGGACACTAAAATAGTCACTATATACTATCAAGGGTGCGGAGTCGGTCGTAGAAGCTTTCCTCACTTAATGTACTCTGAACACATAGGCAAATTGATACAACTTGTAAGCTTCATGAATCTCTAGTATGCATTATACGAGGTCGACACCAAAATGAGGCTTCTGTACTCAGTTTTGGTTAGACTTATAATTGACGTACGAATATATGGTTCGTATTGCGCTTAATCAGGTTGCACGCCCCATAGTAGAGTGACACTATGACTAAAGCCCTTCAGCTCCTAATTTTTTCACTGCATTCCGGTATATAATCACGAAATTTGCCATTGTGCTTTTCGAATCAAAGCTTTTCACCGTCTCCAGCGATTAATTTGTGTAGCACTTCGCTTACGTTCCTCTTTTTGCAGTATTAAATCATATCAGAAATAAATATTCCGTCCGGACTGATAGGGAAATGAAAGTGCCGCCTAGAATCAAAGCGATTGAATTTAGACGCAATACCCTATGGAATAGCAATGTGAGAAATTTATAATACGTTAATAAGCTCAGGCTAGGCGCTCACGTATGACATATCTCATGAAAACAAAGCGAGGGTTGTGAAGAGGTTCTAATAACGAAAAGTTTAGGAAGTGGTCAATCAGATACAGGAGTAATTTAAATATCATGAAAAAAGGAAAATGGAGTCTTTTTTGCAAGTTATTGGGTTTTGCAAATTCTTAGGTGCACCATTTAACTTTGCAGGATATTATGCGAGATTAGTCATGATATTTATCACCAAAATTATTCTCGTTATAGATTTTGAACCTCTATTCTAAGCGCTTTAATTCACTAGAATGTGGCTTCGGCTCTCTCAATTGAACTTTCATTCGCGATCAGTGTGAGTTTCATTCTGGTGACGGATTTTTATGTTAAATTATTGAAAGGTGATTACTTTCCTTTGAAACAGGTTTCAGCATTAAGTAACGTTTCCATTCAGAGTTTGGGTAAACATACAGGATTTCAAGGCATAAGAGACCATGAGAATATTTCTGTGGATTGGTATATCTCAATGTCGGAGGGCTACGAGCAATTGATCAGGCTTTCAAATCCTTACGAAGAAAGCACATGATTTGGTGGAATTTTGGTTCCATTAATGGCTTATCGTGTTACATACCAATCTCTAGTCTTTGGTTTGAATTTGAAAGAGCTACAAAAGGATAATACCCGTTATACTGGTTCTCTACGACACATAACGCACGCAAACCTACCCGCATGTGACTTCGTATTACTTTGGGTTTTGCAAACCCCGATCCATCGTACAAATGGAGCCATTTAGAACTTTGTCTCCTGTTTCCTTTCTTATCATCTCTGCTAGTTGATTAACTCCCTCCTATGCTGACTCATCGCGCCGCCGAAAACGAACCTAAAGCACACCATGAAAAAATAATCAGCAATTACATCAGTGCTATGTACTTCTTTTTCGATTTTCTATTACTCAATGCTTCCACCTTTTCATCCCGTGCACGGCAACTAAACAGGTTATCAAAAAATGTGTGAAACACCTAAACCGGGCCCAAAAATATACTATATAGGGAAACCGTAGACGAAAACCTCTCGAACTCTGATAGTAAAACAGTTTGATCTCGGATGGCAGACCAGACACCGCTTTCATCACTCCCATTCCTAGTTAGGTTATAGCTCAGAGTGTATAGGACAAATTTGATAAATCTGGATGGAAGAAGAGTTTTGAATTTTAGGAGAGCATGTAGATTACTCTATCCATACTCAGATGCGACGCATTTGACATCATGTGTACAGCAAAGAAAATAATCATTGCGTATTTCTTAATAGCTATGTAGGGTGGGTATTCGGTAAGCTTCAAATGACGTATCTAGGTATTCCAGAAAGGTCAATAAAGCGTCCTGTAAAATCATAAATGTCAAATTGAAACGGGGGATATCATAGTTACGAGCACTCAACTCAACATCGAAGCTCTTTTCGACGGATGAGGCAATTGAATCTGCAAAATTAGTAAGATAAGACTCCTTGAACGATCTTTTATTGAGAACAGCAAACGGAGATGGATTCTGTATTTTACATCCTGCTGCATGATTTCGCCGTTTTTCCATGTTATTCCTGATCGATTCATCACGTCCACGCTCCTGTAAATCACTTCCCCCCTTTCGACCACGCCCACGTCTGCGAGTTTCGCGATTTCCTCCAATGCAGGCGTCCGGGGACAAATGAAGATTTGCGTATAGGAGCCAAGGGTGGAAGGGATGCCGATATCTGAACGCTGTGATTGAGGCCATTCTCGAAATCTGATTGCGAAGAATGAATGAAGTGATTGTCTCAGAGGGACTGAGGAGGGCCGGGTATTTGAGCATGCGAAAGATGTTGGGACAAATCGGGTAACGGGGGACCTTGTTGGGATTGGGGTTCGATTTCATCCAGAATTGATGCGATCTGCTCGGTCATGTCGTTTCACAATGTCAGCAGTTAAGTATGAGGTCGGAACAAGAAGGGGAACGTAGTGAATAAAACATTGTAGCTCTGTCTCCTACTGAAGTGTATCCGTTTGGGATTTCTTTGAGCCAAAGCACAATCACAGAGACCGACAGTCGGAGGGGGGGACGGCGGGGTGTGTTACGCGGCCTAGCAGGTGGGATTAAAGCAGGACTGAAGGGATGGTTGAGAGAGCGGGAAACGGTGCTGAAGGATGGTGAAGGAGTGCCAATTTGGCGACTCCGTTGCGCGAGAGATTTTTGCCCTGTGACTGTACAGAACTTTACAGTACAGTAATAAAGTGGTTTTAGGTAGAATGGAGAGTTCCTATCGATTTGCGGTTTTAGTTTGGAATTTTTAATGAAACAGGCGTCGGAGTGGTCCGTTTTCACAGGCCCAAGGCCATCCGTACTAATTCGAACATAAGGGCATTTCCGGCAAGTGGACTACACTGCTGAAAAAAACCTATGTTCAATTATTCGAACGACTCGCTTGTTATAATTACTATACATGGATTCCGGTGGCATCGGGGTGCATTGACTGGTGCCATGTTTAAACTTATTCTATTCCCGTACTAAAGTCACGACCACGGAAACCTAAATCATCGATCGAAAACGGGGTACGGTGTCCAACGTCTTCTAGGCCGCCCCTATTCTCCCCACGGATAACACTCAGTCATCACATGCCATCAACAAAGACTACGCACAGTACAGCGACAAATTGTCCTCAGTTTTACTGTAGAAGCGCCGTCCCCGGTGCTCCTGCATTAAAGGCTTTTTCCCCCTCATGCGTAGATTGCATCGCGTTCGGTGCAGCGCGTTCTAGCCAGAGTCTCACGACAAACATAGAAAGAGTTTTTTCGGAGACCGTGATCTCCTACTGGTTCACTGACCATATAGTCGTTCAGAGCGGTAATTATCTCGAGCCAAAAAAGAACCGAGTTCACCTCTCGTGTCGCGCGAGTTTTGTGTCGCGCGACTCCCATCGTCGCCGTATGATTGGACCGGTTCGCTCTTACAGTATATAGTACCACTGTACACTGTACGGGCACTGTACACTCGTATAAACCCCAGACCGGCAGCCCTTTTAGAGGACTCGAGGGCTGCCGGAATCCGGGAAGGGGAGGAGGTTCCGTTTGGCCGCAAAGAAAGGAGACTAAACAGAAACAAGCATTTCATGGTAGATCCAAGGACGACTACGAACATGAGCGATTCCCAGAGACCTCACCTTTCTTCGACAGTTCCCTTCTTCCGACGTCGCGCGCTTCCTTTTCGCGTACGAGAATGTAGTTACGCGCGGAAAAAGCGACGAGGAAAAGGCGCTCCAGATCCTGTGCCACCTCGAGGGCACAGCGTTTGAGCGTTACTACGAGGCTTTTGCGCGCGATAAAGTGTTGACAAAGGAAGCGAAGGACTATTCGACCGTCAAGGTCATGTTCATCGAGGAGTTTGGGAAAAAACAGAAGCCGGAAGAAGAACTACAGAAGGCTATCAACGCTAGGTTGGACCCGAAGGACCAATCGGGATCCCTAGCGCAGTTGGAAGCTCTATATAAAAGAGTTTTATTCAATGATACAGCTTTGCTCGGCCTGCTTCGGACAACAGTGGCAGAAAATTAAGACATGGCACAGTTTGTTATGTTTAGAGCCAATATGGACTACAAAGGGCTCTAAAAGCCAATCACGGACTACGTGAGTGGACAGAAGACATTCAGCGGAGAAGAAAATCAAGGAGCTTCATTGAGTGGAATGCCGAAGAAGATACTTCAAAAGCCAGATGCTCGTAGTTCTAAGAACCTGGAAAAAAACGTGGATAAATTCGCCGACCAGTTCGCTGAACTATCGTTGTTCGTGAAGAAACAATTTGACGGAACGAAGCCGCCAATGAAGACGGATGCAAATTATTTTTGCAGCTATTGCAACCAGAAAGGCAATGGGGCGATTTGTTGCCCGCATAATCCACATAGAGATACAAGTTGTACAAATTGTGAGAGAAAAGGCCATTCGGGGGCAACATTGGTCCAAGAACCCGTGGTGGTGATCAGAGAGGATTTGCTAGGGCCCGGTCTGAGTCTGGAGAAGAGTTGAAAATGAAGAAGCCGAAGGATGATGAAAAGGTCGCCGTTGTTCAGGAATCTCGAAAACAGGACTTTCTAAACCGCCGCGAATAGAAATGTGGACGGGCAGGCACTTCCGAAACAGAGGGGGGAAAACTTGATGGATCTTGACGCCATCTTGAGCAAGGCTCCTGGTAATCGTCCACCGATGATGGCCCCCGTCCCAAGAAGAAAGAACAAGAGCCGGAAACCACAAGCCTAAGAAGAAATCCGGTGCACTCCAGGATCATGTAGAGAAGTCAACGTGATCGCTGAACTGGATTCCTCTACACAGGGATGAAATTCGGGCAACTATTGCGCGGGATCCGAGTAGGCCAGAAAGGTTCTGAGGAATATTTTTATCCAAGAGGATACCGGTTACACAGGCATCTATGTCAATCTCCAGGAGGTCCACACCGACTCAAGGTAGTAGCCGTGAACTTGTATGGAACGGAGACTCACGCCCTTTTGGACACGAGTGCAGTTCCTAACCTGATTCTGGACTTGCACTCATTCCGGCGTAGACTGATCGTCACGTGACGGTAGCAGACGGAACTGTCGACGAGGTTCTTGGTTGTCTCAGAGCAGTGCCGGTTTCTTACGGATCAATGGTCATGCACCTAGAGTTCCTGATGGTCAACAACGCCCCGTTCGACGTTATCGTTGGAAGTCCGACTCTGGAGGACCCTGACGCACTTTGATTATGCGCTCCAGTACGTCACTTTGGTTATAGAAGAAGAGGAGGTTTTATTACCATTCGTCAATGAGCCGTCGAGATTCAATAAGGCTCAGACGGAAAGTGAAAACTTTACGTCTCCCAAAGGTTCGGACGATAAGGAAAATCTCGACCTTTTCTCGTTGTCTAACGAAAGCGATGATGGATCGGTACCGACCAAGACCTGGTCTTAGGCACCATTAACAAGGAACCGTACGAGCCTGACCTACCTCGCTCAGCAGATATTGAATTTAAGAAGAGGTAAAAGTGGAGGTGAACCGCTCGGCTCTATTGGCCTCGAAGGTGGACCACCTCGAAGAGAAGAATCAGAAGGAGCTGGCAAAGCATCAAGGATACGGATGTCATAGCTTGGGAATTCAAAAACTGGAGCCTGCTCAAGTACCTGTTTTTCATTCTTCGATTTGATGAACGAGACTCCGATACATTCGAAAGCACACCAAATGCAGCAGAGGCACAACTAAGTAGTAAGGAACGAGGTGAAGGAGTTATTGGAAGCTGAAATTATTACGCCGTCAAGGTCCGCCTGGTCCTTTCCGGTAGTGATAGTCACGAAGAAAGACGGAAGGCCGCGGTTCTGCGTAGACTACCGTCAGTCGAAAAGGGTGGTGAAGCCAAACCGCTGACCGTTATCGAAATAAGAAGAAATATTCGACGAACTCCCTGGCGCAGAGTTCTTCACAACATTGGACCTTTAGACAGGATACTAGCATGTTAGGATGTCCAAAACTTGCAAGGAAAAGACGACATTTGTCTCTCGATATGGAACGTAAAAGTTAGAGTTAATGCCTTTTGGACTCATAAACGCTCCAGCGACGGTTCAAAGGATGATGGACGAGGTCCTTCGCGGGTTACCGTTTGCTATGGTTTATGTCAACGATGTTGGTATATTCTTTAAGAATTTGGAGGAACACATAGCTCATTTCAAAGAGGTGTTCAGGAGGATCAAAGAATCGAAGCTGAAGCTGAAGGTAACCAAGTGCAGCTTTGCTTAGTCAGAAGTAAGTTGCTCGGTCACATGGTCAATTCAGGCGGTGTAACGGTGGATCTCGATAAGATCAAAGACATTGCGGAAGCTCCTGTGACGGAAGGAAACGGAACTCAGGATTTTCTAGGGCTCGAGCAGCACTATCGACGGTTCATAAGGTGGTTTGCCGACAGCTCAGCAGTGTTAAACGCAGCGGTGTCTGTCGAAAAGGCTTTCGAATGGACTCCAGAGATGCAAGAGGCTTTTGAATACCTGAAGAAGAAGCTGACTACCCCTCTAGAATTAGCATTTCTGGATTTCACTTCTCCTTTCTTAGTGGAAACAGACGCCTCTTCGGCAGCCCTGATGGTGGATCTCTCGCAGAAGAAGAAGAAGGGACAGTAAATACCATTCAGTTCGCTTCTCGAACGATGACGGACCAGCAGCGCCGCTACTCCACAAGTGAAAGATAAGATCTTGCAGTGATTCTCGCTTTTAAGAAGTTCCAGGTGTAATTTCTGCCCTAAAAGCCTTTCGTCGTCTATACGGATCACCAAGCTCTTCAAAACGCGTTCAATAAGAAAGATATTCACTGGGGATTGGCAAGGTGGATGGATTTGACGGCAGAATACGACTTCGAGATCAAGTATCGTCCGAGTCTGGCGAATGGGGCTCCGATTGTCTCTCGCGACCTAACAAGAAGACGGAAAGAAGAAACGATGAGAACAAACAGAAGGATTGGTAGTGACAATATATTGGACAGGCCTAAAGTTGGAAGGTTTGGAACCGCAATTGCTAGATGTAGCACGGTTACGAGACGGAGAACGAGTTCGAGAATCTGACCTGAAGAAGAAAAACGCAGTCGGACGGAAAGAGAAGAGTTTCATGCTCTGGAACGAAACCCTATTTCGTCGCGAGAAGGACGGACTCCGTGTCGTGCCTCCGATGGGCCAACATTCAGAGACAATGACCACCGTTCACGATGATATTGGCCACCAGGACGTCATTTCAACAAGAAAGTTCGTGAGAGACCGGTTCTGGTGGCGTGGGGTGTACCGTGACGTCAACGAGTATGTACGAGGTTGTGATGGGTGTCAGAATCCGAGAAGGTTGCCGACGTCTCACTCGAGTCTGAGAGCTCCCGTTACTGGACTTTCGGGACCTCGATGGACTTCGCTGGACTATTCGAGCCTTCGAAGACTGCAAAAAAATTTATTCAGATTGCCGTGGAATATATGACTGGGTGGCCCATAGCGTGGCCCACAATGAGTGGAGGGGCGTGTCCGCGAGTTTGGTGTCGCGCCAACTCCCAGCGTCGCCGTCTGATTGGACTGGGTCGCTCGTACAGTGTACAGAGATATTGTACACTGTACGGGGACTGTACGCGTGTAGAAACCCCGGACCGGCAGCCCCTAAAAGAGAAACTTTACTTCATTGAGTATCTATCGTGTACTGTACTGTACAGTACTGTATGTAATGGACACACCCTTACCGGAGGTGTCAGTGCTAGGCATCTGTGAGGATATCTGCATCAACTACAATATACTGTACTCCGCAGGTCTGACTATACGGCTAAGGCCTTTTCTACACCGGATTTTACCCAATTGCAGAAATGGACACGGTGATGTGCCAAACTGTCCTGTGGACATTTTCTGCATTCGCTGTGGACAATATCCTGTCTTCCTTTTGGTGTAGAAATCCCTTGGGACATGCCATAGAAAGGGCTTGCCGCCAAATGGCAACCAAACCCAAACACCTCACAAACACTAGACGGTGCCGCCATTTCCGGCTCCAAGGAATGTTTATCACGTGAATAGATACTTATTCCCCTACATAGCTTCTATCGACACCGCTTCAACAACGAAAAACTCCGCAATCCAGAACCAAACAATCATGGCGGAAGAACTCACACAACGCGATGCTGTTGATAGCTCTAGGATTACTGGAAGTCCTCCCAGAGCACATACGCACTACAATTCCGCATCAGAAGTTCTTGTTTCCCCAACCGAAATCAACGACGAGGCCGCCTGCATCGTCCAAGACATTTGTTCGGATCCAGTAACAAAGACGCCTAAAGACACTGCACATTACGACAATGATACTGTCAACATTCTGTTTGACATGATGGCAAAAGCTGGGTACGGTGACCGGAAGAAGCAGAAAAAGTCCTTAAAGGACGTCTTTGCTGAGGCTACCATGTTAGCTGAAGCGGAGCACGGAATAAACCGGTCTGCCAAGGCATGGCAGAAGAAGTTCACAAGAATCAAACAGGAGTACACCGCTTTTGTCGCCAAGCTCTCCGAGTCAGGACGGGACGCGGACGATGATGGTCTTTTCAACACTCCTGAGTTTTTCGAAAGGATGCACGAATTAGAAAAAGGCAAAGCGCGCCACGACCCTCCCGCCGTGCTGTCCACGGAGGACGCTAGCCTCATCAGTGACGCTCCGCTCTCCAGTTCCCGGAAGCGTGTTAAACTCAGTCATACGGCTCTGATAGAATCCTTTATTCAATCTCAGGACGAACGTCATTCCCAGCTTATTAGCGAGATTCAGAAGGGAAACGTCGAGAAGGCCAAATTGCGCAATGTGCTGGAACGTCTGGTCGATAAGCTTTAGACAGTATTCTCGTTCTCTGATAACTTTTGATGACGTAATAAAGTAGGGCATCCCTTTGACGCTTACCTGCGTTACTCTCTGTAGAAATAATTTCATCGTCAACTTCTTCATCTTGAGGTAGGAATGAGTCTTCAAAATCCCCTTCATCGATCCCCATGTTGTGTATAATCATACAAGCCAGGCAAAACCTTGAAATATCGTCCTCATGGTGAAGGCGTATTCCTTCTTTAAGGGCGTGGAACCTATTCTTCAACATTCCGAATGCGCACTCGATTGGTTTCCTCGTCTGACTGGCAATAGAGTCCCACGTTTTCAGTATAGGATTAACTCCCTGTTCCCTTTGTGAGGATGTCTTCATCATGTTCTGGTCGAGGGAAAAGGCACAATCCCCAATCAAGTATGGCCTTACATCAACTTCAGAAATTGTCAAACTCGGTATTGCATTTCCAAGCCACACACCTTTGTCTATGTTCCGTTTCAATGACGCGGGAAAATATTGTGGAGTCACCGAGAACGCCCGGTCGACGATGTCTGCGTAAATAAACTTCCGTTTAGAGGTAGCTACAGCAAAGATGACCACACTTGGATACCCCTTGTAACATCTGTACTCATAGTACTGCTCGTTTGGGCACGAAAGCCACTTCACATGCGTCCCATCGATTGCTCCGACGCAGTACGGCAAGCCTCGGATTCCCTCGAAACCACGCATGACCTTCGCTACATCTTCTTCGCTTGTCGGGAACTGTAGTTCATGACTAAATATGTCACAAATACCAACGGAAGCCTCCCACAGCAGTGCATACTGAGCTGGCACCAATGCCAAGCTGGCAGGCTGTCTTTTCACAAGTCGCCCCCCTGCGTACATGAGAAAAGCAGCAGTTCTCAGCTCTGAGCTTAACGGTTGTCTGTAGTTCGTCGGTGCTCGCTCCAAATAGGGACGAAGGGCGTTGCATAGTTGCATAAACATGGTGTGAGAAACACGGAATAGGCTGCGCCAGGATGACGAATCACGGAAATTAGGGGACAGCATAGCTCGTGAGCCACGATTTCAAGTTTCTTTCACGGCTCCAAGCGCGACCAGGAGTTCCGCTGCGCCCATCGGACTTCAGCAAAATTGGAACGGCTGCATCGGATTGTTGTGCGGCAATTGCAGCCATTGCGGTATCATCTTCGTCGGCAATTAATGGAACTATGGCTGCAATGGCAGTCGCGAGCTTGCTTCGCAACGATGAAGAATGATCTCCCATTCCCGCGAAAAAGTGGGGTTGACCCTGTCCTTTCCTTGGGGTCGCCTTCTTTGCGACCCCAACTTCTTGGGAACAAAGTTGTCTTTGTCGACAGCGGGCGTACTTTCCCAAAAAATGGGGAATTCCCAATATAGTGGGTTTTTTTGGACAAATTTTGTTTTGTCCAGTCCCTGTGTTGAAAGGGCCTAACAACTAACCGGATGTTCCACGTCACGCACGTGCAGTGGGGCTCGCGATAGAATCGCCATTGCAACATAAGACCACAGTGTGCAACTTATGCCCTGATAAATATGTACGTCTGCGGATCACTCCTTTGGTTGTGTTAAACTTCTCTGCGATGCGCGGGATGAAGTCTTCGAGGAACAGAATAGAGGCGGGGGATGGGGCACCCAAGAAATCAAAAGCCAGGGCTGAAACTTGAAGTTTGGTTCCTGGAGGGTGTTGTGCGAAGGTGGCGGGATCCGGCGTACCAGATTGCGCTCGAAGTCCTTGACTTTGTCTCGGTGGGCAATGTCGGCGGCGCCGCCGGCCATTTGTGTGGCCCTTGTGCGCACGCCTTGTTTGAACGGAGAGACAACGGTAAGGTCGCAGGCTAAGGGGCGGACCTGCTGGCCAGTGGGCAGGGCGGGGGTTGCATAAGAATGTCCGCAGGGCGGATATTCGTTCACGGGACAAGCAACGGACCTTGTATTGGCAGTCCAGACCCGCGGCGCGAGCAACGTGGTAGGCGGAAACGTTGCGTAGCGAGTTGTGGCGATGCGGGCGACCAAAACCGGCTGGGCAGAGGTCCGCCGAGTGGTCCCCCAGTGCGTCCATAGTTTGGTTACAGTGGGCGCAGGTGAGCGGGCGGGAGTCGTCACATACGGGGAGGCCGAGGTGCCGGCGGATCATGGTCTGGCAGTGGGCCGAGGACACCACTGTAGCGGTTGTGGGATGAGCGGTGAGAGATGCGGCGGCGGGGCTGTTCCGGAACGCCAGGCCACGGATCCGATGTCGAACTTCTTGGGCGCTGTGCTGAGCCGGGTTGGGGTGTGTCACCCACGAGTAGTCGCGCCAGTGGACCCTTGCCTTTGCGACAGAGGACGAGAGGGCTGCCGGAACCCGGGGAAAAGGGGGGAAGGTTCCGCTTGGCCGCAAAGAAGGGAGAGTAAACAGAAAAATAGCATTTCAATCTCTGACATTAAAACCTCGGTGTGGTCGTGAAAAGGCTGCGCTTCAGGCTCTATCATCGACTCTTGATTGCGGAATCACCAGCCACTCTGCGCAATCTCAGGAGTTACGCTATGTCAGCACCAGCCTATAAAATCGGGATGCTACTTACCGACACATGTCACACAGAAGTCGTAACTGGCAACCTGCTCCGCAATAAAGTTATTGCCCACCCTGGCACCGGGGGATGTTTAAACATTCGTAAATGTCAAATCTTACTGTATGACCACTCTTCAGCTATTCCGATCTACCACATAAAACATAGTCAAGCCCTCTTACAATTATCAGCCCGCCAGAGTTAAGTGTGGCTCTTCCTGGTCAAGGCCGTACTCATACTGTCCCCACTGATGACCAAGCCTTGCTTTAGTCAACCTGTGCCTCTTTACCGCTCAACTTGCACCATTCGCGTTTGGATCTGAACCAGTACTCCCAGGAGCAGTTGAGGCTGTATTTCCTTGGGGGACCGAATTTCCACCTCCTGCCGCTCTTGCTGAATCTCGCAGGGCATCCCACGGCATCCCAGTCCCAGACCCCAGGGCATTCATTGCTTGCTGAGCAATCTCCGGATTGTTCTGAAGCATACTTAGCATCTGGTCTGCAGCTCCCGAATTAAACAGCTGCTGCAGCATCTGCGGGGGGACATTAAGTCCCATTGATTGTGCGATGTTTGAGAGGGCGTCAGGGTTCATCTGAGACATTAAATTGCTTATCGAATCCGGTAATCCGCCCGTCCCCGCTCCGCTGTTTGCATTACTTCGTGGCAAAGATGTCGATGTTCCTTCAAGCTTGGCCTCCGCACGTCGGAGCTGCTCCGGAAGTGATTCATTGTGGGGCCACATGCATTGCAGCCTTGAGCGTGTCTATCTCGTTCTGGGTCATATCCAAACTTCTGTAAGCCAACGCTAGCCTTAGCCTAGGTCGCAGGAATTCCGGATCAAGCGAAATTGCATACTTGCAATCATCCACTGCCTCCCTGTACAAAGTCAGCCTCAATCTAGCCGCAGCACGGTTGCTATAATACACCGCATTAGTAGGATCTAACCGAATGCATTGGGTGTACAACTCATCAGCTTTTTGGAAATTCTCGGCCTTCAGCTGGGTGTTACCCTCGGCCTTGAGCAACTCTGCCTTTGCTTTGTCAGCCTCGCTGGGCTGTGCACCAGCGGAGTCTGGGACTGCAGCGGCGTTTTGGGGATTGACGGTATTCGGAGGGCTGCGGGTGAGTTTTTGTCGCTTTTCCTGACGCTTCGATTCAAACTTTTCTCTCGCACGCAGCACACGGGCTTCATACTCCGGGGAACCTTCTTCTAGGCCTTTGAAAAAGTCTCGCTTCTTGAGAAGCAATATGAATCGGTCAAACGTGGCATCATTGGCAGGGGTGGCAGCTTCTCCACTCTGCACCTTGGTGTCTAGCTGTTTGGAGCAGGACGGGCTGCGGAGTTAGAAGCAGACGGGAAAGATTTGTCTAAGAGTTGAGCACGGCCAGCCTTGTAGACCTCAGGAAGAGAGAGCCCGTCAACGGGATAGCGATCGAGAGTAGCGGTGTTGCTCATGTCGAGTGAGTAGGCGGTGGAAATGGCACGCGTCGCTTCATTGAGTGCGTGAGTTGAGATATCTCCGCGGCGAATCACCTTTTGGAAATGATCCAGTATGGCCACCATAAGCCAGCGTTCGTCCTCCATTGTTCGCTCAAACTGTGGTCAAAGTGACAGTGAATTAGCCTTGCCGCTAAGATTGTTAAGCATTCCCACAGATCACGAGGTGGGAATTGACTCTGCAAGTGTTTCTTCCAAAACGGGCTATGATCGGACTCTGTGAAGTTTACAATACGGAAGCGAGAATATTCGGTGCAACAAAGGCGGCATCTAGCTAGCATGCGAAGAGTGCGCACATTCGCTTTGACATGCAGTTTTCCGACATTACAGTAACGTACAGTAATGGTACATTTTCCAGTTTAGCACACATGCTTCCATTGGACAGTGTCCAAGTACAAATTGTTGGTGCAAAATGAGCACTGCACAACTACAGCAAAATCAAGGAATTTTGAAAACTTTTTGTGGGACTAGTTTTAATTTTATTTTTGTTTTTAAAATAATACTTTATAATATTATTATATACCCAAGTACGGTACAGTTAGAACTGCATTGTACATGTGGCCACAAGACAGCCATACCCTCGAGTAGCAATTCTGCAAGAGGATTGATGTGAAACGGGAAATTCCTGAAACTCTTTCGACAGTTTGTAGGAAAACCTGTTAAAACTTCTCGAAAAACAGGAAAACTGCAGCTCGAATAACATCGGAAATTCCAACATTTGCATGTACAAAAGTTGTATCTTACAAACTAGAATTTTTGACTTTGAAACATGTGCAGCGGACACGGCGAACGTGCAAAGTGTGCCAATCCATCCATGAACGGTGTGCAACGTTAAGTCCAAAAGACTCGATCCCCTTGCAGCTGTTGCCATTCACTACACCTCATCCAACGAGCACCGTCCTTGGAATCCACCCCATATTTCACCGCGCAGAGCCAACCCACAAATCATCAAGCGCCCATTCTCTGTCTCGTTAATCGACTCTTTCAGCTGAAACATTACCCACACATCTTGTCATCTATTCCTTGCCTTTCCTTTAGAGTCGTCTCCCCCTTCGGTTCAGGTTTCAAGTTTGCAGGCGTTATGCAGGGCCCGAGTTCAAGTCATGTCAAAAGCGCCCCCTTAGATCCTGCCACACAATTGCAAGACATTCGCATTTTCGAGAGGTAAGCGCTTGTCACTCGCCCACCAATCCCATTCCAACTACATGTCTGCCAATTACAGGTAGAGGTCTAACTATGCTGCGGACATTGAATCCCAGAAATCTGGCCAAATCCGTGAATTCTCTCCGTCAATTGAGACGACGTTACTTGGTAAGTTACAGTATCTCTACGCCGGTCTCTACTCGCACGTAGAGCTAGCCGTTTCTTCTGCGCTGGATAAGTTGTGTTTGTCCTAACTGCGAGGTGTGCTTGCTTTTCTATTCTAGTGCGTCGTTGGTCTGCTGATTGCTCTTTCTGTTTACTGGACATGGCGTCTCAGAGAAAAACTGCGGGATCCCGCGCCGAGAGCTTGCCAGGAATCTCTACGACTTTGGTTTGCGTGGGCTTTACTTGGAATCGCACCGCCGTCGTAATCTTTGTTGCAGCCACGTATCAAAGTCCGGTGGTAATGCCAATGCCAAGTCGTTTTGTGGAGCGCTTGAACCGTTCCCTTGCCCATTACCATGTGGCTTATTGTGCTGAGGTAGGTGTCTTTGACCCTCTTTTTTCATACTAGTGACTGAGAATCCGGTGACCAGTATAGAGCTTGTCTGACTAATTTATCATTGTGCGACTTGACAAACGTATGAGAATGTTACAGAATGGGAGATTACTGCGTACTACCAAAACCGAGCCCGAGCAAAACTTCCGACAACCGGTGCGACTTCGTCAATCATATCGGTCGCGTGGCAAGTCGGTGAGCAGATAGACAAGTCGGGGATGATTTGCAGTCAGGGACAAAACTGATGGTCGGCGAGCAGTTGTTTGTACGCACGAGCGACATCGAATTGGTTGTCCTCGAGGTAGAAGCGAACCTCTTGAGGTTGAACGGCGAATCCTTTTGCAATGAGTTTGACAACGAGTTGTCGGACGTAGGATTCTCGTTTGGAATGAGGTGTTTGTATTTGTGCAAGTGGAGTGGGAGGAATGCAGAATTTGACGACGAGAAAATACTTTGAGAGGAGGTTGTCACGGATGAGAAGAGGGGTATGTTGAGAAGTGCGGAGGCCAGTGAAACGACGGACGAGGTTTTCGGTTGGGAGTGGGATGTAGAGATGAGTTCTGGAGGCAGCTTGATGCTCAGAGTGAAGAGCGTTCATGCGGAAGATATCTTGACGGGATACTGAGTACTGCAGAGCGAGGGAGGTGATGGAGTGTTGAGGTTGGAGACGAACACAGACGGAGAGCGTACGACACAAGGGGTTTGAGGAGAGAGTAGTGAAGAAACGATGCCAAGTTTGAGAATCGGGGGGTTGGTACGTGGCGGCTACGTGGGGTAGGGAGTGTGTAGGAGGAGTAGACTGGAGAGAGCGAACGCCGAGGGTGTTGGCAACTCGACGTGGCCAGGCGTGGTGGAGAATGAAGTGGGAGAAGAAGGGAAGTGGAGAGGGAAAGGAATGGAGGGAGGCCGGGCTGAGAAAGTCGGATATTACAAGGAGGAGGTCATAGGGAAAGTCACTGAGTTTTGGGGTGCGTGGCATTGCAGGTGAGGTGGAGACGAGGCTCGGGATTTTTGCACGTTGACGGAGGAAGGTGACGCGAGGTTTGTGGGGAGAGACGAGGCCGTACTGGGTGTGGCGCGAGTGAGAAGAGAAGAGGATTGACTGGGCAGTAACCTTTTTTGTGACAGGTGTCTGGTTTGGTCTGTGATTGCAAGGCTTTTTTTGAGCGTGGATGTGCGGGTGGTCTGTGGATATGGATGATGTCACTTTGCGGACGATATCGAAGAGTACGTTCAAAGGTACAGATTGTTGTCCTGGGTGACCACCTGGTGTCTTCTTGAGGCAACGCACATTGGACAACTTACAGTATTGGTGTCCTTTTGAGGTTGATCGCAAGTCGCAACTTTACGGTAGACGTGTACTATACTACAGTATATCGTACTGTATAGTACACTGTACGGTAGTGCTGTAATTTTTCTGGTCATTCATATTGTACTGTACGTTTCAGCCCGCTTCCTTACAGCAATGTGCTGCATGTGGTACAGTGCTGTACAGTACAGTACTGTACTGTACGGACGAGTCAGACTACAGAGCTGATGCAACGTACAAATTGTGTACTGCACCATTGTGCCTTGCGTCTTCTTGTACGGTGATGTACCGTATGTACAGTACAGTACAGTACTGCGACTATGCTGGGTGTGTACAGTACAGTAAAATGCAGTACAGTAAATATCTTTTTGTTGTTGTTACGTCGCTTACCCAACAATCAGGAATTTACTTGAATTTCCTGATTCTCTGCAGTGTCGGTGATTAGGTTGGGTACTCTAAATCCTATGTATTTCACGGTACAGTACTGTACTGCAAAATACTGGCTGTGCTCCTTGCCCTTTTGGATTCTTCACTCAATTATGTTAACAACGCTGCATCGGAAACGTGTAACTATTGCCTACATGTCTGATTGAATGCTGTAGTATGTTATAGTGTACTGTACACCACGTTAGTACTGTACGTCCCACTGTATGCAAAACTGGAAAACTTCCAAAAAAAAAAAAACGCGCTAAAACTCATCGCAGAAACCAAAGAAAAACAGTAACCCGTCGCCGTTTGAGCTGCCTCGGTTATTGAATCATCATACCCTGTCACTTGAGCGGTACTCCGACACACACCCGGAAACCCTTTCCAAGTTATCAACACTTCACTCCAGAGCTTCAACCCTTCTTCCCTCTGTCCCTCCTCCTTCACACAATCAACACCTATCCACTCCACCCCTCTCCAATCTCGCCCTCCCTGCACACTCGTTTCTCCCATTCCCATCTCCGTCCCTTTTCTCACCAGTCTCCAAAATCACGACGTATCTATGACTGCAGGCCTCGACTTTGATCCCGTCGAGCGCGAAGCCATCGCCGCTCAGGTCAACATCGCCGTCTTGCGTCGCTCAGACGCTGCCGTCACCGCAGTTCTCTCTCCGCTTCTCATGTCGCCCTGTATCAACTCTTGACGGCTCGCAATGGCGTCGCCGCGACGTCGAGGGCAGTCTCTTTCTGGTCCAGCGCAAACCCACCTCCGATCAAACCACCCATCGCCTTCTTATCATCAACCGCAAGTCCCCCAGAAACTACTCGGATGACCTCCACATTGGCAACGATAATCTCGAACTCTCAGACCAGATGCTCATGTATCAGAACGCCAACGGTCACATTGTCGGAATCTGGTTTTACGAAAAGAACGAAGCAGAGCGCGTCTATTCACTTCTCTACGACATAGTCGTGGCATCAATCCCGACCCAGACCCTGTCGAAACTGCCAATGACGACACCCCGCCGAAACCCTCCATTGTTGACGACAGTCCCCCCCCAAGCAACTCTCTGGAGCGATTCTTCCCCAATCTCAAGCTCACCGATGGTATTGCCGGTGCCAAAATGCCGCCCAATGCCGAAGACTTGGGCGCTGTTGAGTCTGCAACCCTGCCGTCCAATCACCGTCTACCGAGTCCGGAGGTCACAGCCTTTGAACCTACGTCGGAAATCGATGGCGCTATAGTCACTGCCTCAGAGACACCCGCCTCAGATCATGTTGTTGGCGAACTCATCACTGCAGCAAACATCGCCTTGGTCACCTCACAGCCCGTCGCACATGAGCTGGTGGAGACAAATACCTCACACAGCCCCATCGAAAAGGAGGGCACTGCAGCCAATGAACAGAAACAGCCCGGAGCCAGTAACCCTCCGGAGAAGCACAGTAACGCGCGGCGGGCAGTAACTGGGTCGCACAGCAGAAACATGCAAGGAAGAGGTCTTCTCCTACGCAGAACAAGCGAAAGCCAGGGTTCAGTGAGGGAAATGACACGCAAAAGTACGGCCAGGCGGGAAAAGGGCGCGGGCACGGGAAACTTACGGGACAGGCGAGGTTGCAAGTGTTTGGCGACGGTGCAAAAGGCGGACAGGCTGGACAGGGGGTAAAAGGAGGACACGGGGGAAGGAATCAGCGCCGCGGCCAGAAAGGTTCGCCCATTAAGGAAGCGGGGGCAGAGGAAAAAAGGGAAAGGTCTCCTGCGCGGGTCGTTGACCAAGGGGAGGATAATGGTATGCTGGAGGTTGCCGCTAATCCCGACACATCTGTGAAGGAAGTGAAGAAGGAACCGATAACGAGTGGGCCTATGACTACAGATTGCAAAAACGAGACGGCGGAGGTTCCAAATGCGGCTGCGGTTGCGGTCAAGAATGGGGCAGGCGTGGGTGGAATGGTGGAGGGCGACGAAGCGAGTGTGGCAAAGGTTAAGGGAGAAGACTCGAAGCGTGGTCAGGGAGTGCAAGGGAGTCACATGGGTGAACCGAGTATTCCGGATCAGGGGATGGCGACGCAAGGAATAGGGCCTCAAGGAATGGGATTGGCAGGGATGGTTTCAAAGGGGGTGCAGACGGGAGCAATTATGGGACAGGGGTTGCACGGGAGTATGATGGGACAGCAAGGGGCGCACACACAGGGACTGGGGTCGCAAGGGATGTTGTCACAAATGATGGGTTCGCAGGGAATGGGTCTCAAGGTATGCATTCATTGGGGATGGGGTCAGCGGGAGTGCATGCACAGGGGCGTCATTCTCAGGGGATGGATACGCAGGGATTGCACAATGGAGGGGTGGGGATGGGTGGAGGTGGGATGGGGCTTGGGTTTGGCGGACATGGGGGGCGAATGGGAATGGAATGATGGCAAGTGGAATCGGGGGTCAAATGGGAATTGGAGGGGTGGAGGGGCTTTTGGGGGTGCGAGTATGCATCCGCAGATTGCTGCAATGATGATGCATAATCCGTTGCAGTATCAGATGTTTATGCAGCAGCAGCAGTTGTTGGCTAACTTTCACCAACAGATGCAGCAGCAGCAGCAGCAGCAGCAACAGCAGCAGCAAAAACAAATGCAGTTTGAACAGGCTGGTGGGAGAGGAATCGGGGTTGGGAATGGGGGAAAGGGTATGGAGAGAGATGATGAAAAATTGGAAGGTAGGAGGGGTTTGGATGGAGCGACGGGTATTGGGAGAGGAATTGTGGTGGCGGACGCGAAGGAATGACTGGTAATGGGGGAGGGCAGTTGAACCGAGAAGAGTTTCGAGCTGTCGTGCAAAGAATGCTGACGGACCGACGTCTATTTGACTGTGTATATGATCATTACTTGGAAAGTTGGAAATGATGGCAGAGGGAGTTAAGAAGAAAAGCGAATGAATGGTAGGTTTAAGTGTTTCGAAAATGCTGTTAATTAATATAATGTTGCAGTGTGGACTGTGGACTGTGGACTTTGGAATGTGGACTATGGACTGTTTTAACATTTAAAGTACTGTACTGTACTGTACGTACTATACCATACTGTACCATCATGACAATGCGTACAGAGAGTGACAGATCACATCACCACGCTCTAACAGGATGTACAGCACTGTAATTGTGATTTATGGTTTTTATTTGATTACAGTGACATCATCGTACGATATGGTAATTAATTGTCCGGAATTCGTGCCAATCTGGAAGTACAAACGATCAGTACAGTACTGTCCAGTACATTTTTCTATACTCCCATGAGAGAAATCATTCCCATCACTTTGACCAGCAAAGGAGAGTATTTTCGGTACCGCCTTCGAATCCCCTGCCTCCAAAAATGCCAAGGCAAAACCAACAGCGTTACAAACTCGAGCAGCACTGCAACTCTCACATTTCATACTCGTCTAAAATACATAATATCTTCAGCCTCTCCCTTTCTACACATCCGCCCCCCGTACAACGCACCTCCCTTCAAACAAACCTCTCCCTGACATGACCGAGGACGCTCCCCCAACACAACTCCGCTCCAGACTCTACATGGGCAGGATGGATCTCCTCCATGGCCAATTCCGCCTACTCCACCGTCGTCGGCACCCCGGATTCGTACGAAAATCTCGCTCCCACCACCGCCTTGTCTGAAAATACCGACGGCCCCGCCCCATCTACTGAATTCGGCAATGTCGACCCGCCTCCCGTCAGGCACTCTGGCGTCAAATTGCCTCCCTCGTTGGCATGGACGTCATGAATATGCGCCTCTCTCTACCCATCTGGCTTTTCGAACCCACCACCGCCCTCACTCGAATGGTTGAAACTTTCGAGTACTCTGATCTGTGGACCGCTGCTACAGCAGAGGACTCTGAACTGCGCGATTGTTTGGTCGCCGCTTTTGTCATTTCCGCCTTTTCACATACCGAGCGTGTTCGAAAGCCGTTTAATCCGGTTTTGGGTGAGACGTTTGAGTTTCAGAATCCAATCAATGGCATGAAGTTTTATGCGGAGCAGGTGTCGCACCATCCCCCAGTGTCTGTGTCCAGAGCGGAGGGTAAGGGTTGGGTCGCGGGGAGGTCGTCGATATTATCGCAACCTTTCATGGAAATTCTATCGAAATCAATAACGTCGGTTCTCGCTATATTCATTTACCAAGACCGACGATCGTTACTCGTGGAATCTCCCCAAGGCCCTTGTATCCAATCTGTTTGTAGGCGGCGCTTTTGTTGACCACTTTGGGACTATCACTTTGCGAAATGAAACAACGGAACTGTTTCTACTCTCACCTTGTCCAAGTGCGGCTGGTTTTCGGCGGGCAGGTATGAGGTCACGGGCGATCTTGTCGATGCCGCGGGAAAAAGGTTGGTCACCTTAAAGGGGCGTGGAACAAGTTTCATTGATTGTGAACGAGTGGCCAAGGCGAAGGGTGAGGGGTCGAATCGCTTGTGGATGGCGGGCTCGCACTTTTTGTCCGAGGAAGAAGGTGGCGGTGAAATGGGAAGCCTGGCAAAATGCACAAAGTTTACAAAAAAGTCCCTCGCAATCGATGAGAAGACTGCCAGTGAACTGCCACCGACGGATTCCCGCTTGAGACCGGATCGCCGCGCTCTTGAGAAGGGAGACAGTACACATGCTGCTGGAGAGAAGCTTCGGGTCGAGCAATTGCAGCGGGACCGGCGTGCTGAGATGAAGGCTGAGATCGCGAATGGGGGCTCAATTACAGAGCCGTTTGTACTTCAAAAAGGTTTCAGAGGATGGGAAACAATGGGAGCCAATCGGGAATTATTGGGTAGATGCGAAGAATCTGACTCCTGATCAGAGGAAGGAATTGACGTATTGGTGATATGAGTGGGGACCTGGACTTTCATTGCATGTCTAGAGAGGGAAAATTTGCCGTCATTGTAACTCTACATGCACTGGGTTCCACAGGTATTTACGACTGGCTACCAATCGTCTTTCTGTACACAAATCGTCTGACTAAACACCTTAAAGCCAGAAGTCTCCGCTAGCAAGTGATCTTTCGAACAATTGCGGAACAAGTAAAGATGGCAACGGACGCAAAGGCCATACCGGCCTCGTTTTGGTATTCTGCGACGGCTTTTTCCGGTTGCAAGTAATGCAGCAAGAACCCAATACTTGTAGTTCAAAAACCAGATCAGACCCACAACTCTGACAAGTGCGAGGATTAGGGTACGGGGAGGGACTCGTTGGCCAGATTGGCTGCCCACCAAAATCATAGCGCAGAATGTGGCCGGGGGCACGCTGAATCCGCTCTTGAACGACTCAAAGTGACTCCTCTCTGCGGACACCTCCTCGTCTTGTTCTGCGGCCCAGGTCTCAGAAGCGTGCTGGCAGATAGTGACTTCTCCTCTTCATTGTACATGCGTAATAAACGGTCTACATAAGAGTCCTGAACGAGCGGATGAGAATGATTGCGGCTCGTCCGCGACCTCAACGTAGTATGCGAAAAGGTAGGTTGCGATGAATTAGCTCGATAGTCGCGTCCGATTGCTCCTGCTCAGGACTGGTCTCATGACTTTCAGAAGTGGAAGGCAGAATAGAAGAGGACTTCGGGCTACACTTTTTCGCTGTCACACACACACGTTACAAGCATGTGATTCAAGGCGCTGCGCAGCCTGGGTCACCTGAGCTTGTAACGAGAGAAGTTCCAGGTCATCAGCGAGGTCGGAGTGCGTGGTGGAGCTCACTTCAGAATCGGTATCCCAGTCAATCGACGCTGCGTGCCCATCTACATGTACCTCCGCGCTGCCATCTGGTTCTTGTTGTTGGGCAGTTTGAGTGAGCTTGTCGACTTTGCAAACTCTGATAGCGTACCATGACGATTTTTGTTGACTGCATGTGATCTTGTTGCAGCCGAAAGGTAAATGACTCGCTCGAGGTGATGAGTGTGGGGTGCAAAGGCCTGCAGGACGCATAGGCGGGTCTGGGAACAAATGGGACACAGGGGTATGTTGGGACGTACGTCAGGTGGAAATATGGGGATGCCACCGATGTGAGTGTCGTACCATGTGCCGTGGAAGGACTCCCAAGGAGCTGAGGCGTAACCGATGACCACAGATTGGTTGCGCATGGTTCTGTGGCATTTTGCGGAGGAGATGAGCGGGGAATGGGTAATTCGTGAGGAGGACGACGTCGACGACGGCCGGGATGCAGTGGTTCACGACCAAAGTTTCTGATAAAAACAGGGGATTACTACCATGTGCTTGGTTTGGAATGGCAGCTAATTTGTCAGCTGTGCTCTGTTTTCATAGCTATACATAATTTTACTGTACTGTACTATACTGTACTGTTGTTGAGCATATGCGCAGACACGCAAGTAACACATAACCAATCCGGATTGCAGAAGCGCGGATCTGGAGAAAGCAGTGCACCAAAGATCGCATGAAAGGGACACACAATTCAGTACGCAGGATTGAGCACAAGCGACCGATGCAGCACTATGGGTGAATGCATACCAACAGCAAACATGAGCGTAAGGCATGAAGGAAAGCTATAGCAAAGCGGAAGGCAAGCAGAGCAATGGGATGCAAGCGAGGAAAGCAACCAAAGCGCACACAGACACGGACTGGGACGAAAGAGCAATATAGCGTAAGTGAATGCAGAGCGGAACAGGCAAGGGAATGCAGAAGCACAAACCATAGCGGTAGTGATTAGAACTCTACATAAAGGGTTAGGAATAGCGGCTGACCGAGGAAAGACGGGATAAGCACGCCGGCAACTTGATGCCGATTAACATTGCCTCCGCTCACCTCTACCCTCTGCTATCCAACAGTACCGCCATTACAGCTATCTCTTTTTCCCCTCCGCAGCCGGCCAATCAACAGTTATGGGCCCAGAGGGTCTAGAGTCTCCAGAGAGGCGCCTTCTCCATGCACCTCGTCTAGCGCCGAATAAGGATAAGTACTACTATCGGAGCGATGTGAGAATGTGGATGAGGCGCGTTCGAGTATTCGCAAACGGGGGTGACAGCAGAGCAAAAGGCGTGGCAAATGGGCTGGGCCACACGTTGCATGCGGCAATGGATCTATGTTATCGACGAGTACTCGACGCCGAGATTCAGGATGGGCGTATAGTGCTCGACTCGGAAGATGACATAATGTCTTTTGAGGACCAGAAAAGGGTTGTTGAACAGATGCTACTTGCAGTGGCTAAAGACTCCCCGACGGATGCTGCAAAGAGGATGATCGCGCTCGGGCGCAAGGTATTCAGTTGTCGCAGGTTTAAGAATGAAGACTTTAGAACGTTCGCAGAGCGATTTAGGGGTGTTGCCCAAGCTCATATGAACTGTTTTCGGCACGTTCCTACTGAGCAGGAGAAACAACAAACTGCACTAATAATATTGGAGAACTCCCAATTACCTGACACTATTTACAACAATTTGCTTAGCTTACTGATTGCCAAGAAAGATGACAACCCTTGCATGACGGGACAAACTGCAGCCTCTTTCTATGTCGAGCATGCAAACGTGGTCAAGAATGACATATCGCAGATCAAGATGCATTAGGCAAGGTCATAGATAACCGCAAATCATTAGAGCAGGGTATCAAGACAGAATTAGAGTTGGCTATGACATCTCTCAGTCGCATTGAAAGAACTATCACAACAGCTGGATCTCGAGCTAACAAGCGGGGAGAAAACGACGAGATCAATTTTACATTTGGACTTGACGACGCAATTGCAGCGCTTAAGAACATTAGGTCAAGTGAAGTCGACTCAAGCAGACGCAACTACAATTATGATCACACAACTCGCAATGGACTTCAAATTGGATCAATGATGGGCAGCGGCTACCAATACAACGAACAAGTGGACACCGACCACAACAGCAGGTATATTACCCCGGGAACGGGCGCGAAGGTAAATACAAGATGTCACGCGTGCAATGGGATTAACCACTGGGCCGGCGACCCACAGTGCCCACTTTACGGCAAAGGTCGCAAGGACTCCAGGATAGCAAAGCCCGACAGAGGAGCACACACTGAAAGCAGCATTGACTTGCGCAACAGAATCACGACGAACCGGAACGGCTATGGATCTAACCAGGCTAAAAGCGTCAAATTCAGCGGCAACCATAACCCAGACAGGCAAGAACACGCTCAGCGCAGCAAGTCACTACCGCCGCCGCAGTTCCTTAGCAATTAAGCACATGGAATATTGTAACCCGGTCTACGACCCGGGAGCTCCGCGCTCCATAGGAGGCATCAACGATGCAGCCAGATTCTGCGATGTTACGGAAATTGATCTATGCGTATTGCCGCTCCAGGAACGGTACATGCACGGTTGGGGGGAGGCTTGTCATGACACAAGGCCAGTGGTCGGTACTTGGCAGATTACTGTGTTAGACATAAACTCCAAACCTTGCACCCTTTGCTTCGACTTAATTGAAGGGTGCTCGGTACTGGTAGTAGGACTCGATGTCGCCAAATACTCCACACAGGATAACAGGTCGGACACATCAACGTTGCAAATACAGAGACCAACAGACAGATCAACCAGAGTGTTTAACACTTACATATCTGAGGACAAAATGAACCCAATGGTGGAGAGAATGCGTATAGAACTTCTACCAAGAGCTACAACATGCATCAATAGCCTCATGTCATCGCAGCTACAGAGCTCCGCAAGAAGGGACCCAAGGGTATTCGCCAAAAGAATTCACAGAGCAACCCACGCCACGCTGGCGCAAGTTAAGGACCTCTGCACACAAGAGGATGTCTGGAGCCCGGAGCTGCAGCGTGCCGTGGAAGAAGTGAATAATGCCTGCGACATATGCGCTGGGTCCGGCAGGCCTCAACCCAGCAAGAAGGTGTCCCTCACACACGTCAACCAAGCATTCAACTCGGAGGTGCAAGCGGACCTTTGTTTTGCGCATGTGAAGGGTAAAAAGTGCACTATATTTCTTGCTACAGACACAGGCACAGGACTTTCGGAAGGGGGAATTACAGCCTCGCAAAACGTGGATACCTTGTGTAAGCTTTTGGAGAACGCATGGGTCCTGAGGCACGGCGCACCCATCGCATTTTCTTCTGACGATGAGTACAATCGAGGATCGTTACGAAATTGCATGGATATGAACAGCATAGCATTTAAACCACGACCGACACGGCGTCACAACAAGACAGGCATCATCGAGCGGAAAGTGCAAACTGTCAAGTCGGTCATGGCGAAGCTCGATAAGGAAACATCGAGCGGGGATGCCGACGATGTCGTAGCCCGAGCAATATTCCTCTTAAATCTCTTCTCAGGCTCTAAGCTACTTAGCTCCTTTCAGCTTGTGCGTGGATACCAGCCCTCCGTCCTCGGTATCCCCGCCAGCAGGGTCCCACAGTCACTACTTGATGCACACATCGAGCAGACGGCAACTCGAGCACTGCAGCGGGCATTACATACCAACCTACCCAACACACCAATGCTGCAGCATATCAGGTCGGTGATGATGTCTGGGTGTGGTACTCATCTTCCAAAGGCAACAAAAGGGATGAATGGATCAAGGCAAAAGTAGCACACTTGTACGATCACTACATGGAGGTCCGTCGCTACAGCAATGGGAAGCTCGCCCGAGGACCCCTCATGCGGCCAGCATACGAGGACCTCAGACTCTCCTCACAGTCTGCACTCACCGAAGAACTGATGAAGAGCACGATCGCAGATGATGATAGCAATTTAGTGGACGAGGGGGAGAAATGACAGGAAGCAATGCGACTCGTCAACCAAATGTCAACACACTCATGTCTACGCAAAGCAGAAACGAGCATGACACATGCGTACTAGACGTTGGGATCAATGCGGCAGTGGGACCCAACAAAGATTACAAGCAACTCAGCCAAATGATGCCCGCGCGATATTGGGAAGAGCCACACAGAACCTAGTAATGCACCACAACCGATGCAGGAACTCGAATCCGATAAAGCTCGTGTACTTGAAGACATCTACCAGCAAATAGGGTCAAGGCAAGTCACTAAACGAGAGATACAATTTGCACCATCTTGGATTACGGATCAAGTATACAGGAAAGAATTCGACGATAACTGGGCGACAGCATTCCAAGAAATCAACGAACATGAGCTCGATACAGACGTTAACGTTATACGTTCGCATGTGGTTTACAAAGTCAAGACAGACGAATCAGGTACGAGGAAACTGAAAGCATGACTCTGCCCACACGGGAACGAAGATGACGAGAAGGATAAAATACGGAAGGACTCAGCGAACGCCCAACTTAGTATCGTGAGACTGCTACTTTCGTTGGTGACATTCTTGGACTTCATGGTCTGGACAGCCGACATTACAGGTGCGTATTTGCAAAGTGGACCCATAAGGAGAGCATGTACGTAAGACCACCACGGGAGTGGCACCACGCGAATTGCTACAGGAAAGGGGTACTATGGAAACCCCTAAAGCTCCCTTATGGATAGTCGAGGCAGGACGACAATGGATGATCGTAATCGAGGAATGGATGCTGAATGACGGTGGACTAGAGCACGTATTCGGCATAAGCCAACTCTTTGTCAGAGGAGACGATTCAGGGAAAATACGACTGCTAGTAGCGAAGCTCACTGATGACTTCTTGGCAGCAGGACTGAAGGAGGACTTGGATAGGTTCTTCGCGAGCATGCAGCAGCGGTTTGAGATCGGGATGATAAACAAAGGGTCTCAATTCGTATTCGGCGGATGCGAAATCAGAGTGGAGCGCGACGGAAGCATACAGCTCTCCATGTCAGAGTATTGGAAGTGCATAAAACCCATCACACTGACAAGGCTTAGACGCAAAGCAAGAGATTCAATGGCCACAGCTGCAGAGATACAGCAATACAGAGCATTAGCAGGAACACTTCTTTATCTCGGGAATGGTACATTACTGCAGGCATCTTACGTGGTGTCATTGATGCAGCAACGAGTCAATAGACTCAAAGTGGAACATTTGGTCAAGGCGAATACCATGTTGGCGGAACTACGTAACCTAAGCTCTACAGTGCGCTACCCAAAGGTGAGAAATGCGACAAATGTTTGCCTGTTTTCACTATCAGATGCATCGCATGCAAAGGACCGAGAATACGGCCAAAGCGGGATATTGATCGGCATGCTGGCCCGCAGCGGGGTCAATGGCAAAGACATATTTCACTTGGTAGATTGATCATCCCATAAGCAGCACCGGATCAGCCATTGTTCGTACGGTGCAGAGATTCTTGCAGCAGCCACAGCAGACGACAGGGGCTATTATATGAAAGAAGCTATCAACACGCTATTTACTCGAACGCCAGTTAGACATGATTGAACGTCGACTCGAAGGGTCTATGGGATACTATAACTACACTGCATGAAGGACGAGAGTATAAGTTGAGGCAAACCGTGCAGCGTATCAGAGACAGCTTTGAAAGTGGTGAGACTAACGTACTGCGATGGATGCCAGGCCACATGAACATATCTGACGCACTCACAAAGTTTAACCCGCAAATGTATAGGATGTTAGACAAGGTCTGCCTCACTGGACAACTCAACCTCGAACTGGAATGCGGGAAGATGATGGATAGTGAAACATGGTAGCGGCCTGATCTGAAACAAATCAGACATGCAACAGCGAGCACATCAAGCGCCGACGGAAGCATGAACGAGTCGTCTCTGCAGAAGCTTTGAGACGACTGGGGGGGATGTTGAGCATATGCGCAGACACGCAAGTAACACATAACCTATCTGGATTGCAGAAGCGCGGATCTGGAGAAAGCAGTGCACCAAAGATCGCATGAAAGGGACACACAATTCAGTACGCAGGATTGAGCACAAGCGACCGATGCAGCACTATGGGTGAATGCATACCAACAGCAAACATGAGCGTAAGGCATGAAGGAAAGCTATAGCAAAGCGGAAGGCAAGCAGAGCAATGGGATGCAAGCGAGGAAAGAAACCAAAGCGCACACATACACGGATTGGGACGAAAGAGCAATATAGCGTAAGTGAATGCAGAGCGGAACAGGCAAGGGAATGCAGAAGCACAAACCATAGCGGTAGCGATTAGAACTCTACATAAAGGGTTAGGAATAGCGGCTGACCGAGGAAAGACGGGATAAGCACGCCGGCAACTTGATGCCGATTAACATTGCTCCGCTCACCTCTACCCTCTGCTATCCAACAGTACCGCCATTACAGCTATCTCTTTTTCCCCTCCGCAGCCGGCCAATCAACAACTGTACAGTAAGTGAACACTGTAACGGTTCAGAAAACATGAGTGAACTTATATACTGTACTGTACAGTACTGTTGTAACAGTTCTGAACTCTAGAGGCCCGCAGGGAGGTGTTAGTGCTGTAGGTTTAGCTCACTGGTATTTTGCTGCAGAGGGAAGAGTCTCAACGGATTGGGGAAGGCAAGGTGATTCGGCACAAGTCGCCGGCGTGCTGCCTCTCTCCTCCCTCAGGTCAGCCGCTATTCTAGAGTTTATACAGACAATCAACAGTCCTCCCTCGATCTACTCATCGCTAATTGCTTTGCCATTGCTACGGCCATTGCCATTGCCATCTCGCCAGCTGCATTCATAGTCTCTGCATTCCAATGTCATTCCTGAATCATGCCCATAAATGCTTGCGTTCCGATCAATATGAGTCCGCCCGTGTAGCTATGCTGCGATAGTTCTCCTTTGCTCCTGCGTTCGCTCTTCAGCTGTGCTCCCCGCGGTCACTCTTCCAATGCGTCTGCATTCACCATGCTATCCTGATAACATTCAAGGCGCCAAGTATGCAGTGATTTCATAAGCCTATACGATCATACGTTGCAAATGAGCGCGTTTCAAGCTCGTACCCTTTAGCTTCTGCCCTTTCATGCCGATCGATGCATTCTGTAATCTGGATCTACTGTATGCTGTGCTTTTGTAGTGCATTCGCGTGTCCATTCAACTTTACAGCGTTAGAATTTCTGGTGTCTATCCGACCAAGCACTGTCCTCATATGAGGCACACTTTGTCCTCATATGAGGACAATTTCCGTTACATTTGGAAAGGCAAATGTTTTGGAAGCCCGAAATTTTTACTGGAAAAAAGGTTTATTATGTTCAGTTACAGTACAGTAATTTTTACTGTACATGCGCCCTCGTTTCTAAACCCCCACGATAATACAAACTATGTTTCCTTCCAAAATGAAGCCGTTTTCACAACTTCTTGCGAAGCGGAAGCTGGTGAGGGAAAACTGGTCTAGCCTTCACCGAGGTCAACAATCTTGAAAAGTTTGTTTTGAATCGGAACTAAACTAATGCGGAGGACAAGAAATGCGCTGAGGTAAAAAAATTTGTATTGAAAAAGAAGTGCTAAAAGTAGTCCTCATATGAGGACAACGGTCCAATAGACACTAGGTATTGTACAGTTTGTACTGTAAGAACAGTCGGGGCCCGTGAATGGCCTGCAATGATTTGTGCCCTAAATTGCCAAGTGGTAGTACTGCTGTACAGTAATGTGAGCCAGGTAATACAGTGGCTACCGTCTGCTGTACTGTACTGTTGTCAAGTTCTGTGATAGACTGGAAAGCCACCACGCTTGATTGGTTAGCTGATTGGAGAGGGGTAGGAATCGCTCGGATATAAGGGGGTTACAGAAGAAATAATGGTCGATCGGCACAAGTCGCCGACCGGCTGCCTTCCCCATCCTAGGGGAAGGCCCGCTATTCTATCCTTTAATACTCACGCGCGCTACCTCGCCGACTCTCTGCTGGCTACATCACATACTTTGCATTCGCGCTGCGCTACATTGTTTTGACCGAATGCACTCCTGCATTCGTTCCCCCCTTTGTCATTGTGAATAGCGGCGTTAACTTCCATTCAATACATTCCAAACACGTAAGCTTGACCTTTGGCTACCCTCTCGCCACGAGTTACAGCTGTCAATCAATGACATAACTCACACCCCCCCAGTCGCCAAAGCTCCCATGCGTTGCGACTCTCACTTGAGGTTCTCACTGCGATACATTCTCACCTAGAAATCACGTCTTCGTGTGGCTACCAAATCCTTATCCACCATCTTTGTTCCGTCCAAATCGATACCCAGGACCCCCGACGTACATGTCTTGTTTAATCTCTCCTACATGTTCATGTTCCTTTTCGTGAGAGCGTCAGCGAGATTGTCGTGTACCGGGATCCAACGTATGATGTTGGTTTCCTTGCTCTCGAAGCTGTTTCTGATACGCTGCACCGTCTGTCTCAACCGATACTCTTTGCCTCGTGCAAAGACGTAATAGTATCCCACAACGCCCTGGAGTCCACATTCAGTTCAAGCTTGACCGGAGTCGCTGGAAATAATGTGTTGATCGCCACTTTCATGTAGTAACCACGATCATCTCCAGTCGCTGCGGCCAAAATCTCAGCTCCGTATGACAATGGCTGATCCGGTTCTGCTTGTGAGAGCTCCAATCGATGACATGGAATATGTCTGACCTTTTCTTCCATGACGAGCTAACATCCCGATTACTAACCCGGTTTGCCCGTAATCACGGTCCCTCGGATGTGCCGCGTCTGATAACGCATAGTACTACGTCATGCGGGCTCTTGACGAAAGGATATGTGATTTGTGGGCTCATTTCCTGAGGTCTCTAACCATTTGATTTGCCTCGACCAAATGCCCCCGTCAGCCTTCCAAGCTTCTGTTGCATTAAAGAAACGACGTATGACGCTTGTGGCAAAACGACATTACCCAGATACAATAGGGTCCCAGCTAAACTCCTGTATTGGAGAATCTCCCGAGCGCTCGCGAGCGCGCCCCTATCTTTCTGCGTGTCCGTGTCATACTGATTCTTTCATAAGCTTCCAGTATGTATCCATGACAATCGCACGCTTCCGTCCTCCCTGTGTTCGATGTCACAACCGCCGAATGCGTACCATTAACGATCTTACCTACTTTGAATCTTTCTCGAAGTCTCGTCATGAAATGATTAATATCGGTAGGCTTACCTGCGACCAAGAAGTCATCACTCAGCTTGGCAACCAACAGCAGGATCTTACCTTCATCATTCGTCGAACGAACAGCTGGCTAACCCCATACACTCTCCTCATACCTTTAGCCGTGAGCATCCAATTCTCGATGGTAATCATCCATTGCCTTCCCACCTCCACGATTCGTATGGTAATTTGGTGAGTCCAGAGTATCCCCTTTCCTGCGCCATAGCGCATACACCATTCCTTTGGAGGTCTTACGTAAATATCCCGATCTATTGGACCGCTCTGTAGATAGGCGCCTTTGATATCAGCAGTCTTAATATTGAATTGGAGGAATGTCACTAGGCTGAGCAATAGACGGATAATAAAGTTGAGCGTTAGCGGAGTCCTTTCTTATATTGTCCTTCTCCTGGTCTGGCCTTTAGCTTTCTTAGACCCTCTTCGTCTGTTTTAACCTTATAAACGACGTGCGAGGTCAGGATATTAGCGTCGTCAGGAACTTCATTTTCTCTACCTGTGTATATGCATCTACCCAATTGGACGAATGCTCGGAGTCGAAAGCCTCATCGAGGATCCAAGCGGGTGCGAACTCAGCTTATGACCTGATACTTGCTGCGATCCTACCTGCTCATGCATTTGATCTAATATCATTGGCTTCATCGACTCCAGCATCTTAGAAGTCTCCGAGGACCGACAATGTCGGACAGTTGCCGATCGATGTCCATTCTCGCGTGTTTGTCATCAACTGCCATCGCTTTGTCCGCTTCGAGGATCCCCTTACTTCATGCGTTCCTTTTGCCGCGCGAATGCCTGTGTCTATCTCGTCTCTGGATGTACCGAATGTGAGGGTTGCGATATGAGAGCGTTGACGTCTGTCGTAGGCGTATGTGCATCGCCATTCTCATCTATATTCTCCCCCCTATCCGCCTTAATACCTAGCTTTTCTTCAAGGGAGCAGCTCATTAATTCACGTGCGAGTTTCGAGCTTGGTGCGAGGCTTACATCCTCGTAAGCGGGCTTCATAACGGGACCACTTGCAACGACCCCCCCTTAAGAAGCCTAGCTTCCATATAGTATTGATGCGTCCGCTCAACTACAGCGGGGAACCATTCGTCCCGTTCATTCCCTTTTGTAGAGCAATACCATATCCAGACCCAGTCACCTTCCCTGTAGACGTGTTGTGTATTGAAATTTGAAGCGTTACTCTTCATCGCCCGTTGGAGTGCGCGGGTAGATGTTTGACTCCACATGTGCATGTAGCAGCTCCTGCGTGACAACTGAGGACAGGATACCCAAGATAGATGGTTGATAGCCGCGCACGAGTTGAAAGGAGCTCAGAGTGCGTGAACCGGAGAAAAAATTGGAGAAGAATACCGCCCGTGTAAAGATCTTATCCGGTGTGGCACTTGATATCTTTGCATCGAGTTTGCGGACGATGCTCTTGATCGTTTGAATCTTACGTTCAACTATGCCCGTCTTGTTATGTCGGCGTGCGGGCCGGGCCTTAAATACTATGTGATGAGCCTGGAGCGTAGACCGTAGGGGGCGACGATTATATTCATCGTCTGTTGATACGGATACCGGAGCTCCGTGACGCATAATCCAACACGCTTCGAGGCATGAAATGATATTATTCATGTCCTTACGTGGTGTAAGCACACCTTCTGTAAATCCGGTTCCAGTGCCCGTGATGACAAGCAGTGTACGTATCGCTCCTTGTATGATTTCATAGACGAAGTCGATTTGTACTTCCATGTTGAAAGCCTCATTGACATGAGTCAAAGAAATCTTTCTACTGGGAGCCGGGAGTCCGTTCCGCACACATATACCACACGATTCATCGACTGCGTCTATCGTTTCGGCTAGCTTGTCCGATAAAATACCCGCTTGGCGACACATGCCCTTGATTTGTTCTGGGGTGCATGGGTGAGACGATGGATACGTTTAACGAATACCTTAGGATTGCGCTGTGATTTGACCTCCAGACTCGTAGACGTGAGTGCGTTGACGTGGTTTTGATACGAGGCGACGATACGAATACGCATCCGTGGGCTTTGCGGGTCGTTGACAGAGGCGGCGATGTATGTCTCAAACGTACGGGGCGAAGTGTCGTTGGGACGTTTGAAAGATATGAATGAAGGTGTTGAGATACAATTCTGTATGGAATATTTACCGACATCTAACCCGGTGATGATCGAGGAGTCTCCAGGTAGGAGGTTGAACACGAGAGTACACGGATTCCGCTCCAAGTCAAATATGGTTATTTCCCAAGTACCCAAGACAGGCTGCGGGTCGAGACCATGTTCTCCCCATCCGTGTGTTCTGTCGCAATCTGTAGGGGTGACGGCAAGGTACATCTCAAGCAAATCACACAAGAGAGTGGCATTGTCGACACAAGCAGTTGAACGAGGCGAACCTGTGTCATAAATCGGGTTAGGGTCCCTCATGATGGCCAGGCTCCTAGTTCCTGAAGAAGCCGTTTTCTCCGTTGCGCTGGTTATCCGACTCGTCGGAGCTCTCTTCTTCTGTGTCCTCCGACTTTATGAAGCGAACCTTCTTATGGTGCGCCTTGCCATTCGGTGATTCCTTGCGACCGTTCTTCTTGCGACCACTTACACCTTTGCCATATAGCGGACAGATTCTGTCCCTGGCCCAATGACCAATTTTACCACATGCCGCACACCTCGAGTTTTTGCGACTGTTGTACCCATGATCGCGGCCTTTCCAACTTTTCTTAAATTGCGGACCCTTCGAGATCATGAGATTGCTTAGTGCTTTACGCGGTTCCGTATCCGGGACTGGCTTGGCTGCAATCTCGTCCGACCTTATCGTCTTCAGGGCGTCTATAGCATCTTCGAGATCAAAATTCAGGCGTGTCTGGTGATCGGGATTCCTCGCTTCAATCCGCCCGACCATGTTCATTACATGATCTTTCACATGGTTCAATTCTGTGTCGATCTTGTTTATGGCTATCTCGAAGGTTTCCGGTGATATGTCTCCAGCCAGTTCTCCAACCAACACATTCGAGGTATCAATCAAGTCCAATATGAGTCTCAGTTCGGAATCCGACACTATTCCTGTTTTCTCGCTGTCTGATTTGGTGTCGTCTGCCTTATTGACCATGATAGTAAGTAGATTGTTATAGATCGAGTCCTGCAGTGCTGCATTGTCAAGCAGGACTAGAGCAATCTGTTGCTTTTCCTGAGTCGTCTGAGTATGTGCGAAACAAATCAAGTGCTCCTGTGCGGCGCCTCTGAATCTCTGCGAATTCTGCATATCCTCATTGGCTCTGCGCTTGCGGTTGAAAACCTTTCTGCCGGTTATGATGAACCGTTTTGCGGCGTCAGTGAATGAATCCTTAGCGACAATAAGAAGAATCTTTTCTACAATTTCCTTATGCTGAGCGTATGTGAGACATTCTTCATCGTCCGTGGGTCCAAGATTGAACCTGCCTAGCATGAGTTCTGAATCGATAACCTTCTGGTACGCGTTGTCCATGCTTGCATACAACGCATGTCCGTACCCATTGGACGCTCCTTTCGCTTTGGAGTCTCCTCAGTTAGCGAACACTCGTACTCGCTGCATCCACATACGAAAATAGTTACGATATCTAAACTTGTCGGTCTTGGCGGTTAGACGCGGAGCGTCGACCAACCCGTAGTTCGAGGTCTCCTGGCCCTCTGGGCCCATAACTGTCAATTACTGTGATAGAATAGAAGCCACCACGCTTGATTGATTAGCGAGAGGGGTAGGAGTCGCTCGGATATAAGGGTTGGTTACAGAAGAGATAATGGTCGATCGGCACAAGTCGCCGGCTGCCTTCCCCCATCCTAGAGGAAGGCCCGCTATTCTATCCTTTAATACTCACGCGCGCTACCTCGCCGACTCTCTGCCGGCTACATCACATACTTTGCATTCGCGCTGCGCTACATTGTTTTGACCGAATGCACTCCTGCATTCGGTCCCCCCTTTTTCATTGTGAATAGCGGCGTTAACTTCCATTCAATACATTCCAAAAAGTACAGCTTGACCTTTACCTACCCTCGCGCCACTAGTTACAACTGTCCATCGATGACATAACTCACAACTGTACAGTATTACTATGCTATAGCTATCGAACGGCAATATAATGCAGCCTTAACTACCCGATCGGGCGTGGGAGAAAAGAGTTCACTAGAATGGTTGATTTTAATCGGAAAATCAACCTTTCTAGTGGCTAGCTCTATTAAAATAACCAAATACGGGACTGCAACGGCATTCCGGGGGACTTTTGTACCCTTTCACTGTGCCTGCCCGTTTTCACTCCCCCACGCTGACACTACGCATACTACAGTAGGATAAACCGCATTACAGTAAAGATGAAAATACATTATGTTAAATAATGTTAGAACAAAGGATAATATGTGAGCCTCTGCGCCAACGGATCGCTGAAGGGGGGACTGTAGAGCTAGGTAAGAACAATTTTATGTACCAGTAGAGCCCTCTATCATTTTGGCGGGCATTCCCATAGAGTTAAAAGCTCCGTGACAACGAGGACTGTTATTTTAATACACTTAATCGAAAATATGTTAATTTACAGGAAGTATGAAACGTCATTCCTATACTCATTTAGTGGGATAGTGGCATCAGAGTCAATACGCAATTACAACAGATCATGAGCGGTGACCCACCCAAATTGGAAATGAATATGTCACTCTCAATTTGGGCGGTCATGATTGCATAAGATATCCCCTCTCCACAGAGGTGCCTTCTTGTGCAGTGCGCACACCCAAAAACTTTGTGCAAAGACCACAATCTACCATTTTCCAGGATAATGGTCCGAAGAAAATCTCAAATACCGCATCTCTAACCTCCTGTTCCCCTTCCAAGCCAAAAACACGGAAATAACGCCCTACGACTGTTGGCTGAAGCCGAAATGGAGCGTAGTGCTGAAGTGAACGAGTTTTCTAACAATCCAGACAAAGACAAAGACGACGAATCCGATTCGACATATACGCTCTTTGATTCTTTTTATGAGGCCGGTGGATCAAAGGCGATACACGACATGCCGAACTTTTGCGCCGCAGAATTGCAGAAGGTTCGGAGTAGCATTTCTGATATTGTTAATGATCGTCACAATATAGGGCCAGATCGCAAGTGCCACTACGGTGGTAAAGACATTTTTTTATGCTAATGTACAGGCTTAAATTTGGTGGTCAATTGGGACTTAACGCAAAAGTGTTTAGTTTAAAAGGTTCGTCTTTTGACAGAATGATGTCAAAATTCATGGAAGTGCTGATTCAAACCCTGTACGGCGCTTTTTTGTTCGTAATCGCTCTCAGCTTTTCCGTTTAGTGAGCTGCTTCAGGACGGAAACACCATCAAACACATCGCAACCGCTCGATATGCTACAGACGTGACTTTTCAGCATGCTGTTGTGGGAAAAAAACTGTAGACAGCATTTCAAGGCTCGTTTGCACAAATTTGGGCCACGAAATTACTGTTTGACTACAGTACGGGCCATGGTACGGAGGGAAATCAGCGTTTTCACTACTATAATGCTCACTTTTTAATCAAAATATTTTATTACAGTACTGTTTTAGGGGGTTTAAAAAATTTGTGTGTCTACATGAACCTCTGTGGAGTTTTCGGCCCTTGACCACCCCGAACAGACTGAAAGCAACAGTTTAACCGGCGATTACCAGGTGTTCGCCTAAACCCCCACACTTGGTATATCGACAAAAGTTTGTCTGTGTTGCGAGTTTTACCAATCCGACAGGAGGTAAAAGTCTCTATTAGATTTGCCTTTCAGTCCGATTAAAAGCGGGGTATAGCATTATGTTTTACTCTGATCCCTCGGGATAACGCCCAGTGCCGATAAACAAAAGGCTTTCAGGGATCAAACCCCGTGCATCAATCAAAGTCAACGATGTCATCTACTGAGAAAAGAAAGGGGTGACAAATATCTGTCCGGAATCTACAGGAACGGGAGTGCCGTGCCTGAGAAGGCTGTAGCCGCAATTGCCGCGGCTCGAGCATCAATTCTCGCGAAAATATTGTATCCCAGGCCTACCTAAAGGGAGAACAAAAAGAGAACTTCGGAGACAGAGGACAGTCAAAGAGGATTGGAACCTAGTGGATGAGTCTGCAAACAAAAAACTGAGCTATACCAAAAGCGTGTCTAGTTTCACTCTGGGTAAACGTTGAACTTATCGAGGACAGCCTTTGTATGAAAAGAATCAAAGTTTCACAAAAATTGAACCCTTCCGAGCCGAGCAATTTCTCGACTCCGCACAAGCTAACCATCCGAACGGAAATATGCAAGAGAGGAAAGAATATTTCAGCGGAAGGCTGAAATTGTAAAGGTTCAAAGTTTAGTGCAGTGTGCTTTCGAATGAACTGTCAGCAAACTGCGCAAGGAACTATCCAGGCTCCGTCTCAGTTCTTGAGATATTTCAGTGCAATATTGATTTTCACAAGTCAGCGCTGAAGAGGACGTCATAGAAGAGAAGAATTGTCGACATTGGCCCATTGTGCGGGGAGTTTCCGAGATAGTGGCGGTTTCTTATGGATAAAAGCTATCGGAGGGCATCAGAGTTGGCAAGAGCAATCACTTCGATTAAAAAACCTCGAAATGGTATGCTATTCAGGGAGGATGAGGTTGCCAATATAAGGATTGCATCTCATCTTGTTATAGGTCATAATTTCTTCCGTCGACTTTATATGTTGCGGTGTGATATCGGCAGCAACTAGTGGTGGCTTAAAGAGCGGTACTACTCTGTTTTCCACGTCAGTACCGCTCTGACGAATAATCATATACAATCGCATCCTCTTCGATCCGAGGATGCCAATCATCATCGGCGGTTTAAGCAGAGGCGCTATGAGATTGGTAACTATATCACAAAGAAACGGGGCAGAGTGCAGGAACGAAATCATAAAAAGGGTCGTAGGGGTATTGAGTTGCAGTTTCGTAATGTCGAACTTAATGATCGTAAGGTTAAATATGAGTGATTACTGAAAAATTTTCATTGATTTGATTTTGGATATATGAACAATTAATTTGTTATGAATACAGTTTAATTATATGAATTTAACCGATTTAAATATTCTTGTAATCCCATGAAGTTTGATTCACATAAACATAATCCAATCGAGTCAATGGTCTGCTGCTTTTTCATCGAGGAAGCATCAAGTCTTTGAGGGAGAGACCTACTAGAGAACTTTTGCTAAAATAATTTCATAACAAACAACGTAGCATATTTTCCACATAATACATTTCCAGCGTCGTGTAACAACCGGCCACATTGAACTAACCCGAAATTTCCCCTATTTGTAAAACTTTCGCTTGATACTACGGGTACTTCGAATCACTTCACGTCAAAATAATACCATTTCAATGTAAATACGTTAATATTGAGACATTCGACAATCTGATGTGGATTTCTCCCCACTGAAATCGCACTCACAGAATCTTTTTTATACACCAAGCCCACTCTAACCGTCCAATCCGAGATTGGTGCAAGTCTCCCGCCATTCAACCTAAAATCCAAGTTTCCGTATGCAATGATATCTTGATATCAATGCCGTAAAGCTAGAACTATTCGCATAAGAGTCTGCGATACAGAACGAACATATCAATACAGAGCTATACTCGCAGAGCTATACTCGCAGTCAAAACTGCTGCAAGCCCCTATCGCCTCACCGATTTGGTTCCTCTCCAACATAAGATCGATGAAGGCACCAGTAAAGACTATGATATGGACTCCTAAACATCTCGGTTAACATAATAATCATCTGAAGTAGATCTACCGGCGTTATCCATAACTATATTGAGTTGTATTGACCGTTCTTCCTTCTTGGTGCCTTATGTTTAGTCTATGCAAGTACCTTTAACTCCCTGAAGATTGATAACAAATAATTGAAGTTTCAAATAATTTTTTTTTGTAATAAAATAGCCATCCTGTTAAATGCAGGAGTAAGAGCTACTTAAGGTGTCGCTGGACAAACTCGCTTAGAACTGGAACGTGCAAGAATTTTAGATGGAAAATGGGGAGAAACTGAAAGCTACAGCCCATGAAAAAAATTAAAAATTTTCCAGTAGCATCTACTGATGCCATGACGAAGAATTGACCTTTCCTTCACTTTTGTAGGATGTCTAGACTGTATTGAGCCTCAAAATTGAAGGCAGATGGATACGGAAGATAAATTAGGATTCAGAGGGCCTTCACCCTTTCTCTTCAATTGAGGAATGTTAAATTAGGTAATCATCTCGCCTTGAATTATCTTTTAAGAGTTGTTCCCTTCCGATTCTAAGTTAAAATGATGACTTTTCGCAATTGTGTTAAAAAATTTAGAATTTTAAAAGAGAGACTCTGCTTAAAATAGTAATGCTAAAAACACTTTTTGTACCTGTTAATTTTTGGTAGATATTGGTCAAAAATATCTTTAAACCTCCAGAAGTGCTTCAAATCCTTTTACCCTTCTAGCAAGGGCGTAGTTGGGGCTTTTCCGAAAAAAAGACCATTATCTTCGTTTATGGTAGCTTTTTCTATTTGTAAAAAATATACTCTAGACAGGTAACGGCCTACTGCAACTATCCCTGTAATAGTGCGCTGTAATTGGAGGTAGGGAAAAAAACGACAGCAAATAAGTAGACTAGGGTCCATACACGCGGAATAGATTTAAACCGGATTTTTTGGTGCAGAAAAAAGAGCACCAACTCAGACCTCCCTCGAATACCAGGGACAGTAGTTCGGGTCTACAAGTCAAGACTGGTCTCCAACACTTTCGTCGAAACACAAAACGCGTTCGTTCGGTTGATTTCCTCATCTCTTAATGACATTAATGCGGAAGCACACTCTCTGTCATCAAATGACGGACTGGACGACGGACAAGAAGGCCCTAGACTGACCAATGTTGTGCGATCGCCTTCTGTTGTGCAGCTTTAGGCTTCCATTCCTCGGCTTTACGTTACCTCTCCCCCTCCTTGTGCTTCTCCGTTTCTCTTCTCTACTTCTCCTCTGCCGCAATCTTACGTGTAGAGATGACCTCGATACGTGTAAGGCACACCGCAGGTTGACCAAAATCGAGAATCTTCCTGGAAGAGTCCGCGTGATGAGCGGCAGAACGAGCCATTACTTCTTGAAAGGCGTCGTTAACAGCAATAATGGATTTCATATCCCTCTGCAGAATAGTTTCAAGGCATTCGTGTACAACAGATGAGGTTTGGTTCGATAGGACTTCTTTTCTGATGTCCTGTAAAGCACGTCTGCACTAGTTTCCAGCCGCGACAACGCGGTGTACTGAGGTATTGCGAAGCTTTTCTACGAACCTGAAGTCCAGTTGCCACAGGTTCACGTTTCGAGAAGCATCTTCAACTGTAGTCTTCGTGAAGGCACAATATCCAGCCATTCCGAGAGTGAGCTTTAAATTCATACTGGAGAAGCCAAGCAGGCACTTCTGAGATATCAAGTCCCTCTTTCTCCGAACTGTAAACTGGAAGACCTTGTTGATGGTGTTATCACAAGGCTGCAAGAAATTTGTTATGTTGGCGGGAAGCTGAACCACCTCTATGTTGTATTCTGTGGCTTTAGCAAGCTTTTACCATCCGCATCGAGATCTGTGCCCATCAAGCAGTAGGAGAATTGGTTGGCCCTCAGTGACGATATATCTGGTTGACGACGGATGTGATCAATGTCGAACGAAATAATTGAAGACTGCATTCACCAGTTCTTTGTACCTACAGTGAAACTTTCCTTGTCGAACCAACTTTCCAGCGTAAGCCACATCGGAGTGCCAATTTATCTTTCCAAATGTCCTCGCTCACCAGTCGGAACCAATTCTGTATCACTTGCTTCCCTTAAAAAATGAAAATGGGAGGAAAGACGTCATTAGCTGTTTGCGCAATTACTACAACTGGGAGGTGTTTCCCGATGCATTTCCCTTTCAAAAAACGGTATCCCCCGCTTTTCCCTTGAGTGTCCGTGAACACCTTGGTTTTTAGTCCGTACTCCCCACTCACATCAGTCTCATCCAAATTCCAAACTAGGCGACGATATTGTTTTAGGACTTGGTGCTTGTGCAGCACGAATTCCAACGCGGTTTTTAATTTTTTCACGTTTTCATAGTTCTCATCCTTTGCTTTCGTCAGATATTTCTTTTCGTCGCTTCGGTACTTGACCATCCGATGACATGACCGGAATGACTTCACAAATTCTTTGAACGTCACATCGACTTTAAATGGTCGTCCCTCCTCCCTGACCATAACCGCTGGCACCCTCAACAAACCAGCCTTATCAACCGCAAACCCCCTCTTGCCGCGTTGCGCATGTGTGTGAGGATCCGGGAGTCCGCAACTTCTGACAGCTGTCGCCCGGCGCCGGCAGGAATTCCTACGGGGTTCAGAAGTACTTGCAGAGTCGCAGCGTCCTTCACATCTCTGGCAGCCTTAATGCGCATCAGGGATCCGTAGGAAACTGCAGTCTTGGAAATTATGCATAGTGTCGGTATGTTTTCGTTGAGCAGATTGAGTGCCACACGTCTTTTTTTGCTTCGATTACAGACTTGGAGACTCCTCCTTGATGATGCTTGCCCTTTTGCGCATTGACAGCGGCATTTTTTTGAAGTTTTGGTCCGCACCCAGAACCATTTGGGGGGTGGACTGTAGTTAAAAGGTAATAGTTGGTAATGTTACTGTGTTCGGACCACAACTGTTACTGTGTTTTAACAATTGGCGGGAATAAAGTCGTCTTTGGAAAATAAATAACCTGCGCAAAAATAATTGGAGCAAAAAGAGAGTTGAACCCTGTCCAAGGCGGGCGCGCCCGCCTCGTTCCCGGCTTTTCCTTCCCCTCCTGACCATAAAGCCACTCGAATTAGTCAGTTTCACTGGCGTCTGTTGCGCTCAAAAACAGTCCCATGTATACTGATTTCTCCAAATTTGGCGGGTTCTCCCTTGCTGGAAGGGCGTTGTCACTTAATGATGGACCAAGAAGTTCTCATTTTTACCACTGTTTCCTTTTGCGGCTATATCTGTTGGAGATCCGCTTGTATGCGGCGCCATTGTTAAAGAGTAATGGCTCAAGAGGGGCAAGTCTGGTCCTGCTGAAGGGACCATCAAGTGGTGTGGCTACTGTATAGTGTAGGCTATACTACAGGCTACTGTAATTATTGATAACCCTAGTACCCGCGGGATATGGGACAGCTGTCCATAAGGGTTGCGGCCGCCGTGTTAATGTACAGCACACTGGCCGGATGGAGTGTGACCGCTGGATTTTTAATAAATATCGAGCCCCTGAGGGCCGACGGAACAGTGCGAACGAGGCCCGACACCGACATTCTTACAATATCCAAGGAAATGTAAAGAGTTAGCGGGATATATTCCCTGAGTAGTTACGCTGCATTGAAACATATATAGTGATACTTCCTATTCATCTTGTAATGAGTGTTTTCTCATTTCCCCTTGCTTGCAGTACGGTTAATCTCGGTGCCAAACTCACTTTCGTCTTTTCTAGTGAAAATATACAATTAAGCGTAGAAAACTTATGATGAATCAAGCAGTGAATGTCCTTGTGCCCTGAGTAATAGTTCTAAAAGCTTCTTTTGTTCTAGAGAGATAATTCGATTGTACGAAGGTCGATAAAGACAGTAAAATTATACAAATTTTGACTCTTTATTCATAAAATACTTAAGCGTAGAATTCGAATTGGCCTCATATGATCTGTGGCCCGAGTTCGGGTAAGGATTATTGCTTTTTGCGTTACCATTCAAATGTCTTCTCCAAAAATATCTCACGGAGTCGCCCCTCCTCGGGAGACACAGGGCGACTCTGTTTGCCTCTTCTTAATCTGTCCTCCACGGTCAAAGGAACCTGAGAAATACTCGCTCCTTACAGTACCACACACGTGTCTGTCGCCCACTGCTGTCCTATAGTAATTAAATACGTGTCCGCAACGGAACCCGGTTCAGCCCCTACGCGGACACGAAATACCGCTCTGCGAGCTAGATTTGTGATACACACAAGCCGTCTACCTGTGAGTCGTCACAGTGATCTGCAAGATACAGTTTGACTTGCTGCCATACTCATATTTAATTGTAAATCTGACAAGCATTCGCATTTTGAATTGCAAGTCGAAGCAGGTCTACTGGTTTTTAAAATGCGACAAAGTTATTTTAGCCCCAACATGCGCGTCGCAACTGTCGATCCGCTTGCCGATATCGTCTAATTTCTTCCGCATATTAATTAGGGAAGCCGAGTTTCTGTAGTTGGCGTGATTATGCTGTACAGTAGAGCTACGAGGATCTAGTTTACTTGCTCCTGTGGAGCTACTAGCGCAAGGGAAATAAGACTTAAATATGGCGTAACTACACATTTTTATTGGATTTCGGACAATTGACCTATCGAATTCTACGAAAAAAGTTGCAAGAACTTCTTGTCTTGTAAGTCCTTTAATAAGAAAAATTCTTTCCGCATTGAAAAGTACTATACATGATAACCCAGTTTTGTTATTAATTTATTTTTTACCAACAATTTGTAGTACCAAAGTAAGAAACCAAACTTTCGTCTAAAAATAGAGTAAATATATAATCACTCTACTTCTGTTTAATGCACAGTGTACATGTAGTCATATTTAGCTCATAGAAGTGTATGCGTAAACTCCTATCATACCTTGTAATCCAGTAGTGAAATTATCCTTTTTCTTATGACAAACTGAGCTGAAATAGTGACCAATGGTGAATATTATCGAGATGTAACTGGCGGCGATGAAGTATCCGTAACCCTTTATATCCCATATCCTTAACTCATCAAGTCTTTCCCCACACGTCAATCACCCCCTTCCATCCAACTGAACAAAAATCCCTCAATATTTCCCTAAGCTAATCCCAATGACTCCTTTATAAGTCAAGATACTAGTGTGGTAACTTTCGTCGAAGATTATTCGAATGTTTCACCCTCGCTCTCTGCAAATACGCCGATCCTGTCTATTTCCTCAGCGATTCCCAACCGTGATCCCATTACGCCACTATTCCACGACACAATTCTCTACATCAGCCATTCTGCGCCTAGAATTGTCTTTCATATCTGCTCCCATCACAATCTTATCCGTCGACCAAACCGTACCCAGAGCTGCTTTGACAACCGAATCTGCTCCAGCGGCCATACTTGAGGTTGTTCGCAACAACGATATCCGTACCATATCCCTCGCTGCTCCGTGAAGCATTACCTACGACTCCTGCTTCCGCCCTCTTTCCGGCAGAAGAGATGGCTATTTTAAAAGTTACACCCAGGAAAGATAATTGAGGCCGAAACGCAATCTTTTCCAGTTAAAATGATCTTATTCTTGTTAGGGAAGTCGAGACGGCAAAATATCACGTTGCATCGTATTTAATCGTGAGCAAAAAGGAGCTTGATAAGATATAGAAAAGTTAAAGGAGAACCGACTAATTACGACAAAAATTCACGCGAAATTGCATACAATATAGCTATAACATGTTACGAGAGGCTTAATTGGTCAATAAATGAGATAAGTCTAGATTTCGAGTCTTTTTGAAGTAAGTTATATGGATGAGCTTCTCACGATGTTTTTGGAAGCTCTGAATGACATAGATGCAGAGAAAGGTGCTGACAAAATAGCTGCGAAAGAGCCACATGAAAAAAATCGCTTACGAGTTTGGCAACAATCTGATGATCTTCAGAAACTGACGACTAAAGTAGCAGATTAATTGCAATTGTGTCCTCCAAGGTTCTATATCGAAAGGCACCGAAGGTTTTTTGGCCGCAGATTACTGGAGATTGTTTCAATAAACCCAAGCGACGCGGATTTGGTACCAAAGCTCGCACTTGAGAAGGAGAGATGATAAAAATATAAGGAACGGGAAGAATTCTATGAAGATTTGAAAACAAGTCAGGATTTAGATCTTTCAGAATTCCATCTCCCGGTGTCCGCTTTCATCAAGAATTGAGACATGCTTTTCTGCTGTCTACTTCAAGTCCTCCACATTTTGTACGAACTACTCCAATAAAGGAGGTGGGTAGCTGAAGTAACGTAAAATCTTTTGTGGTTACAAGCAGCTTCTTAAGTTTTGAAACGGAATATTACCTACAGCTAATGACCCTGAAGGGTATTTAAGCGTCTTCAACCTATCGTTGAAATCAATAAAAGTAAATTATGCCTTGATATACTTGCTCATAAACTCCAATACGTGCCGTCTACTCGACTTTACTACATTTATATTCGTCTAAAAAGTCTGTTAGTGTCATTCTTGACCGTACCCTCCATACAACAGCTCTATTTATAGCTACAGACCCTATTCAAGCAGTACTTATTACCATTACTATCCGAAAGAGCAGATTACCTACCTTTCAATTCGCTGCAATACTAAAAAAGTTAGTACTACCTGTGGCCTTCTCGAGGCCCACAAGCTTGTAGTACTATGCAGCTAGTTGCATTGGTAATAACAGAATATTTCGAAACCTTTAAATATCTCTCTATTGGGAAGAACGAGAATAGGGTTGGGATGCATGCTATTTTGATCACGACTTACCGGCTGGAATAAGGAATTTAATAATTCCCAAAGTACCCTATTTTCCAAAACACTCCATAGGAGGGCACTTTTCCTGGAAACCCTTCACCATATCCATCTTTAATGCTTGGGCAGACTGAAAACTTTGGAGCTTCAGTATAGGTCTGGACGGGCGATTACCGCGAGGGAAAAAGCCATCTGCTGGCATATTTCTTTCAAATTTCCTCTTATCCCACACCCGACAAACGCCTCTATCGTCTTCCGATTTTCTGATCAAATACTGGTCCAGTTATGACTTAATGCATTAATGAAGGGATCGTGAGTAGGGATTAAATTTATGCACTTCAATGCATGTCATCTGAATGCACTATAGTTCTAGCAGTTCAACAAGGAGACGTAACGGCATGGGTTTCCAAACACTTTCTATCGTAAACCACAGAATTAATAATTAGTAACGAATTTCAATGGCTTACATGATATTTTCCACATCGTACCGCATTTACAACTGTAAATCGCAATGTGTATGATTTACTGTATTGATTCTTATAACACTTGTGAAAATTAGTTAAATACAGTACAGAATACTTTTTGAAGAATTTCAGAAGCTGTGGGTGTGATACATATAAATGATAAATAGAGGGCAGTTTTTGCCGTACGACATCTACCACAATATAAGATATTAAGCGAGTATTTTTCGATTCCATATGACTCTTTTACCCTCTCTTTTAAACTTAATATCGAGATTAATGCCCACGGGTATTCAAATTACAATCAGTGAGATATCATGGAGCTAAGCATTATAACCGCAGAGAATTTGCAGTTGCCAATAAAGTATAGTCGCAATATCACGCGTTTAAGTATTTTTATTGTTTCTACTATTTATAAGATGTAAATTAAAATTCATTAGAAGCCACAAACGCCCCGCGCGTCGTTGCATGTTTACTAGCTTCGCAGGATGAGCCCCGACCACCATAATAGACGCTACAGTTAAACGAAATTTTTTTGAATAGAAGCTCACTATGAAACCATAAAAATGATATATACAAAATTCAATCTTATTAGCCGTACAGAAAATAAGTTTACCGCAAAAAAAATTCCGACCACTAAATTAACACAAAACCAGACCGTTCAGTCGTTAATCTCAGTAAAATATTTAAAAAACAAATTAGTATTTTTTCTTCGCTCTATGCCTCTCCAATATTTGCGCGCAGTGGTTTGGCATGCTTTCAAGAAGCTTTTGATCAAATTTTGATCCGATTTTGACCACTCAATCAGCACAGTATTTTAGCTCTTCACCTGTGCTGAACTGCCGATAGTTAGCATACAATTACCTCCCAAGGATCTCCGGGACATTTTAGATGCTATCCATACCGGGTGATCTAGCTGGCCACCCAAGTACATATCTCAAATTGTTTCGCATCCGTTCACGCGACACGTGTGGTGTGTTCATTTTTGCATTATCGTGCATAAAAGTCCAGCGAATATGCATGTGCTCATCGGTGTAGGACAGCCGATAGCCATCTAGTGCAGCGCAGTATTTGATAAATTCTAGATTCCTGTAAATAACTGTCACCCCTGAAACACCGTTAAGAGAAAAAAAGCCCCAAACTATCAATCCTCCACTTACAACCCTCCGCTACGATTAAACAATTCATTTTTCCTTTAGTCGCGCATATAATGTCTAAACCTGTCCGGCCCATCGAGATTAAACTTCTACTCATCACACTACACATTAGGTCCCCATTCTTGAGCTGATTTGTTGTGGTGAGCTCTGGTCCGATAAATATGGGCTTCTTGTGCTCTGCAGTCAGCGGCGGTTCTTTCTTGACTTTAATAAATATTAAATACTCGACGTTAACCGATGGGTGAATATAAATACCTTTGAATTGAGTAGAAGAGGCTCCTGTATTTGATGCTGATCTCTCCAATGATCTAAGTGCAGTAGAAGTGATTATTTGGTAGTTTTTTGTATTTTTGATACTGATCTACCCCACTTGATCCTTCCGAAACCTTAATATTACATTTTTGTCCATTTTTAATGCTGTTAGCGACAGCGCGGTTTCTCAGTCCCCCTCATTTGAAGGAAAAGAGGGGGGCTGAGACCCCTCCTTCAATGGAGAAATTTTCACCTTTTCGTTTGTCTGTCAACTTCTTTCCTTTCAAAATTCCTTTTCATGTCTGCGTTTCTTAAGCTGGGCTATTGTTGCCTCTACAGATAACTTAAGTCTTTGGAATAGCTTGGAGAACTTTCCTTCGTACTTTTTTGCTATGTAACAGTACTGATGTTATTCTGTTTTCGCCTCTGTAAACTTTATTTTGTTCATAATAGCTATTTACGTATGCAGATTGCTTTAGTTTTTTTCTGCCCCTTAAATGAATCGACATTGGGTCTCAAGGGTGGCTATATTTATCGAGAACGGTCACTTTTTGTCCTCGAATGATAATTTTGTGTTTCTTTTCTACTTTCGCGCATTGTACTATCATCATCTCCATTTCCTGCGCCCCCCATCATCCATTCCTCACAACCCCCGCCATGTCCTCCTGCATCAGCCGTCCGCGCTGGACACTATCCATTAAGCATCTCCCTTTCTGGCATGACAAGGGATACTCTTTTCCGTGCTCCAGCGTTGCTCGGAGGTAATTGCAAAGCAGGAAGGCTTCATTGGCGACTGTCATTGCAACTAAATGTCACAGTTTTCGCGAACATCTTTATTTGTTCTACTATCTGCCATCATGCTTAACCTGTCTAGGAAGAATGATCATACTGGGTTCCTGGGTAACAGCGTTGCATTTTGCCGCTGTGTCTTTGGTGTTGGAAGTGAATGTATGGTATGAATTAAGAACTGGGGAAGTTATGGAATACTGCAGAGAACAGAAGTTTGGGAGGTTGGCGGAAGAGTCCAAATTTGGCACCAATAGTTTACTTAAGCTATACCAAGTACCTGCTCCTGGTAGAGCGAGGGGCAGAAAAAAAGTAAAACCAAAAAAACAAGACTCATCTGAGCAAATTTTATTTAATATGACATTCAGATTTACAATTCTAAATGAGTTCCAACCCGTCCATACATCTCAATGAAGAAACACCCCTTTTTCCCTGAGCAACAAAATCCCGGGGTAGCGTCTGCAATTCCCAGCAAGCCTCACGTTGCAGAGGCCCTGAGCTCCTGAATATGTCATGAAAGCGAGTAGTTGCTTCATGGAGACCGTGAACAGCATCGTAAAGCAAAGGTATCCTGTGGCAATGACCGCCCCTGTCTTCTGTTTTTACTGTTCACAGCATCTAAAATTATTTCAAAATATTCTCTTTTACGACAGTTTTGGGACTACAGCAGTTGGTTTAGCAGATCATTTTTGATTATACTGTTCGGGTGTCCTGGATACTGCTCAGCGGGGTTTCCCTACAGTTTGTAATCACTATACGGGAGAAAATTGTGGTGTTTCAATACGTGGGGGGCAAAGTTTGGGGTGTTTTAATATTTGAAAGACTTGGTCAGCTGAACAATACAGCTATTCCTCTATATAAGAATATTCAACAGAAGGATATTACCGTTACAAGATTACAAAAAGCATTTACCTATTTGGTAAGTATGAATTTGATACGTTTTAGAACACTCGAATTTTTAATCGATATAAGAATGGCCTTTGGCACTCCACGGATATTTAAAATACAAATATGTACCTTAGAACCTATAATACGTGCGAAATTCAAAAAGCATATGACACCTCAACGACTATTATTTTTGGGGGTTTACTGTACCGATAGAATACTTGCTTAAAAGTAATTCACTTCCAGTTCAAACATGAGCACGACACAGCGTGAGCCATTCTTTAATATATATATGTTCACCTCCACATATTGCGATCTGTCATATAAAGTGTTGTATAAAGCAAAAATGCAGCGCAGCAATCCTAAATACGAGCAAAAAGTTGCTATCCAGAAAGTATTCTTGCGAAGGAAAGCGGAGAGGGCTTCAAGTGCCCTGGATGATCTCGCAATATGGGCAAAGAATAGTTTTCACTCCGTTTTCTACCTTCACAACCCGTCATTTCCAGACTGCTCTCCAAAAAGAAACCAATAGCCCTAACACATAAAGCTTCTCCGCAGTAGGTCGCGCAACAGAGAAAACCCTTTTGACTTGGGTAACGGCAAAGTAAACCGCTCGACAATGCATTACAGGTGACTTCATTCGACAGAAATCTCTAAGACCTCAAAAGGAAGCTAATAACCTGGTACCAACTGACGAAGCGATAAGCATGAAGTTCGCCGTTGGGTGGCTGGCTAGATTTCAGAAGCGCTGAAACCTTAGGTCGAGGCGGTGTCATGGAGAAAGTGGGATGCAGATGTAGCAGCAGTGGAAAACACTTTGCCTCACCTCAGGAGCTTGATTCAGAATAAAACAGAGGTGATTTTTGGAATGCTGATGAGACGGGACTTTACTATGAAATTGCTCCTAGACGGGAAGATTTCGGAACAATAGATGCCCGGCAGGAAAAAAGCTCAAGTTCGGTTGAATCTTTTGGTTTATTCAAACGCCAGCAGCACGAAAAAGATGCCTTTGATTATCATTAGGCAGGCCTTTCTACCAGAGTTTCCGCGGCAAAACCGGACAGGAGCTTGGATCCGACTACTGGAATAACAAGAAGGCTTGGATGAATTCAGGACTCTTCTTGTGCTGGGTGGACCGTTTCAACACCTTTATAAGAGGGAATGCAGCAGAAAGGTTTTGGTGCTACTTTACAATTGCTGCGCGCATGGGACTTTGCAAACCCTCCCGGAGTTATCGAATGTGAGAATTGAGTTTCCCCCTCCTAATACTACTTCAAAACTTCAACCCCTTGGATTTTGTAGCTATTTCAACCTTACAAACTCGCTACCGGAAGCTGCAGTATGAGAGGGCTCTTGATGCAATGGATGGAAAGGTGTGAACATTTACAAGATCGATCAACTGTTGGCAATGAAGTTGGTTCGTGATATTTGGAGCCCATTGCCAGCTAACTTTATTTCAAATTGTTGGTACAAAGTTGGTTTCAACGATCCCGATACTACGACGCAGCATGTCAAGTTGGGCGAGGGGCCGAGCGAGAGACAGAGGAGCTCTAGAATGTTGCAAGTCAGATTTTCACTCCCCGCGCAAGGATATTTATCAGCTTTTTGCTGAATTGTGATAATATAGACTGTTTTCAGCAGCCTACACTTCGTGACGTGGTCGAGGATATTGCTTAGGAAATTTGTGGTGACAGGGAGAGCACCGATATATCTGATACTCGGGACGAGCTTTATATGCTGCCTTCTGACGACAAGCAGCTTCATGCTCTTTCATTGGCAATGCGTGTAGTTGAGGCGCAGGATGCTCCTAATTTTAGCGCTCTGCGTTGTCCCTGCCGGTTAAAGCGCTAAATCACCACGCGGAGGGCTACTAAAAAACTTCAAGCAACGACAGATTCATTCTGCCAGTAAACATTAAAGGAAAACATTTTTGGCTACCTTTTTAAAGTCATCTTTAAACATAAGAATATCAATATCATGGCTTTCCTGTGCTTATTCTTATATCTAGAAATCACTGTACAGTGTGGTCATTACTGCTCAAAACATCTGTCACAGTAAACGAACCCCTCTTCTAAATCGAGACAATCTAATGATAAGTTTAATTACAACCTTAAATACGTAAAATACCGTAATTGTATTGAGAAATTGTATTTCTCAACGATTTACACTTCCTCAGCGGCTTAATTCGCCCACAAGTCTAGCACGAATAAAGATTTGAACTCTATGAAGTGCCTTTTCCGCTGCACACACTGCTCGGTCAGGTCCTCTTCTAAGATCCCTCAAAGCAACAAAACACAGTACAACATTTAATCTGATATTTGGACGCAACTTCTACTGCTGAGATGTGCCTCACACATGACAAACATTGGCGCCCATTTCGCGTACATCTCAACCAGCAAATTCGCAACATTTCGTTCGTTTTCATCGCCATCGCGCACTTGGAGATTCTTATTACTCCCTATCTCGTGCTCTAAATGCTTATCATTTACAAAAATCTTGTTTCCACTCCCAACAAAAGCCGTATTTTGGTTATTATTGGGTTTCCGAGAAGCAGCACCAACACGACTGCATCTTTCTTTTTTGTTAGTTCTCTCAATTTCCCTTTGCTCCCGCTTCAAAGCACGTTACTTCTCACATTTATAAATTGCCTCCCTTTCCTCCTGAGCTTTCTTTTCTTCAGTTTTTCGTCGTTCAATTAAATCACCGTGGGTGAACCCCGCGTTTAGAACGTTTCCTTTTCCTGCCCCTTCGCTGACAGCAGTTTTTGTCGGTGCAATCCTGGTTAAAATTGCTCCCGCTAAAGTTTCGTGATCAGCGAAAATAGCTGAGACAGAAGAAATTGCCAACGAAGCGCACTTACCGCTGCTAATGACATTTTTGATGTCTTGCAGTACCCATTGATCTGTAGTGCGCAATGAGAGGCTATCACCTCGCTTGTTGCTGAAAATGATCTCACTTGGCTCTGCGGGCTTCCTGGTCGACTCCCCAAAACGTTTTTAAACCCTGAAGTCCATCGACCACAGTCCCGTGTCTTCAAAACTGCACTTAATATCGTTCTCCGAAATTAAATTACACCCTTCCATTGCCAGTGCGAGCTAAACGTTCATTCCAGCGATATCGACATCTAATATACGCAAAAGGCTATCCCGAGTCCTCCGCACTGCCTTTTGAAAAGCCTTATTGATCTTCTGGTCACAAAGCTGTAGAAAGTGACCGGTTTTTGCCGGTAAAAGCACCACCTCAATGCTGTACTGCCGCGCACATTCGAACCAGTCCCACCCCGCCCTGTATTTGTGTCCATCAATTGTGAGGAGCACCGTGTGATCCGCGGGCACAATGGTACGCACGTACTTCGAAAAATGATCCACAACAAGAGAAATCACGTCCTCCTGCATAGAAAATGGGTCTTTGGGAACCAACACCCTCCAGTCGTAAAAAATGGCGACCCATATTGGTTCTTAAAGACATACGAATCCCACGCCCCGAAGCAATTGCTCATGATGTTGTATCCCTCCATAATCTGAAAGGAGAAATTATATGTCCGGATGCGCTCACTCCAATAGCTACTGTAAAATTTCGCCCGTTTGAGGACGCCAGTTTCGTGCCACCATGGTGCGATTTCGACGACAAGAAACATTTTCCCGTTCTCCAAATTGTCCATCTACGTCGGTTTCATCGATGTTCGATATGTGCATCGCACTCTTGAAAATGCTATAGTCGAATGATCTCACAGATTCCGAAGCGTTTTTGAGGGTTGCGACATGAGAAAATGTCTCAGCACTCAAGCGGCGTTTGTCCTTGTTTTCCGCCTTTCCAATGTAATGTCTCTGTTACTCGCTCTCCAACTCCGCACAGCGTTCGCAGAGGGCATTCCCGATTGCCAATCACGGCTTTCGTTTGCCACAATTGTGCCCATCAAATCCCGCACGAGGGTACTCCAGCTGCGAAACCCCTTCCGCTGCCTGGCAGAAGCGCTCCTTAAGTATTGCGGTCTCACCCTCCGATTACACAGGGCGTCTGCCATTGCCATTATTCTCAGGGTTTTTCAAGGCCGCAACGGCGTCCGAATCTTTCTTTCAACTGCACTCATTAGGCGCCCTGTCGTCCTTCTAGAAATTCCGGTTACATTCGCTGTTTTGGTCGAGCTGGAGCCCTTACGGAGCATGTTGATGGCTTATGGCGACGCGCGACCTCCTATTCTGCCAAACTCCGACGTCCAGCAATTTTTTTGGTTTGTTTGCGCATCGATGGGAGCATTGCGCAACTGACATGGGGGTTTTGTTCGAAGTAATGGGAGAGTAGTGTCGAATTTTTACGCTTTTGAGCATACATATGCGATTGAGGCTACAGTATGTATTACAATAGACTTGATAAGCTATGAAGATGTGGTCTGGGGTTTGTGGCGCCTTTCACAGTAGAAAGTTTTGGAGCAAACAGTAATCTTTCTGTGCAATCCTCGTGTTGCTTTTGGCGGGCGAATTTAGCCATTGGGCGAATTTAGCCATTGGGCGAATTTAGCCGCTGGGGAAGGGTAATACATTTATAACTTTTCGTGGTCAAATGGATCTGATCTCAACGGTCGGTGCTGAACCACTATGATAGAAAGCTGAAAACCCAAAAAAATAATAAAATTTCTGATATTATAAATAACATAACACCAAATCCTAAACCTTGTTGCACAATACCCGTATTGTGCCCTTCTTGTCTTCATTCATTCAAGCAATCATGGCTTTATTGGCTTATATATTGATTATAAAAATTAGAAAAGTTAGGTACAGTACTAGGTCTTTAATTACAGTGCATGTGAAAGAGTGGCTAAATTGTTATGAACTTTGAATTAGTGCGTAAATTTTTATTAAAATTTTCAAAAAAACTAACCATTTAACCTCCTCTTTCCCCCTGCTCAGTGGGATGATGATGATATTTGTACTCTGTAATTTTGATTGTCAACACCGACTAGATCCCCTACTGTTTGCCCCATCGAAATGAAGAAATCCACGATTCAGTTAAATCAACGACCGTAATGTCCAACGCAGCATGCCTGATGGCTGGTCTTGAGCCGGCATTGTAGAGGAGGTTACGGAGGAGATATCACACTAACATTACAGCTTCAGTGATTGGTCGGTAGTCCGCAACATGCAGATGTTTGCCGCCCCCTCCAGAGCTAGTTCATTTTAGAGGCCCTGCTCGTTGCACTACTAACAACGTATCTCATGACTCTCCCTCATTTTCAGACTCTTTAATACACAGACCTGGCCCTCGTAGTCTTGAAAGTAGCCAACCTGCACCCTCATCAGTAAAGCACCCCAATTTTCCCCCCTACTAACATAAGTAGTAAGAAGTTTAATGCGTTCAGTATCTACTGATCAGCTACCTAACGGCATATCCTGGGACACAGCCACTCGCATCTTTCAAATATTAAAGAACCCAACTTTCACCCCCGTTTAAGCTGTGCACGCACCCAGAAATCTCCAGAAATAAGAAGACTCGGAAAATAAAGTTATTCCATTGCTTGCCCATTTGTCCCAAACTGACACTTGTATTACGTGTACAAGTGTTCAAGCAACCTGTACAAATGCTTCCAAGATGGCAATATCCCATTGACATGTTATGGAACACGCAAGGGAATGAAATGCAGCCCTTTTCGTCGCAAACTCTGTCCCCTGCAAGCATATATTCCCGATCCTTCAGCTCTCCAAGCTTCGGGTATCCATCATACCATCATCACGCATCAAAGAACTGCTTCATTCCCAGAACCCCAGCCCAAACCCAGAAACAAATCATCTGACAATGTCGACCAACCCTCCGACCCCGCCCCAGTGCCTAGACTGCCGCCCGAGGCCCGTTCCTTCATCCGCCGAAATTGCCAGAACCATCGGCAGAAGCTGTGGAGTTTGCAGAGAAGAGCAGACTACAGGCCCCTGCGCCGCCGCCTATTGATGGTCTTCCTAAACAGCAGCAATCACGTCGACCTCCCAGCCCCCTAATCCGCTCTTGGGTCGCAAGTAGGGGTGGAGAACTTGGACTGAGTGTGGTGGGATAGTTATTGCATAGTCTACTCGTTGTAAAATACTGGTGGTTAGGAAGTAATTGTGTGTCGTAAGTAGACTTTATCAGGGCCAAGTATATTCAGTGATGCCTGGGCGTGGTGGAGGTGAACTGAGTGGTGGCGAATGCGGAGGGAAATACGTGCAAATTGAAAATAATACAAACCGATCTCGCTGGCGTCCGAGATGGCGTGGGATGTAAGATAGTGTGTAATCACCGCGAGCTCTCTTGGCTTTTCATTTCGAGGCTAATGGCCACTTGACCGAGAAGTGCTTAGGTCCAGCCTGAGAAGTACCTTTAGGATAAAGCATAAAAATCTAAAAGAAGTTGATAGTTTAACGATGCGTCTGACCCAAGAAAACGTTTGCATTTACGCCACTTTACATTATTTTTGGTACCCTACGGTTAGCGTTAACGGTGCCTGTTGAGTGATACAATTTGTTGGCTTCATCAAGATAAGCAAGAGGGGAAATGTGGGGTGATTTTATATTTGAAAGATATAGTCCGTTGGGCCCGGAATATCCGAAGGGTGACCAGTAGTATCTCTTAAACTTCCCTAAAAAGCCGGCTCAAGGCCGCCCAGCAGACAAGCTGCGTTGGACATAACGGCCCCGGCAGCGTGCCTCTGAGTAAGAGTACCGCTCGGACCTCACCATAGGCCTACATAAGCAATGAGTAAAGGTCATTTCTCTTCATCTGAAGAAAGTTGGTCTACTTGCTGCTGTTCGCTGCTTATCAGCGCCTTAGTTGCTTGTGGTCGTCTATTTCTATGGCTATCTGCTCGCGAACTCCACTGCACGTGACCGAAGTGGAACATCCGGTTAGTTCCTACCCCCAAGACGGATCCTACAGTGGACATTGTAGAAACTATTTGATGTAAAGTGTTATATAACAAATTACTGTATATACATACATATTGTATGTAGTTTACTTGTTCAATTGGTCCGTTAAGGAATGGGAAATTATTGCAATATACAGTCTCTACACCTGACAGCTGGTCGTCTAGCCGCTCACGGCCTCAGCTGCACCAAGGCGACCCAGGTTGCCAGAGGCACTGCAAACGTGGCGGCCCGCGACAAGGTTACAACACTGAAACGCAACCTCGCCCGACGCCTCCCTGCTCCCTCACCTCACCTATCTTCTGCGCCAAACACGCCTAAATTCACGTTTCGGCCCTGGCGTTTGATTCCCTGGGCGCCCGTTCCACTGGTACCATAGCTTTCATTAAGGAGTTAGTTCCGCAGATCACGTCCAAGTGTCACTCGACACCCGGTGTTATCCGCCGCCGTATGGCAGCAAATGAGTTGCACCGTATTGTCATCCATTGCTCAAACTATCCTCTCACGGGCCCCACGCGCATGGACGACGAGGAATGTACATCCGGTTCAGTCTTTGCCGTGTAGTTCTGTAAACCGCACGCAGTTCACAGAATAGTACAGTACTGTAGATACTGATGCAATAAACTTCTTTTGATGCCTCTAATTAGGAACATTCAACTACCGCAAGTTACTGTACTGTCCCGTAACTGCTACGTACAGTACTGTACAGTTGTAGTGTCGGGAATACTGTACAGTACAGTACTGTACAAAACTGCAGTACAGTACTGTGCAGATCCCCCCTCTAGCTAGTAGGGCATGGATTTAATTTCACGTAAATCCAAAGTTGCGACTCGAAAACAGTTGATGTCAAGTAGTTTCTTCTGCATATTTTGCAAAATTATTAAAATAAATTCGAAGGAAAATTTACTCAAATTGTTCATCTTTTGCTAATGTTGATTGGTTTATTGCTTTAAATTCTCCATCAAGCTCGCTGTTTCCCAGACAGCGCAAGGAAGCTGTAACAATACCATATTCACGTCGGTTCCTTACCACGATTCCCCATTCCTATTCCATCTATCCCCTGCGCAACGAAAACCCGAAAAGCCAAGGTATCCCAGCAAATCGCCCTAGGCAAATTGTCGAGGGATGTTAACGCACCGTTTGTTTGTACCTTTGTTCCTAGTTTGCGCTGCATCCTTTGCAGCCGCAATCAACTTTGATCTACCCCAGGTAAACAGAATGCTTCTTTGAAGATGTTCATCAAGGCACAAACATTAATGGAGCATACGTTGTAACTCAAGGAGGTTCTCACTTGGACATCGATGTCACCATTTTCAATCCCGACGGCACCCAAGTGTACAACGCGAAGCGCGAGGGGGAGGACAAATTCAGTCTCAAAGCAGACCGCGACGGGACTTACAAGTTTTGCTTTAGCAATACGGTACGTGAAACATGTCACTCGGTTCCAGCTAATTTTAGTGCTTCACAGGAAGCTGCAGTCTCGCAAGCGATGAGGATTTTAGCGTTTCGTGTTGCTTCGTGAATGGCAAATCTGACTTGTCCTTTGAGAAAAATATCGGTGTTCTTAATTGTACTTGTCAAACAGATGAGTATGGTCTCGCACAAATCTGTCAAGTTGCATAACCACAGGCGATCCAATCGATTACTCGAAACTTGCAAAGAAGGAAAGCATGGACAATGTAGAGAGATGGATTGTCAGCATTTCTCACACCGTGCGCATGATTGATTTCCATCAACAAGAGTATAGGATGCTACATGAGCGCCATTTGAACGGTATGTATTGCACTAAGTTTCTTGCCCTCTTTTCACCCGAACGTCGTTTTAAGGTCAAGTTTCTAACTGTTTGAATGAAACCTGTACTGTTTTGCAACACAGCCGTCACAGCAACCAATAGACGGGTCAAATGGTGGTCATTCTTAGAGTGTGTTGCAGTAATGATAGTATCAGCAGTTCAAGTTATGTTCATCAAGAGAATGTTTAACAGGAATACACCAGGTGTGAAAAGGATGGTGTGATGCTTACGTAAAACTTACTTGGACAGAACTATGCTACTCTCAAGCTAATAGACGTGTTGATCAAATGCCAGGACCAAATTATTCCCGTGAGGGTTAGTGAGAATGTCTCTACAAAACGCGGTCTTGGGTTAGGTATCATTGCGATTTTGATGTAAGTTGAGGCTTGCCACTACTGCGGGCGTACCCTCTGAATTCTCTCAACGCAGTTTTGGTCTGGGAACACTTGTAGTTTGTCACCGCCGTAGTGACGGTCACACCAGACCTTGGCGATTGAACTTTCTCGTTACCTTCTTTGTTGAGACAGGTGAATCGAGATTTTGCTCTGGACTGCAATACCTGGATGAGAAAAAAACCTGCTTAGCAAAAGTTGACCTGTATTTGATGATGTCTTCCTCCTCTTCTTGATAGAGCTCTTTTTCTGCTTCTCTGCAGGTCCAGGATCTGGTGGTTCCTGGGTCTCAACTGGTAACCCTGCATCAATTTCCTCAAACAGTGAGTAGGCATTCTCATCTGGGCTCGGGGAGAGTCGATGATACTACAATCCTTTCTTGCATCTTCTTGTCGAGCCTTTTCTGGCTCTCTTTTTGGTTTTTTGAGGGGCAGAAACTTGAACCTCTGATCCCCTTCAGCTTCTACAGCAAATCGAGAGACAGCTCGACTAACTGCCTGCGCTCGCCTATCCACTGATTCGTTACACTTTGCTCTCTTTTCTATTCCTCCATCGCGGCTATTTGCGTCGTTCGGGTCAGGAGTGCGAGGCCGCTTGAGACCTCGATCTTGCTTGTCATACTTTTTGCCTTCAGAGTCGGGACGTTCCCCATCCCGATCCTTTGGGCAACAGTCTTCAGTGGCCTCAATTGAAATGGGTTTATCCTCGGACCGCACAGTCCGATTTGTGCGGAAAGAGTTCCAGATACTGCTTAGAGGGGGAGTAAACTTGGGCTTGCGTGTGGTTGGAAGTGAGTTGGTTGCCTTGAAATTCGCAGCCACTCTACGAGGATTAAAGCTTCGCGATCTTGTCGTAAGCCTTTGACGGAGATTGGGTGTCCTCGCTGATAGATTTTGGGGTCCGGACTGCACTGGCAGCACCTGAAACCCAGAAAGGACTTTTGGACCCCTTTTCTCTAGTGAAGTTTGCGAGGGAAGAGGATCTGGGTACCGCCAAGGTCTTGTTTCAACAGGCCGCTGCACGATGTCTAACGGCTCGTCATATTCTACAAGGGTGCTAGGATGAACAAAGCCCTCTGCGATTCTCTTCGCAATAGAGGAATCTCGATGCTTGCCCAGAAATGATAGATCCAGTGTACCATCCTCGCGGGTCTGCAGAACCCCTGGAGGAAGCCGAGCCTTCACGACGTCATCTAACTCCCGCAGTGGAACAGTCTTGATACGTCGGATGTCATACACAGTTTGGTGGCGAAAAACTAGACAGGCGCGTGCAAAATCAGAAACAAAAGATGACGATACCTTCCACTTTCTATCAATACGGATAGCGGCTGTAAGGCGCGTCATTGTCTGGAACTTTTTCACGAGTGCATGACTCTTCTTCAACCCCATACCCTTGATTCCTTTAAACACATCACAGCCTGCGCAAACACACATGTACAAAAACATGTCCTCGGTAAACCGAAACATATTGAGATCGGTGAGGAGGGCAAATTTTTCATGTCATACATATCGCCATCGCCCGCCTTGGTCATCTTATAAAACACTTTACTCGCGCCGTATACGAGCAAATCGGAATCTTCGTAATAACGGCATCGACGTGTCCGGTCTGCACCATCCATGCCAGCTGTGCATCCGCTTCATATGGCGCAACAACATACTCAACATTGATCTTCCTGCACTCCCGGATCAACTTTCGAGCCATTTGCGGGGTGACAGCGCAAGCCCTCTGATAATATTCCTCGGCTAATGTATGATTGCCCTGTGCCACGGCGTGCTCAGCCTTCCTTAGGGCATCCTCGCGACGCTGACGGCGCTCGAGATGCGTCTCTGCTTTCATGGGAAGTGCGGCTCCATCGAAAACAAGAACGGAGTGATCCCAAAGTGAATGAGCATTCGTACTCGATGCATGCAATAGTGAACGTAGGCATCGGTTTCAACTCCACGAACGAGTTTAGAGGCGCAGGTGTAGGTACCTCTATGGAGCCATCCGTGGGCATCCACTCCGACACGTTGTCGAGCAAAGATCCGGATGTTTGTGGTTTGCTGAGGAGGAAGCAGAGTGGACGGGGGTGGTTGATTAATGGTGAGTACTGGGAACTGGAATGAAGCGAAATGGGGAGAGGATATTGATATTGAGATAATGAGAGGAGAGAGAAATAGGAAGATTATGTGAAACTCACCGGATAGACTTGAGAATGGGTAACAAGCCTGTAACCCCCATATTACCACGGACGAGCAGGGAAAATCATGCGGGAAGGGAGGAAGCCTATAGAGATGATGGAGCAGTAGTCAGCGCCAACGGTGATGATAATGCGAATACCAAAATGTGCTTCTGGCCAAGGCAACGCAATTGCAAGCGAAGATGGATTATAAGACATCTCGACAGCCAATTCATATCGATTTGTAGTAAGTGCCAGATTTGTACTGTGTTGGACTGCAAAGAGGGTTTCTTTCGGTCCCAAAAAATTTAATTTTTAAATTGGAGCTGCTGATTCAAGCCCTTTGGAAATGTGGAGTGTTTCGGGCGGCGGATTATCCAGGGTTTCGAATTTCGCGCGCTTTTTTACTTTTGCATTATGTACAAACTTTATCCAATCCAAATATGGCAAGTGGCTGACCACCGGTGGTGGCACAACTAACTTTTTGTGGTGCGTATTGGACATCAAGTCTCCACATTGACCATTATTGAGAGCGCGGAAAAAAACCACATACGGCAGGAACGTCCACCCAGGGTTTATCACAACCTTACTACATCACAACCTCATTAGCATTTGGTCTGACATTTGTAGCATCACAGAGCAATGCACTAGTTGCCGCTTCGTTCAAATGCACACTTGCCTACCTCAACGCCGGGGTTAGTGTTCCATCACTCCAGAACATCTTGGTACCAACGTGGAGAATTTGCAGACACTGTGACATCCCATATCCCCCCACCCAAAATGCCGTCCTCTGCATTCGTGCCAGACCTCGCTCTCACCCTTCTTTTCCCCAACCTCCTTCAACTCCTCCAAATGCCAGTCCAGCGCGTCCCCCACCACCTTTCATCCTGCACCCTTCTCTATGCAAACCCCAGGCAGCAGTAAGAAACCCACCCGAAGTCGTCGTTTCCGCCCTGGCGCCGGTGCCAAAGCTCCCAAGAAGAAGCTCGAACCAGAGACCGTCTTTGTTGAGACCGGTCCCAGTAACTTTGAGCTCATCGTTCCAACGCTCTCTATTCTCACAGTCATTGGTATCATTCCTTTCATCGCCGCCGTTGCACGGGCCGCCTGGGTCCGCTATAAGATCACCAGTCGTCGTATCTCTATCTCGAGTGGCTTTCAGGGTAAGGATCAAACCGAGATCATTTATCGTGATATTGAACAAATCAAATATGTTCGTCGCTTGGGCGGCGCTGCAGACTGCGTAATCACTCTAAAGGACGGTGCAAAACTTGAATTGAGGGCTGTTCCAGATTTTGACAAGGTGTATAAGTATGTCATGGATCAGCTCGATGAAAAAGTCAGAGAATCGAGCGGTTCCGCATAAACAGATTATTTACCTCTTGCCACCTGCAAAGCGTCAGTCAAGTACCTTCGGACAGTCACAAAGCAGATTTACTTCAAAGGACCACCTGCGCAATTTGTTTTCTAAATATCCGCACCCCTCACCTCGCGCTGCCTCAGCTCTGGGGTCAAACACAACACACAATACTTATTTAACACTACTACCACAAACAATATTCGATATCCTGTGCAACCCACCTGAATATCCGACTCGTACTCTGCGATGAGTCACAATTCAATTCTTCGTTACAAACAAAAAGATAGGCTCAAAAGTCATCAAACGGATTCGTTGAGCTGGCCCCACCGGCTGCCGCAGCTCCAAATGGGTTAGCCTGACCCGATGCTGTCCCTATCCCACCATCAACACCCCCATCGGCCCACCCATGCCTCCCATTCCACCCGCCATCCCGCCCATCCCTCCATTCATTCCAGACATCCCGCCATTCATCCCTCCCATACCACCAGCGGTGCCGTTCATCCCATTCATCATTCCATTCATCGCCCATACCACCCATCCCTCCATTCATACCACCCATCCCATCCCCATTCCCATTCCCATTGGGTTACCGGCAGCAGGTGCACTAGGTGCGTTATCACTGATGTTCACGTCTGAATCGGACCTAACGAGTTCAAGACGTCATCATCATCCCAGCACCCGGACCGGCATTTGTACTGGACTCCGCTGCAGGAGGTGCAGGCAAGGCCAAAGGTGCACTAGTATTCGCACCAAATGAGCCATCTCCAAACCCACCCCCCATTCCAGTACCCATGCCTCCGCCCATCCCCGTTCCCATCCCAGTTCCCATTCCTCCTCCCATGTTACCACCCATGCCACCGCCCATTCCTCGCCCATCCCCATGCCGCCCATGCCCCACCCATGGCACCATTTGCCCCTCCCATTACTCCTGCATGCCGCCCATGCCTCCGTGCATGCCGCCCATGCCTCCTTGCATGCCGCCCATTCCTCCCGCATGCCACCCATACCGCCCCCTGCATCATCTGCGCGGCCATTGCTGGTGGCATCAATCCCTGTGGTGTCATACTGCTGGTCCCATGGGAGTCTGCACAACATTCCCAAAGCCACCAGCGCCAGCTCCTCCTCCCATCCCGGCATTGGCAGCCTGGTTCTGTTGAATGAGGTCGTCAATGGACCCGCAAATGCTGGCTTCCCTGTGCCCTTTTTCTTCGTTTTCGAGCTACCGCTCTTCTTGGCCTTAGATTTCTTAGAGGATTTCTTCGTCTTGCGCCTATCCTCTTCCTCAGACTCCGTCTCTTCCTCCGAGAAATCAGAATCCTCCTCGGTCTCGTCGGAATCTGTCTCATCGCGCCGCGATTTGCGGGTCTTCTTCTTCTTCGAGGACTTCTTCTTCTTCTTTTCATCACGCCGACGCCGATCGTTCTCCTCCTCCTCAAACTCATCGATATCATCCGACGATACCTGGCACGTCTGTCATCATCATCACGGTCGCGCAAGTAATCGCGATCCCTACCATAATTGCGGTCCCTATCGTAATGCGGTCCCGGTCATAATCACGACCTCTCCATAATCACGATCTCTGCCATAATCACGTCCCTTCCATAGTCACGATCCGATCGCGATACCTGTCAGGAGCGTAATCACGTTCACGACCAACACGACGGTCGTAGTCCCTATCCCTATCGCGATCCCTTCGGTCCCCGTCATAGCGGTCACGATCCCTGTTCCTGTCTCTGTCGTCACGACGATCATCACGTGCCGGGCGACTGGAGCCGACCTTGAGGTCCTTCGTTGCCCAACTTCCGTCGTACTTTAACCAGATAAACTCACGGATGGCCTCCTTGTCACCCTGCTGCGGTTCGGGATAGTCACGCGGAGACCACCGAGCCATCCATCGTTTGCGGGCGAAATCATTACCACGGTCCTCCATGCGGTAGGCATCTTCCATGGAAAAAAGTGGCGGTGTCAATATCTCGGACGCCTTTACGGTTTGCATCTCCGTGAAAATGCCGGCACAAAGGTAGCAAACATAAGTGCCCAGGAAAGAACAACATGCTTAGGATTTGGAACACCGCAGTCGGCACAATATTTGTTGCCGCCAACTCGGCTTCGGACTTGAATAATGCGCTTGGCGTCTTCTGCCTCACGGGCGCCTACGCGACGAGACATGGTATGGAAACAAGAACGTGCTAAGGGCCCAACGAGTACAGGGAACGAGGTGGTATAGACACAGGCAAAGTATTCGACGGCAACAAAGTGGAAGTCTAGATTCAGAGGCTAGTTTTTCTTTGTGAAGGAGTGTGTGTGATACTTGAGATGGAAAATGGATGGTGTAGAGCAATGAGCAAGGACAGGTGAGAGTGGAAGTTACCGGGAGGGGTGGGCGCGGTTGAGACGAGTCACCTGTAAAGCTGAAGACGGAGTGGCCGACGCTAGGCGGCGAGCGTGATGTTGCAAACGTGGAGATGACAGCCGTGGAAGTGTATGTGCAACCAAAAGGGTATATACAATTTCTGTGGCTTGTGGCTTTGGCCTTGTCCTCACAAGACTTTGATTGGAGCAGGTGGATGCTCAATGCTGCGCTGAAGAAATTAAAGTGATGAATACAACTGTTTTTTACGCATCTTTCATTATTTTGTAAAAAATTCAAAGAAATTCACGCTATTCATACGGTCAAGAAGCAGTAGAAAACCTTCGACAAAATATCTGCAAAACTTAACGGAAAAAAAACAACGAAATGCTAAAGCCTTCAAACACACATGCTATTTACAGTTATTACATAATATTACACTAGTAGTCTACTGAAAGAAAAGGATCGTAAATCCATTCTTGAACTGTCGGATTGTTCGGACCCAATAGAATCCTTATGACAATTCCTTCCACCACTTTGATTTCGGCTGGTTTCGCCTGGAAGGCCAGAAAAAATGAATATTCCGTGCAAACACTGTTAAACTGAAAGCCCAGTGTGGAGCATTAAGATCCCTGTATTTTTGGTGCACCATCGAGCCAAGTTCTGCACTACTCTAGAGCTACTCTAATACGGTAATGACATTTTGGTTGAACCAATCCAATTCCTCACTTTACATGCGAAGAGCGGAAGAATCACATGACTGTAAATCTTTCCAATGAACAAAAGCACTAGAAGGCATGCATTATGGGAGGTACTTTGGTTACTACGGTCCACAGGCAAAGGTGGGTGCTGATCTGACTTGACAATGCGCATCCTGCATATCGACAGCTGCGCTGTACAGCAGTAGTAACCGCATTTACGGTTTGGTAGTGTGAATGTACAATACAGTGCGGTACCTTACAGTATGTGCGAGCCGGGTCACTGAATGTACAATAACAGTACTGTACAGTACATGCTAAGAAAGTGTGCAACCCAGTTGTACCTCCCAAAATGCTGAACTCCCTGTAGACTAGAAGACAGCTGTCCCTCATTGCTACTGAGCTGATTCTGGCTGTTGCGGCCATGATCGATCAGAGACAGCTTGCCTGCGTTGCTGGCAATGTGCAGTACAGTACAGTACTGTTATGATGTACAGTGATCCCCGCAAGAAGGTTCCCCGCATAAGGATATTGACGTTGGAAGAATGCAGATCCTATCTACCAAGTTGGTTCCTTCGAATCCAGCCTGGAAACGCAACTTGGAAGAATGAAGCATATAAGAATACCGAACACTTTTCCCCTCGTTTCAGCCCGTAAACCAGGTCGTCTATGAAACATGAAATGGCGGCTAAAAGAATATCGCAAATACCCGCCAATTCTAGACCTACTTCACCAATCATCGGTAACCCTCTAAGATACTCCGGGCCCCAACCGACCACATCTTTCAGAAATTAAAGCACCAAAACATTTCCCTAATTCGGCCGTGAAATAAGCCTACAGTGCTTGGTTCACCTAGTGTTGTCCCGCGTTTTTCAAGTAACTTTACATCCAACATACTAAATTCCCAGCGCCTTCTCGCCTGCATTGTTTTGTCTCCAACTCCCAGATGCCTCCAACTAGTCAGACCCTAGCGATACTCAATGAAGTAAAGTTTCTCTTAACGGGAGCCCCAAAAAATGAGATCTGCGCAGAGCATGCCCGACACGCACTAGAGCATCAGGCTCCAGAAGATGAGGAAGCCATGGTGCCATGGGAAAAGACAAAGTTTTGACTTTTGCGTCCACTGCCTAGGCCCGTTATTTCCCGCGTCTTAAGGAACGGACTAGGTTCTGCGAAAGATGTCGGCCGTCCAATGCGACATGGAGCTTGTCCGGAGTTTTAATCAGCGCTTCACACTATAATTGTACCGTAGTTTGCTGCCCGTCGAGCCATTACGGGCGATATCTTCGTAACCGCTGGACGGCGAATTCTGAAGAAAATGAATGATGCGTTGGCCGTCGCAGAGAAAATCTCGCTCAAGCTCAGCAAGGGATGGCTTTACATATTTCAACAGCGTAATAGACTGAGATCATTCAAATCATATGGAGGAAGTGGTGACGCAGATGACTTTGCCATTTTAAGAGGTCTTTTCGAGCTGCGAGAGATTGTGAAACAATATCCACCTCGTGATCACTTTGATGCAGACGGGTTTGGACTCTTCTATAGAATGGCGCCCGAAAGAATAATCGCTAGCTCCCCTCTTCCAGGTAGAAAAAAGCAGAAAGTACGTTTATCTTACTCGGTGTGCTCAAATAGTGACGACTCAGATCGATTCCGTTGCTTGTCATCGGCAACACTAAGTTTTCACGATCCTTGAACAAGAAATCAGGTCAAGAACACGGCTTTTGTTACCATTTCAACAAGAAGTCATGGATAAAAGCTGATATTTTTACGGATTGGCTTATGCAGTTCTCAAACTCTATCAAGAACAGTGGAACTCAACGCAAAGTTTTGCTTTTGCTCCATAATGCAAGCTGTCATGGGAATGAGAGTAGTGTTCCAGTCTTTGAAAATGTCAAAGTCCATTTCCTACCTCCTAACACAACGTCAAAAATTCAGCTTATGGATGCCGGCATTATCGCTTCTATAAAAGCTCCCTACAGGCAATTTCAATATGAACAAGCATTTGACAAAATAGATGCTAATGTAGGAGACATCTAAAAAGTTGATCAACTTAGCGCAATGAAGGCGTTGCGAAAATTTTGGCGTGAGATCCATAATTCTATTTTTTCGAATTGATGGTTGCACAAAAAGCTAGTGGATGGTGCTCGTATGGGTCTAGCTCTTGAGGATGAGGAAAGAGACCTCGCAACTCAAGTAACTGACATGGTGAATCAGATTTCACCCGCAGCAATGAGGGGATTTTCCATCTCAAGTATCCTAAATCCTGCGGAGGAGATTGACTGAATTGCTTCTCCAATGCATTGATTCTCCAAATGTTAGCGATTTATCCGCTGGTGCTGTTCAAAATGTTCTGGGAATCCAAGATGCTGAAGAAGCTGAGGATACTAATGATGACTTCATAGAAACATTGTCTATGGAGGACAAACTGAGGTGCGTTGTGGTTACAAAACGCCTTATCAAGAGCGAAGATAACATCTCCCCTAGTGGAACCAATGCACTACGTCATTTACAACGCAGCTTGAAGCGCTGGAAATCTCTAGCATGCCTCAAAGCCATATGACGGACGTTTTTTCCAACTAGTAAACGTTTCCTATGCGCTTATAAGAGTGTAAAACCCGTCTACCGTGCGTAGTATGGTTCGCTGGCGGCTGGCCGATGATTGCCCTTTGCGCGCCAGAGTTTACGCGCCCTTCCTGAAAATCTTGCGCGGTTGGAGCATCCTATAAAGATTCCATGACAAGTATCTCGTTGGGATCGCAATCAATGTCAGTTTACTGTTCCAGGGACATGTTACCGAAGCACCTGAGCTTTGGGAGCCGCGCTCGCCGCGAAGTGCGGCTTGGAAACTTTCAACACCATCTTTGTTCATCTCGCAATCAGCCTCATTTAACTCGGGTTGGTTGTCAAGCACCCCATAGAGTTTCGCAAGGACCATATGTAAGGCGTGCTTACTGTAATCCTTCTTGTGTTAGTACTCAAGCTTTGTACCAGCAGCCTTGGTGGAATTCGATGGCTTCTTGCAATTTTGAGCACATTTCCTGGATCGCCACATTTGAAGCAGCCATTGACGCCGGGAGGCTTGTTTTCGGTCCTATACGCAATATTTTTTCGAGTCCACACTTGCTTCGGGTTTAATTACCTGTAGAATTCCTATCCTACGTAGTGTACTTCGAGCTTCTGTTCGTCATGCACAGGCCTCCTGCTGAGCGCATTACCCCTTTCGATCGCCAGATTTGCTTCCTTGTCTAGCAATAGGGCCGCTTTTAGCTCGCCATAAAGCATTTGGAAAGGTAGGTTTTGTGTTGCAATACGACAGGCTTGCGCGAAAATGGGAAGCCGAAACTCAATCTTGTCTGAATCACCGCGGTGTGAAGCTGGCACCTGACGTGAGAGCTTGGTTATGAGCCTTTAAAATTTGGCAAGAGCTACCGAGACTAGAGGCCTTTTCTGACAAGATCCGAAATACGCAACGTGTTGCGGTAGTTCTTGACTGCAGTCTATCTCACAGGGATGTTTTATTTCTAGTTTATCGTGTCTACAGCTTGCTCGAAAGTCTGCACCTACTTTCCCACCTGAGCAAGGTTCAATCTCTTGACATCTTTTGAAGAAAAGAGTTTGGAGGTACTGGAGTCTCTGCGAACAGCTCAGGCCATAGTGTCAAGATATTTGAGCATAATCGTCTGCAAAGTCCATCTAGTATTCGCCGAAATCAACGGAAAACTTCTTATCGTGGTCCTTAAGCCGCATAGCAGCATCATGTGCCAGTTTGATTCCGCCTTTCCCGCGCTGGTTTTCGCGGTCGTTAGTTTCTACAGTCTTGATGCCAGTGTTAGAAAGTTCTTGGGCTCTGGGTCTGGAGGGCACCTTCCGTCCTGCAGCTATAATGAGTTTAGCCATCTGAATTGCAGCGTCTCGATCCTTGCTTATGGGCACAGCCCGTAGGCAAGCTTTTTAATGATATTACGCGACGAGTACTGGGTAATGTTTGCGCCGTGAAGGTGGAGGAAATTCCTCACTTCCATCTTGACAGACAGTAAGTCTAAAATCTCTTTGGAGAACAGGCACGCTAGAGGGAATAGCTCAGAAACCATTTGAAGCAGTATTTTACCTTCTAGATACGGATCAATTGAACTTAAAGAAACGATAAAACCCTTTTATACGCTTGTCAGTGAGTACAGATCATTGGAGAGATATATTTCATGAACCGTTAGGTCAAATCTTCACTATCGGATCTAAAGGGGGCAGATGGAGATATTTGAAGTTATTTGAATGCCGAAAGAGAGGACAATGTTCAGTGCACTGTTGAGGTGATGTGGTGGGGATCTTTGAGTAGACCTGACCTTCAAGATTCATTACCTTTACTTTAAGCTCTTCATATGGTGTAGAAGGGTACTGTCCCGTACCGTTGGAGAGTTCCGGGTACTCCGACGCTTGGTGACCAGAATCCTACTAGCGGAGGGTTCAGGGTACTACAACCCTTGGCGACCAGTCCCCTACCGGCGGAGGGATTGGGTATTAACCCTAGGTACGGGATACCCCCCACCCCGGAGAGGGGGTCACATCTAGAAGTCCAAGACGAAACACCGTAAGAAAGTTGCCTAAGTACTTTTATTGTACCGATTTCGCAGTAAGCCACCCTGACCTCCACGCAATTAGCGAAGCGTTTCAATGATTAGTCGGGCTGTTGTCGAAAAAGAAGGTGAGAACCCCACCGCACGAATACAAAGGGCGGGGTAGACGGATAGACAGGGTTTACTCGTAAGATCCACTTCCCCTGGGACTTCCACCCTGCCTGGGCAATTGCCAAAACCACAGGCTGCAGTTGTGATGTGGAGCGAAGTTAGTCCCTCGATGGCTGTACCCTATGGTGCGCAGGGCGTTGACAGCTTCATCCAACTGCCGACACTGGATCACGTGTGGTCTTCGGCCACGGCATCCTTGTAACGACAAACAGTCCACTCAAGGTCAGGATTTAAGCGAGATTAGAGGGGTTCAAACTTCCAGCAGCAAACTTGAGGCGGTGTCTAGTAGACTTGGGCCAACCGTACCGCTGAGTGTAGCTGTATTGAACAGCAAGGGTTATGTTGAATCAACGAGTGGGGAATCGTAACTTCCGGCGGTTGGGTTGGTTTACCGCATAGTCGTAGCAGGAAAGCGAGAGACAGGGCGGTCACGGCGGTTGATGGGTATGAAGTGTCTAGTGCAGGACAATCTGAGCGATGTTTCTTGATGAGTGGGGACGGTGAACGGGAGGGGGGTTTTAGGAGTTGAGGATGTGGATTTTCTGAGGAAAGGGGATAGAGTGGTGTACTAGGGGAAATTAGGGAAGGGGGATTTTGTAGGATAGATGGGGTGGGATGCTGGATGGGGGGTGGGAGGACGGGGTGGGTGGACGGGTGATGGCGTGGGACGGAGGATCGAGGATGTGGCACAGTGAAGTGGGACAAGAATAGGGAAGAGCGAAGAAGGAAGGTGAGGATGTGGTGGGGTGTACGAATACGACAAGTGGGTGTGCACAAAAAGGGCGGGAGGGGAAAGGGTAAGGGGTGGTGTGTTTGGATCACGGTGTACGGCAAGTGTTGGGCTAGGGTGCACAGCGGTTGAGGGCGAAGGATGGCGTGTCGCCGGCGGATCCTAGCAGCGAAGGGAGAAGGAACGCCGGTTGAGAGTTTTGAGTGAGGAAGTCGGTATGAAGTTACTAATTAGTGTGATCGCACTTCTTCGCTCGTTGACAGGCCTTCGACCGACCCGTTGTTATCTCGAGGAGCGCGCTTTTCGTCGGCGTAACTAATCAGGGGAGAAAATTCTACGAAAAACACACGAAGACAACGGGAGGGGTTGCAGTTCCACCCAGAAATGCCTGCCGTCATTTATTCGTGGGCACCGGTAGCGAATGCCGTAGCTGCCTAAAATCAATAACAAAACTTAACCCTAAACAGAGCAAGCGATTCACTGCAGATCGCTACGCAATCCAGTCAGTTCACATTGAATGTATGAATGTATGGAAGATGTGGTCGTTTGTATCCACGCCAATAGTGCTACAGTACAGTACTGTATAGTACCCTACAGGAGAAGTCGGGAAAATTAACAAATTAATCGTAAAACTTTTACGCTTTGTCTGGTCTTGAGCAAACTTTGGGCAAAAAGCGTGGTGAAGTTTCTACGTGAGGGCACCCCACAGTTACTGTACATTACAGTAATGGTAGATGTAAAACTTGTCGCTGTCGTGCGCGCAGTGGGCTGTTAGGTGCGGTACTAGTCTGCAATTGCGGTAGTTGTTGCTCCTTTTGTTCGGGCGCTTCTTCTCTGACTGGCCGATTACTGTCTTTTTATAACGCTTGACCGTCGGCCTATTGCAGGCTGCCACTGGCCGCACTGGTTGCCAGAGCGCCAAGACTTCCTCAGGTACTGATGCTTGGTATGAATTTCATCGCGTGAACGCTGTGTTGTGCCGTATCAGATCCTTGCTGTCGGTTTTCGCCTACTTCCACTGGACGTCTGGGTTGGCGGAGCCATCCAGCCTTTCACCAACATTGGGCTACCAATGCTGAGCGTCACTGAAATCGCGTGGAGGCTCCCTGGCGCAGTATCGAAACTTTCCTATCCATCTAATTTGTTGCGTGAATATTCCGCCACGATACGATACAGTAGTCGAACAGAGTACAGTGTCGTGTGATCCGTGCTGTACTTTTCTGCACCCGCGCGCTGTACAACAATTACACCTGCGTCACCTCAATTTCATACCAATCCACTTTAGCGGAGCTTTTAGTATTACCTGAGCTGTCTACTGGCCGATCCTGACAGCAAGTTACAAGTGGACATTGGGATACGGCCGGTCGCAAGCAGAAGCTGGAGCATATCGTAGAGCGGGCTACACGCCTTCGTCTACCGATCAGCCAAGTTCTTTCGACCAGGCGTCCAGAGAAAGGTCCTTACTCCATCCATTTCATACTCGTAACAAATCAACTCGACGTCAACGCAGATAGACTTGTTGAATATTTCTCGCTGTGTTGAAAGGGATTCGAACAAGTCTTTCGAGTCAAGGGAAACAACTAGCGGAACATCGGCATCCAGCAGCAATGACATCGCCCTTGCCATAATCTTGCCTTCCACTATGGCTTCACCGTAAGCCAATATTGCCGAGGTTCCAGTCGATCGAACAGGTCTGGGCGACTTTTGACGCTGCCAGGCCACGATGCGGAAAACTTCGTCTTTCTGGACTCTCCACTTAGTACTACGCAGACAAAGGACAACTGCGCATTCTCGCATTGTCGCCCTGCATCACAGTAGACGAGAACTGGGACCGTGTGCCCCGCCGGAGTGGGGCGACGATAGGGGGTTAGCCTTCCAACTGCTACAGTCGAATAAACATTGCCATCTGCCAGGCAAGGTCTTTCACACTCGCTTGTAGTGTAGTTTTCTGTAAAAGACTATGAGGTAGTGCTCAAAATAGGAAGGCATGCACGCTTTACCAGCCAATTGAGCTGCTTAGAGATCGATACGATCTTAGCTCAACGGCATTCAGAGGCTCCAGACCTTGCTTACGGCTGATGCGAGATAGTTGATATAGCTGTAGCGCATCTAGTTTGTCTTCGGCGTCGAAGCTTACAGCAAAGTCCTCTTCTTGGACAACATTCAGTCCGAAGAAACGGAGCCGGCCAGGACCGCGCGCAGTGGTGCCAAGCTCAAAAATCTCCCGAAGCTCAGCGCAGAGTCTTCCGCTGGCTGGTAGTCACCTGCAATCAAGATGTCGTCAACGAGTTTGCATGCGGTGACCGTGGCGGATCCATCGCAACGTTGAATATAGAAGAATTGGGGCATGGTGGCATACTGTACGAACCAAATAGAACGCAGCACCTCATCGCTTTGAGACCGAAATTTCGCGTGTGCGTTCACAAGCTCGTAGGCTGTTGTGGGAAGCAGCCATAGACACCGCTTGCGACCGCTTCTTTCAGTTGGGGGGATGACGCAGACGTCGCGTTCGGCCTCTTCTGTCTGGATAAATGCAGATTTGAAGTCAAGTTTGATTATCTTCAACTCCTTCAGCTCAGAAAAGGACAGTGGAGAGCGAATTCCATCAGGGGCACACGTGGTGCAATCGCTTTGCTTATTTTCCGTCAATTAGTCTTCGTTTCCGTGTGGAGCAATTCTCTCCTTGAGCTTGAGAGATGAGTTTTCAGCATGTTTTATCTTGTACAGCACGTTTGAGCCGACAATATAAGAGTCAACCGGTACTTAGCTCATTGGCACGCGCTGTACTGTTTGTGTGAATGATGATTCCTCACGTTCGTACGCCTTTGTTATTACAAATGCTGGCTGAGACGTGTAATATCGTAGCGTGCTTGTTGGGTAAACAACTGTAAAATAAAAAATGATGATGAAGATGATGGGGAAGCGAGACTCTGGGTTTGGATGGAGACCCTAAATACGAGACACTAACCTTACAGTGAAATCTATAGATTACGGTTTGTTATTGCTCTAAAGTAAAAGATCGCCACACTGATATGTTTTCTTCTTCATGAGTCTCAGCTAACGGTTGAAGAGTCTGGTGCGTTTTTTTGCATTGTAGATCCATTGCAAAATGATGAAACTCAGTTTGCCGGTTGCAAGGGTCCGGTTGAGGATTTTTTCCTTGTCTACGTGTGAGGCTGTCTGCGATGTTCTGTTTGGAACGTATGCATCCGACGTTGGTAAATTTGCCGTATTTGTCGGAATGCCGTATGTCTGAGAGTTCGTTCGTTATCAGGCGTAATTCAGACAAATGTTTTGACGCGGCTATAGTGTCAAAAATGCTTTTGGAATCAGTGAACAGGAAGAGGTGTAACCTGAAATGCATCTGGTGAAACTGCATTCGGATACTCACTCCGTAGTCATACCCATGCGAGAAGGCGTAGCTTTTTCCGGCAAGTATAGAGCGCGTTAAGTAGGGGCACTTGCTTGACGACCAGTGGAGGATATGGCATTGGTGTATTTATCGAAGCAAACGACAGTTCCCAATTGACTTTTTCCGTCTTTGTTGGTGTTGTATCCACTATCTGTGAACACGTATAAGTCAGGCTCGGTGCATGGAGCTTCCGCTATTTCAAAGACCATGCCTTTGTGTCCTTAAATTAAAATAGTGTCGTTCAATGGTTTTCTGTGTTCCTTTGTGATTTTCTGTTTGTGCACTTGGCAAAGTTGAGAGAACACGTACGATATGTCCGTTCTAGAGCTCTGGGAAATGAAGAGCAACAGGCCACGAATTTTTGAAAAATGAGTCTGCGTTGTCCTCTGTGGTGTTGATTATGGTCAATCGCTTGATATGCTGGTCTTGGCTTAGCATGATCATTTCGTTCGAGTTCTGAATTAAGAATCCTAAGAAGCGTAACGGGAAAGCAGTTATGATGTGCGTGACAAATGTGCTGGTTGCCTTTTGTTCCTGCGTGCGATATTGGGGCGTGCCAGTGTTCAGCGAGTCATCGGTTGCCAGTCAAACAAGGCTATTAGCGTATCGTTTTCTGTCTTGTAGAGAAAGCAGGAATCGAAAAGTGCTGAGCGCATTTTGAGTTTGTCGAAAATACTGGGTGGTAGGCGTTGAAAAAGCATGAATTTGACTCGAAAAGTCGGTAATAAGGAAGCTGACTTTTAAGAACGTGGTTTGGTGGCAGCTTGGCTTCCGTAGGTGGGCGTGTGAAAACATCTGGTTACAGTGGAGGTGACTGCATATAAGCCTGTTCGACGTCGCGTGTCAAAAGTGCACCACCAAAGAAAGTGGCTGAGAATGTCACGGTGATCCTGAGCGTGAGCCTCATGAGCGTGGGTGAATCGATCGCAATTTTGTGGCGAAAATGGTACTGATGTCCCTAGAGAATCCATCTTGCTTTGAAGCGTTGCGTGGGTGTGCCTGGGTCTTTGATACATAGGACGTATGTATTGCAGACGAAGTTCGCGTTTGGAGGGAGTAGGGGGGAGCATGCTAATATGAACACTCTTAACACCACTTTTCTCTAGAAAACCGTTGTATTCTGCCTGCTTGCATTGCGAAAATCGTGGATCTGTTTGATCTTTTATTGACCTAACGAGGTTTTTCTGTATGTCCTGTGTCTGTTGTTCGTGTTAAAGCGTGTCTGCAGGGTTTAACAAATCCTGAGTTGGGATTTTGAGTCGCTGATACGGCTTGATCATGGTGGAGTGAAATCCTTGCTCTCTGCCTTTGCCATCCAAAGTGACGGCTAGTTTTCCATCTGGAAAAAGAAATGTGAATGGGCCTTCCCAGCTTGTATCTTCTCTGTATACATGGACTTCGACCCCTGTGGTGAGGTCAATGCCAGTTTCGTTGGACGATGCACCTTTGAGCGATTTGCGTATGTGGAGCTGGGCGACAATGGGGTCATACTCTCCCTACTTGCGGTGGACACGGAATCCATGCGGTTCACGACTGACTGTGGCTGTTGTTTATATTGTCCGACTGGAAGTCTCGGTTGGGCGCCGAAAGAGATAATTTCTGGGGTATATCCTTCCGGGCCGATGGTGTGCAACATCGCGAGGTTCGCATAGTCGAGAACAAGAGCGAGCGTGGCCGCGGGGTGGTCTATGAAGAGTTTGTTGGCAATTTTGTGGAGCCGGTCGTGGTAGTGTTCAGCGATGAGAGACCAATGGGATTCGACTGCGATGGGTATTAAGTTGCATCCTAGTGATGAAGCAAATGTTTTGAACTGCACGGGCATGAATGCTTTGGCCTGATACGCCCAGAAATTGTGTGGGACCGCCAGATATGGAATAACTCAAATAGTCATGAATGATTCCCACAAGGTGTACGAGTCTTGCTTATGCAGAATAATGGCGCGCGAGAAGTGTGTCTGTCTGAATACTGCGTGGAAGATTGGGGTGCCCATGATGAACATGACGTCTATGGAAACGTCAAAGTTGAACACACACTGTTCTGGGAGAACAGCTCTGTAGCGGTTGCGCCTCTTTGCGTATAATTGACATCCGTGGCATGTGCGTGTGATCTCTTAGAGTTTGGTTAAGTCAGAGGCGCCAGTTTAGACAGGATATGCACGTCGGGGTGCACTATAGACTGAGCCGGGCGGAGCGTGTCCCAAGTTTCTGCGAATTGGCGCTAGCTCTGCGGTCGAGAACAGGTAAGCAGGTGTTTCGTCAGAATCCTAATAGAGATGACCACAGAGATAGGGAAGTGAAACATTGACTCGGATGATATGAAATTGTGCTGTGGGCTTTTCTGGGTGCTTGTCTGTGATTGCGTGCAGGTTTCTTTAGGTTGAAAGGCCGATCAACATTGGTACGTCATTTGCGATCAATATTGAGACGTAGTCAAAAGGTGTATATCCGGGAAGCGGTACTCGTATAGTGAATTTTCCGATTGTGCGTACTCGGACTTGCTCTGTGCCTGGTCACCAAATGTGATATAAGTTGTCGGCGATGAGACGATGTAGAAATAGGAGGGCAAATGATACAAGCGTAAAAAAGCGACCCACTGTGGGAAACCGGTCACAGATTGGGGTGCTCCCTCCTCCAGATAGTAAACGTGAAATGGTGCAGCGGAAACGAGCTTGAAATCCGGGAAATGTTTGCAGAGATCGTTGAGGCAAGGCGGAAGTATTTGGGAGTCGTGTTGCGGTTGTTCGTGCTGTGGGTTAGCAAACTCCATATTCGCATGATAAATCAAGGTCAGAAACAGGATCTCCTGGTCGCTGGTTTCATGTCCCTGATCTTCACTTGCGAATCTTCTAGTTCCTTCAGCAAAACTGATTTCGTCAACTGAGCGTTCCAAATTACTCGGCAAGGCGTGCGTTGATAATTATGGGGTATGTGCGTGCTCTGTGAGGTTTTCATCTTTCGTTGAGAAATGTACGTTCGTGTCAGGGCGATCTGGAAAGTCACGGTACAAGTGATAACAAGAATTGCGGAAACTGCAGAGGGGTGGATTTCCGTCTGGGCCGTTCTGATTGCGTATCGATGAAAGGGTAACTCGGCGTTGGAATCGGTCGGGTCGCGAGCTGGTGAATGATCGTTGCTCAGGTATTTGGGCCCGCGGTAATTTGGAGTTGAGAAAGACGAGGAGCTTGTCATTATTCGCCATTCAAAGTATGCATTGCCTTCCTGAATATAATGCAAATTGATGGGTGTTGTCTCCGTGTTTTCATCATTTAGGAGGAAAACATTAGAAGACGACGGTTTGGTTGGCGGTGTGTTCGGGCTGCTTGACGTATCAAGTTGGCCGATACACTGATGGAGGAATGTGTGCAAGATATTCGGGTCGGTTGTAATAGCGATGGTTATGAGGGGAACATAAAATGGCTCGGACTGGACTGCATTCACGATGTAGTCACGGAGCAGAAGTGGCCAGTGGCATGCCGGGTCTAGTATAGATTGTAAATCTCTTGTGCGTTGAAATAAGATGTCGAGCAATTGTGAGCTTGACTTGCCGGGGTGTTTGGATATGATCCCTTGTATTTAAGGTGTTCCATGCGGTTGTGCAGGTGTGACGATGTGCAGGCGTCATAAAATGTGACTTGTTTCTGTTAAAGGCGCCGTCTACTGATGTTGCTACTTGGACATCGTGACCAGTATGGTATCGAAGCGCATACTCTCGGAACATGAAATGCAGTACCGATGCTCGTTTGGAACTCAGGTACATCAAATGTATTACAATCTTGAATAAATTTACGTTTGACAGTCGATATTATTGACCCGTCATGAGGCCCGGAGTATTGATCGGATGCCTCGCGTGATAGTTTCAAGAATTCTCGTTTGACCTGCTTTGGTGGATTCGTGGTTGACAATAATGGCAATGATGGTGGGCCAGTGAGTGCGGTATTAGCCGAAAATTGCGAGATTGTGTTCTAACAAGCGCAAAAGCCTGTTTTGAATGGAATCACCGGTCCCTTTGCCACACATGACTCTTTAAATCTCAAGGTAACCCCTGATCCTGCGCCTTGAACGATTCGTGGACTTCGTAATGTTATCACTGGTGATTTCTCTCGGAACCGGACTAGCAGGTCATTTCTGGCAACTCTTTCAGAGCCAATCACGTCCATAAAGTTGAATAAGTCACCATCATGAAACTCACCAACGTCTTTCAAGTTTATGGGTCTGCTTGGTATCTAGAATAGGGTAACTTACCCCTGGTTGTGGTTAGGTAACGGGGTCGCGCACTTTCGTGCTACCTGAAGACCTACCGTTGTGAACCTGCCGCGCACTTTCGTGCTGCTTCTAGGCACAGTTCTGCTTACTATTGCCTGCCATCAGACGAAGGTTCAAGTTCACGTAGGCTTCCGGTCTATTCGCCAATGAGACGTGGAATAGCCCCTAGTAGACATTTTCTTGGTTAGTGGAGGATACGTGGATGATGAGTGTGATGATTGGATGTCCCCTGGAGGATATCCGGAGGATACCAGTGGGGGTACGAAGTACGCACTGTTATTGGATATCTGCCGGTGATTGGCGGTTGTTTCTTGGAGTATTTTTAATTAACACGTGTTTCAGTGCAGCGACCTTGGACGATGGCTAGATGATTAACATTCCAATTTGGAAATTTTCAAGCCGAGTCTCAGTGCCCGCCCACAATCTAAACAGCGAGCAATAGTTCAAAGTTGGAAACTTGACGTTGAACGTCAAGTCTCCTGCACGCCCAACCACCACTCTCTGCTCCTTTCTTCCACCCCTCCCTTATCCAATTGCGCCGTATCTTTCCCTCTCTCTGTCTGCAAAAGAGCATGGAAATTCTCACAATTATCTGCCGCTACCTGTCTTGCCGTGCATTAGACACATGGTGTCATGACAGCCCCAAACCAATAAACTTTGAAGAATACTCATGCAATTGGCTCAAAGAACCAACGCGCAAACGATATCGATTCAAACGTAGAATAAGACCATTCGGCTCACTTCTCGGTTAGTAACAAGGGCGTTGACCTGTGTGCAAGCAAGCATTCCCAGGAAGAGTCCTCAAAACCTGAGGGCTGGTCAGAGTTTAAGCCATTGTACCTCTGCTTTAAATGGCGTTCCGGCATTTGCAGTGATCAAATCGGCAAGCCAAAGGGATTATTTGCGTGGTGGCAAATATCATAGCAATGATGTCGCGAAAGATACCCACGGAGACATCGTCAAGGTCGAGCTCAACATGTTCGCACATCACAACGGCTTTACTGAGTTGCCTATCTGCGAGTGCAGCAGCGAAATATTCAGGCAGTGCTTCATTGACGGCTATTGCAAGCACTTGAAGCGTGTACCCAACGCCAACTGCGACTCTGAGAACAATCTCAACTTTGCACCGATCAACTCCAGCTATCCCGGACGTTGGTACTTGCCGCTTGATAAGAATTATCCCATTGACAACAATGCGTACTACGGTATGGATGTTGATATTCTTTATGAATTGCAGGAACTCGTCATTTGCAAGCACTACGTCAGGCACTTTTGCTGGGCCGCTGCCAACGGTTGCAACCCACCAGGTGTCATCGAGTTCTTCGATTGTGACAAAGTGCCAAACTAAGTTACGCACTCTGTAGAAAAGGGATGCCATCGGGGACTACTCGTCAGGGCACTTTCTCTGCCAATGTTTAGACATATTCGCACAGAAGTATTATAAATGAGCAGGTGTGAGTGTCGTCACCGATGGGGGGAGAAACGGATCACTGCTGGAGGATAACGAATCGCCTGCGGAACAGCCATTAACCAATCCGAAACAGACCAAGACACTGACACACGTCGGAAGAGCCGTCGGCATAATCGGATCCTACTACGACACCAGAACATTCAAAGATGCCAAGCGGGACACCTTACGCATCTCCGAAAGCCTCCGATGAGGTCTCGTACCCGTCTCCTATGTTGAACAGGTTAGGAACCCGCAAGATGGGGCTATTTCGGATGTTCATCTGATGGCAGATGGTAATGTCTTTCAATCTGTTTATGATAGGGATATGATTGGTATTTCAGAGTGATAGGAGATTGAACTCCTCGTTTAGACAAAGGAGGGAAGTGATGCGAGCCGAGTTGAGTTTTGTCTTGATTCTAGACTGGAATGGACTAGGCGAACTGAAGCGTATTATATGTTTGGAAATGCAGAGATCGACATTTGTACTGGGATAAGCCGAATGTGAATCAAATTTTACGATTAAGGTGGAGGCTGGAGACGATATTAACGAGGTTAGGTTGACGTTGGAGGATTGAAAATAGTTATTTGAATGTGATTTGCAGTTTGTATGGCCCCCTTTTCCTTTCCTTTGTACATAGTCTATGTAAATAACTAAATGCTCACAGTGCGTTTTTTTAAAACATTGGAGCAATACGCCGGTAAACCTCTTCATTAGTAGAACAATAACACACACTCGCCGAGTACATTGAAAGAGGACCCATCAAACTGAAACCTAAAAGTGCAGTCATGACGACGCAGACTACAAGGGCATCCGCAGCAGAAGGCTGGCGGAGCAATTTGCGGGGTAAACTGAAGACGGCGTCCCCTTCGTAACACGTCAAAAACGTAATAAAAGGCAAACAACGTAAGTGATGCCTTGAAACTGATTAGACCGTGAGTCGAAGAGCATTTGATATTGACTTATGATTGGTGCACAACGTGAAGCGCTACAGTAATCGCCCAACGGGGCTCAATCAGTTTTTCATGATGAGACGTGTACACACAGGGAAGCAAAAAAAGTCGCACTTTATGCTTTTATTCGCGTCGCGAGATCATTCGCTCCAAAATTGATTTCCACCGTTCAAACGTCACGTTTGGGACAATCACGCATCATGCATTACCAAATCTTGAGAGAACACCCCGGGCGCGCTCCCTGTCCAGTCGTTAAACATTGCCAGCCCCCAGCCCCACACTCAGTAACTTCATTATGGACTTGCGGGACGTCATGTCTCACCAAAGGTGGAGAAGTTAGATTTTTGGGTCGCTGCTCCCGACTCGGACTGCTCGGTGGCTAGCAATTTCCATTCATTTGTCGCTTGAGGTCGGCATCGAAATCGGTAAGCGGCGCTATGTGTGAAGGGCAATTTCAGTAAGGGAGTGATTTTTAACAATGTAAGATGGTTAGCCCCTGTATATCGGAAACAGTTTCGTGGGATACACCGTCCGCATCACATGTCGCATTGGTTTGAAACGAGCTTCATGCCGATAACATACTTTTGACTTTGCCATCACTCATGCTTATGAAGTTGTTCACAAACTCGTTGGTCAAAGTTGCCATTTTTGTGGCGGGATTGTTTACTATGCTGCTGGTTTGTAGCTCTGCGAGGCTTCGTGGTCGGTGATCGCGCTTTATGAATCAATTGCGGTACTACATGAATTTGTCCACTGCCTTTGTAAAATCATCTGTCGTGCAGCTCTCTTGATCATACAAGGGAACTTTTCCGCCGACGTTTCAACCATAGCGCTTGGAAACACTCCCACTGGCAGGTGGCCGTGTTTCACGCAATGGTTAAAAATTTGCTTTCATTGCATCGCCTTGTATGCGCATCTTGGGATCATAGCGGTTACTGTCATATGAAAGTGCACGCAAAGGCTGTGCAAGTTTGTGTCTGACATATTCCAGGTGATTCGCCTGAACTTTTTGCATCATGGTTCAAGAAGGTGAACCGGCACGGGAGATTGTGAATTGACCTTGGATTTCGACAAGTTGATTTCGCCGCAAGTTTGAAACACCTTCAAGTATGAATATACTCACAGTACGCCAAGATGATGTAACATGACTTTTGCTTTTCCATCGATTCGATCCTTGACGGGAACGAATGCATCCTCAAAACAGAAGCGGAATAAGACGAAGACTTTTATGTCATTCATGGCCTCTCTCAACATTGCGGTGGCGTGCTTTGTTGAATCGTACATCACACAAGAAACGACTTGCTTGGAAGCACATCTAATCCAGGCTCAATTACTGCATATCCACACACGACATACACGCACACATAACTCAATTTACAAAGCGGATACACAGGTGAATCTCGAGAAGGTACTATGCAGATAATTCTTTCACAAAAAATTTCATGACAAGGTGTTCCTGACACACTCTAAGGCCCTCATAAACTCACAACGGTAGGTTCTGAATGAGGTAATTCGGTACGGCGGACAACGTTCTGCAAAGAAGGGAACGGCTGTATAAGTATGATTACGCCGCGCGAACGATACAGTCACCTGCCTACCGAACAAGGCGTGGTTCATTTTTCTTTTCATGGCGGCTTTATTCCGTGGCGGAAGACTCCAAAATCCAGAGCAATTGCCGTACTTTGTAGCGGAAGCCGTTTTGTCCAAACAATGATGTGATATAGACGCCTCCCCCAGTACATAAGTGTCAAGAATTGCAAGTATCCTACCTATACTCGATGTCTGAAGGCCTTCTTTCGTAGAGGAACTTCCGGACGAAGGAAAGACTGCAAATGCTGCCACCACTGCAAACCCGGACCCGCCATTCTGCCAAACCCGCTCGCGCTGCCGAACGTTTCGTTGTCAAACAGCCCTGGCTATCGAGGCTTGCGGCTGTGCAGGTGGGTCCTGCGGCCTGTTAGACCCAAAACCGCTACCAATACCAGAACCCAGAGTGTATGATGCCGCAAAGCGCGCGCCAATTTGGGATGGAGCCCCAAATTGCGCCCCGCCTATAGGAAGGTGTTGAAAATAGTTTTTTCGTTCCAAGTGGCGAGCTCAGCCCATCACCGATTCCCGATGATTGAAACGGGTTTGATCTTGTACACGAAGAAATGCATCGCTCGGTGACGGCTGTTGTCGATTCAGACCAAGTCCGCAAGTTCCCAAACACCCGAGCCCCTCAGACGCCCCACAACCACCCCTCTCAAACCCACCAGCCGTACCAATCCCATATCATTCACAGCTAGGTTCACGACCGTGATTACCTTGATCAAAAACTCTTCACTATTTCCATTCCATCTCGAGAGTTGATCACCACATCGTCTTGCGTGCGTTCACCATACGGTTGCAAAATCGTGGATGTCCATGTACCCAAGCATCATTCGCGTAATCCATTTTGAGAGACTACGACGAGGCCACACAAAGTTGGCACAGCTTGACAGAACGATTCTCCCTCGTCACTTATGCTTGCATAACGTCGCAGTATTTCAACGAGTGGTATAGCAGTACTGGTGTACTCATTGATTGCGGATGATTCTTATGTCAAAATATGTTGCTGCGATTGAAACTGTAGGAAGGTTGGACAGCGCAGAGGAATCAGAAAAGATTGATTAAATCACGTATTCAATTTTGACTGGTGACGCGGCGAAACAAATCTCTTCTAGTTTTGACAGCTGTCCAGTAATACAGTAATGCAATAGCGCGAATTGCACCAATTTTCACATACGTTACAATGCGCCGAACCTCTTAGAATGATTGCCAGACCTCCTAGTCCACAGATTCCATTTTCAATGCGCACTATGCATGTACTTCGCTGCATAAATTATCTACGTTCCAAATCCAAGAAAGGTTTCAAAACAATTGCATCATCTGGACCCAGCTGTGCTGTCCCAATTAATGCCGACACCGAGCGGAAGTCAATCAAGTACGTTGGCATGCTGGGATGGAGAAGGTAATGGGAAGGATATGTTATCGACGAATGGATTTAATGCAATCGATGAGATAATGGGACAGGTGGTCGAAGGAACAAGGGGCCTGTGGAGATAGATGGACCTGTCGTCTGGGAGGGTTGAGTCGGTGGATGGAAGATTTCTATGTCGCCACAAATCACTCGCATGTGGGCGGTACTGCTTGGTCCGCAAGGCTACTGAGTTTACGGATGTCTTATCGGTAGGTTGCCTCGAAAAGCCCTCGCGGCCACGGAGTTTCTAATGTCACCGCTCGTTTGCATTTCCTTTTGACGAATTGCACGGAGATCCACTGCTTCTACGGGACCAAGGTAAGCACTCTTGTTCATCCTCATATCATGAATAATGCAAAAAAAAGCACATATGTTTTGAAAACGGATTTGATGCTTCAAGTCTAGCGCTACATATCAGAAATCCGTATAGGTGAGCGGCTCATTCCTTGCGTTACCTATTCTAAACGGATGATATGATGGTATGAAATCCAGAAAGTAGCTTGAAGTATGTGTATTTCGTTCGCGGATTCGTTTCTATCCATTTCACTCTTTATCTTCCTCTTTGTACTTTGTTGTTACACAGAGGAACATTTTTTCTCCTTTTTGTGGCTCTATACAATGCATATTGTGGTAAATTCCCTTAAAGAAATATCTAGCTTAAGTTAGATCTTTACTATTCTTATTGCTTCAAAATATAGTAACTAACGACATTGTCTACAACTATTATCCGTTATTCTTCTTAACCGGACATACTTTGAGCAATATGACTACGCTAATTGATGGTAATTGGAAGCGTTAGAAGCCGTTATGTACCCGACGCTACCAGTCACCGTTGCGATAGATATAGGAGGATATTTCACGGAAAATTACGAGATGGACTCCTGTAAGTGCGCTTTAAGCGAATATCGTCTTGACTATCTAACCTCCTTACCCTTTTCTGACCTCTGCGATTGCTTTTCTGTGCACTAGTCAGTCTTGAAAATCCAATTGGATTTTATTGCGCCGTGGAGTATTTATGCCTCCTGATTCTTCTGCATGGTAAACTGGCCGTTATTGGAAGCTTTCTGTAGGTCTGCAAGCTCCGGTTGAAGTTCTGCTATTCCGGCTTTCGATACATCTGCCTCATTACGATTGGAATCGTTCCGTGGACTGTCAAACCGGTCTGGTCTCTCAACTCGAATGCCCATTTACCCACTATTTGAAAAGACTGGGCGGTCTTCTTCATCATCACCATCAAGAAGGTGCTGTTTAGACTCTCCATTGCCAGCACTTGAGCAGCGCTCCTGCTTGTTAGCCATCTTGGGGATCAGTAGCCCTGGCACCGCTTTTCGCTGGTTCCTGCGGAACATGACAAACTTTCGCGACTTGAAACCCCGTCGTAGTTTTTCGTCCACTAAATTGCCTATTGGCCTTGTAAAATACCCGTTGTGCATTCTTGGCAGCAATAATATCTCGGGCGTGCTGACTTGGGACTTCGGAGATTCCATCGTTGTCGTCAAAAATGGTTTGGAACTCTTGATTCAGTTTGCCTATTACATATGATCTCCGAGTCGGTCGGAGGCAATCGCATCCGCAGTATCTGGAGCTAGCATCGATGGCGGGCTTTTTGTGGCGATATTATTTTCCTTTGCCGTTTGGCTACGAAAATTTCTGGATTTGGAAGCCATCTTCTGCTCTACGAATGTCTTTATCATCCAGCTGTCTTCTCCTTGCGTGTATACGAGCATACCCTTGTCGGACGATACGGCGCTGACAATCGTGTCCCGCAGAGATATAGGAAGCTCCGAAATGAGTGTACCAAAATATGACTTGTCAACATCGTCTTCATGTACCCAAGCAGCCTATCGAGCTTTTTTGATACCCTCTTCAGTGCCTTGAGTTGCGCTCTGGGGCGGTAGCCGCGTAATGGAACTCGATGTATCGTTTTCTGGGATCATATCGGTTCATGGTATCTGAGTTATCTTTCTCAATAACATTAGCCAAGTGGGCGGATACATTTATGAATCTGTTCCTGTCCTTTAGGCGCGATGCATGAATACTGGCTTGGCTTGCATTTTCATCTATCTTTGCGCCTCGAGTAGGCTTACGAGTCGGAAGTGGAGTCATCGATAGGATTGGAAGCGGAGAGATTGGAGCAAAGAGGAGTCACAGCAGATTTAGCTCTCCGAAATCTGTTTGAAGTTTGTAGAACGTGGGGTGAAGTTGAGTAAGGGCTAGTCAAAGACTACGGTGGCGCTGATAAGCGTTGAAGCGACTGTTTCGATTCAGATGAGCTATATTCTAAACGAAAGTACGGATCTTGTGACACCTCTTCGATACTTGAATGGACTGATGTCGCACAATACTTGGAGGTGCTCCTCTTGTGCTACCGGTAGTAAAGAGACATTTGAAAAGTCCGTATTTCTTCTGCTATGGACGATTCAGCTGCTTACCGGAATACAATTGTCGCTGTACGTTGGAAAGGCTGTATCCCGAACCACAACACGGACTCAACGCTCGAAAGCAAATGAGAAACGCAGGCGTAAAGGAGACGAACCACTTCCCATGGGACTCGACATACTGCTCAAAATGTTGAAGTCTTGACGCAGCGTTCAAGAGAGATAGCTGCAATGACCCATAATCCTCGAGTTGCAAGAGGCGCCAATGGGCGCCACAGAACTTCAATAATTACTGCAAACATCGAGGGTCCTATGGATGATAGAGAAGATAGATGCGCCGTTTCGACACCTCAGCGTTCGCCTAGAGACGGCAAGAGTAACCTTGCCTTGAAGAACTTTTCGTCTGGTAATGAGGATGAAATAGACCATCCTCTGCATCAAATGCTCCTCATGGACAACATGGTACTGTTCTTCCGAACTGCTCGGTTCCGAACTGCTCAAAATAACGAAAGATGGTTTAGAAGAAGTTGCGCAGGTGGATTCACCACCAATCGGAGCGAGGAAGATAACTCTGAGGTTCTTGAATCTACTGCAAGCCTACGTGTAATTCTACGGGAGCGATTCCACGGGAGCGTTTCATGAGATGGGCATTTGCAAATAGAAAGTGGGTGAAGATGGCTTTAGAGTTCAATGCCAAACAATCAATGATGAGCAGAGTGCTGGAAAATATTGATGCCCCTTACAAGTCATGGAAGGCTATTCTGCGGAATATTGTCAAGTAATCGGGTCTTCGCTCCACAAATTACCTATGCTGCAGATCTCATATGCTCTTCTCTGACTGTCCTATTTCAGATGATGTGACTTTTTCTGCTTTACAGCCTGAATGTCATTTATGTTCTGCGCGAGGTAGTGACACTCGCTTTGAGTATTTTGAATACATTGAAGTATTACCACGTCTCTTTTTATGGCTTCACTCTGCAGACACTTCGAGTCTTTTGTTTTACTATCGTAAAAAGGCCATTTTACAGTCTAGTGATGAAAGATATGGAATTCAAGATTACTTTAATGGAAGCTTGTACAAAGATATCGTGAATACCAATGGTGGTGAAAGCTAATGCGCATCAGATTTGTTTCTTGGAATTTACTCATAAGGATACCAGGGTTTCTCCAACAACAGCTACGATTGCTGGCCAATTATAGCGCTCAACATGAATCTTTCGCTGAGCTGTAGCCTTCTTATGTGCAATGTGTTGCCACTTGGCTTTGTCGGTGGTGAGTACCAACCAGAAGACCTAGAGTCGTTCCTGTGGCCATTAGTAGAAGATATATCTCAGACTTGTCAAAACGGTGAGACTCTCTCTCAATTCTCCGACGTTAAGGAAAGGCTTGTGCGCATTCATCTGCTTTGGTTCTCTGCATATTTGCAAGGAAAACCTAAGTTCGCTGGTACGAATGGTCCAAATTCCAAATCGCCATGCCTTTACTGTGAAGTACCATCTGCATATGTGGTAGGCTCCCGTCGCTATTACTTTCCATCAGAAATACGACAACGCGATGGTACTACCTCAACAGTCCGCCTCATTCGCAAGTTCGACCCTTCCGTCGCGCGACTCCGTAATCAGTCTCATTCCCGGAAAATAATGAAACTTCTCCACAGAGATTCGGAACTTGATGAATCCACTCGAGCAAATGTCCCTAAGAAAAATGGAATCAAGGGGAAGAGTCTGTCGTATAAATTTCCTGCAATAGTTCCCTTCCTCTCGTTTCCGTTAGAAACTATGCACCCGGGTTATAACATCTCAAAAGATCATGATAATACTCTAGGGCGAAAATAAGCACCTACTGTGTGTCAATGGGTACTCTAAGGAAGATATTGTAATTGACGAAACAAGCTGGGCGATGATAGATGGTGAGCTTCTTGAGCTTGGAAACGGAGCATCAGAATGTGCCTTTGGACCAAGAACAAGAGACACTTCTCACAAATGGAAAGCTGCCGAATAAAAAACGTTTGTCTTAAATTATTGGCTCGTGGTGCTTGATGATCACCTTCCGGCTCATATTATGCGAAGACTTAGTGCTTTTACCCTCCTTGTGGACCTTTGGTCTAGATCTTACTTATCAAATGAGGATGTAGACCAAGTCGGCAAATTGTCTATTTCCTTCTACCGTCACTTCGAAAAGGAATAATACAAGTAGGAGCCAGAGCGGACTGGTCTTTGCAGACTGACGCCGCACCTACTCCTTCATGTGAAGGAAAACATACCGAAGCGTGGTCCTTTGGTGAACTGTAACCAATTCTGGATGGAGCGGTACATTGGATTTACCAAGAGTCGCCTAAATGCTCGAAGCAAGGCCGCGCAGTCCATGAATGAGAGCGCAAAGTTCTTCGAGGGTTACAAGATGTTTTATTGTGCTCATTTTCAATATTTAAGCGGTAACTCAGTCTTTTCGAAAGAAGGTAGCTCCGACACGGAGTCTCTAAATGAGGATGAGCACAGAAGCAGGGACGTGGAGATGCTCAAGCCGTTTAAGGTTGAAACTCTGACATCTGCGGAGAATCAACGTCTCTACTTGCGATCTCTGCTCGTTTCTAACATCAGAGAGGCGGAGGGAATGGGGCAAGAGGATGTAAATATTGCTCTTCAGGATAACGAGTTCATGTGCTACGGTGGTGCAAAGGTGAGGTGTTGAAATGACTGGCAACGCGTGGGAGCATTCTACAGTAACCGATCCAGTTCTTTGTCATCTCGTGGGACTATTACGTCGCATGCGAATAATTGGATGAGTAAGGCTATCTTTCCCGGGCGGTACACGAGCCTCGCACTGTGGTATACTATGGCACGGTGCTAAAGCTACTTTCGTATACTTTCATTGTTGAGGACACTTGAGCTACCCGTCTATTGTTCCTAGCGGATTTGGTAGAGAATCTTAGGATCATTGAGCACAAGCAGGTGTTCAAATACTGCACCTCAATTGATCGAGCATTCAGCAAGCCAACAATGGGGGCATGGGTGAAATACGAAACTCGATCGGCATTTTACTGCACAAATTTCCATCGAGATCCAATTAATCAAGAGTGAGAGGCAAGGAAGCATTTTTCTGGACCCGCAACGTGAAGTGGACATGCTACTAGTGCCTGCAGGCCTTTCTTTAGATGGAATCAATCGCACGCTGGGAAGTATCGCCTTGAGGTAGCGCCAAGGCGCAGCAGTTGCGAACATCGTTAAAGAGGTTGGTGAGGTGGGCGCGAGAAAGTGTCACATCTGTAAAGGCAATAATTTCTCAACACGACTGACTAGTATTGTTGGCCCATTTTTTGGACAACTGTCTGACCTACATTTGCCGTCAAGACGCCAATGGAGTCGAGACATATGTAATATCCCAGGACATAGTATCAGATTGAGCCGTGGAATCTTATAGCCGTGCATTAACGCGTTGCAAACCAATTGATTTCGGAACAAATATCAATTAGTTACTCTTCAAAACAGCCTCCAATTAATGTTCGGATTTCGGCTTTCGGCTGCAGTTAGCTGATCAAAGGAGGAATTATGGAGTTTTATTATGGTATCCGGAGTATTCACAGAGGATATGTGGCAGTTCCACTAATTTCAATAGCTTCCTCCACTAGTACTCATAAATCGTCCAATAAATCATCCAAAAAACCTCCTAATACAGGGAAAATGTCCACTAGGGGTTGTAGCGTGCTTATTGGGTAAACAACTGTTTAATAAAAAATGATGATGACGATGATGGAAAAGTGAGATTACGGGTTAGAATGGAGACCCTAAATATGAGACATTAGCCTTACAGTGAAATCTGTAGATTACTGTCATTTATTGCTCTTAAGCACAAGATCGTCATAATGGGAATGTCTGTGCTTGCCATTTCATCAATGGCTTGTAGCCAAAGTTCTGTATCATACTGTCGAGCACTAATGCTTCGTTCGAAGTGACATCCATACGTGCAGCAAGCGCGCAAATTACCGCCGTCGATGCATGAGGCCACTCTATCGTGCCCATGTCGAGGTCTTCAGAGTCGCCGTCATCATATTCGACATGCGTGATACCGTTTTCATCGATGGCGGTGATTTATCCTGGGTAGAAAGTTTCACCACCCGGCCAAAAGACTTCCACCTTGTCCCTAACATGATAGGTTCCTGGTCGTACGTCTGTTGTTCAGCATAAGGGCTAGTCATCGCCCTTGTCACACGACGTCCGTCCACAGAAATTGCATGATGAGCATCAGTTTCGTTTCTTACGTCGTGCTCATCACGAGTCTCGGTATCGTCGAGAGAAGGAATTTCTCGCACTCCATTCGGGTTTGCTGTGCTGGAATCGGTGCAGCCATCACTAGAGTCCCATGCACATGCTGCTGAATCATCTGGTACTGTAGCTTCGTTGCTGGTGTCGTATATCTCGGATACGTCGACTAGTTCCTCAATTTAATCATTGAGGCGATCAAATGTGTCTCTAACTAGCTGGACAATCGAGTAAGATGCTAAAGCAGGCCGTACGTCCTCAAAACTTGTGCGCATCTTGCGCCTACCAGACTCTGGGATCGTTACAGTCCATTATTGTGCGTCGAGGGCTAGGACGGAGCGATGAGACAACCACTTGCCCCACTTTTCATTGCCTTTGCGAACGAAGAACTCAACAAGGTCACCTACCTAGATTGCTGGGTCGTGAGTGGTTTTAGATCTCAGGATGCGGGCCAATTTCCGCTTAGCTGTAAGATCGCCCTGTGCCTCGATGAGTTCGGTTGGCACAGCACTGAAGTGAGGGCTGACAGTAGGCATTAAGGGGCGAGCAAAACCTCGGGCCATTTTGTACGAAGACAGGAAATTAGAACCACATAAGTTGCTGCTAATATCAATAGCCTCGAGTGCTGCAACACGAGAATCGGCATATGGACTGTCTTCGCGTAGGCGAAGGCGGACTGACCGGATTAAACTGTGGCTATACTCCGCTATAATCTTGGAGTGTCGTCGCGGTGGGATGAAACAGACGCGAGACCCGAGCCGTTCGCCTTATGCTCGAAAATCTTCAGTTTTGATAGCGGTGTCGCGATATATTTGCGCAGGAGGCCAGAAGGGCACCATCCATATTGTCTCAAGGTATCTGATTGCGCCAGCGATGGAAATTTTCGTGGAAACTGCCGCTACAGAGTATCTATTGAACGCATCCATCACGCGGAAAATGCGCAACTCCACGAGGAACATGCGATAGATACAGATGGCGGGGTTAAATTTCCGTGACAAGGATTCGATAGATACTTTGCGGGATGGTGGAGACTTGATGGTTGCACGACAGGCCGTGAAGCTCTTAATTACGTTGCGGAAGTATAGTACCACCTCGCTTCCCCAGAGATTGGTGCGGGTGAGCAGCGACTGTATTTCTCCGAAGTCGGCGTGGCCACATACGTGGCGATGTACCTTGCCCACTATACGCTTTACAGTAGGCCGTGGCACGTTGCGCAACGATGCTGCGGGATGAGCTGCAATTCGCTGCAATAAGGAGGCGTCATTGTTACACAGACGGAATTTGCTCTTGGCTTCCAAGACTCCTTCTACTTTCTACTGTCGCGTCGATATGAGCGGCTTTGGTGCGTTCATCATCGATAGCGACCATAAAGCAAGAGTACTCTGTTTGGAGCGCCAACAAGAGTATTCGGATTGTACAATTTTGACTGTACAATTCAGTAGAAAAATTTTACAAAAAATCTGCGAGACTAGAAAATTCCTCCGTCTGGGACGAAATTAAAGTAGAGCCGCATATCGGGCCAAAACGCAATATGATGGTAGACGCTTGAGTGTTTTTCTTAGGTAGCTCAAGTTCGAAGGGGGCCCCGAGAGCAAAAATGCCGGATGCAAGTCGAGAACTTTAAAAAAGATTTCTGTGATCTTTGAAGGATCCTTAACAACGGATACAACTCGAATTAACCTGACCTGGTACTAGTGGTGCCTTCATCAATGGAGCCTGCTCTGCATATAATGATATTAATCGAAGATCTGGTGGAACGCGAAGAGACGATCTGACATGTTTTTGCAGGGAATACAAGCTTAGAATCACTGGTTAACTTCTTCGGAGAGTGCGGAATGACTTTTGAGAAGAAAAGTTTTCTGAATTGGTAATTTATCTGAGAAATTAATCGTCTAAACAATTTTTTGGTTTTCGCTCCTTTTCATGGAGGAAAGTAGCGCTGGCTGCAATTCTCATCATACCTGGAGTGTCTAATTACGGACGGAGAGTCCAAATTTTAAGATCTTTTTACATTAGTGTTAGTACGCTACGCTTCTCCTGTTTTCGTGCAGGGAATAGTTAGTCAATGCAAAGAAAATTGCATATCAGGGGCCTTGGTTCGGACTGATCATAGATGGAGTTAAGAAATGAACAAAAAAATCAGAAAAGAACAAAAAAAGAAATAAAACCTGAATACAAAAGTAGGTAATTGATTATGAGTGACATAAGGGAAGAATCACTGTGGTAAGCCCGAAAATTCGAGCAAATTCTATTGCCGAAAAACTTTCATAAGCCTAAAAACTGTTCGAAAGCTCAAAATGTTCAAAAGTTTCTACTGTAAGCATAAAAGGAAGCTTCTTATAACATCTGGTCTCTAAAGGATCACAGGAGATTCATGTAACTAATATCTATATCTTTTCCGAATCGAAATTATCGAAAGTTACTCCGCCTAAATCACGTATGCGAGACGAGTTTCTGAGGGCAAAATATCACGTCACGATTAGATTTCTCAGAGAGCCAGTATGAAACTCGCAAGAAGCCATACCTGAGAGGACTAATCACACCGCAAAAGAAAAAGGTATCATTATTCTGGGCCTTTGAGCTTTTCCCACGGCCTAGATCAGAATCTACGCCTATGATGACTCAAAACCTGTTTCGGAACTTGTAATGAACCAAAACGCTTCTACACAGCCCTTAACGAGTAATCAGCTCAAAAAATTCAAAAAAATGTACAAACTATCATTCTATGAAAATACGGATTGGCACAGACAAGTCTCCAAGTTCAATTATATCTGCGGAGAACTTCGACCATACGGCGATGAGGTATTCTACCAGAAAAAGACTTTAGAGCTTATTAGGTCTTCTACTACGCCTTTATCAGTTCTTTACCTGGTCTGAAAGATCATGAAAGCTTCCTGAGTGATGTTTGGAACGCTGTTGCAGACGATCTCGCTCGAAATATGAACTCGAAATCCCGCAAAACGCCACTCAAAGGCAGTGTTACATCGAAATAAACAAAGCATAGGTTCAGATAGACAATTCCGTGAAATATAGAGGGGTGGACGCCATATAAATCAAATCAGAACTCCATGAAACAGCCACTACTCGCGAAAAAACTGTCCATTTCATTAACATATGTCGAAAATGGCTCGAAATTGATCTGTTTGGTTTTATTTTAAATCTATCCGCGGAAGTAGAGGACAGATCCACTTAGAACAAGCTGACCGCGGGTTGAACCTGGAGTATAACCACGACAATTTGGGATCTCCAATAACTCTAAATAGTCCACCCATGCTCTTAGTGAACACTTAAATTTATATTACGAGTACTGACGATATTTTGAGTCACCTGCACCAGACACAGTTCCAACCCTAGTCAAATTTCGATGGAGAACTCCGTTTCAATGCAAATATGACAAAGTGCCAATTTAGAACCCAGATGGCTAGTATTGGAGACATATAATTGAGACTGAGTTCATGTACTCTACCGTAGAACATCAATTTTCCGCAGTTGATCCTCGTTTATATCCTACAGACCAATCTCCAAAGAAACCGTACAGACAGTAGCAAGGACTCCAAATCTCCTCAGCAATTGTCTTGCATGGCTAACACAGAACGACGGCACATAATTTAAAGCCTAACAAAAATGATTCAGTTCGAATAGAATATTACGGCCTTTAAGTTGATTACTAATCACTTTAACTTGGTATCATCAGAATCTCTTTTCCAACAAAACGGATGCTCCATCTTAGAGTACACCTTCTCAAACGTTTCGAAATTCATCTGGGTTATCAAATTCGTTGAAGGAATCTATCTAAACATTCGAGATCGGTGATACTAGGAGCATGTATACAAAGCTGTAGATGCATACCCTGAAATTGAGGTCATAAAATGGCACCGGAAGACTGGACAAATTTTAACGACTTTTTACATGCAATTATATCTCCGGATTTCAGATGTTCCATCTTTCGATTGTTGAAAACTCGATGCCATTGAATGCGTTCCATGTCTGATACGGAAGAAAAGAAAATATCACATTCAATCAGCGTTAGTAGGACTCTGCAGCACCTCAGCGAGATTCAAATGAATTTATCAGGTCATTTCATAAGCGTACTCGCAGAAAAGGGCTACGCAACTCACTCCCTTGAACCGGGTAAAAAATTCCGTCTCGTTTACGATACAGCACAGATCTGAACTTCCTGCAATCGTCCGTGACTACAAGTTAATGGTCGAAATTCATTTTCGACTTGTAAGTTCTAGTCATGGAGAGTTAGACTTGGACGGCTTAGAGAACACATGAGCAAAGAAATGAACCAATTTTCAATTCATCAGAAATTAAACTCAGGCCTTTGGCTCCATCCACACCTGAAATCAATGGTAAGACTGAGCGTCTCGTTTAGGAGCGTTGGGAAAGGGCTGCAGTCTTACTACATGACCGCGAGTTCTCACAAAATCTATGGATCGAAGCTTTTGATAGAGGAAAGGAAGAGAGGGAGGGAGAGAGACAGAGAAGGAGTGAGGGACCAAGGAAAATAGTTGAGAGAAGAGAATGTGGTGAGGGAATTTACTCAGAAAGAACATGGAGGGAGACCGGGGCTTATATAGACCTCGAGGCGAGCCAAATGTTGCTTCTGAACGATCGAAGGAAGTTTCCAGAAGCCATATACACGACGGTGGAAGGCTGACCCTGAACCCGTCTGAGCTGATCTAAAGAAGATCAGCTCAAGCTTATAGCACAGCACAGTGAATAAACGTAACGGTTAATTTCCAGGTTGTATACTAAACTACAGTAATGTCTGTATGCCCCTAAGCTATCTGAAAGCTGTCAGCAAAGGCAACAGAAGGTATTTATACTAAAAGCTTTAACGCATAGAAATTGGCTACATAACATGCGGCCAGCTGCAAGGGTCAAAAAACATATTACGATACAGTTTTGGGATTAGAATATATAGGTATATTTTACGTCACTGCGATGCTTTAGCCAAGCATTACTTGCATTTATTTCTCATACTCACTCGAAGCATTCCAAAGAGATAAAAATTCGCTTCGAACGGGTGTTAAAAGCAGAAAGAGGCTTGAATATGTAATTCAGAGACAGGACGTAATTGCTTTAAAATCACTTAAGCGATTTTGGTTTTAATTATTTTATGCTTTATCATACTGTTTATAGATGTTTAATTTATAACAATTGATTTTTTTGCCGAATAGGAAAAACTGAAAAATTGAGTCTTTGACTATATCTGTCTACATTTCTGATTCGCGTCATTCGACTTGCGGAATTAGAATACCTACCTGTGGAGTTGTTTCCTTTGTGAGGGGACGGTGAATGAAGCCACCTGCTCATGTTCAAATGGGCGGGCTACGACAATCTGAGGTAACAATTTTCGCAGAAATTTCGATCTCCCCGAAGGAAGTTCTACCCCCTCTGGATTTCAACAGTCGGATTCACTATTTATTTTCCATTGCATAATTGAGGCGTATTTGACCTCAGCGGTTGTTGTGAGGGAGCAAGCAGATATTTTTTACATTCAGAGGATTTCATTGTTCAAATATTCTAGGTTATTAATGATTGACTTTCTGTATCTTTAGTGTACCATTGTGTAATTTAAATAATAATCTAAGTATTTTCGAATAATCGTTTTCACTCATATGGGAAAGATGGTCGTCCTTTGGACAATAGTGTCTTTCCGCCATAGCTTTTCTTCATATGAGGCACACTTTGTGCTCATATGAGGACAAATCTCTTTATCATACAAATATTTTCAGTAAGAAAACGTTTTTTGGTCAGTAAGTATTTACTTAGAAAGATACTCTAGAACCATAGGATTCAGTAAAAATTTACTGAGTAGTACTCTACATCATTTTGGCAATCTATCCACCTGCAGGTACTGAAAGGGCAAAATGTGGCAAACCAGCACTAAATCCGAAGGTTATTGAGTGGAAAAAAGGGGTTGGCACTCTGAATACCTTTAAAATTACCGAATAATTTGTTTTGATCGAACATCAGTACAGCACACTAAATTACAGTAAAATTTGCTTTTTCTTAAAATTTTTAGCCCTCAACTTTGTTCTCATGTGAGGACAATGGTCCGATAGACACTAGTCATGAGGTCAATAATGACGTATGCTTTCAGTCTTGTTTTGATTTCGCAGACCGTAAGAGCCGATTGGGAGAATTATTGCTCCGAAATTATCCAATTTGCCTGAGCAGGGCGGCTAGAAAATGAGCAATATTTGCCAGATTTGATGTAAATTTGGGCTCCTTTTCAGCTTTCTATGGCAAATTTGGTTGTCGTTTTTTCGTTGCGGGCAGCGTAGTTAAAAAATTATCGTACCGTACCAGTTTACTGAACTATGTCATTTTGGATCAGAACTGTAGCAGGTGTGAGCCCCTGTTCACTACTTCTGCTAGAGTAAGGCTTGTACTTATCTCAATATCTATATCGGACGCTTTCTCCCAGACGCGTACGCAGTTCTAGCCGATTTCGCGCGGAACTTGCCCGTCCGAGCGATGGAGACCTATGGGAAGGCTCCAGCGGCTCTGACCCAAAATGAATGCTGCCGCGGCCGTCATATATAACGCGCATGCCTGCTCGCTGGCATTGAGCAGGCCCTATAGGTGATTTTATTTAGTGCTATCCAGTGACGACTTGTCCCACACAATGCACTCCCAGCGGTGTGGATACAACCTAACACGTCTTCCATACATTAAAATAACCCTCAATTTCCCCTGTTTACAAAGTATTTGGAGTTTTCCAGATTCTTTTGTGATTACGGTAGTGGGGATTTTACGGCCACAGAATTCTGAAACAGGAGTATTCCTGCCATATGTGTACACATGGAACATAGAACACAGAAGCGGCTTACTCGGTCGTGGGGATCATTGAAGAAATAGGAGGTTTTAGTGAAGTAGCGTGCTAATTGTTTCTGGCAAAATTTTCGGCAAAAGACAGAAAAAGATACCCGAACTTTGCTTATCACGCTTATCCCGAGCTTATGTTTCACCACTTCTGCTCCAATAACCACCGCACCATGACCTACACATCTTTTCCTTCCTTTGTAGACAACGAGATCGTGATCTTATACGTACGATTTTGTTTCCACACCACCTTTTGCTGGATGCAGCAATAAGTGGATCTGTTCAATGCATTTCCCATCTCTCAAAAAAACTATCCATTGTCTCCCGAAACACTTCCGGTATTTGTGATGTGTGTTTTCTAAACATTGGCTCCAGGTCCTTCTAGCAATGCAGAGTAGAAAGCCGTCTAAGAAGAGCACATGTTACAAGCAAAATTGGTAATAGAATACATGTTCCTTCTGTCCTGTAACAATGAGAACCATTAATAACAACATTTGAAATGCATACGACGTCTTTTAGCAGAAATATGAAGTGTAACAGGCATTTTTCATCTCCCATGGCCGCAAACACTTTCTCGAACGATCATGTTGCAATGAATCTCTCTCGTATTATGAAAGCGCGGTACTTTTTTTTGTAGCACTTTCCACTTTCTGTATGTCTTTTGTAGAAACCAAAGTGGCAATTTTGCCAAATTTCGTTGATATATAAGGCTGTATAGAATACTACGCGCCAAAATTAGAGTCAACGAAAGTTGTGAGCTTTTGTTTCGCGTAGAAGCGTCCCTTTGCGAGCCCGAACCATGGCTCCGTGGTCCTGGTAGAATGCTTATTCGGTATAAGTACTCACGTGAGTGAACTCTGTAAACTCTTTGGAGGATCACATCACCAATTATGTGTGTTCCCTACGTCAGTACGTCATTTAAAGAGCATTACAATAACATTACAGAATAATTGCATAAATATTGCGTAAATTCCTCTTCCAGTAAATTATTTAGTATTTGTAATGTACAGTACTGTACTGTACCCGCTCATCTCAATACCTATTGGAGCATGAGGCCTCACTTCTGGAAACGTAACAAAGTAGGTCTCAAAGGCAGTTTCTCGGTGTCTGGCGAAGTATTAGCCAATACGTGAATGACCCTATATCCTTAAAAATGAACTTCCATGCAAGTAGATCTACTGTACAATACCGATTACACAGGGCATGCAAGCATATAATAAAAAATTACAGAAAGAAAAAGGCCAAACCGGTTATATGCAGCCAGTTGGCCTAAAAATTAAACATTACAGAACAAGCTGTGTGAGTCCCACAGTTCTGAACGTTCAAGTTCGTACCACAGTACTGTTATAATTTACGCACCCGCAGTAAACCACCCTATTTTGCCCATTTATCTTTCATTTTCAAAAACACTATTTACCCCTAATTTCCTACCGAACGACGCTCTCCAATCTTAAAACCCCGCAGTTCGGGCGCACGACGAGTTGAAGACATAAGTGTCGGCTATCGACTAAAGGCAGCCGTTTGGTGCTGGGATGCTCTCCAATCTTACAAATCCGTAATTTGGACGCACAACGACTGGAAGGCATAAGTGAAACCCGGGAAATTATACAGCTCACGGCTATCGACTCAAGGCAGTGGTTTGTGGCGGTGCAACTTTTCCGCCCAGTTGAGGAAAAAGGACCCTGGCGCTATGCAGAAGGGTACAAAAGGACGGTGGAGCTTAGAGCTTCTTTATCAGTGGACGGTTTCAAAGACTGCGTTTCATGTCAAACACCTCCAGGCTTGCGTATTTTCACCTCGACCGCAATTAGTAAACGTGGTTACAGTTATACTGCTGGGAACCAATGTTCCTCAAAATGCCATAAGGGGAGCATCCCGACACCACTGGATCATTATCGTGGCCATGCGCTGTGCCGTTCCCATTTGTTCACCCGCGGGTGACTGCATGACTCGCAAACACGGTATTATACCGCATATATCTCCAAAGCTTCCAGGCACCGTTTCGTCGATCCCCCACAACGCGGCCATGAAGCTCGCCCGGAAGTCAAGTCGCTTATTAGAAAACAGGGCACAGACTAATAAGACGTAAACGCCATCCATCCCTCGACCCCCATACGTCTCCCCTCCTCTTCGAGATGCCCGCTCAAGTCAGCAATGACCGTCTCGGCAAAGACAATCGATTAGCCAAACTAATTAGAACGAAGGGTCCCGGGTACCTCCTCATTGCTTTTCTATTATCCACATTAGGGGGTGGGATCTGGCATTCCGGATTCTTCGCCAACCGGGTAGCGACTGGCATTGCCGCACGTGCTTGCAAACAACAAGAAAAAAGTATATTATTATTTATTATATCACCGGCTCAGTAGTAAGCGAGGAAGTGTCTCCCAGTGCGTAAACTGGAAGCTCCACGGAACTGCACATCCATCTTCGCCGCCGGTTACGCCGATAATGTTGTACCTGCCTTTACTTCTCAGCAGTAGCTCAAGCAGCCCCTTCCTGATACGGCGATACGTCTCCAGTTCATCTGTTTGTACCATATGCCTGCGTACATGCAGGTTTGCTAGCCCCATGCATATTTTAAAGTAGTCGTCGTACCCGGACTTGCTCAATCTCCACTTTGCTGACATTATAGATCACAACTCACACATCCTTCCAAAATAGTTCCTGACTAGAAATCGATCCGATGAAACACGGTCGTTTATCGCCTGTTCACTTCTTGATAAATATCTATTCTGCGGTTTGATTTCGGGCTACCCAGTCCTCGTAAATTCACCAATACCTTGATATCCTTTATCTGCCAAAAGCAGCCCAAAACTGCAAATACTACTCCGACAACTCCCCAAATCCTCTCTTGTCTCTTATGAACTATTCTTCTTTAGATTTTCAGCTTCAAAGTCACCGCTCTCTTGAAAAATCTTCAAATCTGGAGTAGAACCCGAATTTTTCTTGAAACAGCCAGTGGCGAGCCCATTCGGTAGAAGAGAAACCTCTGTTTGAATCCGTAAAGCTTATGCTTACCGCTAAAATATGCTTTTATTTCCTGCACACTACCACCAGGTCTAGACGCCAGCTGAAAGGTAGTTTCTGTAACGTATCTAGCATAAATATAGTATCTGCATAACGTCCCGTCATTTTTTTTAGCATTTTCATGCTAAATTGCTCAAAAACTAAATCCACTGCTCCCTCAAACATAAAACCAGTTATTGTTTCGACGAAAGGATTGATTAAACTCCCGAATGATGGCCCCTTTCTCTCAAAAACCCATGCTGGAAAATCTCAATGCCCCATTTTTAACAACCACAATAATCATAAAAAATGCATTCTTCGCCCTAAAATCACCTTTCCAACCCCAACCTACATTGTAGCGCATTAATATGAAAAAAGAAAAAAAGACCCCAAATATAATCAAGCTCTTGTGGATTAATGTTGGTTATCTTGAGATTAGGGTGCTGCGACCGGCCTCGCAGAAGCGTCGAAGATTGGGAACGCGGTGCCATTTTCCTTGCCGGAGTCCTGGCAGTCGTCCCCATTGTACGCGTTGATTTGTGCATCTCGCCTTATCACAACCTCTACTAGAAGAAAAAGCCTATGCGAAGCCTCACTGATGCTGATTGAGCTGGGAGGAAGGGGAGCAGAGACGCTGTTAGAGTGCTAAGGGCGGAAGACTGTGACATTGTAGGGACTGTGTGATGCTGAGGCGTAGCATTGTGGGAAGACTACAATTTTGGTCATTCTCAGGAGTTCAGAGTACTAGATTTGGGTTTTAGACCGTATCAATTGTTGAAAAGACAGTCTTTTCGAATATTCGTAGATCGCAGAAATGTTGCGTGTCTGTTTGATTTCGTGCTAATTTTCATCTAATATTAAAATTTTTTCTGTAAGCTGATATTTTTTCTATTACGAACTGTACCTTCAAATGTGGAAATTTGGGTGATTTAATGTTTGAAAGATATGGTCGCGGTGGCCTGGAATATCCTCTAGTGTGACCACTAATACCTCTTAGAGCATCTCTACCCATGGATCTATTTCCTAAAAGTTTCGACTTATAGAAAAATGAAACTCTACCAATAATTTCTATTCTAATTGCTTATATTTTCCCTGAATAGCATGCGAACTAATTGTATTGAAACTCAGAATACAGCAAAAAATCCCTCTGTTCTATTTGACAATTGTGACAACTGGCAGCACAATTGGCTAACACCCCTGCGAAGGGATCAAAATCTACTCCGACATGGGCATGAAATGATGAAAAGTTCACATCGACGCCAGTGAGAACAAATTTTCTCAAAAGAACGCAATCTCATCATGGCTGCAGCCTTTTCATCAACCTCAAATACGCAGAAGGATCAAAATGGGGAGTGGGAAAAGCTGGAGCAACGAAGAAAACAAGACTCTTTCACGGGCTTGGATAGCCACGTCGGAGGACCCGCTTGTTGGAACAAATCACCCCTCACGAGCCTTTACAGACACCCTGCGCAGGCGGTTTGCAGGAAAGGGACCCTGGCCGGTAGTGACTTGGATGGATGCTATGGAAATCGCACTGCATCCAGCTGCAAGTCGCACTTCGACTCCTTTCCGCTGATGTGCAGAAATCTTCTGTTGCTCTTCGTAAAGTTAAAGCTTGTAACCCAACCCGGGGTTACTGAGGACAATAACTTTCGATGCTGTTGCAATCCATCTCGAGGAATCTTCCTCGATGGCTACAAACATGAAGGACTTCAGCAACGACAAGTGGGTTTCGTTTCATGCTTGAAAGCTATTGAGCACTCGCCAAATGGTCGCATGAAACTTCCAGACAGATGAACGCAAAGAAAGAGATGAGGAAGTCATGAATGTAACGCGAAAGCCCACGACAAGCGTCGAGGATGTGCCCAGTAAAGCAAATGTTGCGGCTGGTGCTGGTCTGGCGACCAGTTCGCATAAGAAAAGGTTTGCGCTCCTTTTGAGCGATACAGGAATGGGAACAAGAATTCCAAAATACTGCGCAAGAAGAATTGCGGACACAAGCAGTTAGATCGCTTGCACAATCTGCGAAACGAAACGGATGCTTTAGAAGAACGCAACATTAATAGCCATTTTTTTCCAGATGCGTCTATTTCCGGACTACGAGTTCTTCTCTGCCCTTCGCAGAATTCACCTTGCTCGAGCGGTTAAGCATGAAAGGAAGCCGAGAAGGATGCGGTTATTGACATGAAAGCGGACACGAACAGTAACAACGGGGAATGTACCGACGAGCACACGAAAAAGTTTTACCAAATGTGTGAAGTTATTTAGTAGAGACGGTTGCCACCATACAGATGCCAAATATGCCCTCAAATCATGTTTCAGCGAGAAGTGATCAACAGTACTTGTAATCCGTTTCTCTCGGGTAGCAACGATACTTACCCAAGCTCCCGCCGTCAATACATTTTCGGTTGAAGTCTCTAAAGCACCTCTAGATTGCCATTGAAACTGCTTTCCTCCCGTAAACATATGTCTTGATTCTTCTGCATACTGTAAAGCAAACATTCCGCCCTCGTAACTATCTCGTCGATACTATACAATCATGCTATGTAAGATGATGCACGCCTTCATAACGCAGTTAATATCTTCCCGGTACTACTACAAACGAACCGGCCTCTCTAGGATATCAAATCTGGCCAAAAGTACGCCAAACGCTCTCTTCACATATTAGCGGACGCCTGTTTGAGCCGCAAAATAAAGTTTTTGCTTCCTTGATTCAGGTTCCTGTATTGTTTTCACGATGAGTGCCCCATTCGGACATATTCCATCAGAAAGGTAGTACTGCAGACAATGATCCCTTGCGTTGACATTGTATCGAATAGATGGCGGAAAGCGACCAGATATTATTTTCTCTATGGTCGGAGATTTGTCTAGTATGTTTATGTTTTTTAATGGACCACGACTGCCACAGAAGACGTGCCATATCCAGAGTTCCCATCTGCAATAGCTTCCATTACAATTGTGGGTGCTTTCCTCTTTCCCTTGTACTGACCAGCCCAGGCTACTGGACAGTTCTTCCATAGCCAATGTTGGCAGTCTATGCTCCCCACACATCCTGGGAAACCCCGAGCTGCAGTAATGGACATCATTGGCTTCAAGTCGTCTTGGGTTGGCTCTCGCAGATATTCAGATCCGAACAAGTCAACAGTTGATCTACAGAATGCTTTCAAAGAGATAAGAACTGAGTCCTCTGACATTTGCAAATACTAATAGAGAGGATCGGTAGCCAAGTCATATGCCAGCATTCTCAAGGCTGCCACAATTCGCTGTAGTGGATGAATTCCCGGTCTGTTTGTTCCATCCGATCGCCTCACAAACAATCCCGTCCCAATTATAACGTTGCAAATCCGATTAAACACTGCAGGAGGCATTCTAAAGCGTCTCTTAAAATATGCATAGTACCTTGGATGCTGAACTAGATAATCGGTGTTGAGCCTGAGCATTGCGGCATCGAATTTGCGGATAATGTTTCCCCTTCTGCCCGGTTTCGATCCAAGCTGTGTAGAGGAATTAATATGTGATAGGTAACATGCCGGTGGCGATAGGGTATGACATTTTTTCGTCGTCAGACGAATCTTCATCATCGGCCATCAAAATGTCGACACCTTCAGTCGTGGTGTCTGTGAGCCAAGCGAACGGCCTGATATAAAATGAGAACGAGTGCAGTGATGCGTAGAGATAAAACATCGATTTTATTTTAATGTTTACGAGTGGATAATTTCAATTGCTGAACACACTAAAAACATTACAAGTGGCTCAAGAAAATAGAAAATAGGTCCAAGGGTAGAGATGCTCTTATCGCTTGATTCCCTACAATTGTTTGTAATGTTGGGTTGATACTGTATCTGTTAGGATCGAAAAGTTCATCAAATGGTTTCTACGGTTTTCATTACAGGATTACACTACGTGTATACGCCTCGATCGGTTCGCTTCAATTCATGGAGAACTTTCTCAATGAAAAAAATTGCAGGATGCAAAAACACGTTATCGCTGATCGACGGGATTGGGGATGCTCGCATCCGATTCCACCTCCACCGTGTTTGTGCCTCGGCATGCAAGCTACATCATGTGATGAAGCTAACACCGCCGAGTGCAACAAACGTCCTGGTAATGAGATTTAACAAAGAACAGATGTAATATTACTCACGGTCAAACAACGTGCCGATGACAAGTGCGGTTCGACAGCAAGTGGCTCTTCCGTTACGCCTCGGAGGCCACGGATTCACACCCGTGGCAACGCTGAATCTAGCGTCGTATGCGGCCAACGTCATCGACTCCGAACAAGTGACATCCCCCGATGATCCTAGCGTAGCCCACCACCCTGCACAAAGCTATGCACATCCTGATACCCACCTTCTCGAGTTTTCCGACGACTCAACCCAAGCTTATCTGACGGACATGGTGGTCCCAAAAACGCTGAAAGCGGCCAATCTTGCAAACAAGCCAGATAATGCACACAGTATTTTGTATCGAGCCTGGTACAAGTCGGCAGCAAAGGTATTCTGGAAAGAAGACGAATGGGAGAGGTTCCCAAGCACTACGCTGCATACGAAAGCTGATATTCGGCGAAAGTTCAGGCGCCAGGCATACTTTGAGACGCCTGCTGCAGCCTTCTCACCGCACATCCGTCTGCGGTCAGCCGGACCTAGAATGATGCTACGCCGCCACCTGGGAGTTCACGTGTTTCACGACACTGTGCCGCTGCAATGCGCGGAGTGCAACAGGCCCATGGACAACCGAGGTGACCATGCAGCGGATTTTTGCAAAAAAGGGCTGGGATGGACTAACCGGCACAATGCCGTAGTGAAGGTATTTGGCCGACAAGTGATCAAAGCAGCAGGAGTCGGCGTCCAATATGAAGTGAAATACTTACTTCCCGGACTGAATGCACGGCCTGCAGACATTCTAGTGTACCCGAGGTCGGAAGAAATCAACACCTTGCCGCCCCCCCGGTGGCGTACGATGTCACAGTAACATCGCCATTCCAAGAGGGGTTCAAGTCCATTGGAGCGCGTGATGCGCGCACCGTTGCCAATACAGCGAAAAGGCGGAAAAATAGGGAGCTTTCCAGCAAAGTAGCAGCCGTCCGCGGTCAAGCCTTCCAAGGACGATTAAAACTGGGATGGAAGCTTGTGCCGCTAGCCTTCGACTCACTTGGATCGCCGTCTGCGACAATGTCGAAGGTAAGCGACGAATACGGGGCCGCTGTCGCAACTCGCAGCGGATGCTCTACGGGAGGAGTAAAGACTCGGCTTTATCAGCAGCTTAGTTATGCGATTTGGTCCACGTGTGCCGCGTCTGTATATGTCGCGCCCCACAACATGCATAGTTTAGCCACTCTATTCAAACTAATTGTATCAAGTTTGTTAGAGCACCCCCACCGGTTGCAGCAAATGATAAAAATAGATAATTTTAGGTTATTTAGTAATTTGACCTGGCGTCGTACCTTTCCCAGCGACAAATGGATAAATAGAATATTTACACTCGAGCTAAAATCGGGAGCTAGAAATGGCGAATATCGCCCCCGAAATACCCATTTAATAAACAGGAACAACTTAATGGCGTGATGTCATTGGATGACAACTCATTTTCCAGACAATTTTGACAAGCCTCTCTCTTGGCTTTTCGTCACGAATTCGTTTCACTCTCCCATTCGCCCAACTGGACTTCACCCTGCATATTATTTTCCCCGCCAATCAAATCCAAACAAAACGGTACAATGAGCTCCCCTCCCCGACCTCAGCAACCGCAATCTAGCGCCCCTCCGCACACATCCCCCCCGAAGCCACAGATGCGCTCACGAGGCTCAAACTATTCCTCACTTGAGGACTATGCGCTCGCTCGAACATGGCTGAAGGCGTCCGATAATCCTACCGTTGGATCTGAACACAAGAATTTGTCATTTTTTAAGATGGTGTCAGAGGTTTACAATAAGCTGAAAACTCCTACAACGGAAGAGTGATCCCTGGAATCCCTGAAGATTATTTGCAAGCTTATCAACAAATAATGCATCAAATTTACAGGATGTGTCAATAACATTCGTAGATCGAAACCAACTGGGTAAACTAAGATGACATTTACAAGATGGCCACAGCATTGTACAACATTGTGAAGATTCAGTCGGCTTCTGACAACTGCGGGAAGTCTTTTAAGTTTTTTTTTGGCATGCAATTTCTTAAAGGACCATCAATTTTTTTCTGGTGGTTGCGAGAGCTTTGTTCGTAACTCATGTGTTGGCACAAGTAATGCTGAAACCGGTGCTGTCGTACTTAGCGATGAGAGAGATGTACAGAACACTCAATCCGACAAGCGCTCTGATGATATTCCGATAGGTCACCGTAAAGCTAAGCAATTGCTATCGAAAGCGGCGTCAGCTAAAATGAAACTAAAATTGGCTTAGATTGCTATTGATCTGTAAGAGGCACCCAATGAATCTCTGGAACTTCACAATAAGATTATGCTTTTCTCTAATGCCACTGAAGAATGAAGCAGTGCTGAAACTATTGAATAATTTAATCTTCTTCCCGCTAAAGCTCTAGAAAACCCAAAAGAGCTTCTGCCAATTCAGATTCCGGAAATGCCACCAAATTCTGATACCGGAAATGCGACATTTTCCTGTTCATTCCTTCTTGTTTCTTCTATTGACGGAAAGGACTCCAACCACCAGTTGCAGGATGGATAGTCAGAGCACTAAATTTGGGGCATTGGGTAAGCTGTCATTCACAAGGAAGAACTCCCTTTCCGTTCCACAAATGGTCCATGACTAACTTACGAGTTTTGGCATATTCTATATCGCCCATGGTAAACGAATTTAGGTAACTCAAAGACGCAAGCGAGTCTGCAGGCAAAACAGTTCCATCGTGCAGTCGTTTTAAGGTGCCCCAAATGATAATAGCCTCCTCCCCGATTCAGACGTTATCAACAAAATCTTGTTCCTTAAACGCTCGCCCTTCCCTTTCTTATCGCTCCTCCACATCCATATTGTGAAGAATGATGCAGCATTTCACAATTTAACTCATGAAAGCCTTTGACAAGTATCTACTAGGACGGGAAATAATGTACCACTTTACTTGCAGAACTCCGAAAGCCCTTTCGACATCCTTTAGTGCCCCTTCCTGACCTCTCGATAACAGTTTCTCCTTTTCAGTAACGGGTTCCCCAATAGTGTGCAAGAGGCATGGCCTTCCTGGATAGATACCGTCAACCATCCAGTAGGGTACGTTTCGTTTCTGACTGCATATATTAAATTACATCAATGATGGATATGTTCCGTTTTTATATTGGTCAGAATGGGAGAGCAATCTAGAACGTTGATGTCATTGCAAGAGCCCTGCATGCCGAGAAAAGGATGTCAATTCCAAAGCGAATCGTCTGCAATAGCTTCTAGTGTTATAGCAGGTACTCTTTCTTTCCCTCCAAACTGACCGTGCCAGGCTGTGGGACATTTTTTCCAAATCCGTTTGCAACAATCCAAGCTCCGTAGCATTACAGAAAAACCACGTTTGTCTGATCTATGTAACAGTCGCTTTAAATCCTCTTTATTTGGAGCTCGTAAATACTCCTGCGAAAAGGAATCAACAAAAATACGAACAAACTGTTTAATGCAATCGTCTATTGTAGATGACCAAATGCGAAGATATTCGTCAACTGAATCTGAGGCACAACCATAAGCGATAACGCGCATAGCAGCAGTAGCTTTCTGAAATGCTGTCAGTCCGAGTTTACCTGTGCAATCGCGTCTTTTTGTAAAGTATGTATTGGCTTTGAGTACATAATAAATGCGGAGGAATAGCTTCCTCGAAATTCGAAAACGACGTGTAAAGAGAATATCGTTGTAGACAGGACTTGCACTGAAATAGTCCTCATAAAGGCACTGCGCATCTTGACGGCGATTACAGTCAATATTTGGCGCTCTACCAGGCCTGGAGCCTCCCTTCTTTGATGGCTCCTCATCGCTGTCCGCACTCAGATATTCAATTGTGTCAAAGAGATCGTCGGAGGTCAGTTCTTCAATAACTCGATTCTGTTTGGCGGAAGGGAAATAAGAGTGTTGCATGCGGTGAAGGTATGAATGAGTAGGAGGGCCTTTCTAAGTGCGCTGAACTTAACCGGTGTGAAAACACGTCCAGGGTCAAGTAAGCAAATATTCATTTTTTTAGCTGGCCAACCAGAAATGCCCACGTTGAAAAAAATTTTGATCATTGGCTCAACGGGTGGGGATGCTCTTACAGTGGGGTATTCGAGACTTTGCATGTTGCACCTGCATATGTCTGTGGTAAAGTAAGCCTTCCCGTGTATAGGACTAGGAACTAACCATGGACTAGCGTACTGTACTGTACAGTAGAATTCATGTTGCAATTACAGTACTTCCGTAAGCAAAAGCCTTGCTGTAAGTCAATACCTGCAGTAATGCAGTACAGTACTTTGCAATTCTGTGAACAATCTGATTATTGTACAGTACTGTACTACCGTACTGTATGTTCCTCTTGATATTACATAAGACCGACAATCCTTCAGTTCAGACGAGTTGTGAGTTTCGGGAACAGTGACCCATCCCTTCCACTTTGCAACCCCCAATGTTTGACCAACCTCGTCTGTCTATTCTTGCGACCCGCCATCGTTCAGTGAACCTGTTTTCAGCAACGGCCGTCTTCGCCATGGGAAGAAGGTCCCGCGCTGCACGGGCCGGTACCCCCCACACAAACTCTGAAGACAAGGAACTTGATAGAGGCTTTCTCCCGTCTTCTTGAATCCAGTGGCCTTACTATTCGTGATGTAAGCAACGATGGCAACTGCTTCTTCCGAGCCGTCTCTGATCAATTGTATGGGACGGAAACCTACCACATGAAACTTCGCGAAAGAGCTTGTAATTACCTTTTGTCTCATAAGGAACACTATCGTTTCTTCGTAGATGACGAACAAAGTTTCGAGGACTACGTTTCTGAGATGCGCAAAGATGGAATTTGGGCTGACAACCTTGAACTGCAGGCTATATCTATGGCATGCAATGTCAACATTCGTGTCCACCAAAGCGGCAAACCTTCCTACGACATACGCAACCATCCGGATAAGAATGCTAATGCTATACATATCTCTTACCATTTTGGTGAACATTATGCCTCCGTGCGACCTATTTCAGAGGCAAATGCACGTACACCCGCACAGCACGAGCCCTCCCAGTTCCGGACGAGTTCCGAAAGCTCAAGACACGAGGACCGCTCGCCGCAACGTGAGCGTGCTCGTAGACGTCCGCGCCATCGAAACACACCCGAGGGTGACGACATCCAGGCACTTTGGAGAGATGCTCATAAAGGGCATCGCGAGTTGTGTGCCTTGGTGGAAAGAACTCGACGTGCAGCGAAAGCCATTCGACAGATAGAGGGTAATTCTCACGAGATAGAAGGGAAGAGGGTTATTGCGACACAGATTGAGAGCAATATGTCACTCGCACGCGCCAGCCTCGAAAAGATGGGTGCCGACATTGACAATGGGAAAGCAACTCATCGCGTTCGTTTACGGAAAGCAGAACAGGAACGGCTTGAAAGGCGCCTTGCTTCCAATCCTTCTGAGAGCGATGGATTCTCGTCTTACAGTGAGGATGACTTTGAGAGTGATGGCCATTACAAAAGGGTAGTTCGGAGGAGAACCGATACAATATTTGCAAGCCTCGACAAAATAGAAAATGCTGTGAACCTTGCCTTGCAAAATGTGACGGCTTTAGCAGCTGAGGTCTCCAGTCCAGCCACTAAATCTAGTGGGCCCACCAAGCATCAGCGAGGAGGGAGGAAGAAAGCACAGGAAGCGAAGAAGCGGGAACGGAAAGAGCGTCGCAGGAAAGAACAGGAGCAACTGGCTCGGCGAGTGGAAAAGATCGAGTTATCCCCCGGTGCGAGCTGAACGACCTTGACATCTCTATTTAAGACCGCCCTGGCCATCAGCAAATACCTGCAATAGTTAGGTGAAGGCCGTCTTCGACTTTTCCGGACATATCAACTAGTGCCCACACGATAGTGAAGCACAGGGAATTCCAGCCCCTGGCGAGTTTACTTATTGCTTAAGACTTATTCTTGGTTCTACTCATCCCAGTCCTCAATTTCCTCCATTTCATCATCACTGTCGCAGTTCACCTGAACTGGACTTTGCAGAGGAAATTTACTTGTGGCCAATGTCATTTCTTGTGTCGTTTCCTCAATGTCAATCATTGCGAGATCTGCACTGTTAGGACCACCAACATCTTCGTCATGATTGGGGCAATCTGCGGTGAGACCAAAACCCTTCAGGGGTACGCCAGTGATACTCCTCGCAAAGGAGGCCACTTCGCAATTTAGAGAAGTTGTGGGAACAGCAGGTGACAGAACATGGCAAAGACGGCGGATAACGTCCTGTGCATATTCCTTCCCTTCTTGAGTAACGTTGTACGATCTGGACCCCGAATTGGTCGCCATCCAGATCGAACAGCATTGCGATTGTGAATCAAAAAGCTTCTCGTCGCAACCGATGCAGCACAGTCGCCAAGGTTAGTGCGTGCGAGATCATCTTGCATCCATGGAAGCAGACAATCTGCTTCGCACAGGGACCATAATGCAGGCACGACATCATTAATGCTCCCGAAAAAGGGTGGGTAATTGTGATGGAGGAATGCGAGGAAAGAGGACGGTTCGGCCCTGGTGTGCTCGATGATATCTTCAGGTACATACTTAGAAGAACCATCCTTTCCTCTCTTGTTGTTAAGAACCTTCGATACAGCGTGGTACGTACCGAGGCTAGTGTCCTGGCCAACACGGTTCAGTGCCGCAGATTGCTTCAGTGCAGATGAGGAGGATCTCAGTCTCTTCCTGCGGCGTCGACCACTTGCGTGTTCTGATTTCGTTGCGAGTTTGAGGTAAACTTCGCGTCTAGAGTAAGGGAAAATTGCAGAGCGTTTAGAGCAGCGCGAATATCACCCATGCTTGAGACAATCATACCGTCCAAGCTGTCATGGGGACAGGTTGTTCCTTCCTTTCCCAAAACATCGCGCATACGGCGTCTCATCATGCTCTCTGTCACCGCAGGAACACGGATTGTTTCGAGAAAAGGTGATGTTAGCAGTTGTGCGCCAAGAAGGGACCTTGCTGTGCGTGCCACCCCTCTCGGAATCTGAAATGACTATCACAATGGGGCATGGTGCAAATCGAGCGGCATCATAAAGAAGGTTCTGGACAGAAGTCCTTCTCTCAAGAGAGTCTGTTGTGCCTATTGGCAAGTCTTTAACCAGGAGAAGCTTATGTCCAAAAGCAGCTGCAGGACTGCTTGTTTCATCTTGCTCGCATTGTAAAGTTTGATAACGGTGTCCAATAATGAAGGACTCAAAATCTTCCAGCAGATTCACGGTAATGTAGCGCTGTCCCGTTGTGGGAGCATTCCAGTTCACCACAGAGCATTGCAGTTCTGTTGCTGCTGCTCTCAGCGCTGACGTCTTGCCGCAACCAGGAGGCCCAGCCAAAATCAACATGTGAGGACGAGATCTTTGAAGCGCAGCTCGCAACCATTCTGAAATCTCTTTTGATTTTCTTATTGAAGTGATAAGACCAGTCTGGTACGAAATATCTGAATACTTGTCGACCCATGTCCGGTTGTCTGATTGATGGGGCGTATAAACGGTTGATGCAATCTTCGAAATTAAGCTGGATTGTTGCGATGCGCATGTTTCAGTTACGGGGTTCGAGTCAAAGTCTGAGTCACTGGATTGAATGGCATCAGCATCGGCGACTTTTTGGCGGAACTTTCTTCATCCGAAAATTGAGACGGTATTCGACGGCGTCTCCGAGGGCGCTTCCTTCGATTGGTATCGACCATGTGTTCTCTTGTGAGTTGGTTATGCACATGAGCTGGCGTGCGTAGGCTTTCCTTGCAAGGGAGCAGACGTTTAGCAACTAAACCTAACCCTTGGTATCAGCACTGAGGACGAACTCTTGAACCCGCAGAACATTTGTAGTTGTAGTACTTCCGTTTGTTTTTCCTTGAAAACAAAATTCGATGGATCAAATTCGATAGGCCCGTTTGCTTCGCTACAGATTATTCGTGTATCTACAGTACTGTATTGTACTGTACAGTACGCTGTATCGCACTTTACTGTACCGTACTGTGTTTGCATGAGGTGCATTATGTACCAACCCGTCCTTGACAGTACTGTACAGTTCAGTACTGTACTCAGTTCAGTACAGTACAGCAAGAGCATCCCTACTGCTTGTCTAAAATCCAAATCCAACGGTTTTTAGATTTGGATGTCAAGAAGTCCGACGTACTCATGAAAATAGATTCTGAAGTCAATCAACTTCTTAGATTTTGGATTCCGAGTTTGCCATATCGCGATCCAAATGTCCCAGTTTGGATCGCGATTTTAGATTGCGAAATGCAACCATTTGACCAATCAGATAACAAATCCTTATGATCGCACTGCTGTATACAATATGTATCTCGCCGATAAGGCCATCCGTTTACAATCGATCATAAACTCACCCAGATGATCAGCATTACATACAGCTGCAATAAAGTTTCGACGAGTCAACACATTACTTCAATATCCCATTCATACCACTTCAAACCCACTGCTGGCGATGGCACCATCTCGTTCTGAACAATACAGTGCCCTCCTACAAGCACATAAAAGCAAAGAGTGAATGTCTAAAGTTCGAGAGCATCATGGGCCCAATTCATCGGAAGAGACCAACTGGATCTCCATCACAAAGTGGCATTATCATAGCAGCGACAGCCGTATACAAACGAGATACTACTATTTCTGGTACATATGTATACCTGCGCTATCCTTCATTGGACTCAGGTACTGAGTCTTTTTTTCTTGATTATCTTGCATATTTGCGAACGAAACAGTCATTGTCACTCATATATGGATCAAAAGATCAAAAAGGGTACTCATTTTCTGAGACTCAGCAAGTTGTAAACGCTGATAATGTTTCAGCAGGGACCCATCTACATCGTCACCATCTCGAATGTACGATCTGTACTGTTGCCTGAGACTTCATGGGATAGACAACGGCCTACAGGATCGAAGATATTTAAAGAACTGAAAAATCAGGTTAAGGCTTTAAAAGGGAGCTCAAATGGCATCGAAAAATGGAAGATGCATCTCGGAGCGGACTATAATTGCGCAGAATATTTTTGAGCTGTAGCAAATGAATTACATGCTTAAGCTGTTTTCTACTACAGAGACATGCCCCATCTTGAAAGACAGGCACTTAAGAGCATTTCAGCTCGAAGCTTGAAACGAAATAGAAAGTAGGAATCACGTTCGGTATGCAAATTTTATTACAGCAGAGTTTTATGATCGTTTTTAACATCCCCCGCCATAGAAAGCGGAAAGGGTACTGCTAAGCCGAAAAATGTGAATGCTGCTTAAGCCAATAGCCAATCAAGTACATTTGGTGATAATGAGAGCAAATGTATCAGGTTTATGGGATCCGTTTTGAATTAAGGACTTAATTGTGGAGCTGTATAGTGCCAATTTTGGTAAAGAAGAAATTTCGAAACTTTTTGCTTCAAAAAAGAGAAGGAGGATCACTACCAACATTTTACTTGTCTTTAGATCTTTGTACTTCGGACTGATTGAAATGACAGTACTGCCCCACTGAAAATCTACAAGAGACTGTGTTAGTTGCCTATGCAAGCTTTGGATTTTTTGTACCATCAGCGACGGTGTCTTGGTTTATACTCCACGCTTAGCAGTGCTTTGAGAGTAGAACATGAAAATATCAGTCTCTTCTGAAATCTCGTAAAACATTGTTGAATACCCAGCAGAGCCATCTCCTTGATAGTATCGAGTCCTAGATTCAACAACTATGTTGTGCAAAATAATGGCGGCCTTTGCAATATATCGCATTCTTTCTACCGACCGCAGCTCAGTTGCCATAAAGAGAATAATGAAGCGCCTAAATACCACGCTCACATACGTCGTACTCACTTGCGAACTGCTTCCTGTCTTTTCTAGAAGAGAAAAGCTCTCTCGGTGACAGCATACGTGAGAGAATTAATAAATATTTTCCATGGTGGATTAATTCCATCAGTTAAGTAATAGAGCCATTTGAAGACTTTTTTTTTGAAGAGTAACTTGCATCAGATGGGGGACATACACCTGCTAGAATATCAGCAAAATGATTTCTTACTTTGAGTATATTGAGAACTTTCATTGCGCCTGGATCCCGAACTGAAATGACCAAACCCATAAATCTAAGGAGCAGATAATTTTCATTCTCAAACACGGCGTCCCGTCCTTCCTTTTCATAATCCCTTGTAAAGCAGTAGTGCAGTTTTCCCACGACCAGCTGGCGGAATCTAAGAAGCTTATACAACCAGTGAAACCGATACTCGCAAACTGGCGCTCAATTCTTTGTAAGTGATTCATTGTTGGCGATCGTAAGTAATCATATCCGAGCGAATCTGAAACAGCTTTAAAAACCTCCCTGACGCATACTGTAGCTGTGATTTCAGATACGTCAAACATATCGTCCACAATGTCCGCTGGTAGAGCATAGGCAGGAGTGCGGAGAGCAAATATAACCTTTAGCAAGAGAGGGATTCCCATTCTAGTGGTTGCGTCAGGCCGGATTTCTTGGCGAGAATAGTCAGAATGAAGTACAACTGTTGGTCAAAAACGACTGAAAACATCTCTCTGCATTTTAAAGCGACGCTCAAACACGTGATAAGGTTGCTTAGGACCTTTATGGTTTGTCCCGGTCTTAATTCATCCTGTGGCCAAAAATACTTTCGCATCTAATGCATCTGAGCGCCAGCATAATCGAGCCGGATGATTGCAGATTTGCCAGGGACTGAGCCGCTTACCATAGATTTCTGTGATACAAGAAGCGCGATAATTGTCACTTGCACCAAGAATGACGCAGTCAATGGGTTGAAGTCGTTAGATTCGACATCATCCAAAAAAATTCTTTTCTTTTTCCACTGCGCGGAAGGTTGCAGTGGTTCTTTTTTGGTGGAGTGGAGATTTGATGGACTTGCGGGATATGGTGTTATGTGTGGCAGGGGTAGTAAATCGTAATGTGAATAGGCTGAGAGGGGTAAGGGGTCGATGATTGTGAGGCAACGGGGAGTGGAGTTTTCTGGATAAGATTAAGCCGGAGATCTTGTGAGGAGAGGTGATGAGGAGGATGTGGGCGGATGCAAGAGTGTAGCAGAGGGCAGAAAACTGGCGAGGTCTCAGAGTTCCCAGGGGCGGGTAGGACGTTGGTATGAGGCTGCGGGGATCTGGAGATCTAGGGTTAGTGGAGCTACGGGTTTGTGTGGGGTTTCAGTGCCCTGTATCTGAGTTGGAATTCGCACCGGTACGTGAAATAGAAATCCCACTGCCCACGTTGAATATCGACGTTGGAGCGTGGTTCAAGCAATTATACCCCAATGACATTCTGTAAATTGTTCTTTCTTTAGACTTGGATTCCGCAAGGGGTAGGGATGCTCTAATAGTACTAAGGTCAGTCTGTGATCCATCCGATTAGATCTTAATCTCAATAGGCGGCTAGGCAGTGTACACTCGAAATGACAAAAGAGTAGAACTATTGTTGTTTTATACCGTATTCCGCGCTCAAAATACCCTCTGAACAAGGGGTAATGCGATAATGACAAAAAAGGAACAGAAAAGTGTATAACGTCGAGAGTATTCCTCCGACTGCATGTGTCAATCAACAGAGTACAATGTAAAGTACACCACGCACTGTAATACCGTACTTTACTGTGCTTTAGTTGTCGCAAAATGCAGGGTTTAGGGTAGAAAAAGAAGAAGGGCGGCGTTAGCGGCGAGTCTGAAAAACGTTAGACGTTTTTGCTAGTTTGAAAAAGTTGAGTAGGTTAATAACCAAATTTGCGATGCTCTTTTTTACTTCAGTGCCAAGGGTAGATAGGCCTTTTATTGGTAGTGGATGCCGTCAACTATCTCCAACACATCTACTACTTGCTTAAAAATTCCCTAGCGGATAGTCCTGTGTACGGTCCTAGTGATCCTTACACTACTACGGTCCTAGCAGGCATCGCTAACAGTACAATAGGATAGAGAAATATATAGACAACGTAGGATAGAAATAGTAGTAAGGGCAAATAGCTACACTACAGAACTGTAAAAAGTAAATATATAGGTTTTATATATCCTGTATTTCTATACTACCCTTTTTGCCCTGATCTATTGTTTTCTCCCTCCTTAGTCACGAATTACCCATAGTTGAATAGGTAGATCACACTTACTTGTTGTGATGATGTAATTCAGTGCATCACACTTTGTAATCTTCGTGAAGGCGTCCGAGAGGTTGTCCGCAGTCCGTACAAGTCCAACATTGTATATTTCCTCTTTTGCATATGCATCTCTTACAGAGCTAACATCAATCATGGGGCGTTTTTCCAAAGTATAGGAACACTTGGTGTAAGATCAAATAGATTTTTGGAGTCCGTAAACATTGAGAGTGTAATTTTGATTCTAAGCAAGGATTCAAAGTCTTGCTTAATCATGTAACCAATATCGAAGGAATCAGTGAAACAAAATTCGGCGCCTAGTACAGATCTAGTTAATCTGCGACTTTTGTGACCAGTATAACTCAGCACATTAAGGGTCCCGGGCTTTTCAGTGAGCAAAACAATGTATGTAAGTTGAGGAGTATTGTTCTCGTTGTTTGCAAATGAGGAGTAAGAATATACTTTCAACCTTATGGAGTTTTTATCCAACTTTTAATACTTAGGCGAATAACTAGGGTTGTTCTTCACATGCTTTACAACTTTTTTCAACTGCTTTACTGCTTTCACTGAGAATCTGGTTTCAGTCATTTGCGCGGCCATATTCATGGCACAGCTTATTTCAAGCTCTCTATGTGTTAACCAAGCCAATCTATGCCTCAAAGATATGAATTCAGAAAAAGAGGCATTCATCTGCAGAATTAATAACTTCTTAACATACTTTTCCTGGCTTAACTCAAATCCATAATCAGTTCTCTTTACTATGACGCCTGCAAATAAAGTGTCATCGAGCTCCCTCTCTCTCGATTCAAACTTATCAAGAGTTTTGGGACACTTAACGAATTCATTGTTGCCACAAAGTAGAGAAACGTCCACATACGTTTCAACTAATCCCTGAAGTTCTCCGTTTGGATGCTTTGAGAAGAGTGGGAGATCTCCATCTGTTGGCGTCATACTGAGATCTTTCTTCAGGTGTGAATTCATAGTGCGATTCCAATAGTCTCCTGAATCGGATAATCTGTTAAGAGTTTCAGTAACGCGAGTAATTGGTTCTCAGGTAATCCAAAGTCTTTGGTTGCTCTAAGGTAAACTTTGCGCATCAGATTTTGAGCCGACTGTAAATACGCTTGTTTAACATATTGAGACCAAATCCTGAAATCTTGTATTGCATCAATTGCAACCAGCGTGCGTGTGGAACGCGGCGTATAGTCGTGGTGTCATGTACGAGATAGTTCTTTTCTTTGTCCTTATGACCTTGCACTACAAACCGTGCTTTGTATATCTCTTTGTCAGTGTTCATATTTTTGATTGACAGAACGAATCTTCCAGAGAGGATATTAGCATTCTTTGTTATGTCGTCTCTAGGACTATTTTCAGGTATTTCTCTCAACGAGTCCTTCTATTTCTTTCTCTTTCGCTTTAGAAATTCAGCCGACTTGGATCTAGGATCTCATGAGTGTAAAACTTCATTGAGATTGACGTCAATGAGTTGAAGAGTTTTGGAGTATACTATTTAATTGATGAATTCAAAGCTTCGACTAGTGTTTCAACTTGATCATCAAAATATGGCTCTACTTGAGAGCGTGAATGCTGCAGTTTCTCATCATTTCTGCGAATAACGACTTGTCTGTCATTAATTTTCGTGATTTTATAGGGTCCTGTCCTCTTTAGGTTTGTATTTTGCATGATACACTAGAACTTTACTTCCAATGTTAGGTTCATGGTGAGCGGTATTTGGAAGCTGCAAATTCTGAGCGGATCTGAGTCTGAGTTCTGAAGTGATAGTTTCCATCCAGCTCTTGCCATTTGGAGCGCTCTCATTCGTTCCGTTTGATTCTGAAGTTTGCTGTTCATGGCCGGAAACCTCGGGAAAACCCCAAAGACGAGTAAAGATGGAACCAGTCCTTCTGGTTCTTATTATCATTCATAGCCTTAACGGAGAGACGTAGAGCGAGTTCCATTTCAACGTCAGGCTCTTAACGGCAAGGCCTGTATTAAAAAATGGGTAACAGATCATGGTAAAGCTCACTAAAACCAATAGAATTATGACTTTCAGCTCCAGATAGGCTGAGTTTGATTCCATTCGATTTTATCAGATTTTTGCACGCGTTGGAAACTAATTGGCAACCTTGTCCTCTTTCATTCTATAAGTAAATCCATTTTAAATTGTCCAGCACTCAAGAAAAGAGTTCCAAATAGATTCCGAAATTTTACTGTGCATGAATACAGCATTACCGAAATGGTTTGCGCATCCACAATATGAAGTTCAGGATTTTGTCAAGAAACATAATATCAAGAGCTAACTCTTGATTGTATATGGTTACATTGGACGTACTAACCTGGAATGATCTGAGTTTCGGCTCAAATTGCTGCCATGTGCGGTACTGTTTGGATTTCTCGAATCGTATCTCGCGTCTCAAGCATTGCTTCCTCTGGTCCAGCTCTGCCTATCATATTGTATAGATTTGAAGCAGATGGATGGAAAACGTGTAAATAGAGGCGCTCTAATTGAGAATTTGTGAACAGGATCTCAGAAAAATCCCACACGACGTAAAGATGACCGTGTTTGCTTCTTATTGGCATACCCCGTCCATGTCTTTTGGACAAAAGTAGGCTGTCAACGTTGTCTGAAAAAAGTCTACATTTGTCTAAAGCTTCCAGGCCAATCAAGAATGGAATATTGGCATGAACTACACCGACTTGGAGCAGGATAAAAGCACCAGAAGTCGTTGGAATACGAATCGGAATCTGTGCAATGCTTGGATAGATTCTACCACCAAACTTGCAAGCAGTTTTCAAGTGCTTATGTTTTATCTAAATCACAAAATAGCCTTTGCTTGTGATTTTCAATCACTGATTTTTGAGCACCAGTGTCTATACGAATTAAGTGGAATTTCTCTGAATTGGAGTGTTTTGGCAATTTTCTGCCTTTGAAAGTTAAAATCCCATGTATCTTTACGTGTTCAGCCACCATTGTACTTTGCTTCCGTGGAAGAGAGACAAGTTTTACGTTATAGATGGTAGGCTTGTCGCGTTCTCTTACAGTTCGCCTTTCGATAGGAGCACGTCAGCTTGTTTGAGTACCCTTAGTTACAAATCCTAGTCATCCAAAAACTGTTAGTCCTTAACTGAAATTTGTGAAAAAAATTTTCACGTATATACGTTGATTCATCGTTATCCATATTTCCATTTTCAGTTTCTTCAATGTCTTCATCAATGTTGACGTCTCAATAGAAATCTTGAGCAGGCAGTATTTCTTCATCAACTGATTGATCATCATGATCCAATCCCTGACAGAGCTTAAAAAGTACACATTTCGTGGCGTTGGCCGGATTTCTCTGATAGTATCGAACCTTCCGAGCGACATTCTCAGCCATTGATTGGCGACCTTGAGAAAGAATATGGCCCTTTTTATTACAACCCCAACAAACTATATCATCACGAGGTTTGTTTTCATCATGTGTCAGCGTCGTTGCTTCATAAGTTACCATCGTGACATTGACTTTGGTAGAACGCGGTCAAGGGCGTATTGTGGTCGTCCAGTATACAATGTATCAGCAAGGCGGCTACGTAGTGTAGGGTCTGCATCTGAGATCGATGTCATACGTAGGTTCCTTTGATCTCTCATTCGTCCAACTTTCTCCTCTTGCTCGAACTAGCGACAGAAGTAAGCTGACTGTAAATGACTGATAACTTAAGTCACCAGAATTTGCTCTGCTGAAGTAACAAGGGCCAGGAGAATCCAATAAGGCGGACTGAAGATACTCAATCTTGTGCCTTTCTTAAGTAATGAGGTGGTGCTTAGGGAGTGAGCTTAGAGATTTCCGCGTGGACTTTCTCGATAGCATCATTTACAGTAAATGGGAGAAATATACTGGCTGACGCGATGTTTCGAAGACTCGCAGCAATTCTGTTTTGCGTTGAGACTGAGTTATATTCATTTCCAGAGCTTTTAGATCTTGAGAGTAATGCTCATACACACCTTCAACATTCGTCATGTAGAATCTTTTCGCATTACCTGTAAGGAGATGGTGGAGATACTTTAGCTTTTGTTAGTCATTGAGCATATAATCTTGGCAGAGATACTTGTATCAGCTATGAACTCGTTCCAACATTCGGCTAGGCTTCCAGAAATTTCCTATTTTCTTCCTGAAGCGCATAAACATGTAGTGTGAGACCTTGTCTTCGATGGTTCCGGGGTTGGTTGGACACTAGGGTGGAACGTATGGGTTTGGGGCGAGTCTAATCGGTGATCCGGTCGGTGACGCAAGAGTGTTGAAATATGCATCAATTTGGTTTAATGCTTTGCTGAGGTCACCATTACGGAGAATAGTTGACGAAAACGTCTTTGAAAGGATTGCATATTGCAGCGGACAATTTGCACATTACGTTCCGCGAGAAATACAATCAATTGCGAATGATCGATGGATTGCTCAGAATATGTCCCGAGAAAAGCATGGGGATGGGGAAGTCCTCAAGCAACCGAGACCTTAATTCATCGCAGGAGAGGGAACCATCCTCAACATACATTTGACGCAGTCCACCAGAGACTGCTGAAACTCTGTGGTCTGTCTAATACCTTGGCCGAAAACCATATCAATATACCCTTTTGCAAGTGCAAAATAATGGTGCTTAAATTATTCGACATTGTGGACCTTTTAGTCGTTTTTTGGATTACAAGTGGCTCTAAAAACGCGGAAATAGGGAGAAAATTTATTTTTTCACTATCAAATAGCGAATAGACTTACTTCTTGAATTACTCGAAAACGTTAAATCCTGGTTTTCGCGAAAATTCAAGGTTCAGAGTAGAACAAGCTGACGGGCGGTGTTATCGGCGAGTCTTAAAAAACGTTAGACGTTGTTGTTAGTGGAGAAAATGTGAGTAGGTTGATAATAAATTGTTGATGCTCTCTTTTACTTCAGTACCCAAGGCGACTAGGATTTTATAGGTAGTAGAAGCCGTTGACTATCTCTAGCACATTTACTAACTGCTTACTAAATTCACTGACGGATAGTCCTGCGGACGGTCCTAGTGACCCTTACACTACAACGGTCCTAACAGGTATGGCTAACAGTACAACAAAATAGAGCGAATATAGACTACGCAGGATAGAAATAGTAGTAAGGGTAAAAAACTACACTATAGAACTGTAAAAAATACATACTGTACATACATAGATTTTATGTATCTTTTATTTCGACAGTACTGTACACAGGGTTGTGCAAAAACGCCAACGCCGTTTAACGGCATTAGCTGTGCTGGGTGCGTGCGTTTTACTTAATTACAGCACTGTCCTCGCCTGTATTAAGATCGCACACCTACCTGAACAGCTTTATCATTCTAGAGATGTACCACCACGTTGAATATCGGTCGCCACATCGCTTAGGCGCCTACCTCAGTCCTTTGTACGAATAAATCAACCAAAAGTTTTTTTAAGTAAGCGCTCTGATTTACTGCGTCGATCGCCACCGATCAGAGCGCTTTGAGCCGAGACCGGGTCTCACAAAAATCCGGATTTGAGGCTCGTGCTCTCTACTCTTTTCCCTAATCTTCTTCTTGCACTTCTTTCTTTCCCATCTGCACTTCTCTTTAAAAACCTCTCAACTTCGCGCCTTTGATGACATAACAAATCTACCTTAAGCGTTTCAATATGTCACAAACATCAGTCGCGTCTAACCGGTTAAAGAAGTGCAAGATCGTCCGAATGATCACATCCGCATCGATCAAAGTAACTTTACCGAAGAGTTACTACAACCCGCGAAGTCTACCCTGGAGTACTTTTCAATCGATAACGAGGACGACGAAACATCTTGGCCTGTGAGCATTTGGGATGCCCCGGAAAGCGAAAGAGTGGCCGAATCTCTCCGGGATCTATTCCCACTCAGCACGGTATGTTCGGCGAACTGTTCTGTAGGTTTTCCATTTTCCCGTTCCGTGTTCTTCTTTCGGTCGAAGAGCTATTCCCGTTGGACAAGGTACCGAACGAATTTACGAATGGACTTTTTCTGTCGTCATCAGAATAGAATGGAAAGCTCATTTCAATCATAGCATGGCTATCTTATTTCATCGGTTGTGAGGTCGAATTCGCTCTCTGTCTGTTATTTTCAAATACGAAGATATGAAAAACCGCCCCTTTGACCCACACTGATGTAATCCGCAAGGAATTTTCAGTCCAAGTGAGTCCAACAAGAGGCCTAAACCGCCGTAAATTGCTATGCCTCACGCCGATCCCCTATCTTCAGCTAGAAACGGTCATATGGTCAGCTGCAATCCACGTCCACCCCTTCCTGTTACGTGTCTTCCCGCGATCCCGCTGCCGACGTTCAGAAACAACGGACGTACGGCCGAATTTTCTCAAGTTCTCCACCAGTAGCGCAAGCTTCCGGAACCCTACAGCCTCAGAATCGCATGGAAAATGGCGAAGACGACGCTCGTAAGGCCATTACATCTAACAAATGTTCAAGCGACATGAAATTGTCCGCAATATATCGCAAGACATTCATGAAACCCTCAAGCTGTACGGAATTCCCGCCAGTATGGCTTTTTCTTCGGGCAGAAGGCTGAATTATTCATCCACTGCTTTGACGGCGCAGATCGAAAGGTCTTCTTCGAAAAAAAGTAGCCAATCCATGTTGCACCGTAAGAAAGATGCCGACTTACTAAACGAATACGTTAGTGACGAAAGTAAACTTCAATTCAAGGGTATTTAGAGACTCTTCGCCTTGTCAACTTCATGGAGGAAGTAGATTGGAGATGTACCCTAGGATTGACAAATTTGGTCGAGCACATCAATGACCTGGTAGCGCAGTGTCCTCGCGATTTCGCGCAATGGCCACAAGATCGAATGCCTTCGAAAGTGTAGGAAAACACATTGACCACTAAGCCACATGCGCTGGCATGTCAAGTGGTGCACTGAGTGAACAAAGCCCATTTCAACACCCCCCCTCAATCAGGGGACCACAGGGTGCTGTAAGGATTCAGACATCTTACACCTCATTCCTATCACCTATAGGACAGTAAGCAATGCCGAAAAACACACAAATTAAATTTTCACCAATGCAACCACTTGCGGGGCTCGAACCCGCGATGATACCATGTAGGAAAACACATGACCACTAAGCCACATGCGCTGCATGTCAAGTGGTGCACTGAGTGAATACACAGCCCATTTCAACAGAAAGGCAGTCACGGAGGTCCCATCGCTGCACGTGGCCGACGTGGACCAGGTTAGCACCTAGCTAGCAATATAGTCGGATCCTGAGCGGACACCCGTTTTACTGATGCCGTAAAGTTACTCCAAAAAATCTTGGTCCCATATTCCGATTGAAAGCATCACCTCGCGAGATAATCTTACAACAAGTTCGCAACTAATTTGCATGAATCCATCCAGAATATTAGTCAACTCGAGCTTCCCACCGGCACACAAGATACAGGAGCCTATATCATGACAGGCATAGTTGCGGGAAGATAAGGACAGCTACATATCTCACACGCTATGGTCAAATCCCCCGTCTAAGTCACTATCATCCTCACCGCTCCAAGAGTTCCCAACAGAAGCACAATTGGGACATCATGCTGGACGAGGACCGCACCTGAAATCTACTACCTCCACAGCCAACAGCAGTCGCGCTACGGTGATTTCTATAAATTCGGAGCTCAAGGCTTTAATACAAAGTATTGATGTGCGCAAGGTGTAGTCACAGAATTTGTAAGGAATTGTTTGCAGCGGGGAGTCCTCAGTGCACATTCTCGCAGATTTCGTCAAGGGTGAGGAAGACGTGGAAACGCTGAAGCAATGGATGATGCAGAGGCTGAAATTCAATTTACATGAGAGAACACAGTACTAAACGCTCTAGACCAGCTCTTGTCTGATGAAGGAGGCGAATGTATCGATAGTTTCGACGTCTCCCCACACATGTGTAAAGAAGGGCACGAAGATGTCGATAGTTTCGGATGTCTCCACACAGTTCGTGGAGTCTCACGAGTGGGTGGAATAATCGGGCCAAATCGTCACAAAATATGTAGCAGCTGCCTTGTGTTCAAACGAGCCCCATATACTATTGCCTCCGACTGAGGTCACCACGGATACGGAGATTAACCCCTCTCTGACTGGTTATTCAGAAGAAGACTCGCATATCTTCACAATGGACACCTCAGTTGGAGAACTGAGTAAAGAAGTCCGAAGTAGCCGCCCTCTTGGCTTTGTAGCTGACATTGGTGCCCCAAAATCTGTCCTCGGTCTCAAGGAACTGAATCGGATACTGAATGTTTTCGGTATCCATAAACGGAAGACAATCCCTTCCCAGAACATATTAAGCTTCACCAAAACTCGTATCAATCATTGGATGCATATCATTGCCTTCACAGACCCCGCATAGTGCGCGTGTAGCGTCCTAGTCAACATGGACATCGTTGATGCCGACATTCCAGCATTTCTGGGCACAGACTTCATGAAAAGGAGTCCTTGACTCCTTGTACTGTCTCTTATCGTTCTTACATCGCACAACACATAAGCATAACGCATACCATTGCTGATGTTCGGGTTGCGTACATGGACCATTGGGCTATTCCTACGACAAGATCCGCGGAAATCACCTCTATATCCCCTTTAGGTCCTATATCCGAGTCAACTTCACCAAAACGCAACTTACACGGCAACACAGTTCTTCCACCTCATTTCTAAGAAATTGCTCAATTTATCTCTTGCTCATGCCCTGAAGAAGCGACTCCCGAAACAATAAGGAAAATTAAAGAGATATCGAAAGACTGCGACCCATTCCAAAGGATTCAGCATTTATCCACTCGTTCCGCGTCTCTTTTGGCACTGAAGACGCCAGGTTCAACGAGAGAATCCTGTTGGACATCATGTGCATTGATGTAGATCCGGTGCTTCATATTTTTGACGAAGGTACTCACTTCAGCGCAGCCCCATTCCTCTCCAATGTGTCAACGGAACGTATCAGGCAGAATATCATCAACTTTCAGGAGATCATCCATACTGGGCTACCAAAAAAGATTCTCATCGACAGAAGCTCTGCATTTGGCCCGAATTTCATCCATCTCGCAACGATTGCGGACGTTGAAGTCAGCCGCACAGGCGTCGGAGCTCACTCCAGCCTCTGCATCGGGAAACTGTACCACGATACGCTTTCCACGACGTTCCGTAAGCCTATGAAACAGAACCCAAAGGTCAGCGAGGGTCTGGAAATTTCATTTGCCGTCAAGGTCATGAACTACACCCTTGGGCACGAAGGATTAGTGCCGTCGGCGTTAGTATTTGGAGAATATCCTCAGCTTTGCATCCCTTCTGAGCCCCATTAAAGTCATCGGATGGTACAAAAAAGAGCCGGAATTGCCACACTGGCTCGAGAAGAAATAGCAAAACACGTGGCCACCTTGTGTCTGAAGCGTTTTTTCAAGCAAACGGTGCCCCCAGCCAGCGACAGACCTTATGAAGCAGGAGAAAAAGTGCTATTTTGGCGTGAGAATGTCGTGTCGAACCGCATCGGTGAATGACTTGGACCATTTACTGTGGAAAACTTAGATTCGGAACGGAAACTTGTCTTTGTACGGGAGCCAGTCTCAAGTCCGGCAACATCCTTAAACGTTGCATAAGTGAAGCCGTGCTTCAAGCCCAAAATTCTCATACATAAATACAATTCTTACTGATGTTGCAACTGGCCTATACAACTTCAAGTCAGCTTCCGAGGACCTCATCCTCGCCATCGAATCACTGGATCCAAATGATGACCGCGCTAGAGGACCGGAGATGACTGAGGCAAAGAAAGCAGAAATAAGCGCCCTTTTTAAACGTGCAACCTTCAAGGTAGCTCTTTGCGAAGAGGTACCACCTGACAAAAACGTCCTCTCGAGACGCTTTGTTCTTTCCCTTTGTAGAACATCAATGGGAACACAAAGTACAAAGCAAGATACATCATCGAGGGACATCGCGAAGAGATGAAATAAATCCTTTCCACTCCTGCACAACCTTACAAGCGCTATCAATTCGCCTGCTCTTATGCTTGGCAGCCATCTTCAGATTTGGCCTCTAAACTGCTGACATCACTTAGGCATACCTGCAATCCACCGAACCACTCGCCCGTGACATATTCTTCCAAAAGCCGGCGCCAGAGTTCCAACTCAAACATGACCAATGCTTGAAGCTTCTCTGTCCGTTTCATGGCTTATGTGACGCCGAAGACCTATGGTATTGACTATTTACAAAAACCACCGCGAAAAACTCGGCATGACACCGCTCCTCATCGACCCTGCCTTGGCTTTACCGACCTAACTACGGTGTACTCACAGGGCTCAGCGGTGCGTATATCGACGATCTCATACAATATGTAAATCCGAAGTTCCGACGGATATCCAAGGAACGCGACAGAAACTCGAGACGAAAGTCCTCGAGGTGCTTCCCGCAGAGTTCATAGGCTTTATTGTGGGCAATTAGCATGATTTATCCTTCTATATTGACCGTAGCCATTACCTCAGAAAGCTCTAGTGCCTACCGTCAGACGCATCATTTGCCTACTTCAGTTCTATACGCATGAGGCCAGCTTGGCTCGCTAACTCAAGGCCAGACAGCCTCCCCTAAATATCTTAGCCAGTCTAGGTCATCGAAGACATATACGAGAAAGAACGCCAGTCGATAATCCGCCAACTGATCATAGCCGTCAAATTCGCATTGACAATAGACTTCGCCTCCGTATTGACAACCTTGACCTTAAATCGTAGCGCGTCATCGGATTTTCCGACTCATCGTTCGCAAATACCGTGAAATGTCCTCCCAGCTTGGGCATATAGTGCTCCTTGGCGACGCATCCAACTCTTTCATTCCCCTCTCCTTCAAGTCTTATAAAGAAGGCCGCGTCACCAGATCTGCTAAGTCTGGTTAATTCATTGCCTTCAGCGACATGTTCGATATAGCAATCACCATCGGACAGGAGTTGGAGCGCATGCTCTCCCGGAGCGCACCGATCCCGCTTCTCACGGACAGCAAGTACCTCTTTGACGTCATCTCATAGGTATCTCGGACAACGGAGAAGAGGATGAAACTAAGTATCGCGACAGCAAGAGAATAATTCCGCGATAGGGTTCAGATATTGTATTCGTCTGAACTCTAACACACCCCGGCTGACGCCCTTACGAAGCCAATTTGTCAAGAAAAGCTTTGGAAAACTGTAGCGACAAGTCATTTAGATATTTGACCGCAACATTGGATTGTCCTGACTAAGGACGACACTTAATTTATTCAATTAATAGCTAATGGATCTCTGCCACTTCTACCATGGGAGTGTTCGGACCACCACATGTATGCAGCATTTATGCTGAAAGTCTGATTTGATACGTTTCAACACTGTCAAGAATGAGGCCCCTGGACGCATTTATAGCGACGCAACGGTCATATTTCGGCAGCCACGTATAACCTGCGACAAGCGCACCAAGTTAACCCCATACCCATAACCTTTAATAGTTCCAAAAGCAGTTGAACGCCGTTTTACGGAATAAAAACGCCGTTTTTCGCACAAAAATTCCTATCACGGAATTTGCGCAAATTTGAGCCCAGGTGGGCGCCGCAAATGACATTTACCACTTGTCTCAGCTTCTTAAAATTCTTCCTAAACACCGTCATCCTACCTTTCACGATCCTCGAAACATCTTCGTTGCTGAAGCATGTTATTACATTAAACGTCGCCAGCAGTATGGAATCCAGGTCTCAGCTCAAGCCGACTGGAAGACCTTTCGCGTCGATATCGAATTAATATGCATGGCAGGAGTCATTGTCGCACGCTCCTGATCCATCTAGCGCAACGGATACTCCGTAATTTCTTTTACAAAATCCCTTCATTCACTCTAGTGCTCGAAGTTCTCCACCAGTAGCATCACCACTCCTTGCCCTTTTCGAACCCTTATAGGTAATGAAAAAATTCCGGGGAACAGCCTAAAGGTTTGGAACCGCAAATGCAACAGTATCCAGGGCCACATCAAGACTGGTGTAGCTGGGAGGGTTTATCGAGGAACCGATAATTATGAAGTAAGAAAACACATCACCTACACTGCCCACGCTGGCATACCGCTCACCCCTTCTGAATTCATTCCTCCCCACGGACACACCGCTTCCATACATAATCGCCTCAATCTCGTATAGCGCTGTGTCTGCCATGCAAGGTGTATGTGCGACAATAACACCATCGCTTCCTTCCTCCCCTGCAACGCTCTTCGCCTGTTACGATGAAGACCCAACTTCATTCCTCGGTATCTTTTCAGTATACGACTCAACCGCCCTGCTTGACTGCCGTACCATCCTCTCATACCTCCCAAAGAACCTCTCGTCGTCACTTATATCAATCCCAAGCGCATTCTACGCAGCAATTGGACTTTCATCATCAGTCCTCGATAAACGCGGTACCAACCTCATCACCCGTTCCCTTACACTCCTTCTTGGCGCCATTTTCGACACATGCGTGCAAAGGAAAATTAAAAGCTTCCTGGACACCATCATTGTAGGTTAGATCCAGCAAACTACCCCAAAGAAAATTCAAGCCGCCCAAACTCCTATTGCCAACCCGTTAATTATGCATTTCAATTGCCTTCTGACTACTGTTTTCTCTGGTCCCGTTCCTTGCTTAATCAATCCAATTAACTCCAAACAGTTAAATTTGGTCAGTACTTTTACTCTTTTTATAATTTTTTTATTATTTTGAATTTTGCTTGGTAATTGCCGTGCACCGCATTGGGCCACAGACGGGAGTGTCAATCAATGACATATATCCAGTACAATATATAGTACTTCATGCACTGTAAGACTGTACTTCACTGTATTGTACAGTACAGTACACAAGGTTGCACAAAACACCGACGCCTTTCAACGGCGTGGGCTGTGCTGGGCGCGCGGGTTTTACTTAAGTACTGTCCTCACCTCTACTAAGCCCAAACACCTACCTGAACAGCTTTATCATTCTAGAGAATTACCGAAACGTTGAAAACCGTCCACTGCATTTCTGAGGCCCGCCCCGGTTCTTCTCTACCAATAATACAACCCAGAATTTTATTAATTAAGTGCTCTGATTTACCACGTCGATCGCTGCCGTACAGAATGCTTTCAGCCTAGACTGGGTCTCACTTTTACAACAACATGTGTTCGAATAGCCACATCTGGTTAGCTCTTGGTCGAATACTGTAGTCAGACCATTCTATATACAGTACTGTCCCTCACGGACGCAGTTTGAAAAAAATATTAGAGAACTTGCGCTTGCACTTTTCGGTACCGATTTCGAGTTTTCTGCAATTAATCAATACAAGTATTACACGTTGAAAACATTTGCAGAAATCCTGTGACTATTTTTCTGAGAAGTGACTAAATAGTGAAATTCCTTTCTGTAACTCAGATCCCAACACGCGGCCCTCGTGGACACCTAAAAGCTGTAAGTAGCTGTTGCAATCGGGGTCGACACGCGTCTCCATTGACAGGAACTAAGACTTTCAGCATCATGGTAACAGTTGACATGGACTCACTTCCACCGAATTCTCCGCGTCTTTCTCCAAACACATCCTATTCCGGTCCCTCTTATCTACCACTGATCCCTCTATATTTTCCCCTTGTGATCCATACCCCACTGCTACCCCGAAGAAGACCGACTGACGCCCGACCTTCACTGAGACTGACGATATTATCATAACACGGGAGGTCGCGTAAGTTAGGGCACATGTAACTCCTACCGAGAGTCATGCGGAGGCTCGGTGGCTGTAGAAAAAGCCAACGCTCACTCCAACCTCTCCGGGAAAGCCAAAGGGAAGAGAGTTCGAGACCGCTTCAAGAAACTGTTAGATGCTTTCGAGAGGAATTATACCGCGGATCGCATGATTTCGGGAATAGTTGAGGAGATGGGGGAGCCGGACGAGCTATTTTCAATTATACTGGAGGAGGAGAACGACGTGAAGGCTATAATAGATTCGAACCGAATCGCTCGTACGGATGAGGAGGGAAGAAAGGAGGAGGTTGGACGCGCTCTGCTACAACGGTCCGTGGTTCGCTCTGTTGATGTGGGACAGAAAGTGGAGGGTTTGAAAAGGAAGGGGGACAGAGGAGATGGATAAATCGGATGGCAAAGTCAAAAGGGAAGGAGGAAGCGACGTCAGATGGAATGCGAAGACGATGCCGATCTGGTGGTCTCGCTACTGCATTACGTGGCACCGACATGGCTGGCATATAAATAGACCGCGCCAGACTGGCCTTGTGCGAGACTGAATGGATAGGGAGGAAAATGATCGTGATGAAGAACGAGAGATACGGTGTGACGAGCGGGAGGCGCGAGATAAATTTGAGCTATAAAACATCAAGCTCATGAATAGAACGTCTGCTAGAGCGTGCAAATAGGAATCCTAGACTGTGGTAAAAAGACACCTTACCCATTGTTGAATACTTTAAGACTTATGGAGATTGCAGAACACGCAACATACCTGCCGAAAACTCCATACCAGGAGTCCCTGTGGGCTGCGAAGCTCGCAGGCCAGCATACACCGGACCTTGTCCTCTTTCCTCGAGCCCCTCTACTCGCGACGTGAGTAGAGAGGCTTTTTGACACGGGTAGAGAGGCTCAAGGAGTGAGAAGTATCTTTACTTAGTTCGTATGTAAGAGATACTCTTCCAGTGAGGGGGAGGACAACTAAATTACTGGGAGATTGTATTCGTATAGACGCAGTTTCGAATGTTAGTAAGCAACATATTAGCGATAAAAAGGGCGCCCACCGCTGACTAAGAGATGAGTATTTTGCACTTTTAGTCAACCGTAGGCCAGTACAGCTTCACCTCTTTAACAAGGCACTCCACAGTTATTCTGACCTTCTACGTTGCTTTGTTGAAAGCATTCTGACCTTCTACATTGCTTTGTTGAAAGCATTCTGGCAGCATTGAAATTTGCTCCTTGTAAAGGCACCTCCATAAAGTCCCTTATATTGCACCCGGAGTCCCTATATAACGTATTCCTTTCCGTCTACAAATATAATTGTAGACGGCTCCTCATCAAGCCCGCTTCTCATGGAAAGTATCCAGTCATGCCTTCCACCTTCCAAGGGGTCAGAAGCGTGGAGAATAAGTCCATTCGATGTGGTAGAGCTTTACACTTAAATAAGCGATTCTGATATCACACATGTTTGCGTAAATGAAATTATATAATACATCCGTTCTAAATGCTTAAAAAATGATTTCCCGACAAATTTATGGTACCAATTTTACTGTTTTACGGCATGAATAAAACACCGCATAAGCCAAAATTCATCAGAATTCGTAGAGTATACTCATTTCAATAACCTCTATCCGCTGTCACAGTACACGTAGCAAAAGACTCCTCCCCCTTCCCTCTACAATTTTTTCAAGAAGATTTCGTACAGTCGCTTCTTGCATTTCTCCCCTTCTCCTAAATCTCAAAGCCGTGATAACTTTCAACAACGAGTCCACTACTGCATCGGCTGAATTATCCTTCCTATCCGCCTTTCGATTTGCGATAGATTACAACTGATTGCAAACAGCCCTAGTCCCAAACAGGTCGTCGTCTAACGTAATTATTAAGTTTCACGGGATGAAAGAGATCTGTCTGGTGTCCATAACCCCACTATTTGTTTGGAAGTCCGCACAAGTGCGCGGATATTTAACAAACCCTCTCCAAACGGCGACTGATCACTGAAACCCATATACATGTTCGGAAATGTAAATTCAGGCTGCTTTTTCCTCTGCAGTTGTTTAATCATTTAACTACTCTAGCAGTTGATTCAACAGTGAGTTGAGAAACAGCACAATAATACCACACCTTTGTTTGAGGAGGACCCTTGACCTCTGTTTCGAGCCTGATGTTGGTAACTGCTGCTCCTCAGCAGCAATCCCGTTCGATGCCTTTTTACCGCATCGAGGAACTACTTCTCCGTCATGGCTTGGTCATTGAGTCTGACTCAATTTCCAACCTCCACTCGCATCCTCCAGTATCTTTCTAGATCTTGAACCTTATCGTCTTACTCTCAACCTTCCTCTCCCTATTCCTCTCCCCCGTCCTCCCTTCTACCCGGCACGTACGCGGCCATTGACATGATTAGAAGTCCGGTCCGCGCTCTTACTCCAACCTCTAGGTGCCTCAACTTCCGCAACAGGATTCAGACTTTGTACTATCTCAGCTTCAGACAACACAAACCCTTGTAGCAAGCGCAAAAATCCCGAAAGTATCCAAAAAATCCCCACATTCTCCAACGCCGTCCTATTGTTGTAAAAATGGCTGAAATGTCGCCAAGATTGGGTCTAATGTATGGAAATGACATTGAAGAAAGACTCAGATATTTTCAATTCTGCTTCAATCTCTGCAGTTGAAAGTGTGCAATGCTTCGGGCCAATCAGGATTTGATATTCAAAGTTCGATGCTGATTGGACTAGTCGAACTGTATCACATTGCAAGTCACATTTTTACTTTTATAAGGGCCCTATGGTCCACTCTATCGCAAATAACGGTCAAATCCACGAATTTCATTTTTACATAACTAGAACTTTTTCGAACATTGCCGGCTTTACGGATATGCGCGGTGCGGATAATCCCAACGGATTTGTTGACCTCCACGATGGGAAGCACTATACACTCTACGAAGGAGATAGTTTCAGGGAACGCGAACCAAGGGAATCGAAGGTCAGCGGCTAGAACTCGAAGTAAGGGGCCTACGTAGGGCTTTCTGAGGGCTGGGGGAGTAGATGCGACTGTTTTTGCTCCAGATAAATCACCTTGCTGCGCTTCGCAACTGCGACAGCACCGCCCACTTTCCGAGTGGCCTCTGGCCGCACGTCATCCTTGAACGGAAAGACAACGGTGACCGGGCCTGCTGCACGGGCGATACGAACGGCAATGACGTTGCGGAGCGCTTCATGTCCATTCTTGCGACCAAAGAAAGAGGGTAACAGGTAAATTGCGTGGTCTCCTAACGTGCCCATCGGGCTCTTACAATGTTCGCAGTTCCGGGTAACGGGGTAACATGATCCTCCTCTTGATCACGGACACATCCGTGTCGGCAAAGAGATGTGCGAATAGGAAGTCGGCGCTGAGTCGCTTGTGGAATTCGAGGCCGCGTATCCGGTGTCTCACTGAGGTGGCGATGCGGTCATCTGGATTCGGGAAACGAGCCCATAATTCGTTATCTCAGTGAGCTTGGCCAAATCCTCCTGCTGCACACCCGTTAGGTATGTTTCGATGCGGGTGTGTGCTGCGAAGAGGCCAAGCGAGTGGCAGGACCCCAAGTCGATGGAATAGGGATGGTCAGGGATGCGAAGCACATACTCGGGAATGACGATGGCGGAGGAAGAAAGAATTATCTCGGTGGAAACGGGACCCCGTCGGGGCAATAGATCAGGGTCCGATTTGTGCCCCGATGATGGCCGCCGAGGCCCGACCAATGAGTGCTCCGAGTCGTGCCTGCACGAACTGTATCGACATTATCAACTACAGTACAGTATGTGTTGAGGGCGCGAAGGGGTAAGGGTATTCGCTCGCGAGAACGAAGGGGGACGGGATGACGTGAAGGCTGAAAAATGGTGCTGAGGGTGAAGAACGGAGAGAACTAGTGCTAGCAGGAGGGAGGGACAAGGAGCAAGGCTGGTCGTCGCCTTTTCTGTTGTTCGTCCGCCTAGGTAGCGCAGTGTAGTCTGCGAAGGTTATATCACAGCACCCCTCCAGTAGTGGGTAATAAATATTAAGATTCGACTACAGTACAGTACAGTGCACCCTTCCCCCAAGAATCCTTCGAAACTTCTCGAAGCGCCACTTGTATGGCTGGAAGGTGGCGGTCGAATACTGTACTGTTTGAGGGTCGTACGCATAAATTACTTGTACAGTAGAACCGCCTACCTGTTACCTCTGCCTCTCCCCCGTTTGGTTATTACTCCGCGCCGCAATTTTCCTGTCGTGGCCCGAGCTCCTCAATCGGAAGCATAGAAATGAGTCCCAATAGCTGACCCCCCTTGCTACCTCCGCTTCTACAGCACCATTCTCGCCCTACAACAAACCACTAGGTTTTCTTGTTCAATCGCACGCATTGGCACACATGCGCGCGTTTCTTACTCCCTTAGCCCTTTCTTGCTTGCTTTGCCATGGTTTCATTGGTGGCAATTCTTCCGCTGTGCCGATTCGGTCCGGCCAGGTTGATGACCCTAGATGGCTAGGACAAAGAAAACATCGGACAAATTGCCTGGGAGTAAGGCACACAGGAACCTGTTAGCGGGCTTGCCACGCGAAGTGCGGCGGGTAGCTCCGTAATCTTTTGCCGCAACGAGGGGCTGTTGACCTAGGAGGATTCATCCTATCAAGTTCCATTTTCGGAAGGCAGTATCGACTTCCGTGTTCCGCGGTATCAGCATCTTTCATCAAGGCTGTGGGATCTCTCTCGCTGCACCGACGTGGACAAGCTGACAAATTCGGGAAACACAAATATCGTCATAAGCCTCTCGAACGGTGATGCGATGGAGAGGTCGGGTCGAGAGCTGGAACCGATGTTGGGGAAGCACATTGTGCAGTTCGGTATAGAAATTGGGAAGCCTATCGAGAAGGATTTGATCACCAGAATTGGGCTCTCTGAGTCAGTGAATGACGAGAAGGGCTACGGAACTTTTGATACTGACCCTGACTGGGTAGTCTCGCGTATTTTGCTTTCTATAGATGAAAGTAGCGAAGAATCCAGGCTGTATTACGCGAGTTCTGAGAAAGGCGAAACTTACTATGCCATACTCTTCTATACCATGGATTGAGGTCCCTTGATGGCTGGCGAGGGGTGTCAAAGAGAAGTCAGTCTCAGCAATCAACGATATATCTCATCCACGAAGAGTCTTGGAAATCAATGAATGATGCCAGAAGCACCCTGGAAGTTGAAAAGAGGTAAAAGTTGCTATGGAACGTTCCTCCTATCCGTGTACCGTCTATTTCTTCCTCCGATAGCACGTGATACCCATCAATGACTGGGCGGACCAATGTATGCTCGCCGCCGTTGAAAACGGAGTCGCGGTTCTACGCGGTCGTCCGACGGGCCTTTCTTTTTTAAGGGTAGCCTTCCAAGTCCTTTTCTATTATCTCGTAGAGCACGGTTACCGAAAATCTATTCGGACCGTTCGGAAGTTACGGGGCTGATCTGTTCTCTCGCAGATAAGCCCGTGTCCCCAGATCACTCAAGGCAGGTGAGCGATGGCGTAGCAACTCAGAAGCGTGTCCACGACTTCAAATTTGCGTGACTCTCTCGTGTTCACCTCGATCCACGTACTGTTTGCGTTTACATTCTCCGTGTAGATTCAATTGGTGGTCTGAAGCACGCGGTCTGCGCCGACTTGCGTACACCAAACCCAATCCTACTTGACTGGACGGAGCGCTATGATGGGCATGTGACCGTAGTCCCTTAGGATCTGCGCGAGTGGCAGAATCCCATGGAATTTCAGGTGTATCGATGATGTCCGCCGTATAATGTGGAAGAGCATTGGCGACGCCGCGATAGAAGCGCGAAGGGAGAGGAAATGTGCTCATCGAAGTGAACCAAAGGTTCCAAGGAGGCGCTCGAGGGGCTAAAACAAACCATCCGGTGGCTTTTAAAATTCTTTTTTCCTAAAGTAGAATCATACTTATCACGTTTCATTCATCGCGAACATGCAAATTCGTCTGCTAGTGATATTTTCCTGCCACTAGGGAGTGGTTTCATCATGGGTAAAGGAAAATCCGACGGTATTAAGGGGACTTACAGAATATTTTTACAGTTGTTCAAGATGCTCTGAACGCAGGAGTTACTCACATTAGCGCCGAGCGTGAATTAATTTGCTGGAGAACCTGCCAAGCGGTGAAAAAATCACTTAGTGCGAATGATCTGCCAGAACGATTTTACATGGGCCGAAGTAACGGGATTGAACCGATGGCCATTTGGGACTCTGGAAGGCCTCGCCGAACGGAATCCGCATCTGATCCCCAATTGCGAAGTAGAAGATGCCTCGGTGCCTAGGGCCCATTTCGCATGGAGAATGGCTAAAGCCAAGGTCTCTATCTGGCGATCCACTATCTCCTGGGCTAATGGAGGGTTAGTACGGTCGGTACCCCGTGCAGAGGCTCGAAGGGTGCTACTCCGATCGGCCCGGTCCTGAGGCGGTATCCGAACACAAACTTATAGATGGCTTCAGACCAATCTCATTCATCACGAACAAACTTTCCAATTCCAGACTTCAAAGTGCGAACAATACTTTCCGCCCTCGTGTTGGACACGGCTGCGTAAGCTGAAATTCTGCACCATCTAATACCATGATTTTTCATAAAGAGGGCGAGGAGAGCTACGTTGAAACAAGTTCCGTTGTCGCTCACGATCTCCTTAGGTGGACCAAAACGGCCGTATTATATCCTCTTCAACAAAATTATGACTACAGGCGCCGTTAAAACACTTGTGTCCAATACTGTTGACCATCCGATTAGATGCTCGGTGCACAATAATATGTAACGATATCTTTCCTTGGACCGCTGCATTGGGCCCGCAAAATCAATCGAGAAGGCTGAGAACAGTCAACCAAGCGGCGAAACCAATATTGGCACGTAATGTAGGAGCTTCTGCATCCGCTAACACCCGTCGCAGTAACGCATGTATTCGTAGACATCTGAAAACATCCCCTGCCACCAGAACCGGTCTTGTACAAACTTGAGGTTAGTGCAGGCATCTCAATGGCCCACAATATCATGGAGAAAGCGCAATATTGTAGTGGTAACAGCATTCGTCGCAAGAATTCAGGGATCAACTCTTGTACGGCGGAACAGATGCACATCCTAGTTCATGAAGTTCTTTGCTACCCGCCTTGCTTTCAAACTCTCTTTTGGCGGCGCGTAGGAGGTATCTTCCACTGAAAGATATTTGCGGACCAAGGTGAGATGCAGTTATAAAGCAGCGTCCTCCGCAGCCTTTACGGACTCATTGAAAGTAGAAGATACACTTCATCCTGGTTGGTGCGAACCTAAGCCTTTATCGCCAACCAGGACAGTCCATCTGCGGCCCGTTCATATTCACAGGTCTATAGCAATGACGTAATAGTTTTCGGCTAGGAAGCAGAGCCAGACAGCTAACCATCTGTGTTAGTACTTGTGCAAAAAAGTGCCCTTTAGCTACTTTTGGGCGGTAATGAGCTCGAACTGATGTCTCGAAAACAGGCAAACACGAAAAATTCGCAGTCCAAAGACAAATGCCAGCGATTCCACCTCGCAGGCGAAGTAAAACTTATCCACTGGGCTCATCGTCCTGCTTGCGTGTTGTGCGGGGTGATTTTTCCCATGAGACTGTTTTGTGACAGGACAGCGCCAATAGCCGAGTAGGACGCATCAGCTTCGACGATGAACGGCCTTTCGAAGTCGCAAAAGCTAGAACAGGCGGGGTATTAAACGATTCCTCGAGCAAGCAAAGCGACTCTTCTTCCCCCTCTACCCATGCGAACTTCTTCCTTGTCGAAGTCACAGCGTGTAAAACGGCCGCTTTCCGGGAAAAATCGTTGATTAATCTCCTATAGTTCCCTGCTAACCCGATAAAACTACGAATTTGCCAAAAGTTTGCGTGACTCGGTACTGCTTGAATGGCCTCGATTTTTCTCAAGTCTACACGCATCCCGAATTCGTTAACTATGTGGCCCAAGAGGCCTATCTGTCTTTGGAAGAGGTAGCACTAGGCCAGATTAAGCTTCAACCCGCACTTGGATATGACGCTTATAAGAGTAGAGAATTGCTCTAGAAGCTCTTCAAATTTAGTGGAAAAAAACGAAAATCCGTCCAAATAACCCCGGGCGAAGTCAATATCTGCTAATACATGATCCATCATTCGCTGAAACATTGATGGTGAGTTTTTGAGTCTAAAAAGCGTAGTTTCAAACTGAAAAGTACCGAAACGACAAATAGACGTCTTCTTTTTCATCTTCTGGTTAAGTATGCTGTACTCGACACTGAAGCGAGGCTCACCATCCTTCTTAATAGCTATAACAACCGGAATGGGCCAACCAGATGATGCGGGTCGAATTTTCCCGGGTTCTAGGATCTTGTCCAACTCCTCGCTACCTACTTGGTTCTGTCTCGGCTGTAGACGAGGCCCTCTATGATAACTTTCTTTTTGTCGTGAGTGAGCTCGATAGAATCACCGGATCCCCAGATTGCAATAGAAATCTTATATCTAGCGGAATCCTTCTTGACGTGGCTCCAGGAGGTGGCTCTCAGTGCCCCTCCTTACCGCAATTGGAGCACTTCGGTGTCTCGATGGGGATAGTCTGGGCAGTGGTTAGTTCTGTCCCCAAGATGTTGATAAAATGAACAGACTCGATCGCGGTCAGCCAAAGCTGTCTTTCCAAATCCAGAAGTTACCCCTTTCATCGAGTCAGCTGCTTTTCTGCTTCTTGGTCATCATAGAGAGGTCCTGAAAGGCTGTGACCAGACTGTCCACCCCCCTCTCGACCTTCAGCACACGAAAATCAGTACAAAAAAGAAACACTGGTGCCTTCTTCTCAACGTTGATGAACGGGCCTGCCGGCCCTATTTTCTTTTCGCCATGAACTGAATGAAGGCGCAGACTTTAGGGGACTGAATAGGAATTATTTCGTCAGCGCCTTTTGAGTTCAACTAATCGAATTAAGCATGGAATTGATGGGCGGACCTGGGATGCAAAAGTTTGTGACTTCTTTTGTTTCTTTCTTTACTCTCTCCACCTCTCGCCCTTTTTCCAGTGGCTGCTGAGATGTACTATTTATATCGCCTCAACTACTTCTTTCGAGCTCGTATCGATAGCGCTACAGAGTTCACCACCCTTTCCTTTTGTATTCGACAATTTCATTAACTCATCCCGCCTTGACCGCTGCTATGTCTGCAGAGAAAATTCCAAAAGCGATGCACGTGCAATAATGCACATGCACAATGCTTCCTTTTCTTACCGCCCATTAAATGAAGTCAAGCTAAATAATTACAGAGATCAATGGTTACTGTACATTGCTTGCGGCCTTTCATGTGCCGCAGGAATTTAAGACCTCATTCGCACATTTACAGCACTGCGTTGCTCAAGTACAGTGCGGTGTTGGACGAGTACATTGCGATGTTGGGCGAGTACAGTACGCCTCTTGCGCGAGTACAGCCTTGCTTTGCGCGAGTGCAGCAATTTCCCGCGAGTACAATATGGCTTTGTAGCCAAACCGTAGAAAATGACGAGCTCACTTTCGCAAATATATTATGGTGTAGCGCACCCACACTGAATTCGAGCCAATTTTTCCAGTAGAGCCGGCTATTTTCGAAGAATCTACAATCTTTTTGGCATATTGAAACGCCTTCTTTCCTTCATCGAAATTAGCAATAATAATCTTCACGGTATGATAATTTCTCCGGCTGTGATACATGATTTCGGAACTAGATCCGAGTGTTCCATCTTAGCCTTACGGAGGAACCGAAAATTGCCTTTCTCGTTGAACTTCGCCTTAGCAAAGAGAGAGAATCCATCTTCCTAATCGATTCTGTGTTACGATTTGGATCGAGATTATCGTTTATTGCGCGACGAATCCTTTTCTCCAATCTTATTCAATATTGCCGCTTTTAAAATAGAATAGTTCCTTCCGTCCGACTGGAGATCATCGTTGTCACCCGTGAACATCTGAAAAAAGAAATGAAACTCTTCGCCGTCAACTAGCGACGGAAGCTCTAGGGAGTTCCCTTTTCAGCCTTTTCGCGCATCGCGACGTGTTCAAAGAAGAAGAAAAATATAATCACGTCGGACTCCCCACGCAATACGTGGGTCGATGCAAAATGAGGGCACATCCCCTCCCTTTTACAGAAGTACCATGTTGAGGGCGCGAAAAGTCGAGCGTATTTCGCGCGAGAACGCAGGGGATGGGATGTCGGAAAGGCGTCATAATGGTGTGGAGAGTTAAGAAAGTAGGGAACATTGGAAGGGAGGAGACGACGCTACCTAGGCGGATCAGTTTTTGGATGACGAGGATTTTTAACCAGGGATACTCAATCAAACCGATTTGCTCCTAACGAAAGGCAAACTGTAAGGGAAAGCGACAAGAATCACATCTATAACGTGAGGCTCGTCTCTCTTCTACGGAAACAAAGAAAAAAGGGAGAATTAACACGCAAAGATATATGGGATTGTAACTCTCAAAAGAAAAAAATTGCCAAAGCAATCCAATTCAGAGAAATTACATGGAATTTGTCTCGACACTAGTGCTCAAAAATGAGTGATTGGAAAATCACAAGCAAAGGCACGTTGTGACCTAGCTGGAATTAAGATAAAACTTAAGCACATAAAAACTGCTTGAAAGTTTGGCGATGGAATATTTCAAAGCATTGAACAGATTTCAATTCTTTATTCCAACGCCTGACGGTGCTTTTATCCCGCTTCACGTCGATGTAGTTAAAGCCAATATTCCATTCTTTATTGGCCTGCAAGCTTTAGACAAATGTGGACTTGTGCAGACAACGTTGGCAACCTATTTATGTTCAAAGACATTGATGAAATATGCCAATCACACGCAAACACGGTCATCTTACGTCGCATCGGATTTTTCCGATATTCTGTTCACAAAGTCCCAGTTAGAGCGCCTCTATTTACACGTTTTCCATCCGTCTGCGTCAAAGCTATACAATCTGATAAGCAGAGCCAGACTAGAGGAAGCAACGCTTGAGACGCGAAATTGATTTCGAGATATCCAAACAGTATCGCACATGTCAGCACTTTGAACCGAAACCCAGATCATTCCAGGTAGTACGTCCAATGTATGTAATCATATCCAATCAAGAGTTAGCTCTTGATATTATTTCTCTTGACAAAAATCCTGAACTTCATATTGTGGATGCGCAAAACCACATTTCGGTAATGCTGTATTAATGCACAGTAAAATTTCGGAATCTATTTGGAACTCTTTTCTTGAGTGCTGGAAAATTTAAACTGATTTACTAATAGAATGAAAGTGGACCAAGGTTGTCAATTCGTTTCCAAAGCGTGGAAAGATCTGATAAAATCGGACGGAATCAAACTCGCGCTGTCTGGAGTTGAAAGGCATAGTTCTATTGGTTTTGGTGAACGTTACTATGATCTGTTACGCATTTTTTTACCATAATAATTGCCATTAAGAGCCTGAAGTTGAAATGGACATCGCTCTACGTCTCACCGTTAAGGCTATGAACGATATTATGAACTCCGAAGGACTGGTTGCATCTTTACTCGTCTTTGGGGTTTTGCAGAGGTTTCTGACCATGAACAGCGAACTTCGTAATCAAACAGAACGAATGAGAGCACTCCAAATGGCAAAGTGAATGGGATGGAAAACTATCACTTCAGAACTACCACTCAGAACCGCTAAGAATTCGCAGCTTCCAAATACCGCTCACCATGAACCTAACATTGGAAGTAAAGTTCTAGTCTATCGTGAAAATACAAACCTAAGTGGACAGGCCCTACAAAATCAAGAAAATTAATGACAGCCAAGTCGGTATTGGCAGAAATGACGAGGAACTGCAACATTCACGCTCTCAAGTAAAGCCATATTTTGATGATCAAGTTGAAACACTATTCGAAGCTTTGAATTCATCAATTAAAATGGTATACTCCAAAACTCTTCAACTCATTGACGTCAATCTCAATGAAGTTTTACACTCATGAGATCCTAGATCCAAGTCGGCTGAATTTCTAAAAGCGAAATAGAAAGAAATAGAAGGACTCGTTGAGAGAAATACCTGTAAAATAGTCCCTAGAGACGACATAACAAAGAATGCTAATATCCTCTCTGGAAGATTCTTTCTGTCAATCAAAAATATGAACACTGACAAAGAGATATAAAAAGCACGGTTTGTAGTACAAGGTCATAAGGACAAAGAAAAGAACAATCTCGTACATGACACCACGACTATAGACCAGCGTTCCACACGCACGCTGGTTGCAATTGATGCAATACACGATTTCAGGATTTGGTCTCAATATGTTAAACAAGCGTATTTACAGTCAGCTCAGAGTCTGACGCGCAAGTTTACCTTAGAGAACCAAAGACTTTGGATTACCTGAGAACCAATTACTCGCGTTACTGAAAATCTTCACGGATTATCCGATTCAGAACACTATTGGAATCGCACTATGAATTCACACCTGAAGAAAGATCTCGTATGACGCCAACAGATGGAGATCTCCCACTCTTCTCAAAGCATACAAACGGAGAACTTCAGGGATTAGTTGGAAACGTATGTGGACGTTTCTCTACTTTGTGGCAACAATGAATTCGTTAAGTTGTCCCAAAAGACTCTTGATAAGTTTAAATCGAGAGAGAGGGAGCTCGATGACACTTTATTTTAGGCGTCATAGTAAAGAGAACTGATTATGGATTTGAGTTAAGCCAGGAAAAGTATATTAAGAAGTTATTAATTCTGCAGATGGAAGCCTGCTTTTTCTGAATTCAGATCTTTGAGCATAGATTGGCTTGGTTAACACATAGAGAGCTTGAAATAAGCTGTGCCATGAATATGGCCGAGCAAATGACTGAAACCAAATTCTCAGTGAAAGCAGTAAACCAGTTGAACAAAGTTGTAAAGCATGTGCAGAACAACCCTAGTTCGTCGCTTAAGTATTACAAGTTGGAGAAAAACTCCATAAGGTTAAAAGTATATTCTTACTCCTCATGTGCAAACAACGAGGATAATACTCCTCAATTTGGATACATTGTTCTGCTCACTAAAAAGTCCGGGACCCTTAATTTGCTGAGTTATTCTGGTCACAAAAGTCGCAGATTAACTAGATCTGTACTAGGCGCTGAAGTTTATGCTTTCACTCATTCCTTCGATATTTGTTACATGATTAAGCAAAAATTTGAATCCTTTCTTAGAATCAAAATTACACTCTCAATGTTTACGGACTTCAAAAATCTATTTGATCTTATCACCAAGTGTTCCTTTACTTTGGAAAAACGCCTCATGATTAATGTTAGCTCTCTAAGAGATGCATATGCAAAAGAGGAAATATCCAATGTTGGATTTGTACGGACTGCAGACAACCTCGCGGACGCCTTCACGAAGATCGCAAAGTTTGATGCACTGAATTACATCATCACAACAAGTAAGTGTGATCTACCTGTTCAACGATGGGTAATTAGTGACTAAGGAGGGAGAAAACAATAGATCGGGCAAAAAGAGAAATTGTAGAAATACAGGATATATAAAACCTATATATATATACTTTTTACAGTTCTGTAGTGTAGCTATTTGCCCTTTCTACTATTTCTATCCTACGTAGTCTATATATCTCTATCCTATTGTACTGTTAGCGATGCCTGCTAGGACCATTGTAATGTAAGGATCACTGGACCGTCCACAGGACTATCCGCTAGGGAATTTTGTAAGCATTTAGTAGATGTGCTGGAGATAGTCGACAGCATCTACTGTTTATAAAAGGCCTAGCTGCCTTCGGCGCTGAAGTGAAAAGAGGATCAACAATTTTAATTAAACCTACTTAACATTTTCCTAAGCAAAACGACTACTGTTTTTTCAAGCTTGCCGCCAACGCTGCTAGTCTGCTTTTTATCCTTGAATTTTCGCGACAGAATTCCCCTGCGTTCTCGCGCGCGAATACCCTTACCCTTTCGCGCCGTTAACCGTACATAAAATACAGTACTGTACTGTACTACATGTACAGTGAAAAGTTTACATGAAATGGTTTCAACGGTACGATACAGTACAGTACAGTACCGTACAGTACTGTATATCGTATAGTAAATCTTACAACTGCACGTTATTGGTGCCTTTTAGTAGCCTAAAGCTTTTCAAATTTTATTTTTGTAGGAAAACCCGATGAATGACGAAGGGCGGTATGCATCATTCGCGCGTTGATCAAATCGGCAATTACATTTATTTATGTATGTATTTATGTATTTCTAAATTTATCAATGCAGACAAATCCCTGTCAATTTGGGAAAGAAAATCTGCAGTACGGTACTGTACTTATGTGGCACACTCGCCACTTGAAGACATTCACTGCTCCCAGAAACATGCGCCTTCGAACGTAAGATGTACTTCTAAGAAAGTAGTTCTCCATATCTCAACCGCGTTTTTCTTGTAAGGCTGTGCAGACAACACGCTTTTTGCCGACACGGCGAATGACTTATCCTCGAAATATAATCCAATCGTGATATAGCTAGAATGCATGTTAAAGCCCAAGACGGAGTCTCGGTTCTTATTTCGCTCTGCTGAATTGACATTGTGTCTAGGAAAAGACCTAATGGACGGCAGCAGGCAATGTTATGAGGCAGCCTATGCAGCGATTCCGGTCGCATTGCAATCCTTTGATGCGTCAGCGATAACGAAGAGTAAAACGGCTTTCCAGTCTTGCGCCTCCATGCGTGTAACCTGCTGTGCGCTAGGGACCTGAACATCGTAAATGCTGTGAAGAGCGAGGATTGCGTTGACAAGGTTTGTAAAGTTGTTGGGCAATTTTAGAGTCATGTGGAAAGCGAAGCGAACAACTGGAGTATTGCGCCAGGCGAATTTCGAATCTCATGAACGGAAAGAATGAAGTCTTGATAAAGCTGGTGTCGCACATGTTAAAGAGTTATCGTCTTCACGAGGGCTGCGGTCTGTTTGTACTTAGATTTTTGGAGAGTGTGCTATTGCAAGGGAAAGATGCAGATAAGGGCCTCCGAAACTTCGTGGCTCGAATCACTATTTCACCACTTGCCACTCAGTCTATGCCATGTGGTTCATACTGGTCGAAGGTTGACAGACTACTTTCGAAGGAACAGGGAAGGAAAGAAGCGAAACTTAGTGCTGTGAAACATAAGGCAAATGAGGATGCTGAATTCTTACGCTCAAACACTACGCTGAGAAGACCAAAACTCTTCGCGGATGGTCCAGAGCAGTGTGCTCTCGAAAAGAATCTCGCAAATTCAAGTGGAAGGGTCCGAAACCCTGCACATGCGGATACATGTATGCTTTCTGAGGAAGATACCCACAACTTACTGAAGATCATTGCTACCCATGCAGCTCGCCCTGATCATTTAGAACGGCTTATTTCAGTGCATCGGACTGCGCCAGTCCTCATTGACATGTTAACTAATTTACTCTATGAGTCACTAACGCCAGGACATGGCTACAGGAATGCGATGAGTGAGGCGAGAATACACGCCGCGTCACTCTTGCTCCGTTTGGTGACCATTACCGAGAGAGATCCATCAACTGGGCAACAATGTGTGCTACATCCAGTTTTGCACTTTAAGTCCTACAAAGGCGTTGAAAGGAGGTCTGGCAATTCTGAGGACTGTAACGATCACCTTCACCGTACATGTGTTTCTGTATCTAAGAATGGACGTTTAAATGTGACGAACATCTCGGCAGTAACGAAGCACCTCGTGCGACTGCATCTCTCTCTCTCATCTGAGAATTTCATAGCAGGTACAGAGCGTTTCAAGCTACGAAGTTGGATGTCAGTGGCCGATGTCGCAGATGCAGCGTTTGCAAGTCTTTCTGAAGACCCTAGTTCCTTGCGCACAGTCCTGGCCTTCTGGCGTGAACTTGGCTCTTGCTCCAGAAAGCAAGGACCGTATGAGAGAGGTAGACAGTTCATTTGTCTCGCGATTAGCTATGCGTGAAGAGCTTTGCTTTTGGTTGTCAAATTGTAGTACTGGTGTATTTGGTGGGCCCGTCTAGAACTACCAGGATGTTGACCATCGCACAGAAGGCAAGAGGCTCACCCCAAGATCGTATGCATTAAGCCCTATTTTTTCTGAGATGATATCTTTGGCGAAATCAGCCGCGTCTAGACGAAAGAGACATGTGGTACCACTGGAGACAGTTGGCTATTTTGATATCAGTTTTGCAAGATCGTGTTCTGTGGGATATTAACAAAGAATCAAGGAGGCGGGTTACAAAGATGCGGGGTGTATTGCATCTGCTTGATGATGTTTGGAATCTCAAAGAGTGGCTGTGCTCGAGCTACCCTACTGACAACAGCTACAGTGCAGCAAGCCTTAAGCATAGCATTGCGGTATGCACCTGTGGAAGAGTTTTCAGAGGGAAACGGTGTGGATGTCCGATGGTAAAATGGCGACGATTCACACCTCCGGAAACTCGCCGTTGGTTCATGTGGATTGCCCTCGAATCTGGGCTTATTGAAAGCTCTTCCTCATACGCAAGTGGACAGCTTGATGATACTGTACTACAGGCAATTTGTAATAATGAATGTAAAACGGATGGCAAAGAACCCAAGAAGTTGCTGTTTCGAGAAATGTGCACAGCCATTTTCAACGCTTACATACATACCGGAAGATACGTTGCCGGACACAGCGAGTTACGGAAAATGCCCGCAGAGTTTCAATATGTTCTCCGGGAGGCATTACTTGACGAAGAGTTAAGCCGCAAAAACTCTTTTTTGTTGCTGGAAATCATGAAAGGAGTGCAAGAATCGTCTGCCTCCAAGCTGTTGTCAACAGGAAGCTCTGAATCATTGAGGAGTAGGCGATCACTGCGATGCGTAATCGATTTTCTGCTGAAATGGTCCTTCAGAATCAGGACGATAGGCTACGCGGGGGTGACACTGCAGAAGATTGTTACACTTTGGAGAGATTTCTGCGGCTCGTTTACCCAACTATCAGTGAGATGATTGCAAGGATGGCGGATATGCCCACAGTCACGAGATACGTAAAGATGGTTGCTGACCGTATGCCCAGTATTCTGGCGGTGTCCAAGATAGAAACAGGGTACATCTGCGTCCTACTAAGCTACAATTCGAGGCAAGCTGATAGCGACGATGGTCTTGACGTTGACTTGATTGACTCATAGACCTCTCCGCGAAGGGACGCGCCTAATGATTACAGGCAATTTGCCCGCAATTTCGTTCCGAGAGACGAAGGCAAAATTACATTTCTCCAACGGAACTCTCCACGAGAAAATGCTATGAATTGCATTCTGCGCCAAAGGGGAAGCAGAGCAGTGCCTCCGATACCACACCCTACTTCTCTTATTCCCCGGGACGAGAGCCTCAGACGCACTCCGCCCTGTTCCATCTAACGCTGTATCGAACCAGCAATAACCAACGCCTCGAATTCACCATGCCCCATAAACGAGATACCGTGACCTGCTTTACTGAGCCATTTTGGCCATTAACGCGGCGCAGCGAGACGCGATACTCAGTAGCTGAGATTGCGCAACTGCACTTTCGATTCAGGCGCCCAAGCGCAGTTGCGTTTCTTTTGGTGAAGAGAAGAAATCAGTTGCATCGCTAGTAAAACAGTACGGGTTGATTAGTTTCCGGTTGGGCCTGATGATATGGTTGACGGTATTCAATACGGACTACGGCAATGGCGGAGGAGCTCTGATTTACGGGGGGGGGAAGTGACCTTTTTATGTAGAACTGTGAAGTGGGGACAGAGTCTATCTGGGCCTTTCGTAGGCAGTATTACTGAGAACTGTCGCTAGTGATACGTATTTTGCGATGATTCGTCATAACGGCCGTGTATTGGAGAACGAACGATGAGACACATGTGCGCAGGGAATGAAACTCAGAATGACGGTTTCCACGCCTCTCAGCCATAAAGTTGCAAAGGGCTTGGAGAGTCTTGAGACCACATTTTCCAATCTGTCCATAGATATCGGTGGCGGGGGGGTGAGTTCTAAGCCTTCTCGGTCGCAAGCCGCAGAATATTATGCTACTTTCTTCTTCTCGGCACGGTTAAGAGTAGACGCACCATTGTCAGCTAAGTTGCGGTATGGGGCAGAGTGGGGGCTGACAATGGTGACATCCAAGGCCATAGGAGATTGGGCAAACAGGGAATCGTCAATGACTAAGCGAGTGCTCGCCACTAATTGGGGCTCTTGTGCAGATCGGCTGCGAGGACACGCTCCCGTTTTAACGGAAACTGAAATGGCGGGGTGCGAGATTTCGTGGTATAAAAGGTCATGCAGGCGGCTGTGCCGGCGAAACGACCCAATACCGCCCTTGCACATAGCCGCGTGATGTCCGAGCTCGTCAAGGATAGGCGGAACGTCGGAATGAGCGGAGAGGCATGTGGGCAGGGTCCGAGCCGAGGAAGACCGGAGCCCGAGGCGTGCAGAGACCATCGTACGCGAGATCTCGCCGGGTGTGTACAGGCCATTGGATGGGAGGGCAGGGTGGAGAAAGGGGCTGAGGCGGTGGAGGACTGCACCGAGAGAAGGCGCGAGCAGTGATGGTTGTAGTGGTGTGCGGGAAGGATGGCGCAACTTCACCAGGTGGGTTGGTACAGATGCTCAGTAATGGCGTGTTGTAAGGAGCGAGAGGTCGTTGTTTCCAATCGGGGGATGCCTCAAGCAGTGCCTCTGATTGTAGTTCCAAGGATAAGTCCAGGTCTGCAGAGAGCCTGTCGTAAGGGGAGCGAGGAGACTTGCTGCCCGGGCATACGGAGTTGCTAGCAGTCGATTGACGAGATTGAGGTTGAAAGGAAGGAGGTGGTGAAGGCGATGGCGTTAACATCTTGTGATGGGTGAGTCCTAGACCGCCAAATCGGAACTGTAAGGACCCCTGGAGCCACTGATTGTCGTCGACTTTGCGATGAGTCTGTTCGAAGGCCCTTCGCATCCCCTTGTCAAAAGATTTGGCAAGAGGGGTAGTAATTTGCGGCAGGGCAGTTAGAAATCAGTACATCACAAGAGGGACGATGCGCTGTAGCGGAAGATGTGGAACGAAATTTGCGGATCGTTGAGGAGGGCGAGAGAGGACCACACGGCTTCGGCGTTCACAAGAGCTTGGCGTGCGAGGGTGATGGAGGCAGATGTGATGCCCACCGGGCTTCCCAGAACTGTAGTGGCATCCGAGGTGATGACGTCGCATGGAAAGCCAGAGAGGAAGGCGTCGGGTGAAGAGAGGGCCACCATACTGATGCCTTCTTAGGGTTGAAGTTAAAGTGAAACCCGTGTTGTGGGCTGTGCTGTTGGAGGAAGAGCAGAATTTGCTTAGCAACAGGGGCGGCGCAACTATGTTTCCGTCATCTGCGTACCACGTGTGAAGAGGGAGAGAGAGGAAGTGGTATGCAATAGCTTCCACTAAGGGATGGAGGGCAAGAGCGAAGAGCGGCATTCCTAGTGGATCTCCCTGTTGGGTGCCAGTCCTGATCCACAGGAGAAGTCGACCAAAAAAGAGCATGGAGGGCTCGCCGTACAAGTAGTGGATCCATCGTGCGGCTTGGGGGATGCGGGCAACTGCTTGGTCCAGAATCCTACCACGCTCAATCGAATTAAAGGCATTCCGGGCGTCTACTTGTATGAGGATATGCTGGGTCTGTGCAGAGCTGAGCTGGTGTATGGTGGCTCGCGTGGCATGAGCAATTGCCTCAGTAGCTCTTGGGACACCGACGCCAGGCTGTAGAGGTTGTAAGTAGGAGGCGAGGGCTGTGTCATTGCGGATACGTTTCATGAGACGACCATTGCGAGGCGAATTGCGAGGCGAATTGCGACTGGCCGGAGGCTTCAGCAGGCTGCATCCTAGGGGAGAGCAGTGAGGGGGCCGCTGGAGATTTAGTCCCTCAGCTCGGGTGGGGCGTTTCCGTCGAGGAGGCAGTTAATAAAATCTGTGAAGCATTTGAGTGCCGAGTGTGAGGGTTCCGCGCCACCTGGGAGGAAGGAAAGGACCTTCACAATGGATGGACGAAGACTGTCAGGACCAGGGCTGCTGTGGTGCCGGAGACGTCGGAGCTCACGACGCACTTCCGCTTCGGTGAATTTGTACGCACGGGGAAAAGCACCACGGGTACATAGTGCGACAGGAGCAACAGGATAAGGGTGAAGGGCACGAAGTTTGGCGGCGTTGGCGGGAGTTGGCGGAACAGGTGGGGCTGAGATGTGAGAGCTTGGGCGGCTTGCTTCGGGGAACGTTGGAGGAAACTGCGCTTGCATTGTTCCGACGGGGTGGGCTGCTATGGTCAAGTCTTGCACGTAACACCACGTGCGCTGACCTCTTCAAATCCCGTCTCTATCAAGTCTATACCGTGCAACTGAGGTGCGAAGAGTGCCACAGGCCCATGGACCATTTAGGGGACCATGCGGCAGACTTGTGTAGCAAAGGTCTCGGATGGACCAACAGACACACAGCGGTTGTCAAAGTTTTTGGCCGTGAGCTGTTCAGGGCAGCAGGAGTCGGCGTTCAATACGAGGCGAAATACCTACTTCCTGGACTGAACGCGCGACCCGCTGACATTCTGGTGCACCCGCGGTCGGACGCAGTGAACACCCCGCCTCTTCTCCCAGTGGCGTATGACGTCACCATATCTTCGCCATTCCAGGCGAGCTATACGTCAATGGGAGCTCGAGAAGCGCGAGCCGTCGCCAATGCAGCAGAAAAGCGGAAGAAGAGGGACTTAGCGGCGAAAGTGGCAGCGATTCCTGATGAGGCACTGCCGGGACGTTCGAGGCAAGGATGGAATTTTGTGCCACTAGCCTTTGACTCCTTGGGATCACCTTCCGAGACAACGTCCAAGGTCATCGAGCAGTACGCGGCAGCCGTCGCGACTCGTAGTGGATGTTCTAAGCGAGGAGTGAAGACCCGAATCAATCAAAAGCAAAGCTATGTAATATGGTCGACTTGCGCGGCGTCCGTAATGTGTCGCGCCCCGCTACATGCAGAGTTTGGCCACCCTATTCAAACCGAATTTATTGAGTTTTGTTTTTCAGTTACTTTAGGGTCTTCAATGACTTCGCATGTTGCACCCAAGTAGATCATTGGTAAAAACTTATCACAAGAGCAAAACGTGGGCTGATTGTTAGAAAAAAATAGTCTACAGAAAGGTAGTGGTTCAAAGGTTGAAACACACGTGGCTAGCTGGGCAGTGCTGATTGGCTCTCCAATGTTTCAAGTTTTCAAGTTTTCAATTTTCAGAAGTCTGTAGAACGCCCCTGAGATATGACAAAGCACCCAAGACAGGCTGTCTTAGAACGTTAAAGTACAAAAGGCGAGCCGCCGTCTACAAACAGCAAAGGTAAAGAGAGGCGACGGACTACGTTCCGACAGGATATGGGCAACAATGCATCACCCCGATCGACAAACCCCCAACATTAACAACACATCCCCAACCATTAACCAAGCAACACCTCGCGCCACCCGCGCGTAACAATGCTGCATCGATTTGCGAGATGATCACATTTAATTCCCGCTAAAAAACCTATTTTTTGGAAAGTCTTTGACATTTTCTCTCCAACCACGGGTTTTTGGGGGCAGTTCCGGCGACTTTGAGGCGCATCAATTTCGCCAATAGTCGTGCGATCGCGCTCTACGCTTGATAGACGCCTCCCCACGGAGTCTGCATTCCGGGGCAGGGCGGCGGAAGTTTCGAAATTGAGCCATTTTCACCAATCGGCTGTTTCTAGATCCTAAACGGGTTTCCCGCTATATTATTTTTCCGAAACCCCCTTTGCCAAAATTAAGATATTTGCATACGAAAAGCCCAATCTACTCCACCTCCCTCACTGGCCTACATGTTGTAAACCACTTCCTTACGCCTCCCCCACCTCCCGCCATACTTCCGCTTGCCTCACCGCTCTCCCACCCTCACCTCGCTACTCTCGAGTCCCTTCTCCCGCCCCCCGCGCTTGATTCCGCCTTTTCCTTGCTCCGTTCACTGTCTGCCTCGTTGGGGGGTTCCCCGTCACTCCGTTCAGAACACGAGGGTTTTCGGGACACTGCTTGTCTGCCTGCGTATAAAAAGTGCTGCTGAGCGTTATTATCTCAAGTATAACCCCCCGTTTTCGTCGCAACGTCCACGATCCTATCCCCAATGACTCGGCCCTGTATCCGACAAGGATGCAGGCTCTGCATGCCAAGGCGAACCTCACCTATGCTCCTAATGAGCTCAAAAGCTGCCTATCTCTCAGCGCTGTGGCTGAATCTGTGGACCCAGAGAAACCTTTTTCTCACGAGCAGCCCTGGCACGAAGGCTTTATCGACCGGCGCCTAATATAGCGCATTCAGAAAAAGGCTTCTACCTGAAGTATCATGGCAACAATCGGAGCACTGTTCTAACGACGAGTGAAGAGCTTGAGCTTGTCCGACGACTGCAGAGTAAATAAGGAGAAGCGGCCTTTTGGGAGCACAGTGCCGTTCGGGAGCAGGCAATGTAATTCAAGGTGGAGCTTGTGGCTGGGAACAAGAGCGCGTGAGCAAGAATGGAGCGGTCTTTTTTCGCAGTATTGGCTCTCACAGTTTCTTGGAAGGCATACGGAGAGACTGAGCAACTTAGCTGCCCGTCCGGTCGACCACCATCGCTTGACTGCGTTCAATTGTGATAATGTGGATATTTTTTTCGCACAAGTGGCAATAATTTACCAGGAATATAACATTGGCAAGCCGACTCAAGTGTTCAACTTGAATGAGACTGGGTTTACCCTGGGTCGACATTTGTGTTAAGCATGGTAAACGCGTTGTTACTGCTGTAGGGACTCGTGCCTGTTGACCCAAAGTCGCGTTCAAGTATGACAACCGCATCAGTTTCCTCGTTTGTATCAACGGCGCAGGACTCTCCTTCCTTCCTGTGTCAGTTTTCAAGGACGTGAACGAACCTAAACTAGACGTGAAAAAGTCACCAAGCTGATGCCGGAAGGATGGAAGGCTTTTTGGCCCCCTGAAATGGGCAGTGTGGATACCCGTGTATTTCAAGAATGTGTTACGGCTTTTATTGATGTGGTGAGAGAACAGAATCCGCGCGAAGACTGTTTCGTCTTATTTTTTTGATGCTGCCGATCCCACATGAGATCCTCGGCTATCGAGAAGCTTTTCGATGCCAAGATTGTCGCTGTAGCGTTGCCCGCAAACACGAGTAACCGCCTTCAGCCTTTGAATGTTGCGGTATTTGGTCCTCTTAAACATTACTGCAAAACCGCAGTGATGAAGTTGGCTGTCGAGGAGAATCGGAAGTTCAGTTCTAGGGAGAAGCGGAAGGGGTCATGTGGTGAAGGCCATCAAAGAGGGATACCAGAGCGCTGTGTGTGAGAGGAACGTACGGGAAGGCTTCCGGATGACTGGTTGTGGCCGTTGAATATGGCGGTTGCTGTTGACGGAGCAATTCGCCAGTCTCCCTGCGACAGCTCTATGTCCCGGCAGAGGATCTAGAAAAGGATCGCGCGGCCACAGTATTGTAAATGAAACGCGACGGTTTACCTGAGCCCGTTGTGTGCTCGGGATTTGTCGATACATCCTTCGGTTTTGATCTTTACCGCCGAAGGTGGTATGCATATAAAAAAGCTGGAGCTGGAGCGGTGGAAAAGGAGCAGGAGAAACGGCGCAGAGTGGAGGTAAAGAGAGCGGCGGAAGAAGCGATGTGAGTGCAGAAACGGGAAGAAGCGCACAAGTGTGAAACGGCCAAGGCTAAAACGCGAGAGAAACGCTGCGGTCTCAAGGTGATTCCTCGTTCATTCAAATCAAAGTTGCCAATCAGAGAGGTACGCAGCAATGGTAGCAATAAATGCGCTTCGTTTCATTTATTCGGTGAGGTATTTGATTGAGCCCACAGCCAGCAGGTAGCAGTGGTGAAGGAGTTTGCAACCCGGCGGGCGAGGTAGAGTTCTGTTTGCTAGCCGAGGACGAGACGGGAGGGGCTTGCTGAGGAGATTGGGGACGCAGACGAGGCGGGACCGAGCGGCGGAAGGGCGAGAGGGCGCGCCCATTGGAATTGGCGACGCCACCGGCGTGGCCACTGGCGGTACTTGTGTGTCCATGGTAGCCTAGTTGTAACCAGTGACCACATGAGGGTTACAAAAAGCGATGAACATCGGTCATCAAACACGACACGACGGCAGACAAGGTTACACATTCTTCCAAACCGACTATGGCAGCGAGAGCGGGACGGTGTGGGGGCGGGGGGGTCGAGCAGCGTTGCAGGACAGATTTAGGGTGAGCTGTCGCGGGCGGTATTGGGTCTCGAGGTGCGGGCCTGGCCAGACACGGGTTGGGCGCTTGCCTCGATAAGTGCATGCGTTGGATGGGAACGATGAAGGAGAAGTTTTTTGCGGCAGGAGTATTAGTTCGCAAATCTTTATTCTTGGCGTAAATTTTTTGGATAGCCGAAAATCTGCATATGTGCCCGACGTTACCAGAATCTCACAAATCGATGCAGCAGTGTTACAGACGGGCACAACCCGCCTTCTTTACAGAGCTCACACGGGAGCTTCTGCGACTCGCCAAGCTGTCCTCAACTGACACAAACCCCCTTACAGCCGAAACACCCGGCCACCTCCAGCTACCATGACCATCAGCATACCGCAAATCCCAAAACTCGACCAATCCAACTATTCCCCGGTTCATCTCTATCAGTGGAGCCGCCGCATCAATCGATGCTCGCGAGCACTTCACCTCCGACCCACCCGGAACCCTGCGATCCAGCACTCCTCAAAACCTTCGAAGCCAAATCGGATATCCTCATGTGCGCCCTCACAGGGTCCATCCCTACGGACATCACGAATCCACTAATCCAACCTTGCAAGCTGATCACGCCCTACCAGCTCATCACTAACGACCAGACATACCTGGAAACCAGCCGCACCAGCGACCACCGCTACCTCAAGCAGCTCACCGAAAACGCCAAGTATCAAGACGGACAAGGCATCGCCGACTACCTCACCAGTCATGAGGCCATACGGGCCAAAATGCTCGCTGCCCGCTACCCTGAGATAGAAGATCCAGCAACCACCGTGTCCTTCATGATCGATGGACTAAAACACAACCACCGCATCGCGCTCATTGGCATGCAACTCATTACCACCCGCCCGTCCGATCCGAAGGACTTTTTACACAAGTTCAACGAACTCAGCTTCATTACAACCGTGTCCGACGCCGGACTCTCATCCTCCACTAGGATGCAGAACACCACTGACGCCACGCTCGCTGAACTCTTCGCCGATTCCGGGCTCTCCGTTCCAATGCAAAACGAGCCAGGAGCATGCAAAGCCAGTGCAAGCACCACCCCGCACTCGGCTTTGCAAATCCCTGCCACACCGACGAACACACTACGAGGTACGATTGAAAAAGTGCAATTAGAATTATTTGGTTGATTTATTTTTAATGATTAATTATTCGGGCCACTACCGGTTTGTGCCTGTCAGCAGTTATTGCCTTGATGAAAGACAATGAAATAGCCAAAAAAATATGTTAAATTGCATACCCCCATACAACCACGAATGGCATGCTAAACACGACTACCCGCACGGTGACCGTCCAGCACGTGCACGTGTAATATGCTCAAGTACGAAATGTTGAGCTTGTACAGTTGGAAACCTGTTCATTCACGCACTGCCATGTACCCCCCGCAATGGAATCCACTCGATTCTTTACGACTTAACTTATAATCCACATTGTGACTGTCGGTGCACACACTATAAACTTCCGCCTAAGATGTTTAACATGAAGAATTCGCCATGCGCCTAACCACCCAACTCTATACAGAGTTCATCATCATACTTTTGCACCGAAGGAAGACACACCTCAAGGCATCCTTGAATAATTCCATCATGACGAAGTCCCGAAGACCACACCCTCGATAGATCAGGAACCCGTCCCCATCGCAATAGAAAGTAGTTGTGCAGACCATTGTAGACTGAGTTGTCAGGGTCACCTGCACAAGACAGTTCTACATGTTTGATTTGCAAATTAGAACAGTAAGTTCCATCTGTGTTATCGTACTCTCTACTCCTTCTCCACAGGGACCACGCCAATCTTCTGTTCTGCCCATCACCAGTACTGGTTTGCACATCGTCTGCACAGACAACGTTACTGATTTAGGGTAGCATAATCGTATCTGCGCTTGCACCAACGCATAGGAATGAAGAATCACCCACATCTTTCCCGTACAAGAATGTTTCCCAACATTCTGATAATGTCTCTCTCACTACGACATCCACATTTACGAAACATATTCAACCTTTCACCTCTTGACTGTATGTACATACAATCACATAGTGCTGAGAAATCTGAAAAAGTTACTGAGAAGTGTGTGCTAGATTCGGATGGACACTGCGTCTCAAAGAAGCTCGGGAAGAAACGAAGGTCTTTCTTGGATGGTACCAATACACTCATGACACGCGCAATAACTGAGAATTGGTCCAAAGAGCAAGCTATTCTTGCTTTCAGGCAACCCTGCATATATCCATCACAGAATAATGAATGTTCTGTTGAGGCGTTCTTCTGTTCGAGAACACTGCTTCAATGGCTTTTCGCATCTCAACGCTAGAGCTCTGTACAGGATTTCGGAATCATCTTCGCGTCTTCAAGTTTCCTGGTGGATATTGACGGACCAAATTCTAAGGCATCGATACAGGCACTCTGTAACGATACCTGATGTTGTAGCGAATCAATTTGAATTATAAGTGAAGCATACGACTCCCGTATCTTTCGCATGTCTTCCGTTGCACATGCAGCATCTAAGACAGAATTCGATGTAACTACCTTCTGCTTTTTCCGCTCTCCCTCTAAGACCCTATCAGGGTCTGTTCTAGCCAGCTGAGACACCTGTACGGGCTGTTTACGTTGGACGGTTCCGAACCTTTATGAGGGTGACGGATTAGTACCCTCCTCGATACCATCTGTTGCTCGACTGAGAAGACGAGTCGGCAAAAACTCCACTTCATGAACTTCTTCCTCCGAACCATGGCTTTTCGGATACATTATCACGCCGTAGACAAAGCACGTTGTTGAGAAATACTCCTAAACAAAAAGAACCCTTGCAGATCACCACATATCAGAATTATCGGACATTTGATCCATTTTCCACAGCACCTTAAGAGATCTCCACGATCCGTAAGAGATACCTCTTCCAGACATGAGTTCTTGGATTTATTTTGAATTCTCAAACTTGATCTCTTTCCTTGTTCCATGTCACTCAGAAGTGTTGTGAATGCACTGCTTGAATAGTGGGGTACCCCCTAAACTCCTTATACTTTGCAATGATATCCACAAATAGCCGTAGGGGTCAGCAGAAATTTCGATCTCTCCGTGATGATCTCAGAACAATATTCGATGAACCCCGTTTTCGAACCCGTACGGGAGCGGTGTGAACGTGAACCCGACAGCTTTCCGTATTGCGGAATAGCACATTTTGACCCTTGAAAAAGAGACTATAACGGGTGGGACTAAAAATAAACAAAAAACGGACAGTTCTAATTTTAACGGATACAATATTGCACTGCATAATCATACTGGTGTGGTGGTACTGACACCACGCAGCGCCAGCACCAGAAATATGCGCGCATAGGTTTCTCCGCATGTACCTGCGCAACGCACTTGTATTCCTAAGAGAGCCTACTGTGATGATAGAAAGTCTGCTCACTTCGCAGGAAAAGGAAACAGTCAATCCAATAAAATAACTAATGAATCTTGACGGGTACCCCTCAAATGCTTAAGAGTAGTAGCAACTACCGTTTAGTGATCCGTAACTTGTACCCCCATTTCTTTCAATACCGCAACATACTGTCTACAAGTGACATGAAAATACGATCAAACATTTCACCCGCACGGGATCCGACGAGGGAAAATTCATCTCTTGGAAATTTCAATGGACGTCGAACCAACAACGAGATTCTTACATCTTTTCTGTCACCATCACCTGTGCCGGGCAGAATCGATTCAAGTGAAGATCGCAGGTCTCATGTAAATCGGACTAAACGTCGAGCCAGTAATGGAAATCGTACCCCTGTTCTGTCGCCAGTACCTGTTTCTCGGAGTACCATTGCAACTTTGGATAATCTTTCGATTGGTTGTAATCGAAAATCTTATCGGCCCAGTACTGGAATGCGCACACCTCCTCTGTCACCAACAACTTTTCCTAAGGGGAACATTCCAAGTACAGTTGATCGCTCGCCTGGACATATAAATGTATGTCAAGACACTTCTGTAATTCGCACATCTCTTATTTCACCAGCACCTATCTCCGAAAGGAACAGTTCAAGTGCGGATGGTCATTCGCTTAGGAATGTGATTCTACGTCAAACCAGTAGCGGAATGCGCATTTCTCTTTCACAAGCTCCTGTTCCTACCAGAAAAAATGTCACATGCCGAACCGGATTATGATACTGCCGAGGAATCTGCGCCATTGCAACCCCAAATGGTTTTGGATGTTAGAGGAATGAGGTCGCTTATGAAATTGTTCGGGAGGAAGTTATCAGGAAAATGCGATCTGATCTGACTGCCGCACGGCAACCAGTTTCAACCGACATTGCACGTGTAGCTGAGATGTTTTGGAATTTAGATTCGAAAGTGAACACAGTTTTGTATGTTTCCCAAATGGTGCTGGGAAGTCTCAAAAGACAAAATCCAAAACAAGGCGGGGTGGCTTACTGGATAAGTAAATACTTCATGCCTCATTATTTTTTAATGCCGACACTTTCTCATTTGTCAAATGTCATAAGATTCACTGCCTTATCAACGGCATGGTCAGGTCCGGAAGTACTTCTGGAACGGCGAGGATAGTTGGGGCAGTGGTTCTTACGTCGACATTAAGCCTTCCCACCGACAAGAAGAAGGATTTGTATCACTACGAAGTTGGCTTGGGTCACTGCGAATTTTGTTTTAGGGTGATTACTGGAACATTATGAACATTCAGCATAACCGGTTCAACTTTTTCCAAAAGGAGTTCAGAGCGATGAATAAATCTGGAGAAAGCCGCAATAGCCATTACGATCAATTAGATCTGATCGATTCTCAAGGAGTGCAGAAAACCATGTTTATCGGTGTGACGAGTTTACAGAAAATAGATACAAGAATCAAACGTCCGGCATGGCTAGCAAAAGGATATGTTGGTACCAACCATATAATTTCTGCTCGTATGATTTTAGAGACGAGACATGACGGCACGAGGCAGGGGAAGCTGAGAGATGAGCCGACGCAGCATGAAATCGTCGTTCATGGTGCAAGGGAAATATACAAATTTTACATCACACACTTGCACCTGTCACGCGATAGAGTGAGAACCGGATTCTTCTACGATCTTGGGTTTTTGCTGACGGATTAGAATCGAATCGAAGAACATCTTGATCAAAGTAATTTTCGCATCTCTTTCAGGGATTGGTACTCACTGTATGTGACAGGTTAGGAGAAAGAGAATGTATTGTATAATAAGATACCACAATCATACAAGGGTAATGAAATTGGATGCCACACCTATGTCGATGTCAAGAACAAGGGAATTCTTGAGGAGATATTGAGGGGATATTACGAATTCATCGTCCTTGCTGAGTACGATGTCACTGTGGTACCCAGTGATAGTAAAGGAGGGAAGCGGGAAGAAAGTGTGACTCGTCGTTTGACGCGATTCATAAACCTGTTGGAGGTGGCCACTAACTACATCAAAGAATTCTCTCAAGTATCCTCACTCGAGGTAATGCTTCGTTTACACAAGGATTAATTTCAGTCTATTTATCTACTCGCTGTACTATTTCTTTCCCTGTCGTTCAATTTCCTACAGGAGACTAACTTCAGTGCTGGGGTTGTTGCTGAAGCAGAGCGAATCAAAAGTGGGGTGTGTACACTTGCCACATTCATGCCTGCAGGACGGAAAGCTGCGACCTATCTGACGACGAAGTGCCTTCGTCCAAAGGAGAAGGAGTGTGATACATTGGACCATAGTTCAATGACTGAAGGAGGAGACTATGAGGTAAACGATGATGATGCAAACCATGACACGGGTATTCCGCCATCTCATGAGAATGGACTTGCGTTACTTTGATCTTGCAATCCAACACATATAAATGTTTCCCTTGCTGAGGTTGAACCTTCTTTTGGAATAGTTGAACACCTTACTGTGAAGGTTCACTCGATTTATGTGCAGTCAATCCTACTGTGATATATGTATATATAGTGATACTGGTACCAACATCACCTTACTAGGTCGCCAATGATTGCATGTTCAATACACTTCGTCGCGGTTAGTGATGGCCGGTAAAAAAAAACTCATTGCATGATAGGCACTTAATAAATGAAAATATTCTATTGCCAGGTAATTTAATTCCCTCACCACCAAAACAGTAATTATTACCTCATAAGTAATTTATGAAGTCATAGTCATAATTATTTCTATGACTTCATATTTTAATGACCTAGCTAGTCATAATTATGACCAGCTAGGTCGTCAATTCCCCGAAAAAAATTAATTAATCTAGTCATGACAAACGAAATAATTCCGCGCTGTGCTAGACAGTACTGTACAGTGCCATAAATTACAGTGTAAGGGCTGGAACAAAGGTGCAACATGCAGTGAAAATGAAGAAGTTTAATGCATTCAGTATCTACCGAAGGTACTGGGGACTGCGCACGTCCTAACTATACGGCTAAGATCTAACCGGATGTACCTCGTCGTCCATGCGCATCGAGGCCCGGGACAAAATAGCTTGAGCAATGGATGACCAGAGGGTGCAACTCAGTCGCTGGTAGATACGGCGGCGGATAACGCCAAGTGTCAAGTAACACTTGGACGCGATCCGCGGAAATAACTCCTCGATAAATGCAATTGTACTAAGGATGGGACGCCCAGAGAATCAAACGCCAGAGGTCGATATGTGAAGTTCAGCGTGTAAGGCACAGAAGATAGGCCAGCTGAGGGAGCGGGGAGGCGTCGGTTGACGTTGCCTTCCAGAGTTGTAACCTTTTCGCGGGCCGCCAATTCAGCAGCGCCACCGGCAACCTGGGTCGCCTTGGTGCGAACTGAGGCCTTGAACGGTGAGACAACAGTGATGTCAGATGCAATGGGGCGCAAGGTTGGGCCTTCCGGGTCAGGGGGGTTATACAAGGATATCGGCGGGCAGAAGCTCAGTGACCGAGACGAGGAGCGAAACCTCGTGCCGAGTATCCAGACCCGCGGCGCGGTAACGTGTGTCGCAAGTGCATAACAGAGCGAGTCATGGCGGTGACGACGGCCGAAAAGAGGGCAGCAGAGGTCGGCGGCGTGATCACCGAGGGTGTCCAAGGGGTAGTCACAGTGGTGGCAGTTGAGGGGCATGGAGTCATCATACACTGGCAGTCCGAGGTGAAGGCGGAGCATGGTCTGCCAGTGTGTGATGTGCACCTTCGTTGCTGCCGTTGGGTGTGCGATAAGAAACGCCGCAGCGGGGCTGCGTCGGACGCTAAGCCACGGATGCGATGTCGAATGTCGGCGTCGCTATGGACGGTCGGGTTGGGGGCATTCGCGCAGGATTCGTCGTGCCAATGTACTCTTGTCCGCGCCTTTTGATGCACCCGTTTGAGAGGGGTTAGAGTGTTGGTGGGTGATGTGGCTATTTGGATCTATGTTCAAAACTGTTACATTTTAGGCAATAGTATAGAATACTGTAAAATCATGACTTATGAGGGGCATCAGAGGTGGTCAATTCAAAGGTAATTAATTACTCTCTGGTCATGAAACTCTGGATATGTGGTAAGGTGAATAATTATTCCAGTAGAATAAGAATAGTAATACAGTCATTGTTTTTACATTTCATAGTGCTGTATTCTATTGCAGGCAGGTAATTAATTGTTAATAATAATTCCGCCATAGTGCAGCCTATGGCCCTCAGGTAATAATTCGGTAATCAAGTCATTAATTCTTTAATGACTTCAGAAAGTCATTCATTCTTTTATGAACCCAGGAAATCATTAATTACTTAATGAGTTCATATGCACAGGTAGAGAATAAAATGACAATTGTTTTGGAATAATTCTACTGCAGGGAATTGAAAATTTTTTAATTTTTATGCACTTCAATTCTATGACCAATAATTCCCCGCCGTCATTAGTCGCAGTCCTCGTACGTCCCTTGCGGATTGTCTTGAATGAGGTCGTATGACCTCTGAGATCAGCTGTGGTCACCCTTTGCAGCATATTGTACCATGTATAGGTTGCAACTAGAACAGTTTCCAGAAATTACAGTACTGTAATCTTTTCTGCCACACAAACCCGTGTGATCAAGTAGAAATTAAGTAAAATTAAAGCATGATTAGCAGCAATATGTTCGCGTGCATAATTATGATGTACAATCTCAATTAAAAGCGGTGCCTGAGACAATTAATTTTGTGAAAAAAATTGGATGCCGCCTAATTTTATAAAAAAAGAGCCTCTGATCGCACAACATTTGCACAGACCGAGGGATGGGTAGAATATGGCCGCCCCGAAATACCGCTGCGGTATGTCAGGACAACCACACAGCGGCTGTGTCATCGATATAGGATGTAGGTTAGGCCTGGGACCCTTCTGTACCGAAGTAGAAAACTTTAGGTAGGAGGGTATTTAATACGTCTGGGTGGGGGTGCATTTAGCTTACAGAACAGGAATTAGAAGAGGATATAGTGTGGTCAACGTACAGAGATGGAAGCATATATCGCATGACAACTCGATGTAAAAATATACATCACATACAGACAATCGAAACCTATACATCACACACCGAAATGATGTATAACTTCAAAGCATATACATCATATAAAATCATGACGTAAAAAGTTGAGACCATAAATCAAGTGACAGCATGACGTAATAAATATACATCACAACCGCTGCCGCTCCCCAGAGTGGGCAGAAAGCGGCGGGGTTTCATTTGAGCGCGCGCACAATCGATAGATTGAGTGCAAGTACTATTAACGGTCCTAACAATGGCGGAGGGCTACAAAGAGCAAGTCCTGGTTCGCAAAGAGGACGTGGGAGAGGGAGAAGGTCTAGCCCGGGTGGGACTAGAGGGCGATGAAGAGGTCGTGGGCGGCTACAAGGTAGACGTGGTGGACGTGGCGCTTATGATGCAAGCAGTGGGTTGTTAGTAAGCGCCACAGATTGCAACAGTGTCATGATGGAAAAGGAGTTTAGGGACAGCTTCATCTGGCAACAAGCACGGATGCTCTGCGAGTTTTCAGTGGCGAACATTAAGGTTCAGTGCAGTGTTAAGAACTTGGCCCCGACAAGATGTGGTTTCGTGGTACTTTTAGTCAAGCCCCTACTAAGTCAGCTAGCGGAATGGCTGAATGAATGCATCAGACTGAATAAATTTTCTTGTGACGCTGTTTTTTATCAGACATTTACCGTCACTTTGCATTTTTTAGTTTTCGCACACTACGGGCTTCAATTTCATGAAGGCTATCCCAATATTAAGGAAAGATGGGAGCTCTCTGTACTCCCTGGATAGGGTTCAATATATCGACACAAACGTTATTGCGTAGCGTTCTACTTGCACAGGAAAGAATGGGCACCTTGCTTGGAATGCCCAAAGGGATCGACCGAGATTTCTGAACGAGTTTGAAGCGCTGGCCTTTCGTGACACTCGAAAGCTATTTTTTGCTCCACTCCATCTTACAGTAACGTTGGACGATGATTTTTTCGGTACGAGGGCTTCCGATAATCAGGTTAAAATGCTGAGCGCACGAAAAGCGGATCGTGAGGGTCACCCTGCGGATGCTATTCCTGATTCGCTTTTCAGAATTGTGCTGGCATTGCGATTCCGTCGAAGAGGCAAATCATAAACGGAATCAGTTCGAAAGCTCGTAGATACACTGATGGATGGCTGTTGGGAAGAGTCGCTGAATGGGTGTACCGCCACGGCAGACAGAAGGTATGGTAAGAAAGTTCTTATGGAGATTCTGACAGGAAACGGGTTGGATTCGGTGTTTGTAATGCCTGACCACATTTCGGCGTGTCATCCATTTTTTGCGAAGTCGTTTCATATATCTCGGAAGTTGCTTAGTTACTCATCTAAAATTCAGTTACAGAACCACACGCAAGCGGAAGAAATCGCAGACGAGGTGACCGAACCACAAGAAGTGAAGAGGTTGAAAGACTTGGCAGAGCGAAGTAAACGTAACCGATTGGCTTTCTTCAATGATGGCTCCACGTTGCGACTAAGTGTTTGAGGTCATATTCTTGACCAAGCACAGCTAAATTGGTGTGCACTATGGGAAAGCGCAAGGAAGGTTTCAGAGGTCATGGGTCTGCATTCTGTTGCACTTTATGCCGTGTCCATTTATGCGTTCGTTTTTACGCGGGATTGAGGAAGCGTTCTTTGACCCTCTGGCATACGAATAGGACGCTGGAGCTATGGAGAACTCCGCCACCTGTGGAGAGGACAGGGAGCAGGGCAGTTCTGAGGGGTCGGGTAGTGCAGTTGAAACGGGTGGTGACAGTAGCGCAGTTAGAGCTCAAAGTGATAGTTCGGCGTGGTAATTAAGAGGAAGGTCTAGGGAGTTGTATTCAACCAGTGAGAAGCCAGTTCGTAGACAAAGGCAAGCATAGCAATCGGTAGAGTAGTACTAATACTAATCTGTGATATTGAGAACCGAAGCGTAAAGTATGCTCCATATGTACGGTACACTGTACATAAAGGGTTTTTTGGAACCCGAAATGACCTTCTAGACGTCTAAATTTGCGAAGCTCGCACGCCTCGATTATACCACCAATGTCCCTCATATTTGGCTGATTGAAAGGGCGGCACGTTCTAAAGAAGTTAGTCAACTATGTTTGCAAAACGACCGTGACGTGTTGAACTTTCGGGTACATAAATGTTATGTACACTATATAGCGTACATTAAAATCTGGAATTACGGATATGTAATGGAATACATCACCGTTAAGTATGATGTATACGGTAACGCTTGTACTCGGCATATGAAAACGTCAAATATGTATATCAAACACAACGATGCATTCACTGCATATTGATTGGAATCATTACACGGCTGATTAAATTACAGTAAAAAAAGAATGGTGGGAAAATCTTATGGCGAGCTGAGTATCACAAAAAGTAGACGCTCTCTTTGCCAGCAATCACATCCAATAGGTGATGAACCGTTCAAGCAAGTTTCAGTTGAGTACCACTGTATTCGTTTGGCAGTGCATACATGAGCTCTTTTATTATTGTTGATTTTCTTGGCAAAGGAAGGAAAGATAGCGATCGCTCTGAATTCGGAACAAAGGCTATATTCCACAAGGAAGAGGGTAATTTTCTTATTTCCCGAAACGTCAAAGCCATTGAAGCTGAAGTTGCCCTGCTCTCCCATCATATCACGCTACGCTACCTGCCGGATATGCGACGTTCATTAAAATGGAAGGGTTCAACTTATCAGAAGAAGGGTTCATTCAGTCATGACTGTATTCAATGAGAACCAAAGCTACTAGATCTTCAGGAGTATTTGTTCTCGACTTGGCACAATTTTAGTGGAAGAACCATGTCATGCTCAGGGATTAAAGCATGTGAGACAAGTATGGCTTTCAACACTCGATTCCATTCGGGTCCTTGTTATGCTCGAGGAGAAGAAGAAGTTGTAGATGTTGTACACAGAGTATCGAATGCAGAAGAAAATCTGGCGAAGCGAGTTTTCTATTTTGCCCAGAATTCATTTCCGTTAGGTTGCAAGAATTTCACTTCGAGCTTTGAATTGGATCAACAGGAAGCACTAAATTTCGAAATGTATCGACAGAGAAAATGTGTCCGAATTGGATTTTTCGGCAAGGGAAACACTTTGTTATGGGATCAAAAGATGAAACTATTGTGTCAAGATTACCAGACTTCATTGGATGTGCGTCGTACAGTGGGAATTCAAGGGGATGCAATTTGGTAAAGAATACCTCTCGACTTCAAGGAGCAAGCCCTGCAATAATGGGAAGACTGTTGTTCGAAGCTAAACAAGGATTTTTTTCCTGAAAACGATATCCAAGGTATTCCATGTGCCCCTTTGAGCCCCTCGTACCAGGGAAGATACGGCCCATCCCCTAGACATGGACAATATGCTCCTGTTCTTCGCTCCATAGATTGCAACGTAATATATCATTTCTTCATGAAGATTGACAGTGAGACCAAGCATCTGAAATGGGTCGCTGTTGTGGGATGAGAGAGCACAAGCATTGGTGGCCTTGTATTAAGCCAGCCCCATCTGGTGTCCATCGATTCGCATAGGATGCGTTCAATTCTGACAACCGAATAACAGAAGCGCAATTATCTTCCAGAATTCAAAACATTTTTGTGTAAGAGCTCCATGTAACTCAGTAAGGTATGTTATTTCAAGGCTCAAGTCAGAAAAGTACCCTATAGAAAGATCTCTACAAGCTCTGGTTGCAGTAGTCTGCGAACAGAAGGAAGGAAATTGGGGACGTATGAGTCACTTCGTGATAGAAAAAGCATATCGTCTGGATACATTTATTCTATCATCGACAATCGTGACGTAGATTTGAAAACGAGTGGTAGAAATGAAGAGGGTGTGTCGGTCATCGTGGGTTTCCAGCAGGCACTCGACGCTAGTTCCGAAGTCCTCGTTTCGGATGCGATGGAACTTTTGAATTGTAAGCCGCTACGAAGAGTGACTCTCTTTTGAAATGTTTTCTATCGTCGCGAAAGATGATTGTAACCGGCAAGTGTGAAAATTTGATGCATCAGATTACAACATACAAAATGGAGTCAAGAAAGCTCCTCTTTGACAATTTTGTACAAGAACTAAGTAGAAGAGGTTTAAACGATCCCTGAAAGCCGGAAGCGGCTCTCGTCTGACAATGGCAACAGATTTTGAAACGACCTTCTGTGCTGCACTCGGCAAGAGTCTCAGCGAACATTACGGAACTGGTACACCAGAGGATTACGTTGCATGCACTGCGGTGGGATGTGACGTCCATGCGAAGCGTATCGTATTGGAGAAAGTTGGTAGAGATACTGCTTCTCGTCAACTTTATCTGTGGGCCATCGGTTTTTTATCAATAATCTTGATAATGTATTTTTATACATGATGTATGTTTATACATATTGATATTGTACGCAAGCGTGTATAAATATCCGTGATTCGATGGCATGGTATTTATGAATGCCATATCCTTTCCCCTAGCAAGCACGCCCTCCTCATGGCCACCAGAGAGCCCTTGCGCACCTGAATCCAAATATAGCGCTATGTGTCGTGAGATCGCTACGGAACAATGCGCCGTGATTTTGGACGACGTATCAGGCAGCTTAATGAAGGCTTAGAGCAACGTGTAAAGGTTACGGATTTAAGAAAATGTTCTCGAGGTAACCCCGCTGAAACCGCAAATTGACCAATCCCCAGTCGAGAAAGTTGGGAAAAAGTTCCCAGTGTCTAGTATGAATACCGCTACCATAATTGCATTATAAATGCAGAAAGCATTTATGGTACAATATCATTGCTCGCGGTAGTGTTCCTCTCCATCGAAATGCAAGGACTCTCCATGTTTCGGAATACATTTCACACTGTGAATGTAGCGATCCTTATAGAAACTTTCCTTACGGCACAAGTAGCAAATGTAATAATCTATTTTCTCGTTCGTCTCCACGCAAGTGGCGGTTCGTTTCCGCGCCGGATTTTTTTGATCTGATCACATAAGCGCCTTCCAAGAATATTTTCCGGCGATTTTCGTCCAGTAAAACCGCGAGCTTTTCGGCACCTTGCAATTGCTAAATGACGCTCAAGCACCGACCTCGACTCGAAACTGTACTGGTCCGTACCAACTGTATTTCAATGAGGACAAACAGCTTTTCCCATACCAAACTTCCTATGTTTTCCAATATTCACCATCTCCTCACAACCCTCCCTGTATGGAAACTTCATAGTTGTAACTGCTCTCTTCTTCACTTCAACAATAACCTCATCTACTTGAGAAGATGGAGCCGGCGTACCTGATGCATCTCCTTCTTCAATTAATTCATCAATGGCATCCTTGTATGTTTCCATGCATTCTGCAACTGCGAATCACTCGATGAATCATCAACAATGCTGTCGTTATCGAAATCTCATCCGGAGTCAGACAGTTCATCAGGAGGAGATAGGACACGGCGGGCTTTTTTCCTCGCGAACTGGCAGCCCCCACACTGCCCGTCATCTCATTCTTCGGGGGATTTATTCTACGCGGTGCTTTCCCCCTTGCTGTTGAGCGCGCTTTCCTTTCCGGCATTCCGAGGTTATCCAATTCACTTCTCGGAGGAGGCCGTTGACTGCGCGGTGCCTTACCACCAGTGGTGGAGCGCGGATTTGGATTCCTTGACGACCTTCCACTTACGCTCAACAAAGCAGCCTTCGCAGTGGGCCTGTTGATGCGCTGAGATTTTCTCACTCCTTCCATTTGGGTGCTAAAGTGGCAGGAGTGGAGGTGTGGCGGGTAGTGTGGGGTGGGTTTGGAGGAAAGGGAATGGGCTGGCTCACCCACCTTCGATGGTGGAAGTGAGGCTGCTGGAGTGGGTTGCCCGGTAAGGGTTGGCGGATCGGAGTGGGTCGGTGGAGAAGTTGGGGAGTGATGCTGAAGTTTGTGGGGGAGGAGGTTGCAGAGGGTAGGGGGAGAGGCCACCGGAAGAGGTTGCAGAGGATGGCGGGGAGGGCACAGGAAGAGGTTGCAGAGGGTGGGGGAGAGAGGCACAGGAGGGGTGACTGTTGCTGGAGACTGGAATCCTCAAAACCTCTTTTACATCTTCCTCTCCTCATTCGAATGAAAAATGCTTTCTAGAAGAATCCATAGTAACAGAAATGGTATAACGACAGCTTTTTTACATCATTGGTTGCAAGTTCAGTCATTATTATCCCGTTCAGGACTCGTAGCCAATATTCATATTTTACATCACAATTTTATGCGATAAATTAATATTATGAATACATCATCTATGCCTGTGATGTATTTACATTACGAATACATCATCTATACCTGTGATGTGTTTATAATATGAATACATCATCTATGCCTGCGATGTATTTTTTACACCACATCAAGTTCGGTTCTTTAATATAGTGATGTAGTTCACTCTATTGTACAGTACATCAGTTGGATATTTGACCTGCCCAGAGGGTTCTGGTATGTATGCAGCAGACAGGCATTACAGTATCTGTCTGTACAGTACAGTATCTATCTGCAATAAGTGTTGCCAGTAGCTCTGCATGTAAACATTATTTAAAATTCAGTATTAAACTCAAAAAGGCGCCCCTACCCACATGTCAGAAACATTCTGCATTTTTCATTACTTTTCTCCATAAACAATCAATTGTTTGGAAGGGTGGAGGGGGTACAGAAGGGCCCTAGGCCTAACCAACGTCCCCCCCGTGTGTCATCAGGGGGGGATGGTGGGTGGTTTTTGTATTGGGAAGAGGAAGGGGGGTTCAGCTATGGAGAGAGGCGGGGGTTTTCTGTATTGAAGGATAGGGGAGGTTCTTTGAAGGCAAGAGGCGGGGGGGTTTCTGTATTAGAAAGAGGAAAGGGGGGTTCTGCCACGGAGTGAGGAGGGGTGTTATGTATAGGAAAGAGGAGGTGGGCTTCTGTATTGGGAATAGGAGGGGGGATATCTTTTACGAGGAAAGGGGATGTTTCTGTATTGAAGGAAGAGAAAGGGGGGTTTCTGTATTGGGAAGAGGGTGATGTGTTGTGTTTTGGGGAAAGGAAGGGGGTATTTAGGTATTCGGAATGGGAAAGGTGGTTCTTTGACAGAGAGAGGCGGGGTGTTCTGTGTTCGGAAGCGGGGGGATGGGTCTTTAACGGCCAGAGACCGGGGGTTCTGGATGAGGAAGTGGAGGGGTTTATGTATTCGGAAGTGCAAGGGGGGTTCTTTAACGAAGAGAGGAGGAGGTTTAGTGAGTGGAGAGCGGAGGGGGTTGCTTTGACGGAGAGAGCGGAGAGGGGATTATTCAGTGAAGAGAAGAGGGGGGGTGCTTCGATGGTGCGAGGAGTGGGGGTTCTTGAATGTGCAGAGGAGGCAGGTACGTTGACTCTGTATTAGACCGAGAACGCAATTTGTTTAATTGTAACAGTACTGTTATTTTTTTGAGTCTAACGCAAACTACTACAGAACAAGCAAAGACATAAAGGATAAAGCAAAACAAGAATGCAGCTACAACTTAGGAGGAGGGGCCTGGTTGGCCGTACGTTCTCGGACCCGTGTAGGATCCAGCGTAGGGATCACTCGAGGTACAATTTCCAGGTGTTAGATCAATTTCTGCTGTGTTGTTCTCCGTGTCATTCCCTGTCTGCTTGCTGCCCGAGGAACGGTATGGGTGATTACGGTACGGGTCATTAGAGTGCGGGTGATTTCCATATCGCTCGCGATAGGCGTTGTACGTCGAGTACGGATCAGAACCACTACTTAATTACGTCTTTAGCGACTTCCACCCCTGCTCTGCATGCTCTCGTTATCACCGTATGTAAGTTCACGACCGTAGCTGTAATCCAGACGCCCACGTTTCCTCTCTCCATAAATATTCCTATACCCTCCGTAGCCATCATATCAAACTCGGTACCGAGTAGTGGCACCCATTGTTCCATCCTCTTTTGTATCCACGGTTGATATTGTCGAAGTCGACATTAATATTCAAAGCGTCTCTTACGAAGCGACCCATACTGGTTGCCTGTTGACATGCATGAAAATATGAACCTGCCGTCTGCACATAGTTGATCAGATAGTTGCGCGCCATTTCATAAAGGTATGTCTAGAGATTCTGTACAGAACTATCACCGTCCCTCGTCAACCAGCTCTGGCTCGCAGCCAGGACATAAATACCACGGAAAAAATTCCACTCTTCTTCTCCGAGACGGCATGAGATTAGCTGACTGGCGCTCTTCTTCCCACGACGTACAACGCCCTTAACCTTCAACCGCAATAATTTCTTCCTCAAGCTCATCTCCCAAACCTTCCCTCTCGGTCCATCGAAGTCTATGTCCAGAACAGCATTCTCCTTTACCGGAGTAAATTCATTGCCTTCCTTATTTCCATTAAAAGTGGAAATGTAATGACAAGCCGCACCCCAATCGTCTTCAAACACAATTTTGTTACGTAAGGAGGGGTCCCGTGTTACCAAGTCCTTCATGAATCTAATAATCTCTGGTACTGTATGCTTCAACCCAAATTTAACATGGGAACAAGACCGTTCCAACCTTGTGATTGCGGAGTACTCCACAATAAAACCACGACCACCCAGCACATACTCTGAGGACCAACAACCAACGAAGAGGAGTAATAGCTCCCACCTGACAGTGAGTCTCAGAGCATCAACTTCACCCTTCTCCCAACTCTCCATATCTTCATACGCCTTGTACCAGCAGGAAATAATGTGATAAAAGAATTTCATTCCGAAGGGCATTGGTACCGGCATCGCTGAGGGTTGGATAATATCCCTGTCTACGTACATCGGCCAGTCTATCCACAGATCGTCAGTCTGCCTCTGGATGACACACATCCAGACGTAACTGGAAGTAAGAATATGGCCAAAAGATGTTCTCGCGGAATCTTTCCGTATATTAACTCAAGACTCATTGGTTGGGGCAGGATATAGCTGAATCAGGACATGTAGTCTGTGGAAGATATGAGTTGTGGCCTGCTGTCAGTGACATATGTTGTACAACATGCTGGACAGGTATATATAAATGCGTTGCTGTTGGTATCAGAAACGGTTAAAACGTTTACTATATACTTGCAAGCCAAAAGAAGTCGTCGTACGGAGGATGGCCATTCCATCGGCAATACAAATGGGTTCAATACACTTTGAAACAAGTGTAAAATTCAGATTATTCTTTCTGAGTATGACTGCAACAGTGTCTTGGTTCAGTCGGAGCGTCGGAGAAGTATTTCTTTACTTCATACATATTTTGCAAATGTTCTCTTTTTGCAAAGATATAATTAGGCTCTATACAGTGTATGTGTCAAATGCACAATACATGATGCTCAAGCAGTGTACATTCCGGGGGGTTGGTCAGTACCGATTAACTACAGCTCGTACAGATGTCTTCAAACGTCAGAAGGATCGGCTTGTATCACTGGTGTGATTTTGGTGAGCAATCAAATGAATGTCAAGTTCAGAACTCAAGTACGATTCGGCACTCAAGTTCTTTGTTGCAGGGGGGCCTGATGATGATTCGGTCGTCCAACTGGTTACCCCCAAGAGTTGCGTAGCATATGGAAGGTACCGTCGCTGTCATAGGCTATAACAGCATAGAGAGAAGTATCAGATAAGAACTATCAGACATGGGTCCTCGATTTGTGAAGATATCTTCTCGAGTCGATTAGTTGTTAGGATCAAAGTCTGAAACGTGTTTGAACCTTCCATTACAGGGTCCATGGCAGGGTCCATTATATGATACTCCGTACGGTAGTACTTTAATCACGCTATTTTACTGTATAGGACTCAGTAAACCTTGTCGTTTAGGTCATAAACATAGAGATACGTGTCCTGAAATTAAAAAGATCCAGAATTTCTAGTAATTTTAATTCGATGCATCATTGTCAACAATCATAATACAAGTACTTAAGTTTAAGTAAGACACTAGTCAAAGTGGAATCCATTCAAATTATGCAGAACTCTTGTTTGAATACAGCTTACAAAATTTAATGATATAATACATTCTTATTAAAAGGGTGGTTTATTTGAATCGTACGACTGAAACCGTCGTAAGTCTCCCAGAGATGGTGTGTGTCCGCGTTTAACTGAAGCGATGCTTGCACCTTCCTGTTTCCCTTCCCTGTCCCACAGTACCATATTTCCCTCTGAGATGCGGAGTTCATGTGAACGATGCTCAGATAAACAGCAGGCGTTCGCTAGTTCCAAATGTCAACTAGCTAGTACTGGCTATATTTTCGTATCCAATTGAAGAAATGTGCATCGTCGTAATGCGTTGCAAGTATGTGTTACGAGGATATTGCGTTCAACAAGACTATGACCCCAAGTACCATAATGATGCGCAATGAAGTCGATTACCCCTACAGTAGGCATTCTTAGGCGACTCGAAAAACAAATATGGTACTGCTTCTTCCCTCATTCGCATTCTACCTCACTTTTGACTCTTCTATACTGTGCTTCGGTTCGTTGATCATGTTTATCGGGTACCCGTACAGTACTAACGAAGAAGTCTTGGTGGTTTTTTTGTTGATCTGCAGCACCGAGTCCTTGATGACAAGGATGTCCAAAAATGCGAAGTTCTATTTTGTTCATTCATGCATCTGCGATACCGACATGACTTATTTTGACTTGTGCCTGTACGGGCATGTAATGGAATGTATCGGCTGATCACATTTGTGTCATCTTTCGCCAAACCCGGTCATCATGATTTTGTACTGCAAACTCTGTTTCGACTTCTATGTTGAAAATTTTGGATATTTTCGATGCGTGGAAATGTAAAAGCTTGAGTCTCCTCGGTCTACTCATCCATGTCGATTTTGCCCGGATCATGAGTAGTGGGTAACCAGTGCTCACGAAAGAGATATTTCATAATGTTGGCACTTACGGTGTGTTCTATTTGTTGTTCTCTTTAAATTACAATCCAGCTATCACGGCATTCTCGCGGGACGCGTCCTGACTCCGCTCTTCTTCGTTGCAGAATGTCGACTGTGGGTACCAACAGTTTCGCTTAATATGCCCCAGATCGCCTCCCATATCACGACATATAGACACCGTAGAACTTGCGACACAAGATAGCACCTGTTCTGGTCTTCATCTTCTCTATTTCGTTCATTTCAGTAGTATCTGAATATAGCGTTGTAATAGCTATTTCTTGACTTTCCTTAAACTCAAACCTCGCATTCGGTACCAAAACAGTAGCTATATCCGTCAAAAACGTCGATGAGGCCATTTATATCGATAGTACTAAGTCTTGCTTCGCCAATTCTAAGTTATTAAAGATGTATTTTTGAGGCATCGATTGCAGAGGACATTAGGTATCTCATGCATTAGATACTAGTGATGATTGAGGAACCTACATTTACTCCTTCGTAGTGGCGCGTAGTAGCAATTGTAGACTGTACAGTAAATACAATGTTATATTTTGCAGCAATGAATTCTTTGTGTACGTGGTTTGCTGAGGAGGAAGTTGCAGTGCTGATTGTATAAATTGGCGGCATTACGCGATGGTGCCTGTCATTTTCAGGAGCACTCTCGGCGGACATTAAAATGAATAATTGAATATTCAATCATTGGTGGGCATTCATAATAAAATTATTAATTGACTGTTGTGGCAGCCAATAAGCTTATTACGTTAACCAGGTAACAGGCAGCACGGGATCGTACGATACGGATAAAAAAAAATAATTTCTTTGGAAGCGTAAAAGATGTTATTTTTAAAAACCGTACCACTTGGTGCAGTGCAGAGACCCCAACCAAAAGCAAACACAAGAAGCCTAAGGCAGTTGGACATCAAGCAGCCATCGATTAAAGTTAAATAGCGAGAAAAATTTAGAATCTCGTCAGAAACAAAGCCGCAGACACCCGGTCCTCCAACGAAGAACTTAAGTTGGCACTGGACTCAGGCGCCCACCCCACCCTTCTCACGAAAACTTCACACAACATGCAGACACTGCCTTCACCCATCCCCCTCGCAACAGCCACCAATACTGACTCCGCCTGCACCCATACCAGCCCAACCACCCTTCAGCTGACCACGAGTAACAGGATCACGGTACCAGCGTTTTCTAAACCGTCCCTATGCACCAACCTTATATCCGTACGCTCAGAGGCGAAGGTATCCGGACCCATCATTTGCACGGCCGAATATGCCGTCCTCACCCGTCGCACCCCAAAAGGATTCCAACCCATCGCCCTCGCACCGTGGAACACCGACAAGAGTAGCTATCATACACTCATACATAAACGACCTCGGCTCCGCAAAACCCCAAGCTCGCATAGTCACCACACCATCCGTATAATTGCTTAAAACAAAACCAAGGACAACGTCAGTCAGGCCCCCACTCCCCACCTTGCTCGTCCCACAACCCTCAGACCCAAGGCCAGAAGCAGAACATCAACTCAACCCAATCAAGCCCAGATACGGACCATCAAAAAAACCCAACGGAAAACACACCCAAAACGCAGAATCCCGCTTCCCTACACTCCTAACACAAAAACAACAGCACTCGCGCACAAATGGCACTTGTTACTCAATCATTCCCGCCACATGCAATCCAACGTATGGTCAAAAACAACACTATCCTCCTCATCCCCCATGCACTCCAACAAACCCCACCTTCCATCACCTGCCAGCCGTACCGCAACGCCAAGCTTGTCAAAGCTGCACATAAACCGAAAACAAAACATAGCAAGTGTGTGAATACACCACCAGTGACACCAGCAGACCCATCAAGCCACCGTCCAAGCATAGGAGCCTCCACTTCATGACATTCATTGATGCGTAAAGCCGCTACATACACATCTACTTCCTCAAAACGAGACATGAGGTCGAACTATTCACCCCCACCCATTTTTCCATAATTAAAACTACCCATGGCTCTCCCCCCAGCTCATACGGGTGGACAATGCCAATGAATAATTCTCCCCCGCTCCTCTAACTATACAAGCGCAACGGTACAAAGAAGCGTACCTCATATCAACCTCAAGAGAACGCAAGGACAGAGCGCATAAATCTAACAATCATGAACGCTGCCAGGGCAGCACCCAGCACGGCAGGACTACCACTTGAATACTGGGAAGACGCTATCAAAGATGTCGTTTTCAAATAAGACATCATGATGCACTTAACCACAGGCACCTCCTCCTCCCAACTCTGGCACAACCACACACCCCAGATCAAGAAACTCTACACCTTCGGCGAATTCGGCCACATTTCAGTGCACAAAAAGAAATCCAAACTGGATTCCCGGGTCAAACTGGTCCGCTACATGCACTCCATTGATGAGAGCATCATATGCGTCTGGCACCCACCGACAAATGATTACCTGCAAGCACGCGCCGTGGATTTCAAACCGTACAACCCCCAGCAAGACCCTACGCTAAAAACCCACTTTCCCTCAACTCTGTTCCGCAGCGCCTCCCAGACCAGCCTCAAACCACCCTCCAAGCTCGCCTACCCGGATGCAGAAGCATGGGCAATAGCCCACAAAAGGAGCTCGACATTTTAGAACGGGAGAACACATTTCGATGGATCCATAACAACCAAGTCCCGCGAGGCGTGAGGGTCATCCCGCTCAAAATGTCCTACAGATGAAAACACTCTCCAAATCTAACAATCGACAGAAATCCCTCTGCTCGGTACGAGGAGGTAAGATTAAACCATATCTTCACTACGATACTAACCGTACAACATCCTATATGACCGAGAAGACCACATTTCGCTTGTTACTGGCTCTCGCCGCATATCATGGCTAGCACGTCGGTAATTTTAATATCACAGCGGCATACCTCCACGAAAAGTACTCGCCACACCACACCGGCTTTCATCAAGGAAGAACCCCGCTTCAACGGAGAACGACGACACCCTATTAATACAGGCGTCATCCTACGCAACCTCTACGGAACCCGCCCGCGGCCGACACGTATCAAAAAGGCCTCGTATGCCACCTAACAACTCACGAGTACGTACAAATACATAAAGAACCCTGCCTATTCACCAAAACCGACAAGTGATACCTCATCCTTGTAGCGGTCAGTATGGACGACTTCTTACCTGTTTCACCCTCCAAACGCCTTATCCGCGAGGTATTAAACGTCCTTCAACAAAAATAAAAGATCTCTGACCTCGGGCACCCCACCACGTACCTCTAGTGGCACACCGACACCTCTCCCGAAGGCCAAATTGACATCTCCCAACCGCCCATTATCCAATCCCTCCTCCACAAGACCAGCCTCACGCAGTGCATGACCCGTTCCACCCCACTACCCGAAATTTCAAACTGGACGGAAGCAGAGAAAGCACCCCCTCTAACGCCAGAACACAAACATCACTACCAGCAGACACTCAACGATCTCCGCTATTCGACGGATAGTACCAGCCCAGGTATCCAATAAGCTGTAAACCGCCTCACAGAAACCATGCTCCGCCCAGCCCAACACCATATTCGCCTCCTCAAGTGGTTGCTCCAGTACCTCAAACATACCGCGCACCACGGCATCCTGTACAAGAAACGCGACGATCCACCGCACACAGCCCACCGCATTGTTAGCTGCAGTGACGCGACTTCGCAAATGCGAAGGACCGCAAGTCTCGCACGGGAACCATTCACACGGCTAGGGATCCCCCGTGTCTTGAGTAGCGCCAAACAGCAGGTGGTAGCAAAATATACCTGCGAGGCCGAATATCTCGCAGGCTCTGACGCAGTGAAACAGACCATATAGCTCCGACGGCTCATCCGCGACTGCGGTATCACCACAGAAAATCAAACGAAGCTACTAATCGACAATACATCTTCAATCCAAGTGGCAACCAGTCGCTCCCCCACAAAAAGGCGCAAGCTCATCGATATATCATACCATCACCTTTGTGATCACTTCAACAAGAAAAACGTGACATTCAACCACATCGCAACTGCCCACAACATCGCCGATGTCCTCATAAAGCCCCTCGGACGCATCCTCACAGCCCAACATTTAGCCTCAATGCACCTCCACCGCTCCCCACTATCGAAGGCGGCCAACCTGCATCGCACAACCTCAATGACCCCCCAAGCGACGAGTGAGATTCGCCACAAATGGACCACCTGACGAACGGAACTCGGATCCAACGTTTTCCCAGGGGACTGACAGAGCACCCAGGACAATCAGAAAACCTTGTACCAAATCGCATCATACAAAGCACCCGAGACAGGCCGTCTTCGAACAGTAGAGTACAAAAGGCGAGCCGCCGTCGACAAACAGCAACGGTAAAGAGAGGCAACGGTCTACGTTCAGACAAGATAGACATCTCGCTGAGCCCCGGACGGGAGGAATGCAGAAGTACTGTACAATACTGTACAATCATCATGAACACGGTCTGACTGAACCGTTTATGGAACCAATCAAACGGTGGAAAACGTGGGTCCGCAAAGGAGACTCACCACTGCAGGAGGGTTCGGGCACAGGGGAAGCTGATTAGGGCTGATTCGGCGTCCCTTATCCAAAAATACGATCAATTTCTTTTGAAAACATGTAAAGGGTTCGGCCCGCTTTTGCGAATGCGAAAACTCTGTCAGTCCAAAATTTTCCCCTGAGCCGCGGTTCGAACCGCGGTCTATCAGAGCACAAACAGTTCGTTATTATTACTGGAAAGTACAATTAAAATCAAGGACACTATAACGGATGATATGGTACCAGTACTGGGTTCCTCACTGTAATGATGACCTTAATATCATCAACTCAATGTTAAAATCAAAATAATGTTCATGACACTGATGTCGGACACCTGTTCCTGGATCGCCTTGTTGAACCGATCCATCAAGCACAACACGAATGATGAATCAAACAAACCAATCCACTGAGAAAAGGGCGCCGAGTGCAGATGTCTATGATTATTTTATAACCGAGACTGTGGTTAACAAGTGCCAGAAGAAGTGCGTTCGGTGCCCGGCAACATACAGTACAGTATCAAATGTGGAACGTCAACACTTCGCTCTCATGCTCGCATGCACGGCTTTTTGCTGGAAATGAACAAACGAAAGCGCTTCATGAGTAATGGCACAATGAAAGTGACAGTGGAACTCCCGAGAAAGGAGCGTGAAGAATAATGTCACAAGGCAAATGTTTATGTGGATTTTTAATGTTAATGTTAATTTTAATGGATAATTTCTGCCTTTTTCTTGCGTAGAAGATAGAGAGTTTCTAAAGCTCATATCTTTGCTTCATAACGACTTCAAAGAGCCATCCCGTGTCACTTTCCTCCGCAGAACTAATGAACTTCACCGTGAACGTCGTCTTTAGTTGAGTTCCATGCTCTATAACGTGCCGGGACGAATCCGTTTAACCACGGACGCTTTGTCCTCGAAATTTTGTAGTGGGTATCTTTTAATGACTGTACACTGGATAACAGCCGGCAGGACTTTGCAATCTACACCCCACAATACCGTTGAGGCTCCATGTGCCCTAATATATGATTTAATTCCAGATTGGAACATAATCGAAAAGATCCGAGCAATTACAACCAATAACGCAGAGTGAAGTTTGCAGCGGTGTCTCTAGATTGCTTGCAGGGCTCAATTCCAACGGACCCATTTTTACCAAAATCGAGTGCTTTCACGTTCGCTGAATTGCACATGTGTTGAATATTGCAGTTACAGAGTTCTGGATTATGATAAGGACAGAAACAGTATCCTGCAGGGGATATCCGTTATACTGATGCCATAAAGTTACTCAGTATCCATAAAATCACTCATCAACGACATGAGACCTTCTGAGAAACGCAGTGATCTTTTCGAAAAGGTCAGCGTATAGCTCAGTGAGATGGTTAGACTACCGGTATTGAACGTTGAGACACTGTGATCGTCCATATTTCTTTTGATTAAGACCGCGTATGCAGCGCGGAAAGTGTTTAATGCTGTTTGTAATATGATAAATGAGCTCATTGGGATCAGCATTCGTGAAGCTTAGTGTGAGAGAGCGGCAATCATTTGCGCGTTTTTGGAAATTGCTGCCTCGGTAACGGAATTACAGCCCAGATCTACATATGTCACTTTGAGTATGTAAATGAAATCTTTTACCAATCTTAAGAAGAAATCAACATCGAAGGCTAACGGTGAAATTCAAATGTTAGTGCCGATTTCGCAGACAATGCTGCGCAAATTGCATGCTTACGAGCGACTAGTTTGTTCTGATTTGTCGAGACTGGCCAAAGGTTTTGACCCGCGTTTCTCTACAGACGTCTTAGTTAACTTTTACTTACTACGTAGGTGTGTATTAGCTCTTGATGAGGGGGAAAACAGCGGACAGCAGCTAGAAGTTCATGATTTTCGAACAGTTAATGGATGAGAACAGTGTTGAGTTCACAGAAAACGATGAAATAGGCAATTTTATTCGAGATTCGTCGTGTTCGAGAAGAGTTGCAGATCCCTTACAATAGTGCAAAGAAAACGAGCACAGGTAACCTATTCTGTAGTTTCAAGGGACGTGATTGCCATTCAGGCCTCATCGGTGTCAAGTGAAAGTAAATTTTTCCATACAAAAAGAGCATTTGACGAGTCCCGATTGCGAATTAGTGATAAACCCATAACTGCTTCTGTGTTAATGAAGGCCGGAATAAGCTTTTGTCTTAAATTAAAATATTTAGTCCTGTGCAGATTGTTGATCTTGTGCCACGACAGATCGCGCGATCTCTAAAACGGGAGCAAATGTAACAGATGAGCTAGTATATTACTACAGGTCTGATTTCAATGTAGTCCAACCGTCCATGAAAATATTTGACCTATTTTTAAAAATAGTACGTCAACTTGTAGTAACAAGTAGTGGTTAAACAATCATCCCCAACTTTGCAATACTTTCGAATTGATCGTACATGTCCCACAACTTAAAGATGTCCTCTGTGATGCGCTTACCTAATTTCTAGTTCTCAAGCAGTCCAGGCTCTTTGATTGTATTCAACAGGCCAGAAATATATCTCATGCGTAGTTGCCTACCGGCAGAATCCTGTGTGTTATATGCTCAATCGCATTCACCACCGTAAGCATGGCCGTCCAGTTTTGTAATGATAACGGGCCCGACACTTACTTCGCTCTTTAAAGCGAAATAATTTATTTACCAGGACTGCTGCGCAGGATTTCGCGAGGCTCTACATTAGGATTGAGAGATATCAAGGGAGCGTATCCTACTGCAGACAATGATGGATCAATTCGAAAAAATTTCCTGGTGCTGGCAATAGCAGGCAGTTAGTACATTTACTGACAGATAACTGTGTAGTTTAACTATTCATCTAAGGCCTTAGTCACCGACTTCTGAAAGTAATAAACTCAGAAGTTCGGTACTTGGTCTACGATTGTTGATTGGGAGGCAGTTTTTAGTACTTTTATTGATACAGCTAAACAACACAGTTATCTGTCAACAATAAACGATAAAATTATATGTGAACAGATAACTTTGTCGTTCGGTAAATCATCCGAGGCGCCAGTCTCTTACATTACAGGGAAAAACCACCGGAAGTTCAGTCTTTGGTCTTCCATCAAATCATCATGCCATACCAGTTGTCCTAACTGGGCGACCTAGCCACTTCGACATTCTGCCTTATTCTGACATTCTTCAGTCTCCTCAAACTTCATTTTTTTGCGATTTTCAGCATTACCTTTCTCCCATACCCTAACTAACCATCCAACCAGAGCTCTAGATTAAGTACAAAGTTCTTTAATCTAGTAAAATACCACGCAGTTCATGATGGAGGCAGTCAGACCGTCGAGCCACTGGTTTTTTTGAACGGTCGAGCTACCGGCTCGGTTTTACGGTCGAACAAATGGTTCTGTGTGGCGTATATAATTTCGCCATGGTTCTGTTTGCATGAATCGTGATCTCGGACCGGTTTGGTCTCAAGACTACAGCTTCGGATGTGAATTGGAAGCTGAAACGGCATGGATATCTAGCTGGTATCTTGGTACATCATTCGTAACTAGATTGCAAGAGATTACATCAGATGTGGATGTAGTGAGTGAATTTACTTCATCACTGAATATGGCCAAATAAGCGAATTGGTATCATTTTTCGCATGATTTATAATATTGCTTGTATCACTCTGAGGGTGCACTGACTTGGCCCTTTGCGTTCGTGGCTTATATTGTGCCACCGTTAAGTGGTGCAAACGCTACAAAATATGTATTGATGGCTTGTGGCTGACGGTAGTCTCCTATCCTTTCGTGATTCTCGTTATTTGTTCTGTTGGGTCGTTTTAGGTAGGTTTTATCGATCCAGGTTGTACATAAGAACAGGATGAGTAAAGGAACGAGATTAACTTGGTGGTAAGACTTGTTCAGAGACTTCACCAACTCGTTCACTTTATTTTGGTTCAGTCAAACTGCACCGTCCTCATGATCCGATGCAGATCAAAATCATTGTACACTTAGTAGTTTGGTTTATTGTTTTGTTTGAAATAACCGGCAAAAAACTGGGTGGTTGGTTACCAACCATCACAATGTACACTAGTTTGTCTGTACAGTACTTAGTGCTTCGTTCTTTGGACCGTTTTGGGAACGTGTGCATGGTGGATGAACAGGGCGATTCAAAAAGATAGCTCACCCCCGTGAATCGCTCTGTGTGTTTCCAATATTTATTTTTTGGATCATTTTCAAAAAGAATGGTGACATCGACTTTTTTGGGTCTACTACTTGTAGACTAAAAAACAGTTTGACTCTGCATTGTCACATAGGGAGAGAATTTGGGGTGTTTTAATGATTTAAAAATAGGTTAGTCACATAGGTAAAGTTTTCGACACACATTTTGACATACACAAAGTCCTCAGGACACTTGCGGACAAAATGGTAACAAATATTCATAATTTTATTCCACAATTGCGACTTTTCATGAAGTATGGAGCCACAATAGGAAAGATTCTTGGGAACAGTAGACTTACAAAGATGAGCATTACACACAATGTGAAATTCATTCAACTCTACAAACAACTGGGATACTTAACTGTTGATAATAGTAGGTTACTGAAGCTACTACTAACAAATTACAGCTCGTCTCTTGTGTTTCGTCCACATCAAATATTTGACGAAGAGGGCGCTTGCTGTTGTTGTGATCAGAGAAGCCACAATGGGAACAGTTTCCTGTACACCGGCGACTCTCTGCTGTCCCCCTCTCATAACAATGAGCTTCTCGCTTCCATTCTTTTTTCATAGGTCGCCCACGAGGAGGCGTAATTTCCTTGGGATTCTACAAGTTCCGGCCTACTAAAACGGGACGCTTTCAATTTGTTTTAAGGTCTATAACAGAGTGTGGAGGAGAAAAAAATGTTATGTTGTTATACAGTACCCTCCAAGCATCGACCAAACGTCTTTTGGCGATAAAACGATGTAAGCTCGAAAACTTCTACTTCTCACATAAGTCTGCAATTTATTTGTAACAAGAAGCCCAGATCCTTTTGTACTTTACCAACAGCATGCGTGAGGTGTCTGACATTCATTACTGAAAAAGACATGTCTGTGCAATGTTCCATCGGTCACACTTCACAAATTTGCTTCTATTTCCCCAGTTCCATCTAGCCAATTGACGGTACCTTGGTAAATGGGAGACTTCTGAATAATATTAGCTCATTTCTTTTGCATATTTGGACGCAGGTTATCTTTGCAAGGGATCACAGCTGATTGGCAACAGAGAAAGTTTTCGCGCTGCGTGGCAACATCTTTTGGGGCTCCACAGGCCTGATAGGATTCTTTACGGCAGAATGCATTACACTCTCAGCCCTTCGAGATGTGTTTACTGTGTATTGAAACACGGAATGTCCCCTGTACAACCCTGAACCGTTAAACTTTCCCAAGTATTTCATTTGCGCTCTTGAATACTCTTCCTTAATAGATGCAATCTCTGCCATACTCGGAGCATAAATTAACCGGTCATAAAGTACCAGAACTGCAACTTTTACCATCCAAAGTTTGGGCGCTAGATTTTTGCGGACATGAAGAGGGTCAAGAAAAGTGTTAGCTTCCTCCATGATAATTTTGTATGCTCTGTCAATTGAATTTTCCTCGTCGGCAATGGTCGTGAAATTTCGGATGTCAAAACCTAGTATCTTCTTGCATTCTCTAAACACTTTTCACCAAGTTTCTAGACTGCCCTGTCCAGCAAAGTGGTCAAAAGCAAGTCTGTGTAATATCCAACCACCTCAAATATTGCTCCGTATGATCTATTACCATTTCCCTCGCAATGAGCCGCATCGGCGGTGCAAGTTTTCCGTCCGTATCTATAGAACTGTTCTGCGACAGATGGAATGAAACGAAAGCCACCATAGCACTTCCCGTCGTCGTCTATGTCCTGGACGTCTACATCTCCTGTGGCAAAAGTTACAACATATTACTCTCTTCGACCGCCGCTGTTCTGTAAATGGATTAATTAGGATGCCTTTATTCTCTGCTTCCTCATCCCAATCCCAGACAATATATAAATTTTGACCGTATGCACTTCCGGCCACAACATGTCTGCACACCCTTGCAAAGATGCAATATTCATCGACCTTCTTCCTTCCAATTATATCTAGCAATTTCTCGTCTCATTGCTCTGTAATGTTGAAAGGAGGCTAATGTTTGCCTTCACCAAACGGTTGCGAACTGAGCCCTCTTTATTGGGATTATGGGCGTATTCATGCAGTAGCGCACGAGCGACTTGGTTCGAGGCACAGGCAGGCCTGCAGAATCACTGCTTGGATACAACCTCGCGTATGATACTGTACTGTATAAGAAAATAATTCTGATGCTGAACATACTTTCTCATCTTATACTGTACCGTGGCTGCCAATCAAACAAGTGACTGCACTACAGTTATCATTTCGGCAAATCACTTTAACCTTTTCCAATGATTGCTCCACATTTATACATTGAATCACACCAAGATTCACAGTATCTGCACGAATCAGCTTCTCAAAACGCCATCTTCCTCTCACAGATATCCCAACTTCTAAACTGACAGGGATGATCCGATTAGGCTTCCACAAGAGGGCGGCAACACCTTCATTCCGGAGTATAGCTCTTGCTTTCTCCAATTATCTCTGTCTGCTAGCCTTCTTCTGGTTTTGAACTGGCGGACGCTTTACAATTCATTATTATGGTTTCCACCTTTATCCCCACGATCATCACTGCCCCTTCTGTCCAAACGATCATCAGTATCACTACGCGAATTACTTTCATTTCCGACCTCAATGTTCTTGTCTTCGAAAAAGCACTATTATCACTAATAAAAATAATAAAGTCACGCTCTTGAGCTCTTTCCGCCACACCACTTTCAGCTCCCCCGGCTATTGTTACCAGTACAGTCTGTTCCTGAATGACCTCGACTTTCACGTTGTACCCTATGCGCCATACTTATACAAAATTCTGAGGCTAATCTAGCTTGATCTTCCCACCTTCTTGGAAAGTCCTCTTCTATTTTTTTGGTGGTGCTCTTCTTCCATACCAAGGCGTTCGTGAGTTAATTCTAACTCGACGACAATCTTCGTTGGACTGAAAAACTTTTCGAGAGGTCTTTTTTGCTCTTTCCTATTTGTTTTCAGCAATCTTTTTTTGTTCAGGTTCTAGAATCAAGTGCTTCTCCTTATCGGATGCATCGTAAGAATAGACCACATTCGACGTAATAATGAATCCAGTAATAGGCCTCCCCTCGAATTATTCGAACGCAAGATCATTTCCAAGTTGTTATTTGGCTCGAGAAAGTATTTGCATAGCTCTGTCAGCTCCCCGGCGATCACTCTCAGAAATTCCGTGACACTTGTCGGGGTGCACTAGAATTGATAAGCGATGGTGCCTTCGCATGATGTTTGCACGTATAGTACTGTCCAATTCCTTGGCCATTCAAAGCACATCAATAAGGGGTGTTTCTTTTATTTCAACAGTTCCAAAATGGCAAAGTGCTTCGCTAGATTTCATTGTTAGCTTTCGCATAGCGTCAAAAAGTATCAAAAGCTCCAAAAGAGATGAGTCAGATCTTTGAGGGTTGTTTGCAGGGACGCTCACGTATCTGAATTTCTGGAATGTGACACGGGTCAAACGGTCAAGATGAAGAAATCCCCTTGCGATTTGTGTCACTGTTGATATTGTACAGATTTAGGAGCCAATAGTTTGCGGGTAGAATGTTTGCGGGGTTTCAACAGCGAAATACTCTTTAATGATACTTCACATTGCTACATTTGATGCACTGTGTAATCACTACTGTAGTAGCCAATTTTTTTTCCTTAGGGATCTTCGATATCCGATGTCGGTATCCATTTTGAACACGTACTATGGAATCTCATTGTAACTTTCTATGAAGTTTGTATTTACTAAGGGAACAGTATTCGACAAAAACACATTCTGGTAAAATTCATTGTGACTGTTTGCACTTCACCTAAGCGGACAACCAGATCATCTGTAAGCCTCAACTTAAATTAGCACATTCCAATGTGTCACCATATTATTCGCAAATTGTCAAAAGTTCACATTGTAGACCCCACAGAAAAGAAGAGTGTCACCCACATTTTCTCTCTTTATCTCTTATTTTTAAAATTTTTTCCTACTGAGGAGAACGGAGCGTCGGGACAGGGGTGAAGGAAAACCAAGAATTACAAATAAATGGCTGTTTCATATTTTCCAGAAATATAGCACTGCGCCAAATGCATTGAAACAGAAGTCTTTTTCGATGTTCGACAAGCAGAAAATTGTCACAGAGTACCACAGCCACAAAGCCAAAAACGAGACAGCAACTCAATGAGCCATTGCGCGATTGGCCAAGGACTTTCTGCGAATTGAAAAGATCCCAAACCAATCAGCCATCAGCCGTATTATCAGCAATGCCGGCTATGCGATGGACATACAAGGAGTGTAAACACTGTCCTGCATCGGTGATGAACATTTGTTTCACGTATTGCATCAAGCAATCGAGCAACTTGGGTACTGATACAGAGAAGTAAATCAAAGAGAGTGCCCTACAGAGTATAGAGAGGGATGCGAATAAACATAGTGTGCAGTTTATACGTGCTAGGTTGGGCGTCCTTTTAAAAGAGGAAGATGAAAGCAATTTCGTGCAGGTTAATACTCGTGATGAGCTAGTGCGGGAAAAAGCTGTTTAGTCAGAGCTTACAGCCCCCGACTCTGATAACGTGGAGAATGGCGATTCAGAGGAGTCAACAGCGTGGAGAAACTGTTGATGTCGCTGGTAATCTCTAAATCTGCCTTAGAGCTGCACGCTCCATTGACCTTAGACGTTCTGAAGGCTTTAACACAGTGCTAGTGCATGCTGTGGCTCGAGAAGCAGCGTTCTCTCACGCAAAAAACATTTCCTACTTTTAAGTAAAAATAATGCCTTCCCCCCTCCAGATGAGGGCATAACCCTGTTAAGACCATAATAAAACGTTGCCCAATTTTAACGCTCTTCGCGTTGATTTATTGTATAGAGGTTATTTTTTCAACCAATAACCAGGTGGCTCCAAATACGAAGCTACAATATTTGTCGATTCAACTGATGTGTTCCCATAAAGGCAGATACGGATGAAGAGAGCTGGACACCTGAATTTAGTGCCACAATGTGGACGAAGCGCGCCAAAGATACAAACGTTCGGGGAGAATGGTAGGCGCTCGGATCTAAAAAATGGGAAGCAAAGGAAGAAAACAAATAAACAAAAGGGGAGAGATAGCTGTGATCGTAAGACAGGCAGTGCAAACGCGACGAAAGCCGCGACTGCAATACGGGGTCTCCTGTTCCAGGGTCGAACAGCGCTGACACACTAGAGTGGTAAAGGGGGACGCTGGTTGCTAAATAGGTGACCAGAGATGTTAGAGGAACTAGGAAGAGCCTGAGAATAAAAATTAAATTCTAAGGATGAGGGTTCTGAACTCTCAGCTGACTATGGAACCTTTAGTGATTCGGTAGACTGAATAGTTTGGTAAAGTGGCTCTAGACTAGTACCGGAAAAAATGCCCTAATGGCACTAAAATAAAGGGTAGCTAGAAAAGGGGAAAATAAGGGACTGACCAACCCTGCAAACAGTGACACACACCATTACAGTGGGACAGTAAAAGGTGGAAGTTATCAAAAGGATCTCAGACAAACTGAATTAGGTTAATAGGTTAGTAAAACAATAAGATACCGAAAATTAACACTACCTATCGAGACCTCAGGTCGGGGAAGCACATGTACTACAATAAAACTGTGAACAAGTTTTCAACTTGAGACTGCAAATGGGACAAGAGAGTTAGAAGTATTTTAAAATTCGAATAATACTCAATTACAATAAAGGATAGAAAATTGGCTGGATTGGTTTTCTCATATTCCGCGTGCCATAAGATCGCGCGCCAAGTGGAACCAAAAGCACGGGTGCTATGTAGCAGGAGTGCAGTACGAAACATTAGATTTCGTCATTGATGCTGGGATAGGTGGCTTGTGTAAGCGTGTTTACAGCGCACTAGCGACAATTGGTCACCAAATACAAGACACCGAGATAGATTACGATGGTATCCCCAGGAATGTATAGTGACCAAAAAGTTAAAGGTTCATTCTGCCGCTAGCCATGCCCACTAGATCCTTTTTAACGCTTTCAGCTCCATGAAGTATGTACAAATGTAAGAAGGCCAAGGGCACAGATTTGATTGAGTTTGCGAAATTGTCCAGGTTTCTCGTGGTAAAGGAATCAGCGATGTTGTTCGTGCTTCTAATCCACTGCATACCGGCGATCTCTACTGACTTAAAAGATTCTCTCAAACTTTTGACTGCTGGAAAAAGTCTGTGATCGCGTCCTTCGTGAAGAATGGTGATGGTCAAGTAGAGTCTATGTGAATCAACCGTCAAGATAAGTAGCAAGGACCGATTAGCGCCGTAAATCTTAGATAAACAGTATGCAATGAGTCTACTCCAATCTTCTGACTCTGCCGTTGCAATTATCTACGCCCTCTTGGACGAAAAATAGACTCAAATCTGCTTCGATCTGTGCCAGTCGATAGCATGGAATAATTTAGAGTTCGGAAAGAACACTCAAGAGATGTAAGCAGTTTGGCAGTGGGACGATTTCCCTCGGCTAACGTCAGAGAATTCCAAGTAAGCGGTACCGTTAATGTTTAAATCCTGAGAGGAAGGTACTCGATATGTCTTGATAGGATCAGTTTTTTGAGTTTCGTGGACCGCACAATTATCTTACTCACACTCAAGCACTCAAGAAATCTTTGTAGTGGCGATATTCGGCTTCTGAGTTCTTAAAATTGGCAAAGCAAGGATGCTGAAACTTCCAATAACCGCGTTCATGGTCATCCTTACCACAGTCCATGCAAGCTTCTCCGATCCCCCCAGAATGGTTGACTTCTTCCTCTTTGAATCACGATTACATCTGTAACTGCCGCCGTCGTTGCGATGAGTCTCGTGCTTCTTTCAGTTGGAAGTACGATTCTTCGACGAATTGGTGTTCCTTTCTTCTCTATTTCCGGCCTCGTGACTACCAAAGAAACTCCTCACCTTATGGTCAACTACAGACTCAAATCGAGCCTTCGTTATTGGGGGTTTGCACCCGTTGGTAGTATGAGCAGGAGACCGAGGTACGCCCAACTCGTCATCAAGACTTAATATCCTTCTACGATCATAGCATGTAATGGTTTTGGCTACATCCTGAGTACCGTTCAGTTTCTTGATATTGTCGAAGATGAACTCGCCATCTCAGCACATATCATTGAATAGAACAGTAAAATTCGTGGTGAAAATTCTTTTTGTGCGGGAGGAACTCACAGAAGCTCATGCGATCGAAATTACGTGCTTCCTTGTACTTAGAGATATCCTATGTGGCTCTTCCAATGTCAAAGTGAGCCTTTTCTCAGCATGCATCGTTCCCTTGCTTTTTCATCTGCCATTCCATTAATTCGGAGCATGGTATTAGTAAGGAAGGCGTTGTTAAGCAGGGCAATTGCCAATATTTCTCCGATTTGAGATTGACTGGTAGATCCTTTTCATCAGATGCGAGGCAGGGGGTCCGCGAAATCTTGACACATAATGATTCAGATCCTCATTTTTCTCGCGCTTGTAAGAGTTATTCTTATTGAAATAATCACGGAGTCAAGTAACAAAAGGTATGGGAGGATCCTAAGCGGTCAAGTCTAAGATACCTTTCATAACCTTAACTTGGTCATCCTGGCAGTATTAGATCATAGCTTGCTCTTTTCCTTCGTCTTTAAGTCTCTGCTGAGCTTTAAAAAGACCTAGATCATAATACTGACGCTTCTCTGTGTGTAATAACGTTTTGTAGAATTCCTATTCTTGCTTCTCTGTAGCGATTGCTATAAAGTCAACCCAGCTTGCAAACTTCTTTTTCACCGACAGAATATCCCTGTCAGCCTCGAATAACGGAGGTTTCCTCATGCTCAAACTTGGGAGGAAGGATAATGAGAAGGATCCTAATCATTATAAACTTTGTCACATCCTGAGATAGCCTACTCTGATTAATCGCCTGAGACAATAAAAAAGCCTCGGTAGGGAGAAATGTTGGCCATATTATAAGCAGATTTTGATTTTGTAGCCTCAGTAGTGATAGAAAGAGACTACTGGCGATTTGCATCTGCCATTTCTCAGCTTCCACTGCGCGTACTGCATCTGCTTTTCGGGCTTGTTCACTTGCATTATTCGTTGCACTCCTCTTATTTCGTCTCCTCTCATCTGCCTGTACAAAATTAGGGATGTACATTTATGCCTGAGATATTTCTACTACTACTTGCCTGTTTCGCGTATTTGAATAAGCTGTCAACACAGGGATGTTAAATCGCATCAGAAACAAATACATGATGAGAATACGGAGGGAGCTTTTTTGGCTTATTCCAGATCCATGCGACTTAAACTAAACCGGCCACTATTCGAAAATTTCGTGAAGTAGAAATATTGTAACAACTATAAAATACCACGAAACATCGGGAAAATTTCAAATATTTGATGTTGTACGCTTTAACGACGGACTTCAAGAAGCATTGCGACGACTATGGAGAATAATCGAAACTTCACTTGTCGTATACTTCACACCGCGTTCGGCAGATTCTCTCTTTTATTCCAAAATTCGAGGATGAAAATGATATATCAGAGCTATTTAAGACATATAAGTCACAAAGAGCGGGATGAAGTGGCCTGAACGATTGATTCTCGAAACGAATTTTTGGACATATGTTGTGTTTTTCGATGAAAATAATTAATTTCGGAATAGAAAGGATGAGACTCGAGGTAAAATTATCTGTCCAGCTAATAGCTTCTAGGTGGCGAAACTTTTCGGTTTCATATCTCGAAAGTAAGACCCGAAAAGTATACCGAAACTCTTCAAAGTTTTGTTCGGAACATTGAATTGCTAACTTTAAATAGCAGAAGTTCGACCTAGAGGTTCCGACGGAACGAAAATAACATACTCGGACATCAAAAACCAAGATAAATTTATTACAAGGCACTTTTGCGGTGCTGCAACTTCAAAAAGGTTTCCGAACCTAAGCACTATCAAGACTACATTGTACTTGCTGTAATGCCTTACTTACCATCGATAGAGGCGTTAGGGGAATTTATTTGGGTTAACACTACATTTTAAATCGTTTGAGCCATATTTAATTATGATGTCACTCTCAATTTGTATCAAAGCTTTTCAGAAAGCACGATTTTAGAAATTGTTTTGAAGGAGAAAGAAATCAAAGTAGTGAGTAAAAATGTACCAAAATATTGTTCCATGATGTTCAAAATGCGGGTCTTTTCATCATCCTTGTTACTACGAAAACATCCCTTTCCCCGCATTCCTGATGCCTTTATCCGGAGATCAATTATCGACCTCTCCTTTCTCAAACCTATCTTCCTTCCTTTTCTTTCAAGAAAAATGAAATCACACAGTCCTTTTCCCTTGTAAATCCAAATTACCTGTACGACTTCATTTTCTATTTCATTTTTGAAGATGCAGTCCTCTTTTTTCAAAATATATCTTTTCACTAGCGATCTGGTTCGTCCTTCAAATCCAGTTCCGATATTTTAGGAAGCAGATTTTAATTATTGCACTGAGTTTATACAAATTCAAAGTCGCGACATTGCCGTGCATTTTTATTTCGTTTAAGGGAGGGAAACTTTTCGAGCACATTCCTATATTTAAAGTTGATATCAACTTCGTTGAAGCAACACTCCTGCCATCAACCACCCCATCTACTCAACCCCCTTTTGCCCTGAACATGACCTACCCCTGCCCGCCCCTCACCATCGCCAAGTCATCCAGAATCCACCGTCCTCTCAACACCACGGCCGTGATGTACAATGGACCAACCGACTACAACCACCACCATAGAAGTTAGGAGACAACTTCGAGTACGGGCCCAAGTAGTCTAGAAATTGACATTCAACTTATGCCCCAAGAAAATTTTCTCTAGCAATGGTCCATGAGCATAGATAGTAGGCCCTACCGCTTCTATCCTCCCTTGTATCCTCCCGGCGCCATCCTTTTTCACTTATTCTAATCCCCGCAACCATACTTCGTTAGAACTTTCGTCGCTTGCAAAACATCCGTCCCTGGATAATTGGATCTGAGAATATCATCCTCTGGAGATTTACTCCTAAGAATCCTCTTGGATTTTCCTTGTAAAATGTTGCCCATTTTCATTAGTTTTGATACGGAAAAATGGTAATAGTTGCGATGAACATAGGCATGCAACCCTTTACTTTCAATCGCTATATCAATTTGCTATGGCCGGAGGAAGTTACTTGTTTTGGTGTTCAAATGAGTTCTTTTCTGCATATTGTTGACTGGAGAGAGAAGTGAATTAGGAAAATCAACTATATATGAAGTGGGCCTTCAAAACAGAAAAACCTCCGCTAAAAGTCAGTTTATGTCCTACATCAGCGAAGTAGACGTGGAGCAATCTCTTACTGCAGTTAATAGGCAATAGTCCAAGGCAAATAGTTTCCATGTTGTCCACTATCGGGAAGAAAAATAGGCGAGAATGTGTAACGTACAATACACTGACTGTAGGACTATTAAATTTAGAGGTAGAAGGAGCACGTCGCGCTCGTCGGCTGCGTCGGCTGCGTCGGCTGCGTCAGCGATCAAACTTTACGACATTAGTATTACGGGTGTACGCTACAGGATCCGACTATACTGTTAGCTAAGAGCTAAGTGCTAATCGGACAGTCCACGTGGTCCACGTGAACCGGCTTTCCTGCTTTGAAAAAACAAAATTTAAATATTTAGCTCTGACCTCAAATCTCACCGAAGAAAAGATACGGGTCTGTAGCTCAATTGGTAGAGTGCTCCCTTAGCATGGGAGAGGTACCGGGATCGAAGCCCGGCAGATCCATTTTGTTCTCTGAAATCTTTTCGCGGAAATTAACTTTTCTGCACGGGACTTTCCTTTGCGTAGTGTAAAACATTCCCGTGCGCTGTTCGCAGAATTCGTTTACTTTATGACTTACAAATTTATTTATTGAAACCGCACGTTGGGGCTACTTGTGAGGGATACCGTATCGTTGCAATATTTTGCTGAGGACACTATACGTGCTTTTTACGATACTATTCGAATATGTAACTCGTGTCTTCAACCGAACACCGATCTGAATTACTCAAAAGGATTGACATGACCTAACTTGCATCCACTGATCTCAACTTTTCGAAATGCCTATTTCAGAAAACATCAACACCCCCTCCACTCCTCCTGCTTACCACGAGAAAGTACCCGCACTGCAGGAGGAGATCGGGCACTTGACGCGCCTTCTTTCTGATATTGCAGTCGAAGAAAAAGAGGCGCAGGAACAACTGTCATCGCTGACATACGCGGCCGATCTGACAAGGGGAGAAGTTCACAGAAGACGGCGAGCGAATTCGGAGCTAGACAATGCGTATCAGGGGAAGTGTTGAGCAAGGATGGAGACTCTGGAGAGATTCAGCGTTTGGAGGGGGAGTTGTTGAACGCGAAAAGAGATTCCGCAAACGTGACATATGACGTGGAGCAACTGGAATTCAAGGTGAAGAGGTTGAAGGAGAAGGGGGATTTGGGGATAGGGTTGAGTTTGAGTGGGGGTGGTGACATTGGGGAAGCGCTTGGACAATCGCCGGTGGTGCGAATGTCACCGGTGTTGGGTAGCATGGGGAGTGGGGGTGGGGTGGAGGGGGAGTATGAAGATGTCGCCCGGAGGGAGGGGGGTAGGCTGATTGGGGATGTGGATGGGTTGGTAGGGGTTGGGGGCGGGGAGTATGTGGGGTGCCGGGTGGGGGTTGCGGCGAATGGACAGATGGGATTGTATTCGTATGGGGGGGAGGAGTGTGTGGTTGTGTTGGATGACCGGACGGTTGGGAGGGCGGAAATGGAGGAAGGGGTTGAGGGCGTTGGAGGAGGGGCTGGGATGTGTTGATTTATTGGAGGGTGGAATGATTTGTGGGTTGCAGGAAGCAGTAGGGGAGGCGGTGGCATTGATTCGGGAGACGGGTGGTAATTCTAGAAGAGATGATGTAGGAACTGAACGGAGGGACTGAGCGGTTGGGAGATGTGACGTGGGGAGTGGGTCTGGTGAGGGAGGGTTTCGGGTGGGATGAGTATGTGGTAAGTGTTTGGAATTTTTGGGGTGGGTGTGGAGGTGGCGGTGGGTGCGAGACAAGTGGGTGGAATGTGGCGTACCTGTCTGGGTATGCCATTTGTGTAGCCAGGTGGAGATGTTGTGGGGTTGTAGGGTCGACAAAGGCATAGTGGATGTCTGTCTTGACGAGGTTTTTTTCCACGGCGTGTCGTAAAGCACGAGTATCCTTTGCTATTCTATCAACGTCTGCGAGAGCGGCTTGTAATGCGTGGCAGAGTTGGTCGTTAAGATGAGGGTGAAGAAGTTCGATTCGGAATTGGACAGGTTTGCCATCTGTATGAAAGTAGTAGAGTGGGGAACGGGAGGGTGGGTCATGAAAAGCATGTGCGAAGTGGTCAGGGATGAAGAGACCGGAGACGTGGGGTGTCGAAGAATGGGCGACGGATGTGAAGCTTGTCCTTGATAAGACAGGCGAGAGGGATGGAAAGGGTGTGTGGAGGGGGAGTTGTTGGAGGGTGGAGATGGAGAATGAGACGACAGGTAGTGAGATGGGCTAGACCGTGTCCGTGGAAAAAGGAGAGAGTTGCCCAGTCTGTGGAACGAGGACCTAGACAGAACTTGGCGTCGGGCCAGGTGGAGAGATGCTTTTCGCCTGGGTAGGTTTGAGGAGGGGATGATGGGGGAGGAGAGGGGTGAGTCATGGTGGAAACTGGAGAAGTGGGAGCGGATGGGAGGCGGGAGGATATCAGAGCTTTGACAGGTTGAAGTGAGAACCAGGAGAGAGAAAATGCACAGGGTGAAGATTAGTACGTAAGAGTGTTTATGGGCAAGTTGCTGGACAGTTTACCCATGAGAAATGGTTTAGCAGGTGGAGGCTTTTTTTTGTTGTTGGATAGGCCAAATGGCAAGAGGATTCGTCAAGTTGGTTAGAGAAGAGTATGACAACGAATCAGATGTTTTGTAGCCTAGCCTTTCTTATTTAGCATTATCAGATCTGGGGATTGGCTTTGTAGTACCCTGTACAGTTTTGTACCGTACTGTACAGTACTGTACTTTCTAGTTGGAGATTTTCCGGATTCATAACCCTGTAAGATTTTTATTTTTATTTATTGCAAGTGCACAGGGCAGTGTTACTGTACCGCTCCGTACAGTACTGTGTTGTACTATTGAAGATCACATTCGTGCAGTCTTCAAGAGCGTCTGATCCTGTTAGAATGTGCATTTATGTACACTGTCCTAGCACTGCGTGCCAACAATCGCACGCGCTTGCCCTCCCACCGCTCAGGCTCTGGGCGATAGTGTCACAGTTTCTTATGATTTGGGTAGCCTATAGCTTACAGTATGCCTATCGGTATAATATACTGTAAGGGATGCTGAAAACACTGCAACAAGACAAAGTGCGACATTCCCTTGTTGTTCGGTACTGTACGTACTGTACATTTCACTTTTTGGAAAGAGACTTCGGACCTTGAAATGTGGGGCTTACAGTGTTTCTAATTACAGTAAGCCTATTCTACTGCACCTGTAATCACAGAAGCTACAGACCGTACAATTCTATCGTTTCCTAACTTCTTACAGTTGCGTAAATGGACCCGTTGCAAACGTACGTAAACGTCCTAGACGAGCCAGGTGCCTGATGGCAATTGCCACCCTATCACAGACGGCAAAACAGTGCGGATTCTCATCCGGATCAAAGTTTGATCCCAAATCCACGACAAGTCAAGCCATGTTGGACGTATCATCTTCAAGCCCACCAGCCGATTCCAACCCAATCATCCCCTCCGATTCCTTGTGCATTGGTCCAAGATCCAAGTTGCCGCAATCACACTCACCCCAGCAGGAACTTGCGACCTGCTACTACTACCACCATTCCTACTCTTTTCCCGCACCAACATCGTCTCCCCTCTATCCTTACCTCCTCCCTCTAAACTACCCACCACCAAACCTCCACCCAACTTGACAATCGCCATCAACTCCTCCATTCGTTCCTTCTCCCCATCATAACCATAAAACGAGAACCGCATCCCTCAAACAACCGTTTCCCTTCCTTCTCTACATCCCATGTCAACTCGTGTACATATTCCTCAGTTTTCGCCCACCTCTCAACTCCCTTTGACTCTTCCACCCAATCCCAGCATAAAATCGGAATCCCCGCCGCAATCCCTCGGCACAACTTCATCGTCCGCTTTGTCGTCTCATTCACCTCGCGTGCGCTTATCACTAAATGGCTCACCCGTTGATCCACAACCCCTCGAACTGTACACCTCTTCCCTTTTGCAATCCGTCCAAGTTCCTCTCTCTGTCCTTCATCCAACCCCGTGTGAGCTAAAGACACTCGAATTCCCCCATCCACCCCCTTCTTCGCTTTCTTGGCACCTTTCACCTCTTTGTTTCCCCCTGTCCCACCCCTCCCTCTTTTCTCTCACGCGTTTCTCCCCACGCGATTTCCCCCATTCACCTTGACACCCTCAACCTCCACCTTTTCTTCTACCTCCGCCTCCCCTCGGCACACCCCACAGCTCCATTCCCCTGACGGTATCCCACTCAACTTGGCACACGCCACATGCGTCACCCGACTGCACGTATCACACATCAACAACCGTCCACCACTTCCACACAAGTAACACAATTCTTCATGTTGCTTGTTTTCAGTCTCATCCGCATCTGCCATACGTTTCTTAAACTCCCCGTCATCAACCTTTGGCGCCAAATCCTTGTGGTCCGCGCAGTAAAACTTGTAACCATCCTCCTCCAAAACCCCACCCTCTACAACTCCACACGGATAGTGCCACCTTTTCGCACACTCCGCAGCCGCACACTTCACGTTCGCCCTTGTCCTCCCACACGCCTCTCTTTCGCACACTATCTTATTGCACCTTGCTACTGCCTTTTCCACGTTACAATACTTGCCCCCAATCTCATGCACACCATCACTGTACAAACCGCATTGCTCGTGCACAAACAACTTTCTCTTCTTCCCTTCGGTTACTACTGGAATCAATTTGCCAAACTTGACTTTTCCATCAAAGAACTTCAGCCACCCCCTTTGGACACAAGTAACACCTTTGCCCCCACTCGTCCATGTTTTTACCCCCTCCTTCCGCCCTCTGCTTCATAGCTTTCTCATATAAGCTCTTCCTCTTCAACGTTGCCTCATGAACCTTCCCAATCGCGGCGCTAACTTCCTCACCCTCAAATCCATCCCTCACCACGTCGATCGTCCGACCTTTTCTCCGACACTCCAACAAGACTGATACAATTCTCCAACACTTTCAAAGACTCGACAATTCGATCGAATTTTATCGGGGCATCGCGAATCATGCGTTTGGTAGTTTTCGCCTTGCAAACGGCACAGCAGGCGTTTTCCATGGCAAGCAAGCGAACAATACACTGTGCACAGAAAAAATGGCCGCATTTGAGTTGACGAGCATCGCGCATAGGCTCAAGACATATGGGACAGGTGATGGCACGGGAGAGTTGCTCGACGAGAGGGACACAGCGTTCCATGACATGACGATCGGAGACTGAACGTTGCTGATTGGAAGGGACGGGAATTTCTGACATGGTTGGGTAGGTAGCGTAGAGAAGGGAAAATTGTTCGTGTGAATGGTGGGTATGTTGGAAAATGGGTCCAGTGGAGCTCGTTGACACAGGATGAACAGCAAAAGGTTTGGAAAGGTTGGAGGAAGGAATCTCCCAGGTGAAACGCAAGAATGTAGAATACAAGAGGGGAGAAGGTCGATTTGGCCACGGTTGGCGCGAACGACTTGTGATACAGTATAGCCGACTGATGGTGTGGCTGACGGGGATGAAATGACCGGATGTTAACAGCGCATCACGGACGGTGCTTGGTTTTTACGGTGGGATGAGCGGTGGTCGGCGCGGTGGCTTTCGGTACAGTCCATACAAAAAAAATTGGCGCCAGATGCCAGTTTCCAGTTTCCGATTTCCCGTTTTCCCGTTTTCCCGTTTTCCCGTTTTCCGGTTTCCCTTGTGTGGTTTTTGACGATGGCGACTTACTATCCGCGACTGCACTATACGGCAAAACGACACACTTGTTTACTTTTCTTTTCTACATTTCTTGTACAGGAGAACACTCGGTAAATTTGAATTCAGTACGGCAGTACCTCTGAATTTTGCGCAATTTTCATTTGATTCTTTCTTGCTGGGCGAGTCCACCCAACCCAAAACAACATTTTGCAGTACTGTACGTATGCTACTGTACAGTACAGTTTGCAACGTTCAAGTTGACTTTTGAAATGAAATGAAAGCGGTTATGGGCACAACTCAGAGTTGCCATACAACTGTAAAGATATGCCACGTGTAACTTGATGTTCATGCAATAATGCACTAGTTCACCCCAAATCAGCCGATCATTTCCACGCCGGTGCGTGCCCCACCCCACCGCCTAGGGAAACCGTACACTACTCCCCCACCCACCATCCAAGAGCTGTCAACCAATTCCCAGAAATCAAATGCAAGAACAACCCGCTCCCGCTCCCGCTGTGTCGGACAAGCGCAAATATCGCAAGGATAAGCCGTGGGATCATGATGGGATTGACCACTGGAAGGTCGACGAGTTCAAACCGGACGACAGCTCCGGCCCATTTCTAGACGAGTCATCTTTCGCCACCCTGTTTCCTCAGTATCGTGAAAACTACCTCAGGCAAGTATGGAAGGCGGTTACCTCGGAGCTTGAAAAGCATGGCATTTCCTGTCAACTCAACCTTATCGAGGGTTCCATGACTGTCAAAACTACGCGTAAAACATGGGATCCGTACGCGATTTTGAAAGCACGCGATTTTATCAAATTGCTGGCTCGATCGGTTCCGGTGTCCCAAGCGGTCAAGATTATGCGCGATGATATGCAATGCGATATTATCAAAGTGGGTGGCTTGTGTGCAAACAAGGAGCGGTTTGTCAAGCGGAGGCAGCGGTTGATTGGGCCAAACGGGTCGACTCTCAAGGCTGTTGAATTGTTGACGGATTGTTATATTTTGGTACAGGGGAATACGGTTGCGTGTATGGGAGGGTACAAGGGATTAAAGCAGGCTCGGCGAATTATTGAGGATTGCATGAGAAATGTTCACCCGGTGTATAATATCAAGGCGTTGATGATCAAGCGGGAGTTGGCAAAGGATCCTGTACTCAAGAATGAAAACTGGGACCGTTTCCTGCCAAGATTCAAAAAGAAGAATCCTAAAAAGGTAAAGGCTGGGATTAAAGAGGACAAGAAGAGGAAGCAAAAGGAATACACACCGTTTCCGCCGTTGCCAAAACCGTCCAAGATTGACCTGCAGTTGGAATCTGGGGAATACTTTATGAATGAGGAGACGAGAAAGAGGAAACGAGTAGCGGAACAAAAAGTTGAGAGGATGATGAAGGCTGAGGAGAGAATGGCCAAGAAAGAGCAGGCGTATATAGCGCCAAATGCAGAAGAAGAAGAGCGGGTGCGAAACGTTTCAAGACCGGGGCAGCACAGGAGGAGAATGTGGCACAGCTGGCCGACAAGGTACGGAAAAGGGCGAGAAAGGCCAAGAGGGGCAAAGGAAACCAAGTGACGCATAGTTTGGATAATATATCGGAGAATGTTTGTAGCGTAGGGAAGATGCGTTTTGAGGGGAGACGTGAACGGATGTTTGCGAGTTGTTGACAGTAGTAAACACGTTTGCAAAGTTTACGTGAGTTGCAGCGGCGGGAATGCAGTCTCTGTAATGATGTTGTTGATATCTGTTTGCAATGCGTTTTGGATGACATGTGTATAGATAAGCATGGGTTCCTCGGTGGGGGGGGGGCAAGAATAGTCGGGGCAGCACGTGCGATGGAAAACCGCTGCCGTTTGATTGAGCAAAAGGGAAATGGATACGGTTAACGGTGGGGTGAGAGGAGTGGCATGCCCTGGATGTTGGTGTCTGCGTGTGTGTGTCCGAGTTGCGACTGTTTCGTCTAATTGTTACAGAGAGTGGCGATGGAATGTTGGTTGGGTTTAGAAGACAGTGAATTGTGGCATCGAAGATTAGCTCCAATAGGGGTTATGTTCCGTGGCGACAACGATTTCATCACGATGCAGTGTCAACTATGGCTCCCTCGATGGCAAAGGGGGGACGGGGTAGAATTGAAGATTTGGTTGTGCTGTTGTTGGGTTTCAGAATGGGTATGATGACGTAATGTGTGGAGCATGGCGTACCTAGGCTAAGATATTTGGGAGGATAGAATGGTGTAGGGGGCTGAATGCCGGTTGCTTTTGGAGAAAAGAGCACGGTGATGGACAGCAAAGTGGGGCGGGAAGATTTTACAGTTTGCAAGGCGTGGATGTTGTGACAAGGACTTGTCGATTTAATTGGACTGGAATGCGAAACGGTTTTGGGTGCAGTGGTCAGGAATGGACAGCTGAGTGAATAATCAAAGCGGAAATGCCTGTGGTGGGGAGGAAAAGGGGTAATCGGGTAATCGGAAAGGCGGACTGCAGGGCAATGACCTTGCTGTTTTTTGAGGCAGAGACTGGTTTTGAGTGCTCTTTGCTGACACCCGCAGATACCGTAGATTGCATACTTTACACAAACACATGAAATGTACAGTACAAGAGGCGAAATTAAATCGACGGCCAGATACTGAGCATGAGGACGATGGCCAATGAAAATACACAAAGTCCATATCGACATTGCTTTTCTGTTTGAGATTTTGCCAGCTCGACCGGAAAATACACTTCTCGGAATACAATTCAACTGGCCCCAGTCCCGCAATATGGCCAACTACACTTTTACATCCGCCTCCATTCACCGTTCACCGTGTGAATCACAGCCTACTCGTATCCTATACCGACGCACTGCATCGGATAGCAAGTCCGTCGTATCGACCCAAGTTACCAATATTCCTCACTAACCGACCCACTCTACCACCCCACCTCCCCCACCCACAACGAAAACAACACAAACACCACTTACACCTTATCATGCCGTTCCCCACACCCGCAATTTCACCTATATCCCTTCCCTTCCAGCCCAACTCTCCCGTTCCCACCGTCCTCCCCCCATGTCCCCCAATCCAACCCCAAATCCCCCACTCTCACCCCCACCGACATACGAGCCACCATCGCCGCCCCCTCCGACCCCACTCGCGCCTCCCCAAACTCCGATAAACATCCACCCTCAACCTCCGTACCCTGGATGCCACTCCCCGGTCTAGTCCATTCCATTCAAACACCAGAACAGTTTGACCGTCTTTCCCAAGTCGCCTCACACCACCACAAATTACTAGTCGTCGATTTCATGGCCGCTTGGTGTCGCAAGTGTTTGTACTTGTTGCCCCAGTTGAAAAAGGTTGCCGCCGGGAGAGATGATGTTTATTTTTGTAGTGTGGATGTCAACAAGGTTCGAAGATTACCAAAGGAGTTTGCAATTGAAAAAATGCCAACGTTTGTGTTTTTAAAGGGGGGGGAGAGAGTCGCTACTTTGGTGGCCGGTATGGCCCCGGATAAGGCCGCCGTGCTATTCGCCAACGTGTGGACCAGTTGGCTGCTTCGGGATGACACCAGGGGGTGGGCTGTCTTTGTGTTTGCCATTTTTGCAGAAGAGGGGATTCTTGTATAGTGGCAAAGAGAGGGGCTTGGATTTGTGTCTATGTTTAGGGTAGCTACGGATGTGCAAACTGCCATCATCAGTGTTTTTGTTTCGTTTAATCGCGATACCATGGCCGGATTGCGGCTGGTCAAGCGGGATATCGCAGTCTGCGTTGAGCAAACCAACTCTATTTGCATCACGGCTGTCGCGAAATAACACGCATACCATCCATAAAGCAAACAATAATGAATCGCTCCTCTTCACTCACGCACGCAAACATTGGGCATACCCGCGCAAAATCGCGCATCCTCACCGCAAACTTTCCCCACTCCCATTCTCCCCAAATGCAACGTCTCTCCAATACATACGCGGCAATGAATACAACCAACAATCCAACTATTGCCCCTGCACACCCTGTGCCTCATCCCCCTTGCCGCCCTCCCCCCTCTGTCGCTACCGTCCCTTCCACCGCGCCTTCCACCGCTTCTGCTACATCAACGACTGCACCATCCCCACCCTCACTCCCCTTCTTTTTCTTCACCACCTCTACCACCGCCTTTCCCACTTTCACAGCGCCTACAGCAACACCAGCACCCACACACCAAAGCAAAACACCTCCCACATTCCATCGCTCGTCAACGTTACCTCCCTCACAGTCTTTCCACTTTCCTTTGCCAACTGGGAAAATCGCACCCCGATCAACCCGATTCCAATGCCCGATCCCACCGCTGCCACCTTTTTCAAGTGACGTTCCTCATCACTCGCATGCAATTTTTCAGAGCGTGATTCAATTTCGACTTTGGTCAATTTGACCATTTTACGGTAGCGGCCGTGGTAGCGGCTACGGTGCCGAGTAGGCACCTTGCCTGCGGTCTTTGCAATGGCGACGAGCGGCGGATCGGAATTGGGGTTTACGAGCGAGGGACGTATGGAAAGAAGAGGTAGGGATAGGGCGGCGGAAAAGCCGGCACCGAGTTGAATGCCTTTGAGATTGGCATGGAGGAGAATGGTGGAGCAGGGTTGGATGAGGTCGGCGAGGGTCATGGTGAAGATTGGGTGTGGGTGGATGCAGGGGATGTGTGAGGGTTGCGGGTGGGGGTTGGGAGGGTGTGGTGGTGGATGAAGGATTAAGAGTTGTGGATGGTGCGATTGTAGGCGGGAATAGACCTGGAAGACTAGTGGGTAGCATGTCATTAAGAATGATGCGCGGGAGGGCGACAGGTGATGCACCGTGTTGCGGGCCATCCAACCATTGGTTTACAAGACTTGGAGAGGCAATGATAGCCAATGAGGAGCAGGAATTTTAGTGGTATGAAGAATGTTGGAGGGGCTATGAAAAGGGAAAAGCTCTGTTCAAAATCTACGAATTTATGCAGAACGTCCAGTCGACGTCGCGTTGGTGTCATCGCGGTAAGGCCCATTGCGTCATGGGGGCTGTCGGGAGGAGCAAGTCGGGGTGAAACTGCAAACATGTCAAGGTACGGGGGTATGTCGCAAGGGTTTCCACATACAATCTTGACCACGTACGCTCGCCCTCTAGGTGAAAAGGATAAGGACCAGACCCACAAGGGTAGAACAACGGTGATGTGTTGCGTCGTTGTTGCCCACCTGTTCGCAATTGACCATAGCTGGGGAACAGGTGGACATAGCATGGCTCAAGAGGGGATGCGCAGGGACGTCAAACAATGGGCCAGTTTCTATGGTTAGGTCAGCAGTCCCATCCTACACCTTGTTTGCGTAGGACGGGACTGTCACCTGGAATGGGTGCACCGTTTTGAGAAGATGGCAGCGATTTAAGGAAAACCTATGGGCCTCGCAGAATTTTCAGCTGGCTTCACTTGGCAATGGGGCTAGCACTGGCTCGAATTGCCGACGATGGTTGGGCATAGGTGCTAGCGAGCCCCTTGTCCAGCATGGGTGATATAATGTGCGAGGAGACAAGGCGCGAGATGATTAGAGTCTATTTACTTTAACCATGAGATCTGCGAGCGCCAGGCCTCAACTCGAAAGCTCAACACAGATTCTTCAAACAGCTAGAACGTTAATTTGAGTGAAACTGCCAATGTCAATTTGCGGTGGACGTTTCTCATGTAAGCACCCAATGCCAAAACGGATCTAAGAGGCAATGCAATTTCCATTTTAAAAGTGCATTGTCATACGTTTCATATATCGTTGGGCTTCTACCGGCAATGCCAGTAAGATACGGTATTACGGCAAGGCTCTCTACCACAGCTCCCTTCTCTTTTCGTCTGTAATCACAACAATAAAAACAGCCTCGCCCCTTCCTGAGATGACCGACACTTCGCACCCATCCCTCCAGCCCGAACCGTCCGCCAATACAATCCTGTCCCGCCTCCAAACTCACTCCCACGCAACTCGTACCCCACCTCTTCCACCACCGCTTCTAAACTCCGTCTCGCACCTTCTTCAGAGTCCCACCACTCCCCCCGCCACCATTCCGCACTTTTAACAGCCCTTTCCAATCTCCCTCCCTCACCCTCTCACCCGATACCAACCTTCCACTTGCCATAGCACAAGCAACCCTCCACGCTCGTCCAGTCCTAACCGCAAACGATCTCCGTCATGCCGCCCATCTCATCGCGCTTCTTGCCTCTCGCTCCGACTCGACTGCCCAATTGATTCGTCGTTCCAACACCGCCGAAATTCTTTTCCAAGCTGCCAGTCCACTTGCTGCCGTCGATGCCTCCTTGAAGGAAGCCCTGAGACGTGTTGCCGTGGTTTGTGCCATTCCTCCAGATCAGTTTCATGACATGCTCAGTTCTTCTCATCATACCTTTCGTTCCAGAGCTGGCAAATTGGTCGCCGCCGCCACTCACGCCCATCGTCGACCGGTGCGCGTTTTGGCTATCGATGGTGGTGGTACACGCGCCGTGCTCGCCTTGCAGATGTTGAAAACAATAGAACGCTTGACTGGCGTGCCTTTGCGTGACAGTTTTGATCTTATCGCGGGTACAAGTACGGGGGGTGTAATTGCAATTGCTGCGGGATTGTTGGCCATGTCTCTGACTGATGTGGAGGAATTGTATCTGCAGTTTGCGGCAGAGGTTTTTCACGGTGACCCTGGGAGGAGCACAAGCTCCGGTATTTATCACGCGGGCAAAGTTTTGTTCTTGAACAAAGGGGTTTACAATTCCCGGGCATTGCAGCGTTTGTATGACAAGTATTGTGGTGATGGAAGACTCTTTGAACATGCTGGAGGGGTGGTACCCCGCGGGTTTTCGTACTATCAACTCAAATGCGTTCCGAAGAGAGAGGGGTGCGCACACCCCGGCCGTATTTGCATGCAAACTACCGCATAGGAGGCAAGCCCAGGTATGCACACGGGTGTTGGCACAGAATGAGTGATGCGTTGAGAGCCACAACGGCGGCACCGGTCTATTTTGACGTGTTTGTGGATGAATGCGGGGAAGCTTTTTGTGATGGTGCGGTGGTTATGAATAATCCTACAAGTGTGGCCATCCATGAGGCAAGGTGCCTGTGGCCGGACAGGCCCCTTGGTGTTGTCGTCTCTGTAGGGACAGGTTTGTTCGGTAGTGAGGAGGGTCAGAATCGACGGGTAGAAAAAGAAGTTTTGCAGGATACCGAGAAAACGCTTTCAAAGAAAAACGGCAACCTGGAAACCCAAAAAACTCCTGCGGGTGTTGATTCTCGCAAACGAAGAAGCATGGCGTTACGAGTTGCGCAGGCGTTACTCGAATCCGCGACGGACACAGAAAGTGTGCATCATGCACTTGAGGACCTTTTGGGAAGGAGGGAATTTATTTCCGAATAAACCCACTACTGCCTGGAGAGCCGATTCCGCTTGATGAGCATCGGCCAGAGGCACTTGCGCGGTTGCAAACCTTGGGGACAGAGTATGCAACGAAGGGACAAGGGGCAGAGTTGTTGCATAAGCTGTGCCATAAACTAGATTCCTATTCCAGACAAGGTCTAAATGGATACGGGATGTGGCTGACAAGGGCAGGTTGGTCGCATGCTAGGTTGTGACTACCTATGCAATAATATGTGGCGCTCCCATGAATTCTGTGTTTGCATTGTTATGATATACACCCTGGGGAATAGGAAGGGTGGTAATGACAGCGCATCAAATCCAAGCTGTTAGGCTCTAGCGATACGACCCGCTGCGTACATTCTCCATCTCAACTGCGGACTATTTTGTATGTGTTGACACGCATTTGGAAACAGAGGGCGTCTACTTGCGAATGATAACGCCGCGGCCATGCAACGAAGATGCCAATGTCCGTAGGGGCTATATGAAATAAGTATGGGCACGTGAAAATGCAAACGAGGCGTGAGACACTAACATGGAAACAGTTTGATCCGATACATTTTCCGAGGGTCTGTGTCCCTCAAGATCATTTACCTCCGGTATTAACTTGAATAACAGTGGAATGGTAAGAGGCAGTGCACGACAGACGCGTGCTTGTGAGATTGTGGGATTCTTTGGCTGAGGACACCTGTGATATTCATGAGGTGGGTTGCAATATGTGGAAAGGAAAGGGCCAGACACGCATGCTTGACCGAAAGTATGCGCTGTGAGGGCGTTGCTTGACGTTATCGAGCATAGGTTGTTTCGGGATGGAGATGATTTGAATGAGCGAAAATCGGTGGATCCGTAGGGAGAGATCATAATTTGGTTTGAAGGGTTTGAAAATAACGGATAAGTTGTGACGTGGTTGTGAAAAGCTGGCCTGGCTCGGGACCGTAGAGAGGAGGTGAGGAGGAACGGCAAACTCGTCGCTGGGAAAGGTTTGAGCCATTTTCAGGAAGATTGGCAACGTGTGTGGGTATGGAGTATGAGAGGCAGTGATGCATGGAGTGTTGGGGGTGGTGCCTTGAATTGCGGGAACGCGGTGTTCGTCGGGTTCGGGTGACGCATGTGACGGCGGTCGGAGGAGAACCAACGTGTGAGTTGTGAATAAGCGACGACGCGAAACTGAGCAGGTGGATAGGGGTCTGCATAGGAAGGAAAGGAGTTGGCAATAGGACAGGAGGGGGGATGGGAACGGGAGGAGGGAATCAAAGTCGTAGATGTGGGGCGATTCTGATAGGGGCGAAAGATGAGCAGCGATGACATGGTAGTCCCATACGATGGGGTTTGAGGGCGAGAGACGGTGGCAAGCGTATTGGAGTTGGCGTGTGGGGTTGCTGATGAAGATAGCGAATAATGAGGAGGGGTGCGGGTTGGGGGATTTGTAGAAAAGATGAGAAAGGAGGTGGTAGACGTTTTCTTCACAATAGAATGGAGTGTGGAGTGAGCGCAGGCGGGAGGAGCGGGGATCTTGAACGGGAGGAGGAGGTTTCTCGGAGGTCGGGAGGTCAGTGGGATGTGGCGGCATGGGATGGGATGATGTATTGAGCCCGACAGCAAGAAGAGATGACTGCCAGGGGTTGCTGCGGATCTACAGGATGCGAAACGTTTAAGTACAGCAACAAATTTTCTTCTAATGGTAGCAAGGTGCGCTCTCCGAATCGGAATGGCAGTCAGCAAATACATCAAGGCACCGCAAATGCAACTGTAATGTTTAATTGGCCGACCAATCTACAGTGAAGGTACTGTAGAGAATGAAAATTTGGTGCGAAGTTACTGCACAATAAATGCAGCGGACACCTGTTATATTAATGCCATACAGTAAACATCCCAGTGCCGATATCTACTCTTGGCGGTGGCACCCAGACGCATTCGCGGTGCTCAGACTTGGCCAGGCACGTCGCCATATGAGCCATGGAGACCTTCGGCGGGTGCGATTTTTCCCTATGCAAAGACACGCTGCGGCGACGGTTTCGTCCAACGCAGCATGCCTTACGGCTGGCCTCACACCAGCCCTGTGAGGTAGTACCTCATGACTCGGCCTCATTTCCAGACTCTCCATTACTCAGGCTTGTCCCCTTAGCCTTCGGAAAATAGCCGTCCTGCATCCCTAATCAATAAAGCACCCCAAAAATCCCCCCCAATAAATACGCGAGACCCATGGCCTCCATCGACCAATGCCCGCCATTTAAAATGGAACTCTACAAGATTTAAAGCCTGTATTATGCGTCAAGTATCCACCTCGAATCCCTCATGCCCGAAAAATCTCCCAATCATGACGCGAGGACCGGCATTAATAGACTTCTACAAATGGCGAATCGATGCCTGCTCTAAAATCAAAAAGTCATCGCAAGCGATCACATCAGCACTCAATCGCTCCAAGGGCGAAATTGAGAGCTTTTTAAATTCAATATGATTCCCAAAGCCGGCCAACATGGACGACGAAGTACCCCGGTTAGATCTTAACCGTATAGTTAGGACGTGCGCAGTCCCCAGTAGATACTGAACGCATTAAACTTCTTCTTCCAACAGTAGATACTGAACGCATTAAACTTCTTCTTCAACAGCAAGAGGCGCGGGCAAGAGTACATTGGCACGACGACTCCTGGGCGAATGCCCCAAACCCGACCGCACACAGCGACGCCGACATTCGACATCGCATCCGTGGCTTAGCGTTCCGCCGCAGCCCCGCTGCGGCGTTTCTCTTCGCTCACCCCACGGCAGCTACGAAGGTCCACACCACACACTGGCAGACCATGCTCCGCCGTCACCTCGGACTGCCAGTGTATGATGACTCCATGGCCCTCAACTGCCACCACTGTGACCACCCCTTGGACATCCTCGGGATCACGCCGCCGACCTCTGCTGCCCTGGTTTCGGCCGTCGTCACCGCCATAACTCGCTCTGTAATGCGATTGCGACACACGTTACCCGCGCCGCGGGTCTGGATACTCGGCACGAGGTTCCGTTCCTCGTCCCGGGCACTGAGCTCCGGCCCGCCGATATCCTTGTACAACCGCCCCCAACCCCGGAAGGCACAACGTTGCGCCCCATTGCCTGTGACATCACTGTCGTCTCACCGTTCAAGGCCGCAGTTCGCACCAAGGCGACCCCGGTTGCCGGTGGCGCTGCTGAACTGGCGGCCCGCGATAAGGTCACAACCCTGGAACGCAACATCGCCCGAGCCTCCCCGCTCCCTCAACTGGCCCATCTTCTGCGCCTTACACGCGAACTTCACATTTCGACCACTGGCGTTTGATTCCCTAGGTGCCCCTTCCCCAGGAACTATTGCATTTATCGAGGAGTTAGTTCCACGGATCGCGTCCAAGTGTCACTCGACAGTTGGCGTTATCCGCCGCCGTATCTTCCAGCGACTGAGTTGCACCCTCTGGTCATCCATCGCTGAAGCTATCCTGTCGCGAGCCCCGATGCGCATGGACGACGAAGTACACCCGGTTAGATCTTAACCGTATAGTTAGGACGTGCGCAGTCCCCAGTAGATACTGAACGCATTAAACTTCTTTCTTTCAACACGCAGCACTCAGCTCCCGGATCCGTCGGGCCCATACTGGCACTGAGTGGGCAGCCCTCTGGTCTGAAGCCTTGAATGCACACCACGCCCGCACCGAATGGACGGAACAACACCGCCCAAGGCCCGCGTCCAGCCCCGCGCAGGGCGCGGCGAGCGCAAGTTCTATGTGCTGATGCCCGCTACGGCAAGGCAATGAGGTCGCTTCACAATGCCCCGCTAGCAGATGTGAACGACCCTGCAACCATCGAAGCACTCCGCACCTTACACCCCGCGCCCCCGCGCCCGATCACACCCATCCCAACAGACTCCCTCCCACCGCCGCCTGTTGTTACAAGAAGCCGTTGAGAACGCCGTCCGCGCCTTTCCCGGGATACGGCGGCCGGCCCTGATCGTACGCCGGCGCGCTGGTTCCATCTGCTCGTGCAGACGCCAGTAAGCCCGGAAGCCGGTATTACGGGCAAGGGGGTGCTTACGCAACTCGTTTCTCGGATCGCGAGAGGTGACCTGCCAACCTCAGTCCTGCCGCTCCTGGCTGCAGCAACCCTGCTACCTCTGCGGCCCAAACCCAACAAGATTCGGCCCATCGCCGTAGGAACGATCCTCCGCAGAGTGGTAACGAAGACACTCCTCCCACCCGCCATTGATGATTCTCGTCAATTTCTGGCCCCCTTCCAATTGGCTAACGGCATCAGGGCTGGGATGGACGCCATCGTACACGACACGCGCATGCTGCTCCGTCGCTTCTCTAATCGCAAGGATACCGCCACTGTTCTCGTTGACGCGAATAACGCCTTCAACCGCGTTGATCGCCAGTCAATGCTAGACCAGCTGCCCACGCGCGCCCCAAGTCTCGCCCGGTTCATCAACATGATTTACGCACGCTCGCAACCACCGTTGATCGTGCCGAATCGTGACAAAACGACCATCGCGAGTGCTCAAGGCACACAGCAAGGCGACCCTGCCAGCATGCTCCTGTTCTCGTGACGATCCAGCCCCTCATCCGCCGGATTGCAGAAAACACGGGCATCGTCCTCAACCAATGGTACGCCGATGATGGTACATTGATGGGGTCCCTCCCCGACCTCCGACAAGCCCTCCGCATTCTCCGCGACGAGGGACCCACCTACGGCCTACATCTCAATCCGGGGAAAACGCGCATTCATTGGCCAACGGTCCTACGCCCACAGCGCGAGGCTTTTCTCCAGGAATTTCGCCTCGCTGAATGCTCCCCGGACGGATTCGAGCTCCTCGGGGCTCCGCTCGGAAACCGGCATTTCACGATGCCTTTCTACGAGACAAGATTGAGGGGTGCCGCCGAACTCTCCAACTCCTGCCCATGGTTGACGACCCGCGCGCGCGGTTTCACATGCACCGCCTCTGTGCGTCGGCCTGTCTGGTGGACCACGCCTTCAAGCTGGCTGACCCACGGGAAGCCCGTACTGCTGCCGAGGCTTTTGACACTCTGCTACAAAAGTCCTTCATCGAGCTTCATGGCGTTCAACTCAGTGACAAAGCGTGGTCACAGGCTACCTTGCCCATCCATCAGGGCGGTCTTGGGTTCACCCTCATCTCACCGTTCCTAGATGGCGCCGCTGCCTCGAGTATTATGGATGCAGCACCGGCACGACTGCGGTCCGCAGCCCATATCGGGCCCCGCTCCACCGCGCTCACCGGCGCCCGCTACCGCCGTGACAAGGCTTTCCTTCTCGGTCAAGCCGCCCGTCACATTCGAGACTTCCTCCTGCACATCCCTGGAATGGCCTACCCCGTCGACCTGGGTTCCTTTGACCCGCTCCCTCTGCTGCTGCACACACACACGTCCAAACCTACCTAAAACGTGTGCAGCAGGAGGCGCTGGCCAAGGTTCACTGGCGCGACGACCACTGGGCTAGATCTCCGAACCCGGACCGACACACGAATGCAGAAGTACGGCAACGCATACGCGGTCTAGCGCTCCGCAAAGGCCCCGGTGCTGCCTTTCTTTACGCACATCCCTCGGCTGACACGGAGATATCCGCGGTACACTGGAAAATAATGCTTCGCCGCTACTTGGGACTGCCCGTTTATGATGACTCGCTCCCTCGGAACTGCGAGCATTGTAAACGCCAAATGGACAGATTAGGCGACCACGCTGTGGACTTGTGCCCGTCTGGGTTCGGTCGCAAACACCGGCATAACTCACTTCGCAACGTCATCGCTGGCCGTATTGCCCGTGCCGCCGGCCTGGATTGCCAGCTCGAGGTCCCACTCCTTGTGCCCGGCACTGACCTGCGACCTGCTGACATACTGGTTCACCCACCAGCAGCCCCTGACGGCACTGTGGCCCGCCCGATCGCCTGCGATGTTACCGTAGTCTCTCCATTCAAGGACGATGTCAGAACAAGAGCTACAAGGGAAATGGGAGGTGCTGCTGCAATTGCACACCGCAACAAAGTGACGGACCTGGAGAGAAAATTGTCGCGTCGACTCCCCCCGCCCTCCGATAACCCTACACAGGCCCCCGATTTCGATTTCAACCGCTGGCCTTTGATTCCTTGGGTTCCCCGTCCCCCGAACAGTCCGCTTCATAGAGGGACTGTTGCCTCGCATTGCCGAAAATTCCACACGTCACAGGAGTTATCCGTACTCGGATTTTTAGGCGCATTAGTAGCACAATCTGGTCGTCGAGTGCACAATCTATTATGTCGCGCATGTCGCTGCACGTGGCCGACGTGGACCACCCGGTTAGCACCTAGCTAGCAATATAGTCGGATCCTGCAGCGGACACCCGTTTTACTGATGCCATAAAGTTACTCCCTCTCTCCTCACTGCCATACTTAGGACGTGCGCAGTCCCCAGTATATACTGAATGCATTAAACTTCTTTCTTCACTGCTCCCGGCCGCAGTAGCCGATTCACACTCGGTTCTTTCGCCGCATCAGACGGCCAACGGTGTTAAAGCCGGTTCGGACTCTATTGTCCACGACACCCGCACGACACTGCGTCGCTTCTCCGCCACCCCGAATGTCGCCACGTTCCTGCATTGCGCAGCCGCCGCCAGCATCATTGATGCTACGCACGGCAGCGGACTTCCGCATAAGCCACGCTGTGTGCTTGTGCACTAGCTTCTGCCCGCTTCCGCGGCGACCGGTCTTTCCTACTCCGTCAGGCTGGGCTTTCTCTCCGCCGTTTCGCCCTGTCCATCCCTGGGATTGTCGACCTTTCGACCCTTGACCCTCCCACTCTAGCTGCTTCACCCACCAACACTCTAACCCTTCTCAAACTGGTGCAGCAAGAGGCGCGGGCAAAAGTACATTGGAACGACGAATCCTGGGCGACTGCCCCAAACCCGACCCGCCCATAGCGAAGCCGACATTCGACATCGCATCCGTGGCTTAGCGTTCCGTCGCAGCCCCGCTGCGGCGTTTCTCTTCGCCCACCCACGGCAGCAACGAAGGTGCACACCACACACTGGCAGACCATGCTCCGCCGTCACCTCGGACTACCAGTGTGTGATGACTCGATGCCCCACAACTGCCACTACTGTGACCACCCCTTGGACACCCTCAGGGATTACGCCGCCGACCTCTGCTGCCCTGATTTCGGCCGTCGTCACCGCCATAGCTCGCTCTGTTATGCGTTTGCGACACATGTTACCCGCGCCGCGGGTCTGGATACTCGGCACGAGGTTCCGCTCCTCGTCCCGGGCACTGAGCTCCGGCCCGCCGATATCCTTGTACAACCCCCCCAACCCGGAAGGCACAACATTGCGCGCCACTGCGTGTGACACCACTGTCATCTCGCCGTTCATGGCCGCAGTTCGCACCAAGGCGACCCAGGTTGCCGGTGGCGCTGCTAAAGTGGCGGCCTGCGATAAGGTTACAACTATGGAACGCAACCTCGCCCGACGCCTTCCCGCTCCCAACTGGCCCATCCTCTGCGCCATACACGCTGAACTTCACGTTTCGACCTCTGGCGTTTGATTCCTGGGTGCCCTTCCCCTGGTACAATTGCATTTATCGAGGAGTTAGTTCCGCGGATTGCGTCCAAGTGTCACTAGTGACTATTGGACCGTTGTCCTGATATGAGGACATTTGTCCTGAGGACCAATGTTGAGGACTACCTTTCGCACTTCTTTTTCAATACAAAATTTTTTTACCTCAGCGCATTTCTTGTCCCTCCGCATTAGTTCATGAGTGCAGATGGCCGATCAAAACAAACTTTTCAAGATTGTTGACCTCGGTGAAGGCAAGAGCAGTATTCCCTCACCAGCTTCCGCTCTTCGCAAGAAGTTGTGAAAACGACTTCATTTTGGAAGGTAAAATAGTTCGTATTATCGTGAGGGGTTTCAGAAACGAGGGCGCATGTACAGTAATGTTTACTGTTTATGTTTAGTTACAGTACAGTACAGTAATTTTTACTGTACTGTATGTTTAGTTGAGTAGTTCAGTAGATACTGAACGCATTAAACTTCTTCCTCTGTTTAGTTACAGTACAGTAATTTTTACTGTACTATAACTAAACATAAAAAAACTTTTTCCAGTAAAAATTTCGGGCTTCCAAAACATTTACCTTTCCAAAATGTATCGTAAATTGTCCTCATATGAGGACAAAGTGTGCCTCATATCCCTAGAGCCAAAATTTATTGATCACTATACAGTACTGCACACAACATGTTTCCGTGCAGTAGTTTTGCTTGTCTCCCCCTCCGATGTCGTTGAAATCGGTTGATTTAGAACACTCTATCAGGATGCTTATCCTGACACTCCAGAGAGTGACGAGTATTGTTAGATGAAGGCAACGGCACAAGTACTCCAAAGAGTCCTGCCAGATTGGAGCGTAACCCCGTTCTGTTGCAAAAGTAAAACCTTACCCTTTTACTCAATTGAAGACCTAGAGAATAGACAGCCTAAGTATTCAATGCGGCGGCAATGCGGCGAGAGTTAGTCTGATGGTGGGCAGTCAGTTGCATTCTGACTGTCGGTCTATAATTCCAATTGAGTACGTATGGGAAAGCGACGACCTTTCACGGAAAGAAGGCCATCTATACATTGAACATTAGTGTCAACATATGATGAAGAAGAATCTTACAGTATGGACATTACAGTTGACTTCCAGTTGCTTTCACATCCGAGTACACAAAGTAGTTGAACGTGTTCTTCACGTCTTTCTTGAGGAACGTGCCGCTTTTCACGCTTGACGCTTGACGGATAGAAAATGGCTGGATGGCAACGCGTCAAACTTTGGCTACCATGAACGGCTCAGGACATCCAAAAACCGGCTATCGATCAGCATACTGATCATTAGAATGCGCTTTCTGCCCTAGCAAACTACCCCATACCGGTAGCCAAGACCCCGCTTTCTACGCCAAACGCCGCCTCCGCCCCCTCCTTCCATGTTACTGCTCCCCTCTCGCGGTCTCTCGTCGTGATGTAGACGGACACTCACTTGCAGGCGAGATTCTCGTGGATCTTCTTCGGGTCACCAAGTCGTTAGATGCTGTTGAAGATTTATCATCCGCCCAATGTTCAAATCGTTGCTATTGACAGCACTCTGTACGGCGTCCAATTCGACGCTGCTTCTACGCGACACTGCCGCATGTGTACTTCGGGGCTTGAGCACCCTCGAAGAATGCCACACATGCCAGCAGCTAATACGCAGCCCGGGTAAACTCTCATACATAGAGGTGTCGAACATAAAATGCATGAGTATGTCGGCCGATGACCGCGGTACCGCCCAGGATGTTGTCCACAAAGCATACAGTACTGCACAGCACCCTGCGTTGGACTGTGTCCAGGAACAGAAATCCGTAGAGCCTCCCCTTCTGTGGAGTTGAAAAAAACTAACGCTTCCTCTTCCGTCCATGAGCAAGAGCTGTGAGCCTTTTAACCTCTTAACTATCACCCAGAATCCCTTCAACAGCTGCACCCTCTTTTTCAGAGGCAAGGAGTGTGGCGGCATAGCTCAAAAGTTCCTGTGAAACGTCAAACATGAAAGCAGCTGTTCCTTGAACTTTGTTTAACCGGTTGCGATAGCTCTTCAAAGAATGAAATGTTTGTGACGATTCTAGCAGGTCTTGTCTTTCAAACATTCGCCAGCCGAAAAATGCGTTGATGGCTATCGTCTTGATGGTTTGTGAACAATCTTTTGCTCCCATTTAAAATGAGATGTTGAGCTTCTCAAGATTGCTCTCTGTTGCGTAGCGCCATCGACTCCAGCTTTGGTTTTGGAGTAAAACGTTTGGGTTGCGTGTTTGAAAAGCTTCAGGGATGGAAAAAATCTCTCCTTCCGCACATGGTCGTCAATGGTATGGCAAAACTTGTGCCTTGTCAGCAACGTTCGCTGCCATTCTGCAGTTACAAACGACGGGATGGTGAGAGTGTCCTCATGAGCCCACTTTACAATTGGACTGGCGATGTCCATTAAGACATCCTCGTACGTCCGCAGCACAATCTCAGAGCATCTATAGACGACAATGTACAGAATTAACGTCTCAGCGACGGCAACATAAATGCCAACACGAAGACCAAACACGAACACCTGTTGGATGATTTGGGCCATGTGCCCTTGAGGGATTTACTTGTGGAATGTATCATCCGCTGCCTCACAAAGCACCACGTCTGTGCATGAAAGCAATACTGCTTCCCCTACGCTTGAATCCGCCACCCTGGTCTTGATCTTCACGTATGCAAGGATGATGTCGTTGCCTTCACCATCTTGCATTGTTACCTCACCCACGCCTTCGGAGTCATAGATAGATGTATCAGCACTGCTATCCCATCTGGTGAGCAGGCAAGGAAACGACGCTCCTAACAGCCAACATTCCCACTCAAACACGGCTGTTACGAAGGGCTTCGCTCGAAGTGCACTTAAAACGGCGCATTCGTTCGCGCTTCCTCGCATCATCGCCTCCGTAGAGGTCTTTGTACTAAACCATCCCTTGTAGAACCTCTGAAACCACTGTGGGATTGTCGTTTCCTCCGTGCCACTTCTTGCGGGAAGTCGCAGTATGGATCTGAAGCATGGACTGCTCATCAGAACGAGACCGGCATTAGTGCCGGTCACGCGAAATTGCCGCAATACGAACCAATCAGCACACCTCTGCGATACAGTTAGCACCTCACATCTCTCGCGAAGAAACACCGACACCACATCCTGAAGGTCTTGCATCTCATTTCCTCCCCAAAGTGTCTGGAACAAGGTAAACTTCTTGTCTACGTTCTGTTTGGGAACCGCAATCCACGAATTAAGAGCATCTTGAATCCCAGCTGGCACAGTGTATATGAATCGCGGCACCTCGGAAAACTTGTCTGTGCCTCGTTCACGTACCGCGATAGCATTCATGCTGCGTTGTCGAGAGCGACCCCGGCCTGTACCAGCATCTTTTGTTGCGAAGAATGCTTCTGGACCAAGAGTAGGGTCATCGTCGATCACAAATGTGCGGCGACGATCGCAGTATAACTGGTGTGGAGCGACAGCAGGATGTTCCCCATTACCCTTACCATGCGTATCCCCCATCTCAGCTGCCCCGGGTTCGGACTCGCCTTCCGCATCCCCGATATCAAGCGCTTCATCTTCCAAGTCATCGCGTACCGGGTCTAGATAGGACAACCCGACGAAGGGATGCACGCGGAGCAATTCCGGCATAACAAACACAGAACTAAACCGAAACCTGAGAGTATCTCCAAAAAAGATTGCTTTCCGTAGCCCCTGTCTGCAGTTACTATGCAACCATTGTTTGCCTCCTCCCCCTGACATCAAGTACTGTCGAAAGAAGCTTTTTACAGACTCTGTCTGAGCTTCACCTCTACGACGAAAGCGTATGGCCAGGATGATGCGAAAGAGGGCATCAGCTAAAGCGTCGCCGAATGTCCCTCCTTGCAGCCTTGCGTGCGCTCAACATTTTCACTTGATTGTCGGACGCTCGTGTCCCGTACAGGTCGTCATCGAGGGTCGCAAGCAGATGTAGCGGACAGAAAAAGACCTTCCGAGTATCTCTGAAAGCAATGCTTTCAAACTCTGACAGCTGCCGCGTCTGGTCCCTCTGCGCATTCCAATGCATCTCTCCTTGCCTACCTCGTCCAGTAGGGGCGTATGCAAGAATGTTGTCCGCAATGAATCGAACACGATCAAGAGAAGGTGCTGTACTCCCTGCTTGGCGAAGCTCCTCGATGGTCTTCTCGAAACTAAAACCGGTTGTGTGAGATAAAAGCAACACGGAGACGTAGCGATACATTTCAGCGATACTCACACATTCCTGGTCTTTGTTTCGCAGTCGAACGTTTCATTGACCCAGTTTCGTAGCTGGTCGATGAGGCCTTGTAGGAGGAGCACCGTAAAGCCGCAGCGAGTACAAGGCAGACTGCGTGCGTCACACTGTAGTTTTAGCTGGGTAACGACATTGCTACAGAACATCCGCAGTCTGTTTTGGATGACCTTCTCAGCAAAAGTGCTCTCCAAGACGACAGTCTCACAGGCAGTCCTGTTCAATGTCTATCCTTCATTGGAGTCGTCGTGACGTGCGCCTGTCGTCCTTCCTCCGCGACCTGTTCCCCTAGATCTGCCCCTTGTGGCTCCACGCCCCTCCCTGATGAACCTCTTGCTCTCCCTCTCCCTCGTGATCGCCTTGCTCCCCCGTTACGACTAGCCGCACTCTCCGCCCGCCTTGTATGGCTTGGCTTGCGGCAGGGGCATGCGAGGGACTACTTTGTGGCGCTGGAGGACCGACGGGTTGTGTGGAGGCCTGCAGCAGCGTGGGTTGGGTCGTGGTATTCTGCTCACCGGGCACCACGGTAGCCATGTTGGAGGCGTTTGTTAGGCAAGATGCTGTTTCACCTACCGCGGCGGTTTCTTGTCGGATTTTGAATACTGTAAGCTTGGCGTGGTGGCAATAGGGAGATCAATCTAGAAGCGACGAGAAAACGGAAGCTTTTAGGGTTTTTGAGATCAACACCATGGCCTGGAAGGACGCCCCAATTGAGGGCTACTGATCAGTATACTGATCAGTAGGCCCTTAAAGTGAAGATGCCTCTAAACCTTTGTGTTCAATACAGTGATCATTGCGGGCACTAGGGATATGAGCACAGTGCTTGGTCGGATAGACACTAGACACTTGGCGTTATCCGGCGTCGTACCTACCAGCGACTGCGTTGCACCCTCTGTTCATCCATTGCTCAAGCTATCCTGTCCCGAGCTCCGATGTGCATGGACGACGAGGTACATCCGGTTAGATCTTAGCCGTATAGTTAGGATATGCGCAGTCCCCAGTAGATACTGAATGCATTAAATTTCTCCTTCAGCCTGTGCGGAAGTTCCGCAAGTTGAAGTTCCGCAAGTTGATATATTTCGACCACAGTGATCCCCTCTGAAACGATTCTAAAGGGGAAAGAAGAGCGAGAGAGTTGAAAGTTCAGATGGTTCTCGGTTATTTCTGTTCATCATGTACGGTAAATTCTTTCCTCTTCCGATGATTTAAATTATCAGCGAATGAAGGGAGATCCCTTTATGATTGAGCGCCACAAAATTGCCCGTCTATCTTTGGCAAAAATTCATCTCAAATTGGACATGTCGAAGTGGGAAAAGTTGTGTTCAGCGATGAGAATAAGATCAATTTAGATGGACCTGATTGGTTTGCTAGCTATTGAAACGACATACGCCAGGAGAAAAGGATTTTCTCGTGGCGCCAGATGTGGTCTGGCTCGCTGATGATATGGGATTCGACATCATACTACGAACTTTATAATTTATGTGTCGTTAATGGAAGAATAAACTCTGGCATGGACTTCAATTTATTACGGGAAGAGTTGGAACCATTTGCGGCTGTCAATTTGGGAGATGAATAGATATATCAAAAAGATAATGCCGCTGTTCACACTTCTAAGCACACGCTAAACTGGCTGGAGGAAACTAATATATTTATTCTACCTTGGCCTGCGAAGAGACCTGATCTGAATATTATAGAAAATTAACGGGGGAATCTCGCGTATCGAGTTTACTGCAGTGCGAGGCAGTCTGGTTCGGTGAAAGAGCTCCGTTCTGGGGTGAGAGAGGCCTTCGGCTGAGATTTGACTAGAAACCATTCAGTCCCTTTATTCATCTATTCTTCAGGGCTTAATTTCAGTCGTGGAGCGAAAATGTGGTGCGACTAAGTACTGGCTTAATAATAACTGCTGATACTGTGCTTCAGTACTGTGTATACCTACCATGGGTCACATGTTATTTTGTTTATTTATAGCATTCACAGTAATTTTGCTAATTGTAAGGGAGCGAATCACGGCTCTGAATGAGGTAGTCCCTGGAAATGTTATAATTTTATATGCTCAAGCATGGTTTATCACTCTCAAAAGGTCAACGGTTACACAATCAACGGTAGTGACTTTTTGGAAGTGTATTTACATCTATTTAGCGCACTGTATAACAATATTCCGCCGCTGTATGCTAAATTGCAAACAAGTCAAGCAGAGAGTCGACTGGTAGAATTTGTTACGCTGCCCTCGGAAAATTCAAACGAGTGGGTGGTCGCTCGGAATCAGACGACAGCATATGGAGAAAATGAAATAATTGTCCTCAGAATAGCCTACTATATATTTTCCACTATATATAGCTGAACAGATCTGCTTCTTGCAATGTTGCGTGACATCCGTTTGGATTCAATATAGCTCAAGCGGTCGTTGTCTGACTCAACCTAATCAAAGCTACTTATATGAAAGTGGTTACTTAAGATAGATCTCAGCGTCGAGAACTGAGTAAAAGTTTTTATTCACTTTCGTTTTCAACCACATGTTATACCAGAGTGTTGAATCCCAAGTGCGTTAAGTACGCACAGCAGCGGCACTGCCGTACGAAAATAAGTCATAAATTTGCAGTAAAAAACGCTCTGTTGGCTCGAATCGAGTGAGTGCAAGCAGAACCAGGACAGAATGTCAAATGAAAGAAACAAATACATTCCATACTGCAAAAATTGAACGAGCATCTAAGTACGGTACAATATTGGGCTTCAATTGAGTAGAGGCCACCGTGTGTACCACTTACCCTGACAACTTCGTCCTTACGGCGGCTTTTAGTCAGCAGTCAAACAAATGTTCACCAGACCACTGTACTGTACTGTACAGTACTGTGCTTTGCTGTGCTGTAAGATCCTATAGATTAAGGTGGCTGACGGTAAACCACTTCCGCCTCCAAAACTCACCCGGAGTGACATATTTTCAATGCCTAGACATCCGATCTGGACTCGCTGAGTTCGGCCAACACCTAACATGTCTTGTACGAATCCCTCCACAAGTACCTATAGACTACAGCGGTACACCAATGCTTTAAATGGAAACAACAGATCAGGCATTGTCTGAAAACTTTGAAAAGCTTATGACTATGTTTTATGCCATTTCTGCACCTCGCCGTACAACCGCAAGCTTCAAAACTTGACAATACCTTACTGCACTTGGCATACAACACCTATGCTACATGGAGGACCAATACTGCAATGTCAATAATTCCAAAAAAGTAAAATTGCAGGCTAAGGTTGCTACCGCAGAATATGCCTGAAGGCGTCCTAGATAAACTAGACAACGCAATACAGTATATGACATTAAGTACTTACTCGATTAAATTGTTCAATGCAAACAATTCATAACTTAAAATATCTTTCAATTTTGTTCCAGCTCAGCAGTGACCACCTTGCGTCAACCAAATCTTCCTCTGTGTGCATTCATGCCGGAATGGTAGCCGTCAAGCCAACAAAGAAAGGTTCCATCCGATTGCAAGTACTATCCAATCCATTCCTCAAGAACAGTCTGCCAACAGTCCGTAGCATTGTCAAACAAAATGTTCCAGTGCTGTTCAAAAACAATAAGAACTTGATATTTTCTACCGACTACCCGCCTTCTTCATCTTTCCAATGCCCCACGGGAAAAGCAGGGTCGCTCTACTTCCACTAAAATTTCAGTATGTACCGACTATTTTGGATCCTCAAATACTGATAATTTCTCTTTCCAAAGAGTAAATGCCATAGAGATTCCATTAGCAGTAATAAATGGATTCATCTCATCAATATATCTGCCCGAAATCCCGACCCAATATAAGCAAGTTTATTGCCGAATCCACAGACCAAAAGTAATTGAAAAGGTTCGGTCACTCAATACTTATTAATATTTTAAGAATATAAAATATCAATATAATCTAGCGCAATAACTTACTAAAGTTTTGCTCATTTCATCATAAAAACTTTTAAATAAATAAATCCATATTTTATAATAATATATCCCTATGTTTTAGGAAATTATCGTGAAGCAAAGGAATCTATTCATGTGCCTTGACTGGAGCTTAAATTTTTTTTGAATCTTTTCCCAATGAAATTCTCGGTGATATTGGTTCTTTTCACCTTTACAGTTGCATACTTTTTTCTTTTATTCAATATGAAGGTTTTAAGATCTTATCTCACTATTTTGAATTTTATTCCGGTAATGAGTAATATTTATATAATTTCGATGGCAACATTTCTTTTAAAAGGTTGAAAGATTACTTTCTTTGTAAAATTTCCATTTCAGTTGACATAAATCGCTTATCGGATTTCATAGAGAATATTTTAGCTTCTATTTTGTCATATATACAAATTTTATATTTATCTATTGTTTAATTATTCAATTTGTGAGGAAAAGAAGATGCCTGTCTTTTTATACTCATTTTTGGAGGCGGAAAACATTTAAGAACATCTAATGTTTTTATTAATGTTTGGACCACTTTTAATGGTACTTCAGAAATTACTGGCCTCCGTTTAAAAGGAACAAAGACCGTCTGTCGTAAGGCAAGAACATTATGAAAGCCCGGCCGTAAACAGCAAACTATAATACAGCAACGGTACATTGCCCTACATCACGATACTCCGAAAGTGGTAATCCATCCTTTTCTCATTTTTTAAAAATAGTTTTGATCTATATATGAGTAGTAAAATACACTAAATATTTAATAGAAGACCTCCTATTTTATATAAAAACTGCGTTCTTTGGCGATTACCTCAGTGCCGGAGCAGTCTGCTTTCATACACGTTTACCCTTCATATCAAAAACTTTTCCATGATTTTCCCACCTTCTCTTCAAATGTATATTCTCTACATTAAGACCTCATGGCGCTGATGTTGTATGAACCTTTCCTTCTTTCATGATTAACATACAATATTAACTTCCTTTTGAATTGCCACGGACTTCTACAAATTTTCCTAAGCCCCTCAGAGATTCGTGAAAATAGTGACATGACACAATATATAGTGCTTAGACATGTCCGTTTATTTTCTATGGGGCCTTTTTATGTCTGATATTATTACTTGACACCTATAATTAGTAGATATAAAAGCCTGTTGGAACGTATGGTCACTTTTTTGAACTTTAGGGTTCTTCTAGTCATCTAAATTCCAACAGAGACCACATAACATCTATTTGCGATTAAAATTGTGCGAAAAGATTAAGATCATGATATATTTAATCTCTAAAATTGAAAATAAATCCCTTACAAATATATCTAGCAAAGGTCAGATAAAACAAAATAGCATCAATTTGATGGTTTGAACCTATATTTCTTCCATTCGCAACCTATTATCTGCATCAGCTGTATTTATAAGCATGAATTACAATTAAATAATTGATTCTTTTGCAAAAGTAAGCACTTTTGTGACCCAAGTAACAATAACTTTATTCACGAAATATATATTACACAACTTAATTATTCAGAAACGTATTTTCTTCTATTTTCTTTATTATCACATACCAAAATTCATCACTGGAACATATTTCGTAAATATATTCCGTCACTTTGAAGGATTTTTGTCTCTACCTCGACTTTATTTTCGCTTTTCAAAGTGCTTGTGCAACTAAGATCGTACTTTACTAAAAAATCTGCGTCTTTTAAATCCAATTAAAATTTCGATGTAGAAACAAATATGCACCCCATCTTAAGACTTTCAAATTTTGGACTAAAGACTTTCAAATTTGGAGAAAGGACTATATAAGTATGAATTAGCCTATATATGCCGACTCTCGGTTTCTAGGGCTTCTCCTAGAGATCTTTTTTTGTACAAGATTCTTATACATTCAAAAAATATATCATGTTTTCGATTTCTCTGTTTATTTTGCTTTCACTGAACATCTATTGAATACCGCATTATTTCTGAATATCGTGAATTTTCAAAATTTCAGATGGAAAATTCAATTATCTAAATATATATTTCAATTACTTAACAAGACAGCTATGATAATCCATGATACTTCAGAGACTTGTTTGAAACAAAAAATTCTCACGATATTTTTGAGTTGGATCTACTCACAAAATGTATTGCAATCACGAGAAGAACTCCAGAGGGCGATCAGGGATAGCAACGTAGATCTTGTAGAAGGCGGATGTCCGTATTAGTTACGCGACTCGCGCGAGGAGGGAGACGAATGGGGTCAGGAAAAAGATAAGTGGGTAGCGCAATACGACTATCTTGAAAGTCAAGGGAAAACCGCGACTATAGAACGGATATCCGGACGCAGGGAAAGTCTCACTCGGTTCTAAGTCCAGAGTGATAGAAGGACCAGTGTCGACAAAGTCAGGAACGGGCCCGAAAGTAGAGGGAAAAGTCTAAGGAAGGGGGAACGAAGGCTAGGCCTGCGAAAGGTGCCTTTACTGAAGGGTCCCTAGTGTAGAGTAGACTAATTAATAAAGCGGCGAACTAATTCTAATGGAAACTAGACCCTAATGGCATCATAAAGAAGGATTACTAAAAATAACTAGAAAGTAGTGGAATTCCCGATCAGAAAGTGGTAGTCCACGTACAGTACAGTGTCCCACGGTGGCACTTGCCAGGGATCCAGCCTCTGCTGCATGCACTGCTGAAAAAGGGTGGACCCGTAGCAACTGTAAACGGTCCACTTGTACCATGGATGACTGTATCAGTTCACTGTAAGTAGAATCCAGATTAGCTGTACGATAGAAGGGTCCTCTAGAATAAATCGAGAAACATCTCCGTAGGACACGCCCGATAACCAGGACAACGCGGGATAACCCGAAGCTCTACAAAAGCTACCACTGTTGTTTTGCTATAATTGAATAATGCGGCACTGTTGGAGTATTCTTTACGATCTTTTTTATCGTCTAAAAGTGTGGGTAGAACGTATTTACGTCTGACACTTGTTGATTTTGTTGATTAGCTGAAGTTTGGTTGATGAAATGATTGATGTTCTTAGAGATGATGGCTAGTCTACCAGAGATAGCTATCTTAAATACTAATTTGTACACAACTCTTCTACAAAAGCTTGGTCAAGCTATGACTACGGAATATGCAATCGGGTGTTGCGGCAAAATATGTGTAACCAGAGTTGGCCCATTATACGGTACTGCTGATAGGTCCGAGTCATGGATTTGCCCTTCGGCGCAACAGTCGGGGCCGGTAGGATGGACAACGACTGTTGGTTATCAGCGGACGTGCATCTATGTTAGGTAGAGCTGGCCCAGTGTAGTATACACTAAATAGGTCCGAGCTGTGTTTCGCCTTCGGAGCAACAGTCGGGGCCGGTAGGATAGGCAACGACTGTTGCCTATCGAGTGTCGTGTGTCTACGATAGGTAGGGCCGGCCCAGTGGTGCATGAACTGGGTAGGTCCGACTTTGTACTGCTTCAAAACAACAGTTGCGAGCCAGTGAATAGATACCGACGGTTGCTTGCGCCTTCTATATGTAATAGAGCAGGCTCAGTATAAGATACCATAGAAAAAAAAGGTATGGTATCCGACTTCGAAGAAACAGCTGGAAGATGGTAAGAAATATAACGACTACTGGTTGGGACGAGTCGTTCCTCCACAGTCCCCCCCCTCTCGAAGGAATGCTGGACTGCGATCTTAGCCGACGAAAGAGACTCCACGGCGAATAACCCATTGTTCTATAGGGTGCTTGCATATCCCTTCATCGATGATTCTATTGAGAACTGAGTTCTCCTTCACCTTTGTTAGAGAATCGGCAGGGTTGAACTCGCTTCGAATCCATGCCACATTACTGATTTTCATTTCTTCGTAGGCTTCTCGGACTGAGCTAATGTCCACCATCAACCGTTTCTCTGTAGTGATGGTATTTTTGATAATCACATCGAAGAGAGATTTTGAATCAGTAAACATACGGACGGGAACGTTCTGGTTGAGAATTTTGTCGATATCGCTTTTGATTGCGAGAGTGTAATCCATTGCGTCTGCAAAAGCAAACGTTTCTCCACCTAGAACGGATCTGACCACCTTCGAGACTTGTGTGTACTAAAGTGTAAGATGTTGCACTGGTCGTGTTTGTCGCACAATAAAAAAGAAATCCAAGTTGAGTTGATAGGTCGGCGTTATCGGCAAAGCTGCCGTCGCTGTAGACTCGCAGATAGAGGGAGGATTGATCCAATGGTCGTTGTAGAATTCCACGATAGGGATACTTGTATCCTTGCCGTACGATGCGGTTAATAAAGGTGATTGCCGGAGGACCGAAGGAATTGTCGGTTACCTGAGAAGCCTTGTTTACAGCACAAGCGATGTCAGGTCGGGTGTGAGTGAGCCATTGGAGTCGTTGGCGTAGCGAGCGATATTCCATCAGTGAAGCGTCTAGTGGTAGCGGCTTGATTCTGCGTAGATATTCGGTTTGAGACAAGCAAATACCGCCGGAGGTAGTCGACACTTGCATTCCAGCAAATGTAAAATTATCCATCTCTCTTGGTTTAGACTCAAACCTTTCTTCCGTCTGCTTTGTGTGGATCAGAAAGTCTTCTGTACCCGCATGGAAGCTATCATCGACGTAGTACCCGACAGGCCTGCTAGTTTGCCGTCTAGGAGCTTAAAAAACAAACGGATGTCGAGTGAACACTGATTCATCTGGAGTTCATTGCGAAGATGAGACGTAATTGTGGCGTCCCAGTAGTCTCCCGCATCAGTCAATCCATAGAGCGGCTTGAGAAGTTTCAGTAGGTGGTTTTTGTCGAGCTGCAGTTCTTCTGGTGGTTTGACATAAACATCCCGCAATAATTCGCCTGCAGACTGTAGGTACGCTTGTGTCACATCTTGCGACCAAATACGAAAGCCAAATATAGATGCTAGGGCTATGATCAAACGAACAGAGCTGTGTCGAAGCATTGTCGCCGGATGAACCAGTTTGTGTAATTCCTTGTCCTTGAAACCTTGTACAACATAACGTGCTTTGTATAGCTCGTCTTTTGTGCCCTTATGCTTGATGCTTAGCACAAACCGCCCGCCTAATATGTTGGCATCCTTCGGTAGCTCCTCGCGCAGTACAACCTCGAATATGTTCCGGTCTAGGAGACCACGTATTTCTTTTGCCCTTGCTTCGGCAAAGCGGGGGTCAGACTTTCGAGGATCAGTTGGTTCAAGAACTTCCGTAAGATATACGCGGAGAGGAGGTGACGAATTGGCCAAGAAAGATGTTGAGTAGTTGATCTGGTGCAATAATGAGTTTCCATCTGCCTTGGAAGCTGGCATGATATTCGATATATTATATTTCGCCTCTCGATCCGGCCTCTGAACCCAGACTTGTTTGCTTTGCACCTTTGTTACCTCGTAAGGTCCCTTCCAAATCCTTGAATTCTCTTGCCATACATATACATGATCTCCAGCGTGTACTATAAAGTCAGCGGCAGGTGGGACACGTTCTCGAAATGCCCGTTGGAGGCTGAGCTCTGCACTGATGTCCGCCATTTCAATTCTTGCTAGGTCCATAGCTCGCATGCGGTCAGCATGATTGAGTAGAATGTCGAGTGTGGATCAAACCTAGGAATTGTTCCAAAAACCAATAGAGATGGAACTAGCCCATCAGGTCCGGTGGTATCATTCATGGCCTTGATACTCAGCTGGAGTGCAATTGCCGTGTCAACACCGGGGACATCTTCTGTGATCTTGTTGAAGATCCTTCGCAGGGGCTCATGGTAGCGCTCACCGTTTCCCAACGCATTGTGAGAGTGGACGCCAGAGATCTTCAACTGAATACCAGCGGACTTCGCGAGTGTCTCGAATTCCTTGCCAGTAAAAATACTATCTTGATCAACGCGCATTTTGTCCGGGTAACCCACGTATGTTGAAGCCCAGCAGACAATAAAAGCATTCCAGATTGCTTGGGTAGTCTTATCGGGTAGGAATATAGCAGAAGAGAAATGGGTGTGGAGGTCAACGACGTGAAGTGCTGGGCGTCCCTGTAGCCAGACGAGGTCAACAGCAATTTCATGATTGAATACATGATCAGATGGAGGAAAACTGACTCGGAAACGATGCGGCCCTTTGTTATAGCGTTGGCAAGTTTGGCAAGCCTTGCTGATCTGCTTTAACACTGCGAGAGTCTCGGGGGATGTGTCCACGGGACGTATGCGCTTAAGGAGATTGTATAGTTTTGAAGCCGAGGGGTGCCAGTAATGTCTGTGTAATCGACTTAGCTCCGCCCGTGTGAATAAAGTATCCTTGATGTTCCAATCAACGTATAGATGGTTGAATTTTCGGATTATTGGTAGTTTCCAGCCGTACTGACGGCTGGCAACACATTTTCCACATTGTCAGCTACAAGCCGTTGTTTGTCCATGATATCCAGTCCAAGTAAAAACGGGATGTCCGAATCTACAACATCAACGTCCAATTCAAGGAAGGAGCCGTCGGGAGTTGGTATACGTATATTGACAGTTCCGAGGCTAGCGTAGATGCTGTCGCCGAACTTGAAGCTGTACTCGGACGAAGATAGCTTCATTCTTTTTTCATCTGCGGTATAGCGCCTTAGCTTGTGCCAGTCCAATGCACGAGCGTTGTGCGCCGATATCAAGACACGCACCAATGAACGGTTTAGGTGTGTTAGAGAATGGGTGTCGCAGTACTTGATATTAATGACATTTCGGCTATTACTGGATTGAGATAAATGAGGATCGTGACAGGGGCGGTGATCGACATGATGAGGACGTAAAGTATTCCGTGTTTCGATTTCCTTTTGCGGCATGCTCGGGTGACGCCGCCGAATGGACATCCTCATTGACGACATCGAATTCTCCTCACGTCCCTGCGCACTAGACGTCTTCATTGCAAGCCCCTACACCGCACGGGCCATCTCCCACTCTCGCAAGACTCCGGAGGGGCTAACCGTGCCCATTGAAGCCTCGAAAACTGCGCATACGCTGCTCTCTGTGGGACGATACAGCCCAATTCTATCCTCTTGGATTCGATACTCACGGAGCCATCGGCAAACCTGCCCGTGAGGCCCTAGCCAAAGTCGCCTCTTTTTTCGCTCTCCGCCGCGGGAAACCCCCATCTGATGAATACCACCGATTGGTCACCACCCGCTTCTCTCGTTCTACAGCTGACGGCTCATGCCGTATCTCGCCGTGCTTTGTCTCTCACATCACCTGATGCTTGAGTGACCCAGCTCGGTTTAGTGACCCTTTAATAAAAGCGTATGTTTGTTTCTATATGTAATAGAGCAGCTCAGTATAAGATACCATAGAAAAGAAAAGGTATGGTATCCGACTTCGAAGAAACAGCTGGAAGATGGTAAGAATATAACGACTACTGGTTGGGACGAGTCGTTCCTCCACAAAAAGTTCCTAAATGTATCTCTGTCTGAAAAAGTTTTGCAACCGAAAAGTTCTGCAAAACTAGACGAGACCTATAGCTAATTTTGTAACATGCAAATAAAGGAATTTTTCACCCTTATCGGCTCTGTAGCGCAACTCTCTATACATTTATTTTTCTCACCCAAAAATAATTAAGCTTTAATTTTGTTTTAAGTTTTTGACGACACATTGGAGGCGCTTTATAATTCTATGTACTATTCAGCAGCAAAAAACTTCTTCATCAGTAAAATTTTGGACTTCATGAACATGGGAACTCGAAACAAACTATTAGCTTCATGAGCATTTATTTCATTTCCTGTTGTTAGATTGAAATACTCAGCCAATCTGATCACTCCCCTCTCCCCTTTTTAATAAAATTTTTGAGTATTTGTCTCAAAATTGTATGATTGGGGGTCTCCAATGCGAATAAATCTTAATCTTTATACAAGTTAAGATAGAATTAGCACTCCAACATATCTTCGCAAGCAATCTTTTTCAGTAATTTTAATAACTTTTGTCTCGCTAGAGTCGTGAATGCACCCTACCAGAGACATGCAGTGGCCCCTAATTCCAAAAAATCGCTTTCAGTGTAACAAAAGAATGAAAGTTTTCAGAAGAGAATACTGTTAACCTCCTTAAGCTCGGTTTTGACGTCTCTATATCATAAATTTTGATTTTACCTACCTCTAGTACTTAAAGTGGCCAGAACCTCTATCTGTTTCCCTCCTCCCTAAAAAAATTGTACAAGAATGATGGAAATTTAAACCAGTTTTCCTTGTAGTTTTCAGCATTAAAATTATTTGAAAGTTCACTGTGCCTCGAAACCGGTTGATTGTCCTCAGAAATTTGAAACTCTTCCGACTTGAGCAGATCGCGCAATGCTGAATTGTAAGTCAAACTTTCTTAGTACAGAAAAACGTTTTGATCAAAACAGAGCTTTCCGGAAGTAATTTTTTCTTCTTTTCATAAGTCATTGCTCCCTCTTTATGTTATATTCATCTTTTGAATTTTTGAACGCATGTTCAGTAGCAGCCTATTTTTATAATTCTGAGTAAATGATTCCTCTGGGAAATATTTGGAGTAAAGGTATTAATTTACGGGAAGATGAGAATGAAGTAAAACAAAGGATGTGCGAATTATGAGGATATTATCTGGCTGCAGTTGCATTTTGTAAAAAACTCTTATACGAGTTCAAATCAATTAGACCTGTTTGGTCAACTCAGTACGGGGCAGACCATTCAATACCCTCTATTCAGCCAGAAATTAAACCAAGCAGGATGCTCGGGAGTATTTTCAAAGAAAATATTTTGAGCAACGAGCTCCTTCTGAAAGCCAAAAAAGTCTATGAAATTATGAGAGGTTTTCGTTTTTATCTACTAGTATTTATGCGGAGACTTTCTTGGTGTCTGAGGTTTTGATAGCGACACAAATGCTAAAGTACATTATCGAGACACTGATATTGAGATATTTTCCAGCCCCAATAGAATGGGATACGGAGAACCTTCTCACAGTTTTCAGGAACCGTAAGAATGAATAAAGAGGAATAAGTAATTTGAACAGGACCTTTCGCAGAGTAACCGTTAGTCTGATATCCGACCTCCACATTGCAGCTGCCTCGCTTAACCCTTTAGAGCTCTCTAAGACCTCACAAAGATGGATACAAACCACGTCTGCGCTCCTACTTGCACAAGTATTTGTAAGTATCAGAAATAAGAGGCTTGAATATGAACTACGAGTTAGGCGGGGACAATTTTTAGGTATTATGTTCACACATCATCATGCGGTACACATTTTGATTCAAAAAGGATAATTGGGTTGTAACTCAGAGGCAACCACTATAGCCCATACTGCTCAACAGCATGAACATAATTTTGGGAAAACAAATGAAATTGCTCCTGAACATTCGGAGGAAGGAGGACGTGAACGCACAAATCGGCTTGGAGTGAAAGTATCGGAATAGAGAAGCCCAGTATCTTGGTAGGCAGCAGGAACAAAGCTCGCAAATTTCACAGATGATTGCAGCCATTCAGCTTGCATTAAACTTGTGGATGTGCGATACGTACATTATCCGTAAGTCCGACTGCTACCCTACTTAGCAAACTTTCAGCCAACTTGCTCGAATTCAAACGAGGCAGCGAGCGCGTGTTTCAAAACATCATGTAGGTATACTCCTTTTCTGCCAATGAAAACAATCGAAGATGATGATTAAAAACGCATTCTTTCCTCAAAATACAAATTGCAGGCATCAAAGTTAAAGAACTTGCTGAGAGCATCCAAAAGGACACTAAAATTTTCCAATTAAGGACTTTAGCTTTTCACATCGCGATTCGGATGTGCTACGGCCGGGAAAAGCTATGAAACGAAGGATATTGACAGACATGAAGTCACAATGCCTACTTTTGATACGCCAAACATCCGAGTGCAAGTAGGTAGTACTTTCTGTTCCCAAATACGCATTTAAACAGTGGAAAAGTTAAAAAACGCCGCATCCAGAATTCGAAACATCTGCAAAGAATGAGATATTTCAGACAGCCTTATAGTAGCTGTAAAGGCTCGGGTACCAGACTGTGCAATCCCAAGGACTTCTGCAAAGGATGACATCCAGGAGCACCAACAACCTTTCAAAAGAAAGAAATAAATAAAATTCATTTTTCGTTAGTGTTCGGCACAACTTCCTTACTTATCAACATAAACTCAAGGGCCTCAAATATTCCTAATGCTTTCTATTCCGTTTCACAATTTTGAAGTATCACCCTGGTACAGTTCTTCACAAGTCTTAATCGCGTAAATCACTTGAAAAAACATTATTTTCGCCCTCATAGTTTCGACAAATATCCCTACACAGCTGTGTGGGAGGAGCAGCTAGAGAACACTCTATTTAAACAACATCCGTGCCCCCACAGAATGCAAAAACATGTTGACCACTGCATTAGAATTCCCATCCTTATCAACGGTCCCCTCCCGCAGTCTTCTAACCGATACAGTGCCCACCACCAATCTATCCGCATCCCACATCGAATACAGCCTTAGATTTTTCATAGCATATTCATTGTTAATCCCCCCAGTATCCCTCTTTTACGGCTGAGGAGCACCCATAAAAATATACATCCACAGCAACCGTGCTCCTCAAAAAACGCAAACCCATACTGACCATGTCATTCAGGTAAAAACCCCCCACTATGTCCCTTCTGAATACTTTGCTCTCCTACACTGCATTCTGCCACCCCATCCGCCCCTTTATCATATGCGGCCTTAGAAAGCTCACCGCATCTGCATTAATACCCCCTTGGTAGCCCTATGCCATATCTGTGGTGCACTTATAGCGGCTGTGGCCAATGATACAGGAAGAAAAGCCATGTTGACTATTGCATTCACATAAGGGCTCCCCTAGATTTTCCCTCATAAAGACATTGCACCAGCATAATGCCCACCGCCACACCGTTAACCCTAACATGAGAAGCAGCCTTAGATTTTTCATATTTTTCCCACCCTTCCTGATAGTCCTCTACTACAGTGGCAGTGCGCCCGTAGCAGCTGCCTTCAAATGGTCCATGCCACTCAAAAGAACGAACCTCACCTCAACCATTGCATTTATATTCTCATACCCACAACGATGACTCTGTCGTACAGGTGTTGCGCTGGAAAATTGTCCACCGCTACTTAATTTGCCCTCCGCTCCAAATGAACCCCTAGTTCGTTGATCTTACTCACATGTCCAACTCTTTCGATAGTATTTTGTACAGCAGTTGCGCCCGCACAGCGTCTATGCCACCAAATTCATCCCTCTCTCGAGAGATATTTTTCCTTCATTTTCTTACTATTGATCATCAATAGTAGCCCTTGAACGCTTTTCTCTCCCTTCTATCTTCAATTCCTTCCTTTAGCGGTCCCATACTTTGAAAATCCACTTGCGCACAAATAATCCGTACCATTCCTGTATAAATACCTTCTTTTTGCCACGCCGGTCTTGCCCATCGCCACGCATCCGTCACTGACATCTCGTATCTCAGCGATATGTCTAAACATTAAAACTCCTACATACTCGATCCAGACTGACATCTGAACACATCAGTCCCGTTGCCGACCGAGATGCACCGCTCTTGTATCGAGGTCTGGGAGGAGTATACGCTACGTGGCCAATCATCTGGTTGCTACCTACACAATTGCATTTTTTGAGCCAATAGCAGTTCTGTTGAGGGCTGCTTACGGCAAAAGCGGGAAGTTTGTTTTTTTTATGAGGTACTTCAAGTGATGCTGCGGATGCGCGACGTGGATATCAGGAAATTCATTAAGTTTCACTTGAGGATATGGGAGTTTTCGGGAATGATAGAGTATTCCCGCGAAGGTCGAAGCGTATTCTCATTTCAGCGAAGTGCGAAAAGTCTGAAACCCGGAAGTTTCTCCGGAGATTAAGAGCATCCCCACCGTTGAGGCAAACGATCAAATAAATATCAAATATGCTCTTCTCTCATTGGTGGATGTAAATTTTTTGTTTTTTAGATCTTTGCCCCTACAACTTTTTTCCCACCGGTTCATCACTTCCAGTAGTCCTGCACATCCTCCTACTCAGACAGTCTCCTACTTGAACAGCCTCCTATTCAACATCCCATCTCATTTGGGGGCTACTTCAATCTCTATCGCATTTATAAATCGATGTCCGAGCCCATGCAGCTGCAAGTATACCAGGATTTCGCTTCTGATGACTTATTTGACTTGATTACTGATTTTGTTGACTCCAGTGGAGATGAAGAACCGAAAAGTGGCGGATCTGGACCCGGTCGTGCCGCAAACGTTGAGCGCTTTCGAGTCCAGGTAGCTTAACGCCTTTATGACGATTACTTTTCAACAAATCCTGTCTACAATGGAACGTTCTTCAAACGAAGATTTAGAATTTCACGGACGACATTCATGCGCATTTTCTCGGCTCTGGAGACCAATTCGTTTTTTATTCAGTGACGAGATTGTACAGGAAAACTTGGACTAACAGGGTTACAAAAACCGACAGCCGCGATGAGAGCACTAGCGTATGGATGTTATTCGGATTCTGTTGATGAATATGTTCGTCTTGGAGCCTCAACGACAGATCAATGCCTTCTTGAGTTCGTCCGGACTGTTATAGCGAGTTTTAGGAGTGAATATTTACGCTCACCTACGGAAGAGGACATTAGAAGGCTTTTACAAAAATCGCAGCAACGTGGTTTCCCGGTATGTTCGGCAGCCTTGATTGCTATAAGTGGATTTGGAAGAACTTCTCAACGGCTTGGCACGGGCAGTTTGAGGGTAAAGAGGGTGTGCCTGCTATTACACTTGAGGCAATTGCTGATCAGTCCTTGTGGATCTGGCACTTGTTTTTTGGCATGCCTGGATCATGCAATGACATCAACGTCTTAGATTCCTCTCCTCTACTAACAAAAAATGTTAATGGTTCTTATCCACAACCTATAGAGTATACGATATGTGGTCAGAGGCCGAACATTCCTTATTAGCTGGTGGATTGTATGTATCCAAGGTGGCCATTTTTCTTGCATACCGTATTGGATCCTATGACAGCAAAAGAACTATTGTTGTCAACAGCTCAAAAAGCGGCTTGTAATGATTTTGAAAGGGCTTTTGGTGTGCTTCAGGCAAAGTGGCATATTATTTCCAGACCGGGTAGGTTTCTGTCAAAAGACTTTATGAACGAGATTGTACAGTGCTGTGTGATTCTTCAGAACATGGAAATGGAAGGTCGGGAACGTACGGAAGGATTTCAAGATGCAGAACAAGATCTCGTTGATAATATCACTGTAGGAGATAATGCTGTTCCAGTTTGGGGTGTCCTTGAACCGGCAAATGAGTTGGCCAATACTCCTCCCGGCTCGCTTGCTGCTCCTTGCGAGGCTTTAGCATTAAAGGGAAACGAACTTGAGCACTGGAACACGAGAAAGCTGGTCATGGATCATCTTTGGGAAACCAAGGGAATCATCGGCCATATAAACTTTAGCGTACTGAGAACTGTAAACGATAAAAGTTAATGACCCTTTAAGATTCCGTACGCTCTACTACTATCGTTTTATGAATACTGCTGCTGATCTGCCCGATGAGAGTCGTCATTAGCACTTGAAGCGCCATTTCCAGATGAGGATGGAAGCTGTGACGGTGAAAACGATATCTGTACCGTCAAATTGGAAGCGGTACGAGCACGAGCCTTCTTCAGAGCTTCAGCGCGCAACAGATTAAAGAATTCTACAGACTCCGCCTGATCACATTCTGGAGGTGCATTACAGAAGAGCATTATTTAATTGTGTCATTCTAGGGCTTCGTTACGTTCTTTCTGTAGTTGCACTGCCGCCTCTGCTAGTTTGATTTTCTTCTGGGTTTCCGCGGTTCTGCTAGCCATTTCTTTTGCTTTACGTCACTCAACAGGCCGATTCTTCCCCTGCCAAGAAGATGGCTTTTCTTCCGGTCCGCTATCGTCTCCAGGAATGACAACAGCCCCAGATATTTGTGCTGATGTAGAATCAGTAACATTAGTAGGATTCTGTGTGGGTGCTGCATTTACGTTCCCATTCCTGCCAGTCATAAACTTAGGATGATCTCTTAAAAGTTTCCATGCATCGAATAACTTAAAGGGACGCCCGCAATTCTCGTCGCAACAGAGATTGCAATGCCGTTATATGGAGCGGTTGCCATTCTATAGATGTAGGCCTCCGAAACGCCTGTCGGCTTACTTCTCTTAACTCGTGCAACGCAGCCAGAATGCTTCACACACTCCTCATTCAGGAGTTTAATACGCTCCTTAATGGATTCTATAGTTCGTTCTTCTGTTCATGGTTGCTTAAAGCGAGAAAATGGTTCGGCAATACGCTGGAAGAACAGTAAAGATTTCTGCTCAGACCCGACGGTAGGGTCCTCGGAGACCCGCGACCAGGCCCTTGCTAGTGCTCAATCATCCAATGAGGTGCAATTGGTACCTCTATATCTTGAGCTAGGAGTAGAGGTGACGATAGGTATAGTAGGACATGATTGTACCGCCGTATGTATTGCGGGTCTACGAGCAGAGACGGCAGGTGCTTCAGACGCAGGATGAATCACTTCTGGATGGCTAGATATCGGAGCAACTTGTTTGGTAGGATCGGTAGTAAGATGAGAGGTTGAGGCAGGAGCAGATGCTCGCACGGCCGTTACGGGGGCTTGAACGGAAGCGGTAAGCACTCCAAAAGGTGCAGATGAGGGTAAAATGTCTCGTTCATGGAGGTCTTGCATTATTTCGGATCTATCCTGGAAAGGGACGGCTTGGTTGAGAGGTTGGTGTGTGTTGGGGGAGGGCTGTTGGGATGAGATTGTTGAATGCTGGCATTGTACTTGGCGCGATGATAACCCCATATGTTTGGCGGGAAACGGGGAGGAAGCCCAATCATATCACGACAACTGGATACACGCAGAGAGCAAAGTTGCAAATCTCGGAGTCAAACTGATACCGATTTGACACTTTTTTTGCCCATTTGCAAAAATTTGCCTTTTTATACTGCCGGTGGGAGTGTACAATATGAGACCAAATCAGAAAAATATAAATTTGATCATTTGCATCAACCGGTGGGGATGCTCTAAAAATAAAAAATTAGGATCTTCTTTGACTGTCTTCTACACATCTTTAACCAAAATAAACGAATCACCCATGCCGATCATGAGTGCTGCTAATCTATTCAAAGAGTGAAAACAGTCACAGTAAGCTCTTTCTTCGGCCTGAACATTACATGCGCCGAATTGAAGAATTTGATTCTTTCGTTCACTGTTTCGTGAAGATCCATTCAAACTGAGTGCAATTCTTTTATGGATGGGAAAACAGACCTCAGCCCAGCTCAACGTACATGAAAACATCCATTATCATCAATGACCTGCTCGTTATTTTTAAATGCAGAAGCATTTCCTTCTTTGTTATGCAAAAACGCAAACGATATGTAAGCACCGCATGGGAAGGGAACATTATATAAGATAATATATCCTGATGGAACTGACAGCCCGATGTCATATCGGAGGCCGGGACCGTAGAACTTATGCGAATACCACTTGCAGTTGAGAGGGGTCGGTTCAATAATAGGGCGGCAAGTCCCATCAACTGAAAAGTATAAATAATCTCAATAATTTACCAAATCAATACGTGAATCCAAATAAATCTGCTACAATTTAGCCAATACTAGTAAAAATGAATTTATTAAAAAATAAACATGCCAGATTCAAATCAAAAATACGCTATACAAAAAACACCGACCACGTTCTGAATTTCATTTCGTCGCATTTCCCGAGCAGAGCATTCACTGTTTCTATGTGGGGGGAGAAAATTCGTTGCTTTACTGATTAGGGACGCAAGACGGCTATTTTGCGGAGACCTAGGAGGACAGGTCTGTGTAATGGAGTCTGGAAATTAGGCAGAGTAATGAGGTAGTAACTTTCAGGGCTGATGTGAAGCCAACCATTAGGCATGCTGCTTTGGACGAAACTGTCGCCGCAGCGTGTCTTTTCATAAGGACAGGTAGCACCCGCCCAAATTGTTTCGGCCCCTTCTCTATGTTGTAGATTTTTGAAAAGCAACAACATAAAAAGTGAATTGGGAGAGCTCTTTTGGTAGCTCTGCTTGTAGCGGGTTCAACTCGGTGGATTCATCCTCAGCACTGACACAAAAAGTGGTCCTAAAACGTCATAAAGCAACTAAAGTTTTCACCGATTGCAATGAAAGAACTGCGCTCCAGTCCCAACAAATAATTTTAGTGGCGATCACGTTTGTTAGCTACAATCTGGTGTTGATTGTGTGGCAACAATAATTCACCCATTTGTTCAATAGAGTAATGGGTAAAATGTTTACTTAAGACAATACTGTTGTGCGTAGGTCTAGTGTAAAATCGCCGAACAATCGAGAATCAATTCATAAATATTTGAAACAGTTATCATCGACTTTAGTAACTGGTGTTGCAATCATTTTTTCTAAACATTACTAAGAATACTGCAAAATAGTCTTTTCAGTAATATGAAATAATTTAAACCAAATTTTATATATAACACATTCACCTTGACAACCAGATCACACATCAGACTTCTTCAGAAACATTCGAACTTTTCATTACTCGAATCGACTCTCCCAGAACTCAGTAAATTGGGCAGGCGAACTTTATAATAATATTTGGGTCCAACCATAGATTCTGTTTAGTTTCAAAATGTACGGAACAAGCTCTAAGCGAATTTTTTACGGCCAAAAATTGATCTATTTTTTCCTAAAATTATATCATCTCTTCCTTGCCAAAATTAGGGATATTTTAGATAAAATAGAAATTATGCAACTGTGGGTCGCCAAACTTTTTACAAAAGGTACTGTTTTTCCAGTTTTTTGCTCTGCTCTATACTTATTGTACTGCTGACATATAATTCTTGTTCGGTGACTAGCGCTTGGTTATCGTTGAATAAAAGGTCGCCGGCCTCAATCTGGGTATTTTATTGTAATTCGAAGTTCGAATCGCGCTACCATTGTGTTCATATTACTGCTAAGGAAACAAACACAGCGCTTGCGCAGATCACATATTAAGTCTTCAACATTTAAATCACTATTCATTTTCGAAATTAAAAAAAACTATAGCAAAGGTGTCATCCGGATCCTTGAAAATTTATTTCAAGGTCATTCCGACTATAAACTCAAATAGTAGCTTCATAAATATTGTACTCAACCGGGACTTGCCTTTCAAAGGTGATGTTTTGAAAGCCGTATACATTGCTTGTGTGCATGATAATATCGTTATGGCCCAAAAACTCGGAATAATCGAGGGCTTGTGTTCTTTTGCCAAAAAGCTGGAAGCAGGCGATATTTTGAGGGACTCGAATCTTAAGAAGATGTGTGCTTCAGAATCTGAGTTCATGAACCAAAAAATCGATAAATTAAGGACCAAGCTAAATAAGCTAAAGCTAGAGTACTTTGGGGAGCAAGCTGGCAAGTTTGAACGAGTTCCTTTACACATGCTCGGATTTCTAATACTCACTGACCGCCGTTCAGATAAAAATCTTACTATTCTGCGTATTTTTTGCTCCGCTGATGAACCTGTGGCTAAGAAAACAGAGAATAGTGAAGATGAAGAGTAGTCGGACCATTTAGATGATTAAATTATTATCAAAATAGAAAAGAGATCGTCGCAAGTCTTTCAACCATTGCATTTGATGTCTTTCTGGACAGATCCAGGCTCGACAACCAGATTACTCATTATAGCTGTTCTACTTCCTGGCTGAGTCGTGGCTGGTGACTTTTTGTCTGTTTTTTTGAGGGTGCACGGGAGCTTCACTTTTCTGTTCAGTGGCCAGTCTCACTTTGACACCCTGTTGTTATTTATATAGAATTGATCTCATCACCGGATATTAATGGATTAAGCTTTGATTCTCGATTCTTTTTATTGGTTTTGAGTACGCTCTTAAATATCTTCGTTAAATATCTTCAAATACTGTTGAATCCTACTCTATACTTTCTCTCCCTTTTCCAGTACAAAAAAATTTTCGTGCTGAGTACAATTTGCGGTAGCTAAATGTTTCAAAAAGTATGGTTTACATTGCTTTGAAGGCATTCGAGGAGAACTACACCTTTTGGAATGATGAGAACTCATTCGGAATAACTTAATATTTCAATTAAGTTTGAAGTTCTCTAGTTCAACAAACGACTTCTGTTGATTTTTTTGCGCACACATGCAACAGTCAATCTAGGTATCGTATAAGTTGTTCATATGTGTAATAGTTGAGGCATTGTCATAATTCAGCGAAAAAGGCAATACTTTTTATTTACCGCCTCCTCCAGTACTGTAGATGTTTCCAGTCAGCTCCGAATGTCGACAGCGTGAACATTAATTTTCAGGTCGCGACTTGGCAGAATCAGGTAATAGCAGTTCTAAAAAACTCCTGAAATTCAGATGGTCATAAATTATTTGGGGGAATCACAGTTTGTAGTTACTTTTGGGTCGGAATGACTGAAATTACATTAGTGTCCTAGCAAGAAACTATCTGACATCTCTATATCATTCTAGTTGTCATATAGATACGATAAAATGCGAATTTATTCCAAAGAATAGTAGGGCATTTTAACCCACTATCTCCAACGCCTGTTTGTCATTCTGCAAGCCATACGTATCTACGGGTGCCTTTAACTCAATTTAGAGAAGTTTAGAAGCGTCTTCCCTCCACACTACATTATTATTGTTATGAATTTGTGTCCAAACAAGAAGGTAAACTTCCATATAGACCTAACACTTTCATCCTTTCGAGTCCAAAGCCTTTTCAATGGTGCTTCAAAAGCAAGCATTCGAGGTTTATAGTGGGTAATTTTGTCACTCCCAAACGACTGCAACCACTTGTTTTGAAGTACCTTCGGAGATATTAAAGGATTTTGCCATGTAATACTAACCTCAAACGCAGCCCGACGAATTGGTTCTACCCAATAGTTATAGTCCCCGGGACCAACTCCAGAGGGAAGAATTATTGCAAGCGACAGTCTTATGGTAGCTGCCTCCGTTTCCATCGAAGAAGAGATCAAATGTAGTGGGTAGACAATACTTTCCTCACTGTCGGTACGAGATTCTATGCTGTACTCAGAATCACTCTCCTCCCCAATGAGATCCTCATACGACCGCTTCTTACTAACTGCCCCATTAAATAGGACTTTACAGCGTCGCATCAAGTTGTTGTTTGTATCTTCATCACATTCAGCTACAAATGTTTGAAAAAGTGAATATTAAGGCCAAACCATATACATACAAAACGCAGTGTAATAAACTTACCTTTGGCAGAAGGACCACGAAAATATTTTCACATGCGTTTTTACCATGTTCTGAATTCCCTGATTTTTTTCTCTTTAAATAACTTGTAAATTACATAAACGAACTTCTGCTTGAAATTCCTGATATTTTTTTTGTTTCAAACAATCGGCGTAGATACACTACAGCTACAGAATTCTTGGTCAATTTCTTGCCTGAGGTCTTGGGCATTGTTAAAGGGCTATATATTTTTGACCACAAGGGTAGGTAATAGTAACAGGTAGCGGTAGCTGAGATGATGCGATAACGTTTTCGAATACATGGACAATTAAAAGGGCATTGAAATTTTCATACTTTATTCACTTTACGTTTTGCCATGTTCGTTACTTAATTTTCTTAGCGAGCAAAAAACGAAAAACTCTCATCCTTTTCTTTCTCTTTGAACCACAAACATTTTTCTCGAGAACTTTACTAGTTCAGCAGAACATGCATTACAGTCTGAAACGAAAACATTTGGCGTAATATATTAAAGTCATGAACTGAGCGATACAGAAACCGCAAGTTCATAATAGTCCATGCCCCCGTTCTCTCCAAGCGCCTTGATGTCTTGTCGAGCTGCACGGCGGGGTTTTGGGGGCTCGTGGACAGGGTGTTGGGCGGCTTTGTAGAGGTCTGCTACAAATAACCGTGTTTGCGGGTCGTGCCGCCACCCCCGGGTGGATCGATAGCCACAGTAGCACTGTGAGTGTTCACCATACTGATCCCTGAGTGCCGTGCATCCCCCTGTTGGCATTTTGAAGCGGGAGGAAACAGAGGTACCTGGCAATAGAACTGCAACCAAGTCATGTAATTGCAGTCCGAGATGTAGGTGCCCAGGCCTGGAGCCGGTTAGCATGAAAGACAGTGCTTGCAAACATCCAATGATAACAAGGCTCGGAATGCCACGGTCATGTCATCCGCCTTTGGCGTGGCGTCAAAGGCCTTTTCCTCAACTGGGCCAGCGAGTTGCTGTTGCCCAAAGCGCTTCCTTGAGTCGATATCCGTGAACTGGACAACCTTCTCGGGTGCCACTTGTGTCTTCCACTCATCATGTGCCCGAACTGCGGATGGGTAAGATTGGAGAGCAGTTTCGGTAGCACAGAAAGAAGGTTGAAACACAGGGGACGCGTGAGGGATACGGAGGAAAGGAAGGCCGCCGCCGCAATGAGCTTAGCAGAGCGGAGCCCTATGCCAAATGTTGGCTTGCGGGGCCTAAAGGGCGCAATATGAAGTTTTAATTCCGAAAATTTTCGGCGTCCAGAACCCCGCCCATCAACCCCCACATCGTGTCCTCAGCAGTGGTGTCGAATTTAGTTGCTTCCTTAACGTGGAATGAGGGAAAACTACATGTAAGAGTTAGTTGATCCGACATACACCAAAGCAGGTCCGCAGTATTTGTAGAGCCACATGAATGTCCTCCAGGATTAACGGGTATTTGAGAAAAGGCTGTAACGAAGTGACGTGCTTTGAGAACTCGCGCTCCATGAATAGGTCCGATGGGTGCGCAGAGCGCTGTTTTCCCGGCGTCATAGTTACGGCAAAGCTCATATAATGGGAGCCGCTGAACAGATGGGGGTGGTGGTTGGCCACCAGAAGGCACACTTATCCATGCGAAAGTGTAAATCCAAACTGCGTACCTTTGGAGACGAAAGGGACTTTAGTGCCATTCGAATGGCCTCGTGGGTGCCAACTATATACAGATAGTCCGAGTAACGCAGGTGAAGGAGTAGAGAAAGCCTGTCCATAGAAAAATCTACGCATATGCGTCTCGCGCGCATATACCACTATACTTTAGTCCTCGCCTCTGCACCCTTTTAATGAGGGTGTAATTTTACTCTATCTATACAGTAGATATTCCATTGATATTTATATCCATGTCAGGTATATATAGGCCACAGGATCTATAGATATTTACTACAGTAGATGTTTGTGGATACTCTAGAAAGATTTCTATCATAGTAGACATAACTCCTCGTGCATGCTAGGGCTAGTCGACGGTGCCGGGATTTTGTATAAGTAGTGCGACTGCCGTACTCTAGAGAGCAAAAAGGGTAGTCAGGGTAACCAATTCATCGATCTTCAACTCAAACCCAGCTAGGTAAAACACTTCTGTTTTTCAGAGTCGCCCGCAAGCGCTACTCTGAATTTTATTTACCTTGGAACTCACGACACTGCCTGTGGTGTCGCCCAAATTTTCCAGGCCGGTTTTGAGTTCCCGCGTCACTTTTTCCAGCACATGGGAAAATAAGGGTGGACCCAGAGGATCCCTTCGCTGTACGTCTACCACGCTCCGGAGCACATCATCCCACACAACAGATGACCCGGGTTTACCGCGTACCTGTAAGAGCATCTCCACCCATTTTGCAAACTCCAATCCAAGCGATGCCATTAGGCAGCATATAATTGGCTGGCTTCAAATCCGTAAATAAACTACAGTGCTTGAGCTACATGTCCAATTCCAGACAACACGGAGGATCTTATCCAGGAAAATCTCCGAATATTCAACACGATTATGCTGGCGCTATTCTTCACTATATGCTGACGTACTTTTGGCCTCAAAAAGAGAAACATCCCGGAACTGACCAAAGTGGACCCGAACAACCGAAATACGCATTTGAACGAAGATTTAGAATTCCCAGGGAAGTATTCAATTTAGTGTGCACCAGAGTAACACAAAACTCTGTATACATGAGACAAGGACAGCGTCCTGATGCCTCAGGACGAATTGAAATAACTCCAATTCCTAAGATCATCTGCGCATTAAGACAATTTACTCATGGGTTTTGTTCTCATCTCGCAGATGAAACGTTTTGTTATATCGGAAACCACAGCGGCAAACTGTTTAGAAGAGTTTTTTATCGTACTTACGAAGGTTTTTTCACCAGTTTATCTACGTCAGCTAAACGCATATGATCTTTAGCGTATCGAACGAACATTTTCTGCTGCAGGGTTTCCTGAGTGTATTAGTTGCTTGGACTGTGCAGGATGGTCCTGGAGAAATTGACCAAAAGCTCTAAAAGGTATCATGACTGGTAAAAGAGGTGAACCATCTGTTTGCATGGAAACAATTTGTTCATTAGACCTTTGAATATGGTCATTTCATTTCGGGCTTCCGGGGGTATGAATGACTTGAATATTCTTGAAGTGAGCGATTACTTTGCTACTGTTCTTTCTGGTGTGTATCCTACAATTTCTCCAAGTCACACAGTGTCTGGAGAGGCATTGGACTGGTTTTATTTCTTAACAAATGGGATATATCCGCTTTGGAAAATAATTGTTAAGTCTTGGAGTGATGCTACAGACAACAAGACAAAAATATACACAGTGAGGCAAGAGGGACCGCGGAAATGTGTTGCGAAAGTATTTAGGGTACTGTTCCGCCGATTTAAGCTTCTGGTTGTTGCAACTGAATACTGGATCTCTGACGAAAATGAAGTGGCTTTCTACAGCCTGTGTTGTCCTCCACAACATGATTGTGTAACTTCGAAGGGATTCATACGATAGCGATGGTGCGGGTGGTCGTACTGCATTGTTCAAGAAGCTGAAGACACTACGGTTACCTTCTTCGACTTCAGTCCACCGGGGGTTGTTCTCCACACAAACCACGCAGCTACAGTTATCAGTGATAACATGAAACTTCGCGCTCTACATCACTGCTTACAAAGTGCATTGATCGCTCATATTTAGTCATCTCACGGCGCTGAAGCTTGATTTGCTTCCAGATATCATTTGTTCTCTGTGGTTTAGATGTATTTTGAAAAGAAAGAAGAGTAGAGAAGATTACACTCCATCTTTCTTTACGTCGCTAACCTACGCGTAGTCGCTTCAAGCCTTTTGAGGAGTTCGAAGGACAATCCTTAGTTGATGAGGTCCAGTGGACTGGTTGTTCCTGCTTCGCGGCTCTGGTCTCCCTTCTGCGCCGAAGTGCCATCCTGGGCATCGCTCTCGCTCTCGGTGCTTATTTTCGCTGATATAGATAAGTTACTTTCGATATTTCTGCGAATACCTTCTTTTTCTGCTGATGAAGAGAATCCGTTCGGGAGACACCATTTTCCTCAGCATCGGTCCCCTTCGAAGCCTTGTCGTCCTTCTCCACGCTCCCCTCGATCGACGCTTTCGAGAAGACCTGTCCTCCGTCAGTGCATTCGGCCTTGTCATTTTCTGTCGTTCTGTGATCACGAGGTGCTGACAGACGGATTTCCCTTTCCAAATGCATGAGTTCTTTTTCTTGCTTTAGCTTGAGAAATTGCTGCTTGAGTATCGGATTCGTGCCATTCAGATTGAAGAGCTGGATCAACACACGCTGTTTGTCTAAGGCCAACATTTCTTCCGCAAGTTTGAAACGCTTTGCGGAGGCAGCGGCTATTTGCTCAATGCCTTCAGCGCCCTTGCGGAGTGCTTTCACCTGGCTAGATACTTTCATTGCACGCTTTGTTACTATAGGTTGCCTGCTGCTCTCCCTTCTAGACTTCTCATTGCAGGTGCTTGAGAAAAGCTGCCCTGACTCCACGGGCTGTGCCTCCTTTTTTCCGTCGACAACGTTCTCCAGACCCTCAACTTGCGGAGTAGATGATCTCTGCTGCGAGAGTAAAATCATTTTCCATGTGTGGGTTGTGCGTAGATACGAAAGGCGGTGCAGAAGACAAATTGTGACATGAACGTATACATGTCTGACACATTCGCCTTTCCATCATGTACCGCCAACGAAGCACGCTCAATGTCCTCCTCCGTAGGAGACCCATCGGTATTTAACTCTTTATCCTGCTAATTATGCCTTCGAAGTTCAAGCATTCACACCGCGCCTTTCGATACCGCTGTGCAACCGCCGCTCCAGTCCGTTTCGAAAGTGGCTCCTATTCCTCCAAACAGATATATCCTTTTCGTACAGAGCAAGCACTTCGGTGTAAAAGACACCTTTCTTCTTGCCGGAACCCTTCCGAGGATCTTCGGATGCGTTCACGTAAGCTTTGCAAGCAGCGACAATTTCAGCACTCGTCCAACCTTTCCCACTTCCCATTACTGCTACGCTATTCTTTACTGTGCAGGCCTTTTGGGAGGATAATGTCGAGGAGATGGCGCTGTTTCGCACGGCTTTCCACGACAAAGTTAAACCAAATCTTGGACGTTTTACTGTTCCTTAAGGCGAACGGTAATGGCACAGATTGTGCACAGAGAGAGGCAAGTAATGTCGTGTTGTGTGACGGTGTTTCGAGCACCCAAGTACTGACTTTGGAGTGTTGACGACAAGCGACGACGAGGTTGGCGTGCTTAGAAAGTTGAGTAGAGCACGCTCGTCTTCGGATACTGATGTTCGCAAGAAAGCCTGATAAAGACATGAAACGTTTGCAGCGAAGGCAAACAAATTGGCGGGAATATCGCAGTCCAAGCGAAAGCCCACTTCAAACGGCAAAGAAGGTTTCGCATTTTTCCCGCGGTGGCGATTCAAGAACAGAACGTGCTGCGGTGCATACAGCACTGTTGTGCTGTGCGTTTGAAGCGCAGCGCTTCAACCAGATTTGGATTGGATCTCCGGTGGCGTGCTCGCACGAAACTCCATTTCCAGAATCCTCCGAATTTGGAATTTGCAGAATTGGTAGAGATGCTCTAATGGACCCAAGGTAAGAGCTCCGGTTTGGGTAAATAGGGTGGTACAGGGTAGTAGCAGGCTCATAGTTATGAAATCGTGGGTGCTGTGGTAGAATGGGGTTGGACAGGCTTTTCATCTTCTACCTCAGGAAAAGGCCATATGGTACCAAATTTTTGGCGTTTTTGTGGCCATTTCCCTGGCTGACCGAAACGGGTACCTGTGCCCCACTTTCGCAGATCATCCACCCCCATTACACCGGTTACACCTGTACTGTAGGTGTATCATGGTACAGTGGCCATCAAAGACTTTGGTACTCTCCAAACCGCCGACACTCAGGACACAAGTCAACTCATTACAGTGGGTCTTCTCTATCATCTACTGTCAACTGATTATGGAGATCAGTAACTATCTCGCTCGCCCGACCAATCGCTGGCCGACTAACAACAACCGCCACCATCCCGAGCCGAAAGGAGGCCAAATGACTCATAAGCGTCAAAAACCGCCACGCTGACATGGGCTACATACAAACAATCGTCAAAACCGGCCGCCTTTTTCCGTTATTCCGGTATTCGGCCAAGTAGTTTCCTTTAGTCTAACTTCCTACTTATTCTTTCGTACCCGGCCCACACCCAATGTCACGGGTAGGCGATTTGTCCCTAAACTTGGGCCGTTTTGGTAGTCGACCATCGTTTCCTCAAGCACTCCGCTTCTCTCGCGGACCTCACTACCTACCCATATCCATCTTGTTATCTTCCTTTGTTCTCCCTTTATTCTTCCCCAAATTGTCCGAGACAGTATTCAGAGCTCTTTCTGGGTATACTGCGAGGTACTTGTGCTTCGCACATCTACGTAGAAGTGGCCAGCCCCACACTACTACAGGTGCTACGGCCCCGTAAAGGAAGGCCTGCTCCCATTTCGAACATCACCAATACGGCGCTCCAGTTTATCGGATAGTTTTCGTCAGCCCCGGAATACTACGAGCTTCTCTCTTGGGCCTCGCCGCCCAGTCAGTGCTATGATCGGAACGCCGATCCGATCTGCCAGGTCCGTGTGACGGTTGTCTAGATGACGGCAGCCAGGTTCGAAATGGAGTGGGCGTCGAAGGAAGATCTTTGTGGTATTAGGTTTACGGGTGTCTCCTGCAGATTCCGATTATATTGCTAGCTAGGAGCTAATCTGGTGGTCGTCGACGTGCACGAGAAAATTGATTTTGCTCTAGACGGCCAGATTGTGCAGCTAAAGCGCCCGTAGATCCGTTTTGGGATAACCTCAACGGATTTGTGGAACATTTCCGTCATGCGCGGCAGCAGACCCTCTATGAAAGAGTATGGTTGTAGGGAAAGGGGAACCCAGGGAATCAAGTTTTAGCGGTTGGAAGTCGAACTTGGGGGCCTGTGTAGGGTTATCTAAGGGCGGGGGGTCGACGTAACAGATTCGCTCCAGGTCAATCACCTAGTTGCGGTGTGCAATTGCAGCAGCACCGCCCACTTCCCTTGTCGCTCTTGATCGTACATCATCCTTGAGGGGGAGAAAACGGTCCAGCTGCTGCTGGGTGGACCAGTATGTCAGCGGGACGCAGCTCAGTGCTTGGCACGAGGAGTGGGACCTTTATCTGGCAATCAAGGCCTGTTGCACGGGCGATACTGCCGGCAGTGACGTTGCGAAGCGAGTCATGCCGGTGTTTGCGACCGAACCAAGAGCGGCACAGGTACACTGAGTGGTCTCCTAACCTGTCCATCGGGCGTTTAAAATGCTCGCAGTTCCGAGGAAGCGAGTCATCATAAATGGGCAGCCCAAGGTAGCGTCGTAGCATCGTACTTCAGTGTACCGCGGTCACTTCCGTATCGGCGAAGGGATGTGCGAAGAGGAAAGAGGCACCGGGGGCGTTGCGGAACGCGAGACCGCGTATCCGTAGCCGCACATCGGTGTCCGTGTGGAGGTCCGGGTTCGGAGATTTGGCCCACTCGTCGTCACGCCAGTGAACCTTGGCCAGCACCTCCTGCTGCACACTTTTGACGTGGGTTTGAACGTGGGTGTGTGCTGCAGCGAGGGGGGCGTGTCGAAGGAACCTAGGTCAACGGAGTAGGGCATGCCAGGGATGTGTAGCATGAACACGCGAGTGTAACCGGCGGCTTGGCCAAGAAGGAAAACCTTGTCGCGGCGGTAGCGAAATCCGATGAGCGTGGTGGAGCGGGGCCCGATGTGGGTTGCGGACCTGACGAGAGACGGTGCGGCATCGATGATACTCGCGGCGGGGGCGCCATCTAGGAACGGTGAGATGAGAGTGAAACCAAGCCCAGTGATGTGCGCAAATTCGCACACGAAAAAATCTAGATGAGGACCATAATTGCATACAGTATTGGAACTGGGAAGAGATTTTTACAGTTTTTGAATTTGCAAGATATTTTTAATTTGGGTGAGTGTGGCAAATTCATCGGTTGATTTTTTATTTTAGGACACACTGTCATAGTGGATGTCAGTACAGTTCTAGGTTTTGGGTGATACTACGAGTGACTCTGAAAGGTCTATATAATGGCCACATCAATTCCCACCCCTGGCCAATAGGTGGCTGGCATGGGTATGGCACCTAGATATTTACCTTGAGGAAATATCTTCTAATGGTCTCTCTGGTTCACACGATTCCCGTGAATGCATTTTATGGTTATTAGTCTGTTTGTTTGAAGACTTTTAGGGTACCCAAAGGTCTATATAAGCCGAGTAAACTGCTTCCTTTAGTGGAGGTCAAGCAAGTTGGCAGACAACTTCAGGTCAAGCTCCGAGTAGTAGGAAGTTGAGAGTCAACTTCAGACCCAAGAAAACTTTTTCCTAAGCTGGTCGCAGAGCATCAGTGGTAGACGCTGCCCCTTTTATACTTGCTTGTAGCCCTCTCAACTCTCTCCCATATACACTGCTTTTTATTTGTTCAACTATACCACGGTAGCACTTTTGTCGCTCGCAACACCTCCGTCTTGGGGTAGTTGGTTCTAAGTATCTCTTCTCCCGACGATTTACCCTATCACCCAGCATGTCGGATGGGTAAGGTTGCCTGCGACCACGCTTTGTCTGTAAGTTGAACGCCATGAAGTTCGGTAAAGGACATCGCAGCAGCGTATCGAAGGCCTTGGCCGCCGTACGGGCATCCCGTGGGTCAACGAGCTTGAAGGCGTGGTTAACCAGACAGGCCGAGGCGCAGAGGCGGTTCATGTGAAACCGCACGCAAAGGTCTTCAACCATGATCAGGAGCTGAAGGGTTCGGCAACAGCCCCCGATCTTTTCCCGAAGGAAAGCATCGGTGGAATGCCGGTTTCCGAGCGGAGCGCCTAGGAGCTCGAATCCGTTCGGGGAGCACTCGGAAAGGCGAAATTCCTGGAGAAAAGCATCGCGCTCTGGGCACGGGACCGTTGGCCAAAAAATGCGGGTTTTCCCGGGTTGAGATGTAGGCGGAGGACTGCGGTAGGGAGCATGTGGAAAAGGAGTAAGTAAAGGTCAATAGCCTGTGGCTCACGAGCAAGGGCAGCATTCCGGACGAGGTTGATGAAGAGGAGCAAGAATGGCTTCAAACGGGACTCAAGAATCTCCGAAAAGATATCAGCTTCTCGATATGACGTGCCGAGCGATGTCAATACTATTTTGCAGATCATGCATGTTCGATAGAGGCGGGTAATGGGCAGGGCCGGATCTAGGGGGAGGCTGGAGGTGAGTGCCCGGCATGGTGATTACGAATTGTTGGGTTTTTGCGAGGAGGGGAGGGTAGGCAGCGTCAACAATGAAGCCGGGCCTGGGCAGGGGTGTGTGGAAGGCGGCCTCTGGGACCACTTACGTAGCCCCATCCATCGCGGAGCGGCGGCCTGCAGAGGGTCCGACGCCGGTGTGTCGATGGGATTCAATGTAGTCTCGATGGGACAGCAGTAGATACTGCAATATGTAGTAATGCTAAGCTACCCAATGGTCATCCATTGCTTAAGCTATCCTCTCACGAGCCCCCATGCGCCTGGACGACGAGGTATATCCGGTTAGGTTATAGCCGTCTAGTTAGACCGTGGCAGTCCCCAGTAGGGGTACTGCATGCATTAAACTTCTTTCTTTCTAGTTACGTGTAGTAGCTATTGCCATACACATTAGAATTGCTAATGATAGTGGTAACGTTTAACTACCTTTTATTTTCTGTGTCGGAGCGGCGCCGGCAGTGGAGTCCTGATCGGGGGGCACGTTGAGACCGTTGGGTTCAGTGTTGCATGGATTGCTCTAGGATGTGGAGATGAGTGATGAAGCGGGGACAGAGCGGATTGGCACAGATTTGGAACGCTTCAGCGGCACGACCTGAGGAGGAGTATGAGACGGACGAGAGTTGCTGGCAGAAATGCCTTTACGGGGCGTCGGGGTGGCAGGAGGAAGATTTTTTCGACGGTCACTATGTGGTGAGGAGGTGTTGGCATGCTTGGTCTGGACAGCGCTAAGAGGGCTGGAAGTTGTTGAGGCACCAATTGCCGGCAAATTGGCGGCAAAAGACAAAGCGACGGCGGCAGCAGGATGGTTGGGGTTGGTCGGAGGGCTGCAACGGGGTAGGGTTGGTTCGAGAGTTTGTTAACAGGTGTAGAGTGGGACGGGGGGTACCGGAGGGGTATAGTTGTTCTCGTGAGTTGGAGGAGGGGTGGGGTCTCTGGCCAGGGGTACAGCAAGGGCGCAGCAGGTGCAGGAAGGATGATCGCTAAGGATCGGAAGGCGTGGGCCATGGTCTTGCGGAAGATTGAATGGGCCTTGTTAGGGAGGGTACAGGTTTGCAGGCCGGCGGTTTCGCTGAAGAGGCAATGATGGACGCCTGCGGTGGCGAATAAGCCCAAATGTGAAGTGAGCTCAAAGAGTGGAGGAACATGGAGGAGGGAGGTGCAGAGGTACAAAGAAGCGGAGAGGGTGTGGATGATAAGCTGAGGTATGGCTGCTGGACGTTACAACAGCCCTGCAATCCACGAGAGGGACGATGACGTGGGGCAGTAAGCAGAGGCGGGCGATGGCTGCTCCTACGCGAATTTCGAATGCCGGCGTGTGTGTTAAAGGCGATGGTGTGGTCTTGACAGGGTGTGACAGCGAAGGCAGAAATGAGGAGCGTAGGGGGGTTGGGAAAATTATTTCGAGGGTTAAGAGGACAGATCCTCTTCGCAGACGCATAAATCTGCTGAAAGTGGTTGTAGACATGTGGACAGGGAGGCTAGGGGCGAGAGTACTGAGGGTCACAGGGGGGGATTGTGGAAGATGGGGCAATGGACGATCAGCTCGGCCGTGGCAGTGGGAGAAGGCCTACGGAATTGCATCACCCCAGTTGGCGGCGGGGACGGGAGGATTCATATCATCAGCCGCGGACAAGGTGAGGTCACAAGGAGGGGGAGGCGCGCGAGGGGCGGGAGGCATGTCCACATCCGTCATCTTCGTCGTTCAACTCTGGTGGAATCAGGTACAGAATGAGGCGAACATCCTGCCAATACCTCGTAGGAGTATGATTTCTGGACAGCGCAGTCTAATCCCCGGCAGCTCATAGGTGCATCCCAGAGACCTCGTTCTGGCCGTCACTCTCTTGGGCCTCCCAGCGCTGCTGCGCTGCTCATCGCGCTCCTTGTCGCCTTCTCCCGGATGCGCAATGATTTCTAGCCTTCCATGGTGAGCCTATATCTTGAAGTGACTTTGCGTGAACGACTCCACCTTTCCGACGCACTGCCACTACTGCCGATCCCTCGCGGATCCGTGATGCGACCACGCGTCGTCTCCGAAGTCTGTTCTGTTGATTGCGGGCCGACACTGAAGAAACTGCAGTCTCCGAATCAGTATGTAGTCAAGCCAGCCGGTCTCCCCTGTCCGCGCGAAACGCCTTTCATGATTCTTGTCAATGGGCATCGTCCCGCCAACATCGTCATGCCTACACCCACCCCTCCTTCTCCAGGTGTTGCTAGTCTAGCCCGTAGCTAATGTCATTACGGCATAGTGGCAACTTACCCAACCTCAATTCGAAGGCAGCTACTTTGTCGCTTGTGCTGCCGAGCGGATCATGCTCAGCTTGGCGGACTGTATGGGATGCCTTTTTTTTGCTGCCCCGGATGCTGGGTCGTCCACTGATGTGCAGTAGCACTCTGCGTCTCTTGCCTATGATACCCGTGGCCCCCTCCCGCGCTTGCGAGAGGTTGTGGACGCATTGGCTGCACGCATTGGCTTCAAGTTCGCACAGCGATACAGCAGCGGTAAGTTGCCGCGCTACGTGATCAGCACAAGTGTGGTAGCATGGTCTTGTTGCAGCAGGCTTCCTTGTCGCAGGGTAATTTGCGGGGAGGCCTGCGATCGTTTCATAATCGAAATTGGAACACTTTTCGATGAGTGTAGCGAGGAGTTCTTATTTGCCGAATAAAATTTGGTTGGGGACGAGCAAGCGGAGTACAGATCTGTATCTCCGTCTTAAAAAAGAACTATTTCGGCTTGGAAAATACGCAGTGCTTGATCTAGATTTTGAATCAAAATGGAAAACAGTCGTGGCTTTGGAGCTCCTAATCAAAATACTGTACAGTACAGTAGAGTCGTTACTGTACTTGATTGGGGCAGTGCTTTGACGAAATTCATTCATGATTAACGGTCATGAAAGGGAGGGTGAAAATGGGATGTATTTCTTAATGTTTGATTGTGATTTCGGCAGTGGTGCAAATAAACTGATAAGGAAAAGCACGGTTCAATCATCTTCCAGCGTGGTGGTGAACATCAACGATGCAGTAATTACAATCGTAATTCCAATGCCTTCCCACTCGGGAGCACTCTTAGCACGGATGGGCCTTTAAAGTGAATTCGTGACCTGACCTGTGCTTCGTAAGGGTGTGGTATAGTAATGCTGCAAACTAAATACGTAGTAAAGCTAACCACCTGTGCTGAAGATTACGGGTTTTTTGAGCTAAGCCGCACTTTATTCGCGACATTGTCATGTGTGCAAATTGTGCCAACATCATGACTGATGCTCGAGAATGCGAATGATAATCATCATCATTCGCATTCTAAGATGATGTGATCAGTAAGGAAATTGTCGACAAATCAGCTCCAAATTCTGAAGACTAAACTTGGGAATCACAGCAGAGCGGTGCCAAAAATATTTACATGGAACAATTCAAATTCTTTGTCACAAATTTACGAATAAGATGACAATGTAGGGCTTTGATCCGTGAATAGAAAACATGATGAATGAGCAATCATGTTCCTAACGCCCCACGAACGCTGACTGATAACAGCTTAACTACGATGGCCGATATGCAACTTTGTGGAATTGCAGATATTCGTCTATTCGCTTTCGTTCTTGAATGCACGCGAGATGGTCCAGGGGACATTTGTCACCGACTAATTGCTGCAGAAAATGCTTGTAAGCGTGAGTAATGGAAGGTTGTAAAGAGTTGACGTTACTGATCTTGATTTCCATGATCTCTAATCGAGTCATCCAGACATTGCAGACGCGATGTACAAAGGCGTTTGAGTGATCCTACAGTACGGTACATGCCAACGCTGAAACTCGCAAGATTGACAAGTTGGACGAGAAAGTTTAAGTGTTATTTTACACTTGGTTGATCGACAAGTGTGAAGAGGTGAAGAGGTGTTACAGTATGTTTTACTGTACCTCGCCCTTTCACAGAGTAGCGAGAACTCGACAACCTCACGTCTCTCACTGGCAAACCAGCACTCGATCATAGTGATGCAGGTGGGTTGGCGATGAGGCTGTTCATCCAATGAGTGGATTGTGCAGTAGGGTGGGGTTTGGTGTATTCTAAACAAACAAACATACGCTTTTATTAAAGGGTCACTAAACCGAGCTGGGTCACTCAAGCATCAGGTGATGTGAGAGACAAAGCACGGCGAGATACGGCATGAGCCGTCAGCTGCAGAACGAGAGAAGCGAGGGTGGTGACCAATCGGTGGTATTCATCAGATGGGGGTTTCCCGCGGCGGAGAGCGAAAAAAGAGGCGACTTTGGCTAGGGCCTCACGGGCAGGTTTGCCGATGGCTCCGTGAGTATCGAATCCAAGAGGATATTCTAAAAGGGTCGAAGGGACATCTGTCCTAGAATGGGTGGTAATAAGGCATTTTACCGACATATGGGGCAACGTACAGTATCAAAGTAAGAAAGGGAGGGTATGGAGCAACTCTTACTTTTTAAGGAAGGTTTTGTGGTGTTTACATTAGGTAGCGAGAGAATCTATACTGTACAGTACAGTACTGTACTATGCAGTATTAGAAACTGCAGGTGATCATATTGATTCGTCCACTTGTGGAAAGCCATGGTTTTTCAATTTATATTTACCTCTTTGTCAAACTTTATTGGCCGAAAAGGTTAAGTACATTACAGTGCGAAGGCCATTGCCACAGGACAAAGACCTTTAAATTACTGCTTACATAAAGCAAGCTGCAGATGGGCCACTTCCTTGACATATGCACGGCGCATGGATGGTGCTCTATTTCTTTTTAGGGCGTGTATGAAAGTGTGCTCAGGTGCAACAGACAATGCCACAAGGCTCGCCATCTCAGTTGCATCATGTGATAGGTGAAAATCTCCGGTTGAGGAGAGATTGCCGTTGCCGTTGCCAACCGGCATTTAGATTAGAAAATATAACAAAGACAGTCAAATTTGCAAAAACAATACTCGCTTTGTCACAATTTTTGCTCCATATCATACAATCTTAACCCGAATCATTTTTTTGGGTTAGTTAAGAAAAGTAAGCATAAATTACTCTCCTTCCAAGCCTGTAGGTACTCCAAGACGATGATGATACAGTATTTGACTTGAAATTCTGTGAGGGGCGTTCCTCCCGTTGCTGCTCATAGCAATTAATACCAACATTTCTTAATTTGTTTATTGAAATTTATAGACTAGGACTAAGGCAGCCAGGCACCCCAATGCTGGTCAGCACTCAGTTTTTTTGGTTTGTTTGTGCATAAACTAAACTAAACTAAAGCTGAAATCACAATCTTTTAAATTACAATCACGGCGAGAATAATTTCAAGTGTTTAGTTGATATAAAAAATTTATTTTAAAAAATCTCCGCAAATTTTGACAATCACAACGAACTTTTCCTCGCCTTTCGGGAGGTACATTACAAAAAAAATCAGAAAATTGTAGACTCGTTGAAAGAGCGCTTCTCTCACTGCCACGAAAATACCGCAGTTGCAATATTTTCCAATTTTGATGTGTGCTCAGTCACTGTATGAGTACTTCCTCCCAGTGGACGTGTGTATTGTATTTTCTCCAATGTCGGGCCATCTTAGATCTACACAATACCCTACCAAACTGGCATGTTACCAGCATTGTATGGTAATTTACAGAGTACCAGACCTTCCCGCAGTCACCATTCGCTCTTCCCAACAACAAAGTTACTGTACAAAAGGGTTTGTGTGTGCATGCCAGCCGCCTACGCTTTAATATTTAGTCCTCTTTGTATCGTCAACGGGCTTTCCACATCCCCCGTCTCACCTCTGCATCTATCACAATCCCAAACTTTCCTCGAAATACTCCCGCTACTTTTCTTGCTACTTTACGCAATTGTTCCCGTTACTCTTCCGCCTCGTCTTGCCTTAACCCACTCTCATCCAGCTGCCGCGACTTTTGCGACAAGCTTTCTCTCTGTTCATCATCAATGGTAGCAATGTGGTTGCCACCACCAACCGCCCTTCTTTCCCCCCATGACCTCAACCCTCGCTCTGCCATCCTCCGTCCACCCTTCCCCCATCACCAACAGACGTTCGTAATCTCCCCCGACTACTCTCCTGAGCTCACTCACCGCCGTCATCTTTATAATTCTCCTACCCCAGCTTCCCCCTTGCCCAAGCCCAAGCATCTAGCCACTAAACCATCCTCTATTGCAAAGGCCAACTCCCCATCCCGAATCCCCTCAAAGAAGTTATTTCCCTGTCCCTATCCAGATTGCACTCAAACCAGTTCAAACAAGGGAAACCTCTCCAAGCATATTGCTACTCGTCATGAACACAGGAAAGACTTTGAATGTCCCTTCAAAGGTTGCAAGCGGCGATTCGCCAAGAAGTACAATATGCAACGTCATCTCTCTGCCAGTGGCGTTCATCGTCAAGCTAAGCTCCCGCCTTCATCCAACTCCCACATCCCGAACCGCCCCGCTTCAAACCAACGACATTCCCAATGGTCCTCCACAGAGTTGGATCTGGCAAACTTCCTAGCCAAGAAGTGTCAGCAAAGTCATGTCCTCCGCGCTATGTAATATTATCTTCCTTGTAACTCGCTGGCTGCTTTCAAGCGGCCCCACTACTTCCTCCGTCCACAGCCGCATTCCGATCGAGGAGATACCATCTTCCTGCCGCAATGTTTCCGGAGACTCCACGCACATGTAAGATACCCTTCCCACAACTCCCTGTCTCACGGAGATCGAATCTCTCCTGCCATCGTGCTCTGCAAGAGTCAACACCTCATGATACAAGACCATCATTCCTGGGGCAATCTACACGCAGGCGGCGAAGGAACTCAGTGGCAATCACCCTGCGAGCAAGGACTCTGTAGCAACGCACGGAGTAATTGTGTTGATACCACCCCAAGTATCGCTGCCTACCGTGCCAACTGTTCGTTGCCTGCGGTCGCTGTATTCTGTGAACAGTCTAGGTGTTCGATTTAGGTCTTGTCCGCTCGCTTCATTTGCGTAACGTTTCGATTTACGATGTGTAGATTAGAGATGTTGGATTGAAGTATGTTCTCCACCGTTGTGACACACTGCATATCGAATTCAACAAGGTTGAACAAATTACTGAGGGCGACAGAATGAGTAAACTATTCCTGCGCAAACTTGCAAATCGAATGTTTAAGGCTGCTCAAGCAATATCGCGATAAACGGGATAAGGTTTTTGTCTTGTTAATACATTCCAGTTACCCTCCGCACTATTCCGATTGTGAGGGTTTTCGTTTGAATAATGCACAGTGATGATGCTGAAAACAGCTCGGAACATGTTTTTTCTTATAAAAAAGAACAACAACGATGCAGCCTTTTCACACCTGACAATTGGTAGCTAATTGGAAAAACAGATGTCAAATGGGGTATACAGTTCGTGTGAAGTTTTCTCATTAATGGCATCTATTGAGCAGGCATTCGTTTGGCGGGGGAACTCTTGCTCGCATGAATGCTTCTTTCGTCAGCATTTACTTTTAATTCACGAGTAGAAACGGTGCTATGCACCAATAACCAACGGCTTCCCTTTGGGGGACGTTCCCCGCCAGACAATGGCTAGTGCTTGGTTGTCTATTCCCTGGAACACTTATGGAATGTCAATAATAAAGCACAATACAATCTGATCGGTAATGAGACTTGATCTTATTGCTGCAATTATCGCGCCACAGCAAAGGAGTGAGGATTGTACGAGTCATACTGTTTTTACTCTTGTACTAATGTTCCGTACACATGCCGCAAATTCTCTGCAACTCCCTAAAGAATACTATTGTACAGTAGTACAGTAGTACTGTACATGTACCGAGGGCGATGTTCAGGTCGTGTGAACCAGGTACAGTGAGTTTGAGGAATATTTTTGCGCAATTGTCAAAACGAGTGAGCAAAACCCCTCGAGGGATACATGACACAACACAGGTTGAGACCATAGTAATCTTTAAAATATTCTGCGTGCACATCTCTCACTTGGAGAACCTTGAGAGGACCATGATTACCAGCCGATCTTGAGATCAATTGACAAAGCTCTCTTTGGCAAGACGAATGCACGTAGGTCATGAAAAGCTGCAACTAGTGGCCTCAGAGCGGAAAGAAAATACAGTGAGCCCTTTTTCGGTGTTGTGACAAAACCAACAGCGAAGGCGTCTAAGTACTGGGCATTTTCGAATATTGTTTTTTGAAGGAAATGAAGGGCTTCACAAGCGGCATGCAGTAGGTGGGTCTCAAGAATGTGATGTATGGAGTGGAGCACAATTTTTTAATCAGTACGATGTGTAGAATCGTCAATGTGGTCTCAAGACAAGATGGGTTGAAAAAGAGCATCGCGCCTGCGAAAAAATGCAGATTGACCTCTTGCTGTGCAGGACAAGCAAGGGCGGGAAGCAGGGATGGGTGGGCGTCTGGCTAGTTTGCTGCGCTGGGGCGAAATAAAGTTTTCCACATCTGTGTTGGTGTGGAGTTAGCATGGCACGCGTTACGCGTAGTGTTTTGGCAAAGGGCTTTTTTCGGAGGCGTAGGAGAGTTTCGAATTACCGGGCTGTAAGGCTCTTTCCATCTGTTGCCAAGGGCCGCGACTTGCGAGGCAACTAGTTGAAAGGGGCAAGAAAAACTGTAAGTGTAAAGAGGATGCAAAAGTGCTCATCTCTCCGAGGAGCGATTTATGAATATTTGATATGATACGGACACATTAAGGGCTGGATGTGCTGTTCATCAGGGAAAAATGGAAAGATTTAGGTTACAATGTTAAAAAAAACTGGTATCATTGTTAAAGCACAGGCAACAGGGAAAAAAGAATAAATTCCACAGTGCTCTCAAATGCAGAGAGGGAGTAAGGGTACACGTGCAGGCCGCTTGCTAGCATGACTCTTAGAAGAGTATAAATCATGGTGCCTAAACTTGCAGGAACAAGCAGCAGCCACCAATGCGATTGGGGTTGGCGAGGGCGATGGTAAGAAAGTATATTCCATTTGTCTCGAGAAAATGGTAATGGGAGGATGTTGCAGGTTGGATACTTGATTTGGTGGGTTGCAGACTGGTAGATGTTGCAAGAATGTGTTTATATACGGCATTTTGCGACGTGAGAAACAGGGGGCATTGCTAGAGCTGCTCAAGTTGTGCAGATAGCCTCCAGAGTTGCGCAGAAATGAAATGTTTTTTTATGACAAGGCACAATATAGTTTTTCTGATTTGGTAGATAGTGTGGGTGCATTGCATGACTAAAATCTTTCAATCAAATCCAAATTAAATGACTCATTGCTTGCCGAAATTGGAACCTCCAACCTCTACACTACAAGTGGTAAGTTAATTGACGCCTGTTTATTTCTATCGCTCCCATGTTCGAGCAGTTCAACAAAGTAGAAAATAGAAAGCCATTGCTCTGTACAAGAAGCGTACAGTATGTCCAGTTCAGTACAGTGGCTAAGCCAAAACGAAGTGCGAAAATCATCAAAGTTTGCCATTTGCTCAACGCAATTGTTTTAATATATAATCATCTTTACTTCATGTTTGAATGGTACTGTACAGTATGCATCTCGGAGATAGAGGAGGCGGACGCCACGCAGGTTAGACCAACATTCCATGGACTGTACGTATACACGTGGGATGAGAACTCGTAGATGTGTATCGTACTGTACAGTACTACGGTATTGTACTATATTGTACTGTGCAGTATTGTACAGGAAATCCTACTGTACTGTAGTATACTGTACCGTATTGTACTGTACTGTACAGTAACGAAACATTTGCCGGTTACCGAACTTGTCTTTAGTTTTGTACTGTATACAGCACAGTACTGTACAGTACCGTACAGTACTGCGGGCTCATGGTAGGTTCTGAGCGGTAATGTACTTTACTGGACAGTACTGTACAGTATAGTACAACATGCACCTTTACGTCTCAGAGATAAAGCTACACGGGAATTTGAACCTTAATGCTGTACCGTTCTGAACATTGAAGGGCCGCAGTTGGTGATTCTGTCCTGATCTTGGCGTGGTAACCTGGCGACATCAAACATCACACGAGTTCCAACTTTTGCACTTTCTTCTACCGCTAACTACATTCGGTATGTACAATAGCACTTCCCAGGTTCAGCGCAAACATAAATTACAGTGCTGGACAGCACGCCAACTCGTTTACATTCCTTGCGAGGAGATCGCATGTATCGTTGGTCAGACGCGTGCTGCAGGAGTTGATAACATTTGGCAAAGACAACAAACTCTCACCAGGCCAACAACTGTACAACATCCTACTACAGTCTGGCGGTCTCTACGGTCCCTAGCTAGTATGCCCTTCTTCCATAGGGCCATTTTTGTGGTTGTTTCCCAGCTAACTCTTTTCCTCACCAAATGCACTAAAACACAACCAAAGGAGAGTCGCCCTTACCAATCTGCAGCAAATCATGCCGCATTTCTCACAAACCATTACAATACGGTACCACACCAATCATATTCATTCCACATTTGACCCGCATGACGACATTTCTATGTCTCCTTTCCAAATTCCCTGTGACATTTCCTTGTATGCGTATTGGAAAACTGATGAACAATGCAGTAAAGCACAAATACTTTGGAATTATTGTGATTCGAGCGAAATTGCGCCTGACTGGCACGGTACTACACATCACCTCGGTATCTCGAATCACTACAGTGGCTCAAGGGGCAGCATAACCTCATTTTAGCAACCGTTGCCAGCAGAACAATAATCTTCGCTCAAACAACCAGCCTATTGACTTTGACAGGGATATCAAATCGCTCTATAAGCAACTCACAATGTTCCCACCTGCTTCCAACCTTTGGTGCCATCTACCCTTCTCGCTTTACCAAACCACACTCGGCTAGCTGCTAGTAATCACAATAAGCAAAACTAGTCGTGGAACGCCAACTTGTCATCAAATTCCAAGCAACCAGTGCCACCCCCACGTTTCACGTGGAATCAACTATTCTCAATTCTCAAGACCCTCAACACCTTATCCATCCCAACGCTGATGCAGTCCATTCGTTTATCGATACTTCCTATTCACCACCCAGATTCTCACCTGATGTTGTTCCGTTGACCACCGTCAAAAGCACGCCAGCACCACCCCGCCTACGTCCTTTCATAGCAACTAAAAAGCCAGGCAAACATTGCAAGTCCCCTCCACGACTCGATTTGGGGATTGCACGCAAGATTATACCCCAAACCCATTATGGGCACCGCATAGAGATCCACCTCCCCAGATAGCCTGTCCACGGTTTGGACAGTACATATCAGGAGGATTCTAGCTTTTCTAAGTATAATACGCGCCTTGTTTAGACCTCCACATTGATTTGTTTCAGATCAACTACAGATAGTTTCACAGATCTTCCTGTTATTGTGCTCCATTCACATCCACCATTCAGCACTTGTTGCTCCAAATCATATCCCAGGATTCGACCCCTTCCTAGACATACCTAGATATATCTGAGGCTCGACAGTACAAGGCGTCTATTGTGGACGCGGTTCTAGGGCACATGTCCAGTCTATCCCACTCTACTCAAAAAAGTTTGTACAAGGTGCTCTTGTCTGCTCCCTAGGCTTTTAACATTTAAAATAAAGCTCCACATGACAATCCCTCTTCTCTGCGATATCACAGGAGCCCCTCGGTCGTGAGAGTGTAGCGCCATCACTGGATTGGATCATTTCATCCTCTCATGCTCATCGATCCTTTTCGACTTTTCACTTGCTTTCGGTTTCCAGTTTCCTGTTTAGTTCATAAGGAGGTTTCGACATCAGCAAATGCACTTTAGACAAACTCTTGTTGTGTAAGTAGTATTCATGATTCCAACGATAATGGCGACTCCAGTAAGAATTTGAGCTGCATTATCTTGAGAGTTTTCCTGTTGTCATTTTGTCCCTTTTTGAGCTGTCCAGCGCGCCGGTACGCCTTGGAGCACAGAGGCAGCCCCGCTTTAAAACGAAATGAAAAAGCTTACGAGAACATTAATATGATAAAAAAGATTAATTTTGCCCACAGCAAAGTAAATGAATAGCAGCTAACATTAGCCTCCGTTTTAATATCGCCAATTTCTCGTTGAGTCTCGCGGGCGGGCTTTACCGTATTTCGAAAACCTTGAAAGTTGTAATACAAATGGCCTATGTGTGTGTGACACTGCCTTTCAGAAATTCTATCCAGTATTCTACCACCAAACTAATTTCGATGAATAGCTGGGCTTCATTGAAGCACCACTGCCACCAGATGGTGATATTGTTATTTTCAAGCTTTCCGCACAATACCCATCACTGTTAAGGTTAACATTAATTAACATCTTCTTAACCTATCACAAGACTCGTCAAAAACCAGGCCATGATTGTAAATGGAGCAAACAATTGGATGATGACCATGCCGCAGCATTGGTAGTGACACTAGGTATAGTTCACAACAATCCTAATTCTTTACATTTTCGCCTTGACTTAGATCGAGCATATATAGCTTTCACCCCCCTTTTACGCGAACATACCATGTGCATTTGGACACAAAGGAATACAGTAAGTGGATTTGGTTTCAACAACATAGATTCCAAAGTTCCAATAGAGAACGATAATAATGAATTTTTCTTTACTCATTGGTTATAATTGAAGTATTTATTGTAACTGTTGAACAGCACTGCTCTATTTGTGCAAGTCCGTAGTTAACGTTAGATCCCCTCTTAAATACTGGAATAAAACTATTTAATGCTGTATGAATTATTAAAGTTAATAAAATAAAATCGACATTTCCTGCATCATCACCTCTAGCAAATGCTGAGCAGTTATTGCTGCTCTACGGTACTGCAACTGTAACAAACATGAAAGATACCGCAGCCACCGCCTCCTATCGCTTGATAGGCATACTAAGTACATTGGGCAGATATTCGCCTAGAGCTGTTGCGGTGTTACTGCATGAGATATTGCCGATTGTAGCAACCGCTCTGCTGGTGTCGCAACAATTCGACCTTATTTCCTATGGCGACAACATTAGTTGAGAATTTCGATTGCCAGCCCCTGAAAATGTTTTGGTCCCCCGATTTATCATATCATCTGGGCAAGTATAATATATTCACAAGCTGAGTTGCTTTCCCACCAAGGTAACTGTACTTTAAACACATTCACAACTTTCTTCTTTATCGCCTTTAAATCGTGTGTGTAATCTTTACGGGATGTGGAAAGAGCATGTGGGAGAACATGCTGAGGGGGATTACAGAAAATTAACATGCATAGGGGGATGAGAGAGAAACTAATCGGAAATGCATCTGGTAAGAACTTGAATCAGAGATGCTGCTAAATCATATATGAAGACAAAGATGAGGAAACAAGGCAACGCAGGAGCAGTCTTGCCGTTTAGTGCCTAGTCTCTCCAACAGAGAAGCCGTGTATCTTTCAGAGAAGATGATTCTCTCCAAAATGCGTGGGGTGAGAACATTTTCTGAAAGATCCCAGGGAGCAGTGGAGCCCTTGCGATAGAGCTCTACACTCGCCTTTCCGCGATGATAGTGTCGAATGTAATAACCAGTCCTGTGTCGTGCTTTGTAAAGCGGAGCTTGCGTTGTTTCTTCTGCACTGCATCGAACGATTGGAAGTTATAACAATGTCATTTTTGGCTCGGCACAAGATGGAACTATACTCGACGCTAATAGCCTGCAGCCAATGCCTTCATTTGCATGTTAACGTATGACCGACATCTATGTGTTCCATACGGAATGCGAGGTTACGGTTTTTGCCTGCAGAGGAGCAAGGTACATTGTGCCACTGCATAAACTTTTCGGGCCAATATCTATAGTATCTTCCCTTACTAGAATCCGTCAATGAATGAATTAGATCGCAACATTGGATAGCAGGACATAAGCAAGACAAAACAGAGCATCTTGTCTCAAACACAGTTCCCAGGTCAAAAATGATAAAAATTGTCACTGTACAATGCCTAGAGAGAGTAGCCCACAAGCCTGGGACAAAACCAACACAGGGCAAACAAATACAGGGCATTGCTGGTGCCAATCATGGTCTCTTTGCACTCCTCGTGTTCTCAATGTCCTTCTTTGCCCGCCCGACCCCCCACTCGCTCTTCCTCTCAACCTTCCGTACCTCCTTTGCACAAATTTTCCACTTCGTCCAGGGAGGTAATAACCGTGCATTCAGTATTTTCATCATAGATTAAATTGCCAAACTTCCACCATTCACATCGTATTTTGTTTTTGTTTGTTTGAAAGTAAAGTGCAAAACCCGTCATCTTTTGCACGAATCCGAAATACCTCGTGTAGCAAATAAGCCAACACCAACATTGTAAACCCACCCCTAAAAACTTTCATAACACTCACACAGAGCATCTCGCTCGAACCACCCTTTCTTGGTCTTTCAAACATAAGCCGAGTTGCTGCCTACAAAAAAAATCATAAGACAGTACTGTACAGTACAGGTCAGTCGAACTATTGTACATGTACATATTTCGTCCAGTAAGAGAAAATGCCTCGATTTGGTCAAGGTAGGGCACAGTACAGTACAGTATTGTACATTATGATTCTGATGACATTCTAATCAGCTCTTCTCGTGTATTTCATGTAAGGGTTAGTCGCATTACAGAACCGTGCGAGGAATTATGGGTTGCTCAGGTTTAATCGGCACGATGGATGCCAACAGTTTCAACTAAAGATGTTACAATGTAATTAACTTGATTTATGCACTGCAACAGTATTACACGTGGAACTCGGAATCACTTTTATAAGAGCAAATTCTGACGGACGAAACTGAGTTTGCATCATACGCAACTAACCACCCAAGACAGGCTGTCACCAAAATGGTCAACTAAATGTAGAATGTCAAAATGCATTTATTTCGGCGAGGGGTCTAGCAACTTTACTTCTCAACGATTATTTTGCTTCTACGATTATTTTACTCAGGCTATGGTTTGGAAGGTACTTCAATGAATAATCATTTACAGTGCGCGTCATAAATATACCTTCTGGTATATTACAGCTAATATATTTCATATTTGAACAAACTGTTCTCAGTATCGTTCAAAATCATGACCGAAACATAATTAAAAAAGTATAAGAATCTTTACTTCTGAAGAATTATATTAAAAAAATGTGTTTTGGTCGTTTCAAAAGTATACGGCCAGGATTTGTTATATGTAGAGATATTTCTTTAAAAAAGCATCGTTAAAATAGGCAGTTTTAGCCTCGTTACTTCATAAAACAGCTTAACAATACCTAACCATCGGTAACACAAGCTTTTGAAGCACCTCTTCGAAATAGCTATTCTAGCATTCTACAATTCTCTGTTTGAACTCCGACGTAGACCGACAATGCCTTGCATAAATTTCTAAAGCCCTTGAAATAATTTCTCACAAATTTTCTATTGGATTTAAGTCAGAATCTCGTGACAGCCATTCAAAAACATCAATATTATTCGCCTCAAACCAACTCCTCGTAACACTTGACACATGGTATGCGTAGTTGTCTCGCTGATACACCCAGTTATCTCCATGGGTCATAGCAGCCCAAGGCAACAGATTGTCGGCCGTTATTTTCTTGCACTTCTCGGAGTTCTTTCTTTCTTCCAAAAACACCAAATCACAAGAAACATGAAATTAAAAGCATCCTTATTCCATTACAATTGCTCCACTACCTTGCTGTTTTGAAAAATGCGTACTTCTGTCCCTGAATGATGCCAATAACAAGCCGAACTATTTGCACCATGTAAATTAAACCTTTTTTCGTCCGAAAAGACGACGTTCTTTTATTTTTTCGCTCCAACTGCCCCAATTTTTCTGTCTAGTTCATTCTGCTATCTTTAGGAGCCGCCGTGAGGAAAAAAGAGGTATTCATCTTTTTGTTAACTAATTTAATGTCTTCATTGAGTATGCACAGTCCGGTAGACTTTGAAACGGTGAGTTGTAGGTTTTATAAGCTGATGTGGGACGTGACCAGTCTTTGCATGTTACCGTGCAATGTGGCGATTAGTTGTGGCGAAATACTTTGGTTGCGTTCCCGTTTTTTTTGTTGAAACCTTTAGCATTCCTTAAGAACCTACTTACACATCTTGAGATCTTTTCAGCTTCTTTGCGATTACTTTGTGGGAGTGATTGTCCCCTAGAAGGACTAGAATAGCCCCGCGCTTTTCTGCTGTCAGTGCAGTTCTTTGGGCATGGTTGCGAGTGTTTTGGGTGCCTTGCCTTATCTCTGTAGCAACAGAAGGCCTTTATAACTCGCATTGAAAGAAAGTTGGCGGGATAACTGCAACTGTGACTCTTATTTCGCCTTGTTCTGCCACTGACCGTATATTTATGAAACAGTTGAAACAGTTTATTTTTGCATAACTTTTTATATATATTATTTTTTATACTCTGATTGCGCTATAATGCCAATTCAATGTACAACATGTGCAAAAATTTATTTAAATCTGATGTGTAGTTGCCTAGCCGTATGAACGTATATTTATGAAACCCTGTACTCATTATGTCTATGAAGTGTACACTTGACCGTCAATTTCGTTGAGATTTGCTGTAACCGGATGAGTCACGCCGATGACCATAGCGCACAACTGAGGCGCTGGTAGGTTCGTGTGCAAATAGTAGAGGCGGTGGTGTGGTAGCGGGCCGCAATGCGCGGTATGTACTCTTCTACAAAACTCAAGGTAGCCAGGAATGGCGCACCGAGAGAATCGTAGGCGACGGGTTGGAAACGGAAGCCCAGGTAGCGAGAGGGGTTGTGAGAGGGCGGTACCAGGCGTCGGGAGAGCTTCCGCTCGAGGTCCTGGACCTTGCGTCGGTAGGCCTGGGCAGCGGCGCCTGAAGCGGCTTTCGTTGCCGCTGTGACAAAGGCAGATGTATGCGGCGAAACGATGGTGACGTCACAGGCGATGGGTCGCTCTCGGGTCCAACGGGAGGAAAAGGAGGGTGCACAAGGAGGTCTGCTGGACGCAGATCGGTGCCAGGTATTGAGAGCGGGGTCTCGAATTGATAGTCTAAACCAGCAAGCAGGGCGAAACACATGATATGCGAGGACGTTGCGGATGGAGTTGTGGCGGCGGATGCGGCCAAAACCCGAGGGCAGATGTCAGCAGCGTGGTCGCCATAGGTATCGACTGCTTGCTCACAGTGTTGACACTGCAGCGTCATCAAGCCGTGTAAACTGGAAGCCCGAGATGTCGACGCAGCTTTATGCTCCAATGTGCACTAGAAACTTTCGTTGCCGTGGTTGGATGCCCTTGGAGGAAGGCGGTGGCAGCAGTGTTTCGAAAGCGGGCCCGCGGATCCGGCGGCGAATACGTTGAGGACTGTGAGCAGAGTGGGTGGGTACATCCCCAGAGAGCATCCTCCCAGAACGCCTTTGCCCGGCCTCTTGCTGCGCCTTATTTAAATGTGTATGAAGGTTGCCGGGTGTAGCAGCAAGAGTGGCAGGGCATAGGTGTGTGGGTCTTATTGTACAGGGTTACAACTGACATGACGCACAAAGTCACCAGAGGCGATCGGGTTTGAGCGAGAAGGAAAGACCGGTCTCCGCGGAAACTTTTGCCAGTAGAGCCGATGATCGAGTGGTGGTATAAGCTGCTGTCCGCTGGCGTGCGGGGGCAGCATCCAGGAGACTGGCGGCAGCAGCGGCAGGCATAAACGGAGCGACCAACGAGAAACCTTGACCTCCAAAGCGGACGGGGAGACACACTTGTCCCATGCATCATCCGAGACGGCGACCTTGTGGAGGGATGCGTATGCCGAGCGGCGGAGAGAATGTAATTCGTCGGCAGCGTCGGCGGAATGTGCGGGATCCGCCAGCTTTAACGCGTGATTGACCAGGCACGCCGAAGCACATAGGCGGTCATATGAAACGGGCCCGACGATCCCGAACTTGCTCGAGAAGGTGCAGGACGCGGTGGCATTCGGCAGTTTTGCTCTGTAGAAAGGCTTCAGTGAACGTGGAGTTACCTACCAGCGTACCAGGTGATCAAGCCATCTCGGGAGCACTCCGAGAGCGGGAATTCCGCCAGGAAGGCCGCTCGGTCCGTACCCGCAGTGTGTGGCCAATAAATGCGTGTCTTCGTCGTGTTGAGGAAAAGCCCAAACGACGAGCCGCAGAGGTTGAGCAGAAGCAGGACTCGCCGAAGACCATCCGCGTCCCCAACGTCAGCATACCATTGATTGAGAAGTACGCCCTCCTCGGCTGCAATCCGCCGTAGAAGCGGCTGGACTGTTGGTGAGAAGAGCAGCATACTCGCTGGGTCTCCTGTTGCGTGCCCTGAGCACTGACCAGTGTAGTACGGTCGCGGGGGGATGACAAAGGGTGGCTGCGTGCGGCCGTAAAGCATGTTCACGAAACGGGTAAGTGTCAGGGCTCATGTCGGTAGTAGGCCCATGCCGATCAACACGATTGAAGGCATTGCGGACATCGATGAGGAATGTGGCGACGTGCGGGTTGGAGGAGACCCATTTGAGCATGACTCGGGTATCAAGAACTATGGAGTCGATGCCTGCCTTGATCCCGCTAGCCCGCCGTCTGGAAGGGGCTAACAAATCACGGGAGGCGTCAATAGCGGAGGGGAGCAGGGGCTAGGTCACTAGGCGCTGGAGGACAGAGCCAACTGCGACTGGACGTACCTTACCTGGCCTCGGCTGGATGGGTAGCAGTGCGGCAGGCAAGAGCAAGGAGAGGATGTCATTCGGAAGCTCCCCATTGGCTATGCGCGTGGCGAGTTCGTCGGGACGCTAATGCCAGTGACACTACTATCGGGACTGATGGGAGTCGAGGCCAGCAATGGAACCATCGGGAGGACGTGGGATGCCGCGTGCAGCTCGTGCGACGGCGGCCTTCGTATGTGCAAGGTCGTGAGGACTACGCTTACAATAATGCCGAATGGACGAATTTGCCTAGAGTGCGAGCGAGCATATAGCTCATTTTGTCCATTCGTCGTCTCGAAAGTTGTCAAGCATACGAGGATTGCGGGTTACTCAGGTTAAAAAAAGCCCCCCGTGACACGGCATGCTAGCGAGGAGGGCAGTAGCAACATCGACGAAAACTCGACCAGATAGCATAAATTAGGCGCTGCAATCTTTGGCCCTTTGCATGATTGAATTGGCGCGCGACCGAAACGCGATATGTTTGGCACAGTCGTCGATAACTTGTCGCGACTGTAGAGAGTCACCAGGTATATCAAAAGCTAGGGGAACAAAATGCCGCGGGACATGTAGCACAATCCGTGTTGCAGGCAGGAGGAGCGCGTCACGCACCATCCGGGCATTGGACCGAGGTTTGGCGCCATCACTATCAGCTAGTTCCGCAGCGCCAGCGCACTTCTTCGCTGCGTAGCGTATCGACCAGGGACGAAAGGTGGTGGGACCATAATGTCATACGCTGTCGGTTTGTCGGGAGGAGCAACATGGATTGGCGGCGAGGTTGACCAAAGATGTCAGCAGGGCGATTGCCAGTGTCAGGGAGGGGAAGTGGACCTCCTGTTGGCACGCGAGACTGGCGGGCTTGAATCATGTCTAGTGCGCAAGTTGCGGATGGTGTTGTGGCGTGCACAACGCCAAAACCAGACTTGCAAAAAGAGCATGGTCTCCACGAGGGTCTATCTGAGAGTGACAATGATGGCACTGGATCGGCAAGGCCGAATCTTCGTAAACGGGTGGTCTAGGCGTCAGCGAGCATAGCAGAGTAGACGTCATTGCTGGCATGAGAGATTGAGGAAGGGTGGGCGGTGAGGAAAGCGCAGGCGCCCGGGGAGAGAAGGGAATTGCGGCGGACGCGGAGTCCATGAAACGCTGCTCTTGGGCGGAGGGGTATGGTAGGCGTCCGGAGGTCATCTTTCCAAAGGGTGCGCGCTTCAGTCGACTAGATCAGCTGGAGTAGGAGAGTGTAGTGGCAGAGAGGGCGTTGGATCAAGACCTCGGGCTCGAAATTACCGAGATCTGCGGTGCCAAGCACGGAGCGGAGGCGTTCTGGCAGGAGGTTGGCAAATCTTCGCAGGGGTATGCGTGCAATGCGGCGATATAATTCTGCGGGGCGGTTCCCAAGGGCGCCATCTCCGAACCCTGAAGAGTCAACCAGGCTGGCAGCATAAGACGCAAGGATTATTTGTGTCAGTGGTTGGAATCCATGGCCGCCAAAACGGATTGGGAGATGGACCTGATTGCATACGTCGGGGTGAGGGGGACCTCGTGAAGGCAGGAGTAACCTTCCATCTGTTCTTCTTCGAAGCGGAAAGCAACGGGGAAGGAAAAGCCCGAGGGGGTTAGCCGGAACATATGTTGACTCTGCAGACAGAGGCACAGGCACGATGGAGGTGAAATCATGTGCGCGTGTCCGAGACGGTGTCCAATAAAGACCAGACTGACCCGCGTTCTCCATGGATAACTGAAGCTGTTGGCACATATAATCAGGGGAACCAAGGGGAGGCACCGAGGAGCATGATGCCAGGGTCAGGGACCAATGAGACAGGCAAGGTCCGGTAAGGGCACTGAGACGGGGCGGGTACATCGTAAGCCAAAAGGCGCGACATTTTGCGAGATTGAATCAATCCGCAAAATCTCGTGGTTTTGGCTCTGAAATAGGACTTCGGGCAATTGTCTGCAAGATCTGTAGTGCTTTCGCAATCCGGGATGCGCCCAATCAGTTCCATCGTCAGCGTACCAGCGGTTGGAGGTCGCACTCGGCCGACATTCGACGGATGAGTAGCTGAAGGACAAATGAGAACTGTAGCATGCTGGCGGGGTCCCCTTGATCGGAGCCTTCCTGACTGGGGAGGAACAAAGGCGCGTGGATTGTGGATGAGAGGGGGCGGAGCACGGCCATAAACCATGTTACTGAGCCTGGGCAGGGAGGGGCATGGGAGGGCAGGGCATGGAGCATCTTCTGGCAGGAGGTGTTGAACACGTTTCTCGCGTCGACGGGGACCATGACGTAGTTCAGGTCGTTCCCACATCGGAGCATGATCATTCTGGCGTCATGCACAATGTCATCGAGGCTGGATGGTACGCCGTTGGCGAGCTGGAAAGGCGCGAGGAAGTCACGGGAGTCCGAAAGGCGGCAGGAAGAACGACCTTGGTAACAAGGCGCCGGATGTCTGGCCTATAGCAATGAGCCGTATTTTTTCCGGCCGGTTGGACGGATAGCAGCGTGGCTGCAGCGAATAGAGGGATAGTGGTGGTGGGGAGATCTCCACAGGCGAGCCGCCGGACCAGATTGGTTAGGGCGGAGAGACTAGTGACGCCCGCTTCGGGGACACTTTGGTAGTGGCCAAGAGGGGAGTAGGCTCGGGGACGTGGGGACAGAACCAGGCCCCGATGTCCGGATCATCGAGCGGGCAGCGGGAAGAACGGCATTGTCTGTGATCTCGGGGGAGGAGGAAGGTTAATGTTCTCCAAAGGAAGGACAGGGGCATGCGGTGGAGGGTGGAGAGCAGAGAGAGTAGCGTGGGTGTTGGGGGTACTCGGGGCAGCGCTAGGTGCGTCGGTGAGAGCGCGCATAGCTCGGGAGTATCGTCCGACCGCCGCAAAACGAATAACACAAGCGGCACGTCTGGCAGGTGTGGCGGCCGGGCGGGGTCGTGAGGATCGGCGATAGTTCCATTCGGACCGGTAGCGATCAGCTGCGAGGGCTTCATGCCAAAGCACGGCCCATTCAGTTCCCGTCGACGCAAGGAGAATGCGCTCCCTGGAGGGCGTGGAGTTGTTACGCCGAGGAGCGCCAGCCCGGCTCTCCACGGAGGGATCGCCGGAGGACTACGATGGGGAACATGTGAAGCCGGAGGAATGCCTTGTGATCTGTTTCGGGATCAACAGTGCCGTTGGCCGCTCGCACTAGACGGATGAAGAAGGAGGGTAGCGCTGTGGAGGCAAGTGCCAGGAATAGAAAGGAAGACATCAGCAGGCCGGAGAGGCGTGGCAAGGATGTCTTGGACGGAGGGGAATGAGGGAAGGGATCAGACATGGCAGGTCAAGGGAAGAGGGTGAAGAGGAGGGCTCGGAGGGGCGGGTCAGCAGTCGGCGGGGACCCTTGAGGGGAGGGAGGGGAAGGGAGGGGAATGGGGGGGGGCCATGCGGGTTTCATCCACCATAGGAGAGGCCTCATTGAAGGGCGGGGGCAAGAGGGTGGGGACCATGAGCGTATCCACGCCAGGTGGCCCGGGCAGGGAGGCGCGGTTGTTGCTGACGCGCGTCTTCTGCGTGCGTTTGGTAGGCGGGGGAAGATGCGAGGGGGAGGGGGGGGAAGTGCGCCCATGCACAGCAGGAGCGGAGGCAGCTAAGAAGTCCCCGAGCGTTGGGCTCCTGCGGTGGATTTTGACGGGAGCAACAGATGCCGTAGCAGATGGAGTGGGGCGATGGAGGCAACAGCGGAGGGAGTGGGGCGATGGAAGCGATAGCGGAGGGAGTGGAGGTCGGGGAAGCAACGGCAGCGGGGGTGGGGGCGATGGAAAGAGGTTGGGAGTGTCGATAATCGGGGCAGCGAAGGGAGTGTGGGTAGTGGGTGGCACCTTGTGGAGTGCTGAGAGCTCTTCCTTGGTGGATTCTGCGGCTTGTTAGAATGCAGCCGCAAAGGATTGGCGGATGGACAGTGGAACGGAGGTGGGAGTGCGTGAACTAAGAAAGGTGCAAATCTCTATGTCCCAGCGACGGAGGGCATGATGGTGGCGGCAGGGGCGAGGGCGAGAGAGGTGACCTCCAACGACTCAGTGGTCACCTGGAGGTCGGGATAGATGCATCGAAGGTGGGATGTGATGCGGGTGAGAAAACCTAGAGTGGACTTGGTGACAACGATATACGTCCAGGCACCGACGCCTGGGAGAAGGACGTGGGCGGGGAGGGAACAGTTTGCGATGGAGGCGGCTTGGGAGAGGGCATTGCAGGCGGCGTCATAGGTTGCGAGGGAAGTGCCCGGGGAAGTAGTCGGGGCAAACCCGACCATGACCACGGCCTGGGGACAGCGAAGCGGCTATTGATTGGGCAGAGGAAACGGGTGGGGCCAACCGTGCGGGTGAGGGCGGTGGCTTCGGCAAGACGGGGTGCAGGGGATGAAACGGGTTGCTGAGAATGGCGAGGGTGGTGGGGAGGGTGAGGAAGGGAAGAGTGTCGACGGCAGGAAGAGTGGTCAAGGGCGGAAGGGAAATGGAAGGAGAGGGAAAGAGTATGGGGCCATCGGAGTAGGTCGGTGAGTAATGAGCTGCGTCAGCGGCGCAGGAACGAGGAGAGGATGAAAAGGGGGTAGGACGAAAATAAGAAGAATAAGATAGATGAAGAAGAAATGACGGCAGGAGAGGGAATGGAAACAGCGTACTTTCGTTGTAGTGCACCCTGTTAGAAGTGCACATCATTTGTAATGCACTCCTATCTTCCTTCACACCGCACTAGACACGTGGACACATATCAATCAATTCACACCCTTTCACGGACCCTATCTCCAACTCTTTCACAAAATAGTGCGAGAACACCATAACCGCACACTTCAACAGCATCCATCATCTGACGATGACGATCAAACCACAGACAAGGCGGCAAATAACCAATGCAGAGCGTCATGCAATTGTCCGTGATCTTCAAAACGGTATGTCAGCAACCTGCGTCTCTCAGAAATACAAAATCAGCAGACACACAACCTTCAGTATAAAGAAGCATCGCTCCAACATCCTCAACATCAATCCAGAGCTACAGCGAATGGATCGCATCAAAAATCGTACTGGAAAGTATCCTATTATTGAGCGGCAATTGCTGCAGTTCCTAAACTATGCGCGTTCCGCCAAAATGCCAATCACATCCCGTGTTATACAAAGGCAAGATGATACGGGACAAAATCATAACGTCTGGCACAGAGGAGCAGAAAGAACTCCTTACTGATTTCAAAGCTTCAAAGCATTGGGCATACCGCTTTACTGTGCGACACAATCTTCGTTCAGTTACATTACATGGTCAAGCAGGTAGTGTTAGATCTTAAAAAGGCAGCTCCAAAAATGGAAGAACTTCGAAACTAACTGCGTGACTACGACCTCCGTAACATTTTTTAACGTGGATGAAACCGGTTTATTTTTCAGATTGCTACCGCGGAGAACCTACATCATGGAAACCGAAAGCCGGAAAACTGTTCGAGGCACCAAGAATATGAAAGCAAAAGATCGGTTTACCGCATATGTGTCTCCACAAATGGAGATGGAACAAAGAAGCTTCCGCTAATAGTGAAGTCCAAGAATCCTCGTTGCTTTCAAACCAGGCAACACCTCTCCCATACTTTTCTCAGAAGAACGCGTGGTCAGATGCAGTGACTTTCCGCAGATGGTTTTACAACGTATTCTGCCCTTTTGTTAGACGTCATACGTCTAAACCTGTGGCGCTTATTATGGAAAATTGCTCGGCGCATGAGGAGTTGAAGGATTCTGGAGAACAGATAAAGATTTTTGGTCTCCCACCGAATTGCACATCAGTTCATCAACCAATGGACTGTGGAATAATTGCTGCTTTCAAGGTTCGTTATCGCTATGCTTTGTTGGTTGAGATAATAAGCGCCTTTGAAGACCGGGACGCAAGACGTGAAAAATCAAAGGGTATGCGTGATGGAACTAAGGGTATTGCTGAAGGGTTTGAGCCGCATGTGCTAGATGCCATGGTTTTAGTTGAACGAGTATGGAACATGCTCACCGAACCGATAATTGCACGATGCTGTTTAAAGACAAACGTTTTACCAGCTACTATGACCGACGGCGTGGAAGGGTTGCATGGAAAAGTGGATGCTTAAGTCAAGGATGATGAGTTTTGCTCAGTGTTGTCACAAGTTTGTTCCTTGTTTACCGAGCTAAAAGTGACATCCAGTAGAATTGCTGGCGACTGCGAAACATTTTCTGGGGTTACAAATGGTGATGTGCAAAACTGGGTTTGTATTGAGAACAATGAAGAGATTCAGAGAGCTGTGGTAGATGACGTATTTGAGCAGTTATCATGTTCTAAGCATAATAATGAGGACGTATCTCAGAAGGTGACAGTGAAACGTGCTCCGGATCCGGCAAGAATTGCAGATATGTTTGCTACAGTGGAGAGTTGTGCTCAGGATTGTGGTAATGGCCGTGCTAACGCTCTTTTGAAGGCGGCAAAGCGCGCTTTTCTTGAGCAATATCGCCTCCAAGCTCAAACGCGCCGTAGGCAAGCTCTTCTGACCGAGCTACGGGCTTCTCAGTAAAGCGAAATCCGGTTTTGTGCACCACACATGTAGTGCACCTTTACGCTGCCCTGCACGTAGGTACACCACTCGGGGTGTTCCACTGTACAAAGAAAATAAGACACGTTTAACAGCTGTAGAACATAACTTAATCAGACCGGCACCAGACCGGCGTCAAGCAGCTATCTGATGTGTACAGAGGTGCAGTATACTGTACAGTAGTAACAGTCCAATTTCCAATAATAATAATAATAATTGGGGTGTATACTGTGTAGTTTAAAATTTTATTGTAAGCTAGGATCAATTACGGTACAGTAACGTGCAAGATTTAGCCTATCACGACAAAACCTCCATTTCAGCGAACTTTTTCTTGAGCAGCATCTCCATTCGTGGAGAGCAACAGAAGTTTGTACCCGTTGACCGCATTTTATCGACAAAAATTCCCTCCGTAACAGCCATGAAGCTGTTCGTGGAAAAGCCATTTAAAGCGTGCATTCGCTGTTTTTCTTGATGGCCCGAAATTTCTTTAGAAATTTTGAATAGTGCAAAAAAGTTGTACTCGCCACTGTTGTCCGCGACCGTCATGAATCTATGCATATAGTGAGGTGAGTTTTAGTCATACCCTAGGTGACCTAGTCGATTCGACTCAAGTCAGATACAGCATAGTAGGTTTAAGATATCAAATACTGTATGTGGGTGACATAGCCACCGACACTATATACAATCAAGTAGTGTAATGATGCAATTATCCTTTAGGCTCCTCCTACAGGTAGCGGTTTTCTATTAGCTCCATCCTGTTGGGGCGAAGTCTGCTTATTATCGTAGTACCCCTTGTTGCCATAATTGGCTGGGTAGCGAAACGTTAGAAACTTCACTGTTTCACAGGCCTTCGGTCTCTTACAGACCTCGGCCTACTATCTTTAGTCAATGTAGTTCTACCTCTGCTAGTCTACCTGGAGTAAAACAAATACCGGGGTTCAGCCGAGTAACGACCTCAATCAGCCATCGGTACAAAATTTCATCTAACCGGTCAACTCAAAGCAAAAAGGCTCTGTTATCCCGACATTCGCGAATTTACTGGCAATAGGCCCATTACTCTTACCAAAAACTCCCCCTCAAACCCCCTTTTCTTCTACACCCACCGCTCCGTCCCCATCGAAATCCTTCTACTTGAGCCCTTCGCTGTCGCATCTTTCGCCGCCGCCGCATCGTTCGCCGCCGGACTCAAGAATCGGAAAGACTTCACTGGAAAGAGTTATGGTGTCCCTATCTCTGTTAGAATATGAGCAGTAGTTCGGTGAATAACAGAGATATACCCCGGCCTACGGCTGCCTCTAAAGCTACCAAAAAGTTAACTATCCGTGGACGGGTTTAAGAAAAGGGTCCCAAACGATCCTCGACTGATAGCAGAAGGAACTACTGGCTACTGCGCCTCTTCTCCTTCCGATTTATCCTCACCGGAATACTCGGACGAATCTTGGGACTCAGCCGAGGGTTCCCCGCTGGTGGAAACCGAGGCGGAGGTCGCTTGCCGTATCCCCTCAACAAGCTCCTCAGCACATGCGGAAGTGATCGACCTGACCATTTCCCCCTTGGCCTCTCCTCGTCCACCTCCCATCAGCTCCCGGCCTGCTCCCTTTCCCACCACCCGAACCCGTCTTCGTCCCCAACCATCCTCGTCCTACTCCCCGAGTCTCCATACTTCTGGCGTTCCACCCTTCCCCCCACCCACTCTGCATTGCTAGAACTGCGAAAAAATCATTTTCTCAACAAATGCCCCTATCCCCAGAATATCAAAAAAATTGCCGAAAATCTCCTTCGTTTTATCCCAAGAAATACCGAATCAAGAAAATCAAGTCTGAAACGAGCACTTTTTGAAACTATCGACAATTTTTCAGAACTTATCGATAGTTCTCATCCAGATAGTGCTTATGATACCCGCTTATTTGAAAAACCGGAGACAAACCCAGTCGAAGAATCCAACGCTGAACATTAATTAGACCTTTTCTCCTCAGATCAAATCATTTATGATCAGCCTCACATTTCCATCCCTCTTGATAACACCAAAGACTATTCTACGGATTTTTGACCGAGGATCTACCAACAAGCCGCAGTCAGATCCCCTTGTCCCCCACCTGCGCCGTAATGCCACAGATACTCATTGTACTGTTGCCAATGTCCTCCATACCAAGATCTCGGATTTCACACCCTCGTCCCTTTCTCGCTTTAATGGTGCCTGTATTGACCTGGTGCTCAAAAATCAGTTATAGGAAAAAAACAAGCAGCTGCATACAGCAAAATGACTGGACGAAAGATGACTCCTAACCAGTCAAATACCTCTTTCGCTTCGGTGATGGAATCTTTGCTTCTATCGACTCTTCCAGTTGCATACCTGCCTGACCGTTCCTCCATAGCAATCAGTATGGATGTCGTCACCTCAGATATACCATGTTACTAGGTCTCGACGTCCTAGACAGGGAAAAACTTATCGCCGACAACGTCGAAAATCTCCTCTTAAGCAAGAATTCAAATTGGTCACTGCCACTCACTCGAAGCATGGACATTGTATCTAGAATGGGACTACGCCTCCGTCCTTTTCTTCCCAACTTCATTGCGTCGTCTCCACTACCACTTCTTTCACCCTCCACCCAAAAACTTTATAACCTCATAGCTAGAGCACACCCCGACAAGGCCACCCTGAAACGAAAGACTTTTACAACAAATCACGGATTCATGTCGGACTTGTCAACATTTCCCCTCGACCACAATCATTCAAAGTTTCGTCTCCAGAGAAATAGTCTTCAATTCAAAGATATCTCTGGACCTCATGTTTCTCCATATCAAAAACGTTCCCAAACCCGTCCTCCACGTCGTAGACCTCGTACAATTTTTTGGCAGCCCGCTTCCTACAAGGCGAATCGATTGAAGATATTTGGTACACCTTTCTTCAATGTTGCCACATTACACTGGTTACCCTGACACCATACGCACTGATCAAGGCTCCGTCTTCACTTGGCTCGCTTCCAAGAGATGCTTCAATGGCAGGTATCAAACTTGATCTCTCAGGTGTCGAAACCATAATTCTCTTGGAGCTGGAAAAAATACCACGACCCGTTGCGCAGAATCTACCTGAAAGTCTCCCTAGAATACCCTCAACTAGACCCTCATATAATTCTTCCCTTCAGTCAAAGCCATGAACGATACATGAATTCAGATGGTCTTGTCCCCTCCTCCTTGTCTCGGCACCCTCCTCGCTTCCCCTCTGTCAAATTCCCTCCCCAATCAGGCAGACGTATGCGCGCTTTATCCCTCGCTAGGCAGAAATGAAACCATTACTCCGGCTGCGTATTCAAAAACCTCTAGCAACTTCCTTTTTCCTCTACTTTGAACTTCTAGCCAGGTCAAGAGTATTAGCGTATCGTGAGAAGGCATCAAATGGCTTGGACCGTACAAAATCTTACGTATTGAAGGAAACAAGCTTCATCACAAGGATGGAACTGAAACTCAGTTTTCCGTGACTAATCTTCGTCCGTACACAAGAAATTTGAACCATCTCCTATCCGCGGATGACAAATCGCCGCCATTATCACTCCATGTTAACACCCTTCAACCATAATCCACCAAAGGGATTACCCGTCTACCTCTCAGAGACGCTCCATCCTAAAGATTCTCGTAGATATCTCCCAATTTATGGACGCTACACGTACAAAACACAAGGCTCCTGGACCGAAAAGTCTGGACTCTGTTTCAAAGCTTCTTCCAAAGAACGCTAACATTTTGAATGGTAGATTCGTCCTTACCATAAAATTGGTCTACAAAGTTCAATTTCGTCGCGCAAGGGCACGAGAAAAGGATAAAAACCTATTGGTTCATAACTCCACGAACTTGTGACAATATTCAACCAGAGTCATATCTTCACTGGCGGCAATTCACAAATTCCGCATTGGAGCAACGATGTCAGCCAGGCTTACCTTCAGTCTTCAGAGGTCCTGCGAAATGTCTACTTAAGACCCCTCCTCAGTTGCGACTCCCAAATGATAAGATTCTGAAATTACTCAAGCCCCTCTACGGTCTACCGATGCTGGAGATTACTGGAATCGCAAATGGCTGCACACCTTAAAGAAGACCTCACTTCACCTTCATTGAGTGACATGGCTCTGTTCTCTCAAGTAATTCTAAGGTCTACAAGGCTGATAGGTGTCTATGTTGATGATACAATTCTGTGGCAACAAAGCGTTTCTTCGTCTTTCAGGACAAATGCTTGAGAAATTGATTCTAGGGAATCTAAGTTCGACAATATTACGTTCGCTGGTGTTCGGATCTCTACCACGCCCAATGGAATCGTCCTCTCACAAAGCTCACATATCTCTAAGCTTTCCACTCTTGCTGAAGACTCATCGTTTGAGGACTACCGCTCCCTCCGTGCAAAGCTTGCTTGGGCCACTCACACTCGCCCGATATTTCTTGTGCTTCACCTTAGCTGCCCAGGTTCCGAAAGTCAATTAATTCAGACGAAATCACAAATCTGAACAAAATCGTGACTCACGTCCAAAAACATCCCAACATATCCCTTTCGTACTCTCCCTGGATATCAACTCTCTCCGCATCACCGTATACTCTGATGCCCCTTCTCCAATAATGCTGATACTCTCTCAGCTAGGTTTATTATCCTATTACTGGATGCTTCGGACAAGTGTCATATACTCCACTACTCCAGCAAGAAAAGCATCGCGTCGTTCGCTCTGTTCTAGCGCTGAAGTACTTGCCTTCGCAGATGCATTTGATTTTGCATATACACTTCGAATGGATCTCCAAACATTCCTCCGCCGAGAAATTCCTTTGAACATGCTTAAGACTCGAAGTCCCTCTTTGAGTCATTACAAAATGCTCTTCAAGGCAGAAAAAAGGCTTATGATAGATATCACCGCTGTAACATGCTACGATCGCAAGGACATTTATAATGTTGGTTTTTGCGCATACTTCTACGAGTCCAGCTGATGCCTTCACCAAGGTAAACCGCTGCTCACCTTGACTACATCCTGAAAACCACACTTGTTCTCTTTTATTGAGCAATGGGTAATTCGTCAAAAACCATCCCTGTACTTCCTGAGTCTCACGACCAGAAAAACGGGGAGTGTTCGTCATACCCTGGGTGACCCAGTCGATTCGACTCAAGCCAGATACAGATAATAGGTTTAAGACATCAAATAATGTATGTGGGTGATATAGCCACCACACATACACAGTCAAGTAGTGTAATGATGAATTATCCTTTAGGCTCCCCTTACAGGTAGCGCTTCCTCTATTAGCTCCATCCTGTTGGGGCGAAGTCTGCTTATCATAGTATCCCTTGTTGCCATACTTGGCTGGGTGGCGAAACGTTAGAAACTCAATGTTTCACGGGCCTTCGGTCTCCTACAGACCTCGGCCTACTATTCTAGTCAATGTAGTTCTACCTCTGCTAGTCTACCTAGAGTAAAATAAATACCGGGTTCAGCCGAGTAGCGGCCTGAATCAGCCATCGGTTTCACAAAGTTTCATCTAACGGTCAACTCAAAGCTAGGGGGCTTTTTTTCCGACAGTGAGATAGGAACGGAATGTTGTCAGAAATACTTTTGCGTGCTGATTCCGCTGCTACTTGCATTTTTTACCGTTTTAATGCGGCATATCGCTTACATGTTATGCCGCAGACGCATGTGCGCGACAAATTTGGCAATTATGTACAATTTCACAACACTTTTTAAAAACCATGGAGTACAGTACTTGTGCACTCTGATTTTCGTGACTCAGCAGGGAGCCAATTTCAGTACTTCGGGGCATATAAGGGATTCGATTGCTGATGTTCGCCACTGTTGTCGCAACCATAAGTCAAGGCCCCTCCCGTCAAACTACCTGAGATCCCTTTCCCCTCCCCTTCCATTGCCAAGTCGTGCCATTCGGCACATCATGTCACGTCTACCCAAGAGTTGGCCGCTCACGCCATCGAACACCTAGAGCCGACGCCCCGCCGATGAAGGGCTTCACGGACTACGCCGACTACTGCTGCGAGTGAAGAAGGAATTTGCCCGCCGGGCGTTCACAGACGACGAAGCAGATGAAGATGAACCCGAGGGTGAGCCATGGGACGAAGAAAAACGCAGTCACCGGAGAAGTATCTCGAGCTCGAGTCGGTTTACATGGGGGATGTATCGAGTCATGATGAGCGTGGGAGCGAGCCTTGAATTGGATCACCGTGAGTGTCGTAGCAAGAGCCAGTAGGATGATGGTTTTGTGGTAATCATAGTAACGCAGGATGCACGCGCATGGTATCTGTATTTAGGTGTGTCCTCGAATGGTGAGTGGGCTACATGTGTAGTCCCTTAGTGGATGCTTCTAGAGTCCTTTTGCGTGAATATTTTTCTTGCATCTTAGTATCATTCTAATAGACTTAGCCCTATCCGAAATCTATACAAATAGAGTAAAGTGCGACCCTCCAGGGGAGGGAAGCGAAATCTTCACAGTTCCATCAACCTCAGCACGCTACGGTATAAATACCCGTAGCAGTTCGCTCACCAAACCCCTTCTGTTACCCATCAACCTTCTCCCCCCTTCTCGGTCCGGGGGCACCTTTTTCGCCTACAGCAACTCAACCCTTTGCACTTTTCCTACCAAATCGTTTCTGTAGTTGAGTTCACCTCACTTATCTGGTCGGTATTCGTGAACCTAATGCGAGGTTCAGCACTTAACCACTAGAGCTTTGTTCTGTTGTTGTTTCGCTGAATTCTCACCTATCAGGGACCAATGATTATTGTGAATTCAGTCGTCTTCTGTATTGTAATAATCATTTCTTGTATTTTTTTGGATGGGTTGTTTTGCATTAGTTTTTTCTCGGTAAAAGGTTCTGAATCCAAAAAACGTGTCATTTCTGTCCTACTAGCTGCTTTCAATCCGATTTTCCGGTCTCCTATACCCCACTTTACTCCAAATGCTGTAACCAAGTTTGGTGCTCTGGGGTTGGTTTGCGGCTGAGATTTGGGCTACTGAAATCGGGTGACTGGCCGGGAGGTGAGCTTTTTTTTCCAAAATGGCAATTATTTGATTCGAAAATTATGTTTTTTATCGCAAATCATTTTTGCAGTGTCCCACAAATAGATAATGCACTGTTAATGTTTTCTTGCCTGCCGAGGCGAATTTACATTTTTGACTATTTTCAGGAAATGAAGACAATAGCACTGTCAACTTTTGCACACCCTACAGACTGTAGCACAAAAAGCGCCCAGATCTACACTAATGCATGCGCGCTGGCGCTCCTCCCCGCGAAGATCGCCCCTTGCAGTCCAAATATTGAGAAACTCCACCTCACTCAGACCCACGAGACCCCTTCCATATGCATCGGCTTTGTGTCACGGCATGCATGATGCTACACTCGTTCCACCCCTCGGATTCTCATTATGCGTCTAATATCGCGGCCGTGTTTGAATATCTGCCACTGGATTTCTACGGGAAGCTCAGCGTCGTTTCCCTCACCAGCCCGCACTGAACTTAGGCCTTCCTCCTGACTTCGCGGAAAATTATATTTCAAAATCGGCCCGGTTTCCTTCTCCCGAATCACCTCCTTCAGCATAATCGACGCTCTCACTGCTGGTGAACTTACCTCGAGATAATTGTCACCCCGTACATCGCACTTCAAAGAATTCTTTGATAATCTTGATAGGGATCAATTACCAGAGGATTATATCCTTAGAATCAATTATTCCAAAACGGAAGTTTGCATGCGACAGGAGTTCCACCCAAGTATGATTGTGGGGACGAGAAGAGGTGAATACTTCGTCAATAGTTGAACACCAGTGGTTCCCATGAGTCCACCAATCCTCCTCAACTTCCGACCCCTTCAAATCAGCGTCAACCTCCTCCGGCTCCTCTGCCTCTTCTCCTTCCTCTGCTACCTAGAGAAAATGACGGAGGACCCACTCCTGAACGCGTTCCGGTCCATCGTCCTGCAATAATCCTTCAAGGACTATTGCAGGTAGTCCTTGAATGAATATTGCAGGGCCATGGCCAATGGGCCAACTAACTACAAGTTGTAGTTAGTTGGCTCATTGGCCATCAAAACCAGGCCGTTGATGGGGCGGCGGGCTCTGGATGACTTGGCGATGGGGAAGGACGGGCGGAGGTTGTTCATGCTGAGGAAAAGGTGTGTGAGTCGATATAGTGGTTGATAGAAGGGGTTTTGCTTCAACGACGTTGCTATCGAACTTTAAATAAAGTAATTTCTTTGGAAATTTTCACGGACTTGGATATATGAGGCAATTTTTTGGATTTGAATTTGAATGAATTCAGGGCCATAATAAAAAATCTGCTTGATAAAGTATGGGAACTGAATTCGGAGGGCGAAGTGGATAAGGAGTCGAACGATTTATTATTGAAAACGGAGGATCACATCATCAAACATGAAATAAAACATGAGGTATTACAGTGAATTTGGAATATAAAGGAAAAGAACTGTAGGAAATATTTTTGTTGAAAGAAAAGATAGGAAGATTAGTTTGAAAAAGGAGAGGTCAAGAATAGATCCTGGGGTGAAAGGAACAGGAATTTGCGGAAATGATCGGTTTCTTTATATCAAATATATTGATAATTTACTACACATTTTGAATTAATATGAAATTTACAGCTATATAGAGCCGAAATATCACTCCCTTGAATATCATGGCTAATTTTTTACATAAAGATTAATGTTGGCTTTAGTCATTTGCGAGGACATCCACTATCATCGATTGGTAAAAATATGCATTCTTCCTTTGCCATGACAAACTACGCTTCACACTACATGGTGATAGTGCCTTGCAGGGAGAGTGTTTGGGAGAAATAGACATGCAGAGCCAGGTCGGCCGTGCTGTAGGCGGTGTGTGCGCCCCCTGGTTAAATAACCTCCACTTTGTAGGGTATTCTGAAGGCTCGGCCGTTTCTCGCTACTCCTGCAATATCTTCATACGTATACACACGTTACATAACGCAAAGACCACAAAACACATCCCGGAGGCATGCATCACCCCTTTCTGGGAGGTGCGCGAAAAATGATGAAGAAGACGGCGTGATCGTTATGGTACCATCGAAATGTACCTGAAACATGGACTCCGAGGTCCAATCTATCCTTTGCATTACCCACTGTCGTAAGAATTAGAGGTTGAATAACTCATGAAAACACCCGATTTGCATGCTCTGTGAGCCACAGAAGCACCCGACCGGAGGTTAAACCTACAACGCACCAGACACCGGTGTCAATGTACATGAGGATAACCGGCGGAGCCTTGATCAGATCCCTCCCTCCAATTTACCCAATGAACGCCAGTAGCTTAGATCCCGGAGCGACTGCCGACCCAATTCACTCTTACTCGCAACGACTCCCCATTGACGAACACTTTCAGGCCATCCCACCCCAGCACAATCCGCCGTTTCCGTAGGGAAAGTCTAAATGCAGAGAGCACGTGCATAAACGAGCCTTCAATAATTACAAACTGAGCGAAAAAAAAACCCGCAAAAGCGGCGAAGCAACTCGAACGGCATAAACCTGCAATTTAGATGCCCCAACGCGAAAATCTTCTTTCTAGCCATCTAAACTTCAATACCTATTTGTCCGTCACGAACCCGCGCATCTCCTCAGAGTTGATGAGTACACCCAGGTGCTCTCCCCATATCGATACGTCCCACAACCCTTTGTCCGGGTGCATCATCAACCGAAGCCTCTCCAACAGCCTTATTAAAACCTTTTTGTTTCCTTGCAATCCTTATCCGTCACCACTCGTCCCGGCGGAGCTGGTGCCAACAGAAAATCGTCGAGGTACGACATAAAAACGTACCCCAAACTCTTTCGAATGTACCGCCGAGACGGTCGTACCAATTTTCAAGAACAGTACCCCGATCGCCTCTACCGAACGAGAGAGTAATATAGCGGTAGAGAAGCCGGTTGTACCGTGGCACAAAGTCGTCTCTCGCCCGGGTGGAGGTAGAATTGGCGGTAGCCGCTTTTGGAATACCACGAAATTAATACATCCTTCCTATCCATCTCCACTGTAAACGACTGCAACGTTTCCTTTCCTACCGTCCCCCGCGGCCAATGCCAATGATTGCTTTGCTGGCTGAAGTTTATCACAAAAATAGCCTTCCTCTCTTGCCAATAACTTTTCCACGCAACGAAAGGAGACGACATCATCTTCTCCTCCCCCAAGATTCGACCGAGCTCTTCCCTTCCAATCTCCTCAAATATCTGTTATGACACTCCCGTCCTCAATTCCTCCTCGGCGGACAAATTATCCTCCTCCAACTGATGTACATTTCCCATCATCAAACCCTCCGTAATTTATGTCATGATGTCTCTTATCCGTTCCAAACAGCCTTCACCACATACCCCGACGCCCCCAAAACCGAGCCCCATGCATCGGACTTGGACCCCATCCTCCGCCATAACGAACTTCTCCCCTCGGCTGTAATGAAGTGACCCCAGCAGACGTCCCGACTATTACTCATCATCTGCCTTCGATGCTGGACCGTCATTCGAAGCGGGGCCTCTGGCTTTCTCGAGCCTCGCCTTTGCTAACTGCCTGACTGACTGTGCCAGCAATTTCGTACTTGAAGCATCTCGCGCTGTCCTATATGGCTCCGAAAACACCGCATTGTGTCCCTGCTTATCCAAGAAAGCCACCTGTTGAGCCGCCTTGGCCACTTGCCTAGTAATGTCCAGGAAAGACTACGCTCTCATCGGAAGTACCCCAAAGAAGCCTTAACCTCCTTCTCCGCCATACTCCAGACTATCTACCTCAGTCTTAGTCTTATCTATGACCGCCAACCCCAGTTCTGAACACACTTCCGCAAACGTTTATATAATTCCATTCCTTCGCAGATCGATGATCCTTGATGTTGAACTCCGAAAGAAACGCGCCGAATGGCGGCTTGAAATAGTCCATATGCGTGACAGGAATGTGAGCACAGCGATCAAACGTGCTCCCTTCACCTAACAACTTCGAAGCAATTAGCTCCGTGACTAAATCCCTGTAGTCACGCTTGGACGGATTCAGCGCCACCCATGCCTCCCTCACGAGATAGGCGTCATTGAAGCCCTCAGCATTTGCGGCACTCGCAGTGCCCGCGACACCCCGCTCCTCCTTACAGCTCGTCAGGGATTTGACTTGAAGATTATAGGTTCTTACTCGGTAGAAGATCTCAACGCCAGGATTGCTGAAGGGAAATTTCTGAAAGAGAAATAGACATGCAGAGCCAGATCGGCTGTGTTGGCCGTTGGAGGTGCGCGCGAGCTCGAGTTAAGTACCATCCAAAGCCTATTGTATTTTGGACGCTCGACCGTAACCCGCTAACTCTGCAATATATTCTCTCGTATAACCCTTGTACACAACGAAAGAAAACCTGCTCAGAGAAAATACAGCATCCTAGTGCCTTCCGCAAAAGGGATCGTTTTTCATCGATTAAATTGACTGTAACATGGAACCACACGATGACGTACGACTGTTGCTTTACCAACAATGAATTTAGATGAAATTATGATTATCCATTCCTCTCACCCCACCTGCCCCGTCAAAACTGTAATCATCACGTCGAACCGCCATCATTACATTTTGGATGATATCGCACGCTTTTTGAACAATAGGATCCAGGTCTCTATTTGTACCACAATTTGCAACGAATAATCAATTATATTGAATAGGTATTGAATAAAAAGTATTTATGCATTCTTTATTACCTTAAAAACTTCTGATCGTTGCAGCTTGAACCCACATACACGTTTATATCACTTTTTTTCACCAGAGTTTGTGAAAGAATATTTCAGAATTTCTTGGTGAACGCAGTAATGATTTATTGTTTTTTCGATGGCTTTTACCATACCCGAGTGTACGGAGATGATCTGGTAGTCGAAGAAAATGAAGATGTCGAAACGTTCGAAAGCCGTCATAGGATCTTTAGTTGGGAATTTGAAGTACATTTTGTTCTCGAAGCTTATGGGTTTGCTTAGGGACAGAAAATTGTCGTGCGATATGGAAAGGGGAGGAAAAGGGGGCGTTTTTTTTGGGTGAAGGAAGGAAGAATGCAGAGTAAAGGAAGTGCACACGAATACGTTACGTGCGGTACAGGGTGCTATAGAGGCTGTAAGCTTCTGTCTACATGAAGAAGAGTAATACATCAGTATGTTTGGACGAAGCCAAGAAATTAATGTTACTATCCTCAACAATAAATTTCCAAAAGTTGACCAAACTGTTATACTTACTTCTAGCGGACTGCGTCCTCTGCAGAATTACAATAATTAAGAGTAAATATATGTGCATTAGCTGCTTTCATATTAGAGAAGTGGTGGATATCTGTTTGATTAGAGAGGATTTATGATTATTACATATCTAGTTTTGGAAGAAGTATGAGATTTTCTTCATTTGATTAGCATAATGCGACAATTTGGCACGTATAAATAATATGTTTCAGGTATCTCCCCTTGAAAAAGTTGCAGAGTCGCATGCCCCAAACTACCTTCTAATCGACTATATCATCTATACTAATACCAGAACACACAACTTTGACTTTGAAGGCTGCTAGCTCTACGTAGGTGGTATTTGAAGCAATCCTACCAACACTTACGGTTCTAGCACTTCATAAAATATGCGTTACAATACTCTTTCCCATCAATCGCCTAAGATGCGCTATCTACTGGATATTTTTCTGGAATATTTACCAGATTAATAGTATTATATGGAAATTTGTCTCAGCTTACAGTCAAGTTTACTTCTTCTCTCATCTCAAATAGCGTAATTATCTGCAGTTTTAGGCTTTACTGGTCTTTAAGTTCAGCTATTTTGCTTAGGTAGAAGTGTAATCCATAAAAATACTTGTTTTTCTAGGGCTGAAAACTATTAACTGAGCAGATGCAACCAAATTTGCATTTCTGTTTCTTTCAGTACTAAATTAAAATATTTACGCTATATTCCTTTCAGTTTCGATGACTTCGCCAAAAATGAATCACACGAGCACTTTCTTGCTCCTAGAGATCGTTTTCGTTCAACTGGAGATTTTAAGATCTACGTTTAGATACTTGAGTACTATTTTTGTCCGTCGATTTACCTCCAATAAAACTCCAGTTATATTTTCATTTATCTTCTGAAAATATATACCAGTTTTATGCAGAAAGTAAATAAGAATTATGTTACCCCCTGATCCTGGCCTCCATTGAAAACCTAGGCGCAGCTTTCGCTTATCTCTGACCCGTCTTTAGACTCTATACTAGAGTGATAAGCATCAATAATTGCTACAAAATTCTCCCAAATGCTTCCAGAACGAGGAAATCTTTGGCTGCCAGTGTACGAGAACGGCTAACCGCAGTACAATCATCGCTTTCTATGGCGAAATGGATCCCTGTTCCTCTACTTTTTCTGTTGTATAGTGAAATCGTAGAATTGGGTATTTACCCGTCTATCGGCCCTCCTGGAAAGCGTACCTTGATCAGTCGCCAGCAAAACACATAAAAATGGCATAAATTCTAAAATTTACGAAATATTTCAAGGAGTTTGGATTGGGTTTGGACATAATTAATCGCTCTTTCCTTTATTCCATTTTACGTTGTCCTATAAAGCATGAAAATTCGCTCCTAACACCGTCATTTCCTAGCTTTCCCTTTCAAAGCATTTTCAGAAGCCTTAATGAATGCAGTTGCAGCATATAATTTTCTTTTCCGTTGAATGATACATTAAATTACCAATTTTTGATAGTTTAAACTACTGGAGTCTGAAGTAAAAGACAGGATTGACATAAGTATTACCGCATTGAACTTTGTAGGCTAACCGAATACGACTACTACTTTAGAGGAATGGACCGGGAGCGCGTTCGCGAGTTGGTACGCCGTCACTGCAACCAGGATTCAGAGGAGGCAGAAGAGGAGGCAGAGGAAGAGGAGGAGGTAGAGGAGGCAGATGTGGATAGATCAGAGGGTGAGGAGGATTGGATGGAACCATGGGAGCCATTGGTGTACAACCGCAGAGGAACTGATGTGGAGGGAGGGGGATAGTGAGAGAGTAATCGTTATTTAGGACTCCTCTACTGGGGAAGGGGCAGAGGTTGAGAACTTGAGGAGGAGTTGGAGGATCTTGATAGGTACGAGGAGTCAATGCATCATTCTGGGCCGTTCGATAGAATTTGTAGGGACTTCATTGGGTATATTGATATTTATAGGAATTTTTTGGCTCTGAATTCGAGTACTAAATTTCTGAGGAGTATATATATATATTCATCCTGATAATATCTATTTTTGGCCTTTCTCGTCCACTCTACGATTCCATTTAATGCGTTTTGTGGTACTTCATATGTTTGTTTGATACTTAAGCGTTAACCAAAAAGCTGAGCAAACTGATTCCTCTAGCAGAGAGCAAGCAACTTAGGAGGCAAATTAAAGTGCAAAACAAAGTCATCTAGAAGTTAAAAGTCAATTTACGCTCTAAGAAACATTTCTTCAACACTATTCACTGAGCTTAGGTCGTAGACACCGCTCCTTCTATACTTACTTGTAGTCTCTCGGCACCCATCCTTATTCATCTCTTCTCATTCCCCCAGACCATAATTCGTTAGCACTCTTGTCGTCTACAACGCCTCTGTATTTGGATAATTGGTTCTGAGAATATTGTCCTATGGAAATTTATCCCTGGTAGCGGCTTTTAGACCAAAAAGAATCAGAATGCGTACGAAGCGAACGTAGTGACGGATGGAAACCGAAAGGAGGCAAATAGCTTTAAAAATAGCGGCAGAATAGGTAATGCAACAGAAATCAAACAAAATGCATATAATGTATATACCAGAAGCGAGATTAGCAGACAGCGTTGAGGAGAGCAATGAAAAATGGAATGAAATGAAATGAGCACTGTAAACGATGGGAACCTATGCAGTTACTCATTTAAAAGCAAAAGAACATGCATAAGATCAACGCAGAGCGAAATTGATCTAAAAAATGCAATCAAAGTGTTTGAGCCCCCAGAGTACTCAGTAGAAGTAATGGTATGAATGAAAATTGAAAAATGCAGACAAAACCAAGAAATGAAAAAATTTTACATGGCATGCAATCATACAGCTGAGCTGTCGATAAGAAAAAAGCAGAAATGCAATTGGGACAAAGGTCGGCTTGAAGCGCAGATGTGTTAAGGAAGGATGAGAGAATCATTTGAAAATCACACGAACTTTGCCTTTAATTGATGACAGATGGTCTAAACAAGGCGGAATAGCGTCTGCATTGAATAGAAAGAGAAAGGCAGTACGAACGCGACTTTTTGAGAATTGAATTCCTATCTGCCCTCCTTTTTATTCTGTGTTGATGCTTATGACAGCATAGCCATCACTGAGCACGCGATTTACAGTAAGCGTTGTCGTTCGCACTAATTTTAAACTACATAATTTTATGTGTAATTGGACTTTAGTGAATTTTGAATTTATGAATACTTGCAGATTTTTCAATGTACAGTTCTATCATCATTTGGTTTACTATCCAGTACGAAAATCCTTTACTCGGGATCAAAAAGTTTATTTGGGCCTGAGTCAACACTCCTTGGCTTTTTTGAGACCAATGGCGGGCTCGATACCTTTCTGAGAGCATCTAAACCGATAAAGTTAATGGTATTTTGTACGTTGACAAAAAATACTCTCTACGCTAATAAAATTGGCCGTGAAAAAATCTGGACCCGAAAGTTGTGAAAAATGCTGATCTGAATTCAAAAAGGGCTTATTTGACCCGGCACAGCAGAGTCACTCATTACTGATTCTTAGTTTACACTGGCTAACCGATGAAGAGAGGGGTTTATGCAAATAGTTCCAATGTTTTCCACCGCATGATCTGAACTTACGGCTAGACACTAACTGTATGTTTTCCGTTGGCCACCCGCAGCCCGGTACTCAATATGTACTGATTGCAGGATAAATTTGTCAAATTTTTGACGTATTAATTTACTTGATCCGCAACACGAATTTTTCTTTTGAAATTATTCGAGTATGAAACCAAGAAGTTCGTGAGCTAGAATCCGGCGTGTGCATGGCCAACTTTATAATTCGGTAGAGGTCATGGGAAATAAAACTGTCATCTGATGTCCAGTTCTTCTCTGACTAACCCTCATGGTTTTGATTATGGGAGAGGAAAAGGCCTTTTATTTTAATTAGAAGCTATTTATACCCCCAAGAAATAGCAAATAGCTTTATGGCAAAGGTTATCTAGGTGAGTATTATAGTTTAGACATAACCCATTTATATATATAATATGTTCTTGACCACAAGAAAAGTTTTACATGCATCTCTTCTTAGTTTTCACGAGGCAAATCAAAGTCCCAGCTAGGAAGAGTCGTATATATCTTGGAGTTGGAGGTGAGGGGTAACGTAGCCCGATCACACGCCAACAGGCTGAGAAGAATTGGAGATCAAGTTGCAGAAACTGGAAACCCGGCCAGTTGTTTCTTTCCGGATTTCTTACGTACGGTGAAGAAAGTATCAGGAGAAGAGAAAAGGATGAATGAGAAGAGGGAACAATTAGAGCGGCATTTCAAAGTACAATTTTGGGAAGAATATCAAGGATATGGACCACGGAAAATGAGCTACCGGAAGTGGTGGTGCGTTTGTATGACAGGCGTGTACCCAAGAGGGTTGATAACCTGCTCACACAAGACTGACCGTACTCCGGTTGGGAGGCTACGCTAGGAGATTCGGACACTCTGCAGGAGTCGGACGCTAGGCCCCTACAGACCCTGTGGGTTGGACGCGAATTCATTGCAAACCACATCTTGCGCGAATCAAGATAGGCCAGGTACCCTGCATTATTGCAAGGATCCCTAGGTGTTGGAAACCCGGGCCCTGGCGGCCCGCTGGGTAGAACGTGTTTTCAACTGAATGCCTCTTCCCTGCAAGCACGGGATGGGTGCAAATGATCCTTACCAGACGTCCCAAGGAAGCTACTAGCGGCAACTCGTTTTCACCTTTTAAGCCAAGCCAGTCCGTTGCAGGAAACTGAGTTCCCAATTTCAGACAAGACAAAGACTGCACGCCACGACACCCTGTCTGCCGGAAATACCCGCTTTCTCTCACCAATATCTTCCCCTAAGGACCGGTTGAAGCAGCATGGCAGCAGGACCGACATTAATTGTATTCGCCAGGCTCGCGTACGCGATAAAATCGCGTCAAACGCTCGTCGTCCAAGCCTTGCTGAAGCTGATGGTACGGAAGCACAGACGAAAGGTGACTAGGTGCTAACGGAGGACGCCTGAGGTATGCTCACGGTCGCCACGGGTACCGGGCCTCAATTGTTACTGTTAGTGGGCCTTAATGGTTGCTGATCCCGGGCCTCAATACAGTGGAACACCCCGAGTGGTGTACCTACGTGCAGGGCAGCGTAAAGGTGCACTACATGTGTGGTGCACAAAACCGGATTTCGCTTTACTGAGAAGCCCGTAGCTCGGTCAGAAGAGCTTGCCTACGGTGCGTTTGAGCTTGGAGGCGATATTGCTCAAGAAAAGCGCGCTTTGCCGCCTTCAAAAGAGCGTTAGAACGGCCATTACCACAATCCTGAGCACAACTCTCCACTGTAGCAAACATATCTGCAATTCTTGCCGGATCCGGAGCACGTTTCACTGTCACCTTCTGAGATACGTCCTCATTATTATGCTTAGAACATACTTCACCATTAGACTGGTTTTCACTAATAATTCCTTCATCTGATAACTGCTCAAATACGTCATCTACCACAGCTCTCTGAATCTCTTCATTGTTCTCAATACAAACCCAGTTTTGCACATCACCATTTGTAACCCCAGAAAATGTTTCGCAGTCGCCAGCAATTCTACTGGATGTCACTTTTAGCTCGGTAAACAAGGAACAAACTTGTGACAACACTGAGCAAAACTCATCATCCTTGACTTAAGCATCCACTTTTCCATGCAACCCTTCCACGTCGTCGGTCATAGTAGCTGGTAAAACGTTTGTCTTTAAACAGCATCGTGCAATTATCGGTTCGGTGAGCATGTTCCATACTCGTTCAACTAAAACCATGGCATCTAGCACATGCGGCTCAAACCCTTCAGCAATACCCTTAGTTCCATCACGCATACCCTTTGATTTTTCACGTCTTGCGTCCCGGTCTTCAAAGGCGCTTATTATCTCAACCAACAAAGCATAGCGATAACGAACCTTGAAAGCAGCAATTATTCCACAGTCCATTGGTTGATGAACTGATGTGCAATTCGGTGGGAGACCAAAAATCTTTATCTGTTCTCCAGAATCCTTCAACTCCTCATGCGCCGAGCAATTTTCCATAATAAGCGCCACAGGTTTAGACGTATGACGTCTAACAAAAGGGCAGAATACGTTGTAAAACCATCTGCGGAAAGTCACTGCATCTGACCACGCGTTCTTCTGAGAAAAGTATGGGAGAGGTGTTGCCTGGTTTTGAAAGCAACGAGGATTCTTGGACTTCACTATTAGCGGAAGCTTCTTTGTTCCATCTCCATTTGTGGAGACATATGCAGTAAACCGATCTTTTGCTTTCATATTCTTGGTGCCTCGAACAGTTTTCCGGCTTTCGGTTTCCATGATGTAGGTTCTCCGCGGTAGCAATCTGAAAAAATAAACCGGTTTCATCCACGTTAAAAAATGTTACGGAGGTCGTAGTCACGCAGTTAGTTTCGAAGTTCTTCCATTTTTGGAGCTGCCTTTTTAAGATCTAAACTACCTGCTTGACCATGTAATGTAACTGAACGAAGATTGTGTCGCACAGTAAAGCGGTATGCCCAATGCTTTGAAGCTTTGAAATCAGTAAGGAGTTCTTTCTGCTCCTCTGTGCCAGACGTTATGATTTTGTCCCGTATCATCTGTGCCTTTGTATAACACGGGATGTGATTGGCATTTTGGCGGAACGCGCATAGTTTAGGAACTGCAGCAATTGCCGCTCAATAATAGGATACTTTCCAGTACGATTTTTGATGCGATCCATTCGCTGTAGCTCTGGATTGATGTTGAGGATGTTGGAGCGATGCTTCTTTATACTGAAGGGTTGTGTGTCTGCTGATTTTGTATTTCTGAGAGACGCAGGTTGCTGACATACCGTTTTGAAGATCACGGACAGTTGCATGACGCTCTGCATTGGTTATTTGCCGCCTTGTCTGTGGTTTGATCGTCATCGTCAGATGATGGATGCTGTTGAAGTGTGCGGTTATGGTGTTCTCGCACTATTTTGTGAAAGAGTTGGAGATAGGGTCCGTGAAAGGGTGTGAATTGATTGATATGTGTCCACGTGTCTAGTGCGGTGTGAAGGAAGATAGGAGTGCATTACAAATGTTGTGCACTTCTAACAGGGTGCACTACAACGGAAGTACTCCTCTGTAGTTACTGTACCCAGTGCCTCAATGGTTACTGTACCTAGGCCTCAATTGGTGCTGTACGTTGTGCTATTGTAAGAAGGGCCCACTGTAAGGCTTTCTCTCTCAATGCACGAAGTTCCGCCTCTTAGTTGAGCGACGAGGTCGGAAGGCAGGGGTAGACTGAAAAGTTCCGGGTTTGAGAGGGGGTCAAAGAAGCGAGCGCATCGTGTAGTTCGTGCGACCCAGGTGAGGGGGAGCCCGGAGCCCGGAATTTTCGCTGCAAAGGATGCTGACCGGGCACAGCCCGCCGCTCGAGGCACAGCGAAGTAGAAAGCAAACTCGGCATCCCCAGTACAACGACAGCGGCAACACCGCAGTTGTGTGGGAAGAGTTCGCTGATGCCGGCCAGGCTCGACATTAAAGCGAAAGGCCTCTTGCATGCGATGCAAACATGCTTCGTTGGGGTTTGCTTATGCGTTCTCCGGTGCCAAGTGAGAGTTTATCGAGTTCCACTGCTCACAGTAGCACTGGCGACCGCGCGTCTTCAAGTGCGGCGTGTCAATGTACATCTTTATGTGAGGCTTTGGCCCAAACTTTCGATTGCAACATGTGCACGTCCGTTTCTTCTTGCCACGATGAGTTATGGCAATGTGTTGCCTGAAGGAGTCCACTTGATTGAAGGCCGCTTGACTGTCCTGACAAAGGAGCCTCGTCTTACGCTGTGCTTTGATGACAGGTGCACCTTCAGAATGTACCGCAGCGTGTACAAACTCCAGGAAATCGGGCAGGATAGTCCGTGCAGCGTCGCGACAGAGGTTGAGGATTCCCCTCCAGCCGTGCCGGACGTCACGTTCGCGTTGATAAGTGACGGTACGGATTGCGGTTGTGATGGTTGGACTGACGTTGAGGGACTAATAGTCACTGCGGAAAGAAGGGGATGCGGGCGAGAACTGTCCATCATGAGTGGCAGCAGCAATTGGCTTCGCCTTCTGCTGGGTGAAATCCGGAATGCACATTTGAGTAGACGTGGGACCTCTGCGATACGCTTCATCCAACTGATTCAAAAGGAGTTCCGGCTGTTGACTCTCTTCCCTGCTTGTGTTTTGTCCCAAACGGTATGAGACTGACCATCAACAGAGTTCAGCCTTGGCCATAACATCAGAAAAGCCGAAAGCGATGACGTCCCTTGTATCCTGACCTGAGAATGTGGCATTGCTGCGGGCGGCGCTCCGTAATACAGGTGAGCCAGGGGTTGCGGTACTTGTAGCGGAGAATGTGGTGGAGTGCGGCAAAAATGCCGATGTATGCTGATTTAACAAGCGGTACGGAGCGATCGAGGATTCCGGATCTGATGGCACCAAAATTTGTCTCTCAATTGCTCGCTGCGATTCGAGTGAGATGGGCATGGTAACAGTGACACCAATATTCAAAGGATGTTGCTCTGCATCCGGCAAAATTGAATCGAGGGCAGAAAGCACCGAGGGAGATTGAGCGTTGGGAGTGGATGAGTTACCTGGAAGTGCAGAGCAATAGGTCTGGTGTTGAATCGGGGCGGTTTGAGACGGGAGCGAACTGTGTTGGTCAATATATTGTGGAGGCTTGTGCGAAAGCGGTAGATATGGGCGCTGTCGCGGTTGGGGTTGGTTGTGGTGTTGCTGCTGAACTTGGTGCGGCGGAAACGATGGGGAGAGAGGTTGCTGTAGGTGATGAGGCAAGGCAGTCGGTGCGAAGGTGTAGGGGATGAGCGGAATTCTGTTAGGCCGCAGACGGATGATACACAGAAGATTCCGCAGGTGGAGCAGAGATATTGGTAGTGTGGTGAAAAATGGAGCAGAGACGATGACGGATGAGGCATCGCAACTGAGCGCGGGTAACGCATCAAAGTACTAGTAACTGTTACAGTACTTCTAGCGGTACATGATTCAAGACTTTCTTTTCCCTTCTTTTGCTTTCTCTCTTCTTCCTCCAACGCCCCCACAAATCTCCGATCCTGCCGCCAACATGGAGAGCGCCGCCAAGGCCAAAGCCAAGGCGCGCCCGCCTTCGTGGGCACAAATAGTGAAGGCTCACAAGAGCCCCGAGTAGCTACCGTCCCCACTGTTCGCGATTTCTGCCGACTGCAGGCAGGATCGCTTGCTCCGAATGCCCCATCGCACGAGGAGACCCCAACGCGTCGGAGCCGCGCCCCAAACCGAAAGACCCTGTCGCCCTGAATGGTATGGCAGAATTACCTCCAACGCTGGCCCTTTTTAATGTCCACGCTGGCTTTCTCCGCAGGCCCTCCGGGCATTGGAGCCCTGCCAGCATACGAAGACGCACAAGCAAGCCTACTGATCGCAGCCGAGGATGCCGGAGTGCCCTTGCCCAAGCATGCACTCCTCACATCGGGAGATTGGACAATTGTTGTGCACTACGCCGCGGACTCCAACGATCTCCTAAAAATACTCCGGGGATCCCAAACATTTACGATGGCGCCCGCCTCTCCACCAGCCCGCTTTCCGAGCTCATCGCCGAGCTCCCACAACCGAGTGGAAAGTTGGCACTTGCGTCGCTGCTGCGCGCGAGGTTGCAAAGCTCAAGACCGTGGCCTCCGAAATAACACTGGAAAACAGGAAAGCCCTGGCGGAGCAATCACCCGCCTCATTGACGCAGCAGCAGCAACCCTTCCGAGAGGGGATGCTTTTGTTGAAAACTTCATTGCGAAATTCTACGCGGGGTGCGAAAACCTTGCTCCCCCAAAGACTGACTTGGATACGCAGGACACCCCAGGCGCAGCACCGGAGGCAGACACTCCACCAGCGGCCCACCACGACAACAACGACGAGACCCCGGACGTGGAGTGGAAACACTGGAGACCACCACAGTCCATGAAGAACCCGACAGTGCGACGCCACCGGCGACAACAAACAAAACTACCCTGGCCCCCTCACCTAGAGAACCCTCACCTGTCAACCTTAGGGTCGCAAAACCCCAGGAAACAGGTGCGGCTCACCAGCTTACGCAACCAAAGCCGGACGTTCCTGAAGCCCCTCCACAACACGGGGAAGACCGAACGACGCACGAAACGCACCCGCGCCCTGTCACAACGCATGAAGGAGATGCGGACGGTGAAGGCACAACTCGACCAATCCCCCCCGGGAAAACGGGCGAGCAAGGCCTCTCGCCATTAGTCCTCTCCCTCCTTTCCCACTTCCCCGTATCAATGCCCCTGATGCCTCCGACGACTTCCTCCGCAACCAACGACCAGTCCACCCCTACCACTCCTCTTCCTTCGGTGTATGATGCACTGCACAGCCCGCTAAGGCCCTCGGACATCTTCAACCGCATTCCTGGGAACTGCATTCACAGTCTTGCCATATTGCTCATTCGACTCTTTCGATCCGCAGCAAACGCACGGGACGCAAAAGCAGTGCACATTGCCTTCCTCCGGATACATCTTCTCCCGACCGCTGTCTTGCGACGTTTAATCCGTGGGGAAGCCGGATGGCGGTCTCAGACAAGGCAAAGCCAAGGACTCCGAGAACGCATCCGCCGCGCCACCGCAGGCGAATGGAATGAACTTTGGAGAGAAGCCATCCAAGCACACCAGATCAGGGAAGAGCGAACCGTCCGACGTCGCCCGCAGCAAACCCAGACAGACAACAAGCGAGACCCAAAGTTTCGCGCGAGACGCCAAAGTTTCGCCGGGCAGCCCACCTAGCTGCAGATGCACAATACGGGCGTGCGATGCGCACCCTACATCAGTCGCACATTGCGACGTCCGCAACCTACACGTTTTGGACAACTTCACTCTTAAGCTGTAAAGCACAGATCAAATGCGTCCCGTATTTGGTCTCCTGACTGCCTTTTTCACATATCACTGCAGCGTAGTCTGCCACCCCCTCCACTAGCCTTACCACCCGTAGCGTGTCAATGACCACCGCATTTGCCCAGCGAGTGGCGTCTTGCACAGCTTCCATTCTTGAGATTTTTTTGTGTTCTCCGTCCTTTTTGTTCCCCCTCCTATCTTGTGCGTCCCTTTTTCGCCTTTCGTAGGCCCCAACTGATCTTCCGTGCTTCCCCACCACCGTCCCTTACACTCCTTCACGCTCAATTGGGCACTGATCACTCATTCTCCAACTATTCCCCAAAAAGGCGCAATCCTAATCTCCTACCCATTCCTGCCCCATTCTGAGCTTTCCCTCTGCGGCCTCCCCTCAGACCTAAGTTTCCTTGTTCCGCGTCTAATTGCGACGCCACGTCTACCACGGTCTGTCTTTTTTCCATTTTTTCCCTATCCGCTGTCCAAAAATCCCACTCATCTCCCCCATCCTTCCTCATCGGTAGCCTCCTTAGTTATTACCCACGAAATACGCTCTCCCCTGTCAAAGCCTCAGAAACATCAGTACCTTCGCATCCTTCCCAGTAGTATCATTTTCGACACTCTCAACAGCCTCCGCTGTCCCCACCGCAGCAAGTACCACTTTTCAATTTCAACAGATCTCGCCGTTATCTGCTGCCTTCCGTCCAAACATTTCCTCTTGGAGCTTCTCCTACTTTTCAGTGAGTCCACTCTGCTCCCGTCTGAATTTTTTCGTTGCATGACGCAGCTCCTCCTCCCCCCCTTCATGGAGCGTGCAGACGCGGAATTCTTGGCATTTCCGCCCTTCCCTCTCGATAGCGCCCTTTGCATGGCCATGTCACATTGCCCTTTCAATAGAAAATCGATTTTACAAGGACGATCCAAGCTGGGCAAAGCGAGGGTGCAATCAAGGTACGAATGTTTTGGAATCTGTGGACAGGACTCCGTCGTTAAGGCAAGGTAAAACCGTTTCAGAAGATATTTGTGCTTGGTGAGTCTTTGGGACACTTCGCAGGCTCCTGGGATTCGAAATTCTCGTAGGCACGTTAATACAGGGACGGGAATCCGCCGGTTACTGGAGGGGTTTCCCTCGAAAATAAGGGTACTCAGGAAGCGATTTTCGCCAGATAAGAGGAGACGGTCTCGAAGAAAAGCTCAGTAACAGGGCAGACACTTGCTGACTAAAAGGCTTGGTTTCGCCTGTTAACAAGAAACATGGTTCGTCCAGGGACAAGAGCGATCCCAAGTAATGACATTTCTGAAGATGCCCACAAAAATGTTGGGTGCCAAGCGGTTGGGTCCGAAACAGTGGAGAATGTTGCTCAGGAACCTAAGCCACAAGGGATATCAAAGGAAGGTTAGTATTCTTTCGAGGTAGTGAAAGAAATACGGGGGACAATGAATGGTATAGCGACTGCGCTAAAGGAAGCCGTAGAACTTACAGAGAAGGTGAGCAGAGCTGCGGAGCTTTCAATAAGTCGGTCCACTGCGAGCACCATGGAAAAACCTCTTCTAACCGGGTTATCCAGAGAAGAAGCTCATCAGGTGAGGGACAGGGAAGATGCGGGCACCTTGTATCCTGTGCACGTTGCACAGAAAATATACAACAGTTCCTTTGAGAATTCTCGTGCCGCCGGCCAGGGGATGGTTCTTTCTCTGATGCCAAGCGTACTTGGTACCGGCTCTTGAAGTACTTTCCTGAGAAGGATGAAAGGCGTTTGATTTCATACGCCTTTGAACGAGACGCCGCCAGAGTGTTTGACAGCGTGTCCAGCATTCACTGGGATTCCTCAGGCGACGAACTCTGAGACTTCTTGGAGACCAGGTTGTGCAACAAATCGCAGCTTAACACTTTGCAGGATAGGTTCTTCGATATGAAATGGAACGAAAAATATGAATCGGTTTCAGCTTTTGGGGAACGACTGAGCTCCGCTTCCATGGCACTGCAGATTCCGATCTCAGATGAGATTATGCTGAACTGCTTTAAAGCAGGGCTCCGAGGCCGCCTTCAGGATCAAGCCATGCTAGTTACGGGAGACTTTGACACGGTGGTTAGTACAGTCGCAAGACTTTCTTCTGTGCAACGGACAAACGACGGGGAGAGAGTAGCTCAGGTTTAGGAGCAGAGGAGATCGTACGAAGGTGCTATAACCAGAGGACTGGGGTATTCAGGGCAAGGTTACAACCCATCTCAGATAGTTTGCTTCTATTGCAGCCGTAAGGGATATATGTATCGGGACTGCCTAAGAAAAAAAGAAGAGATATAGATCAGCGTCGCTCAAATAAAGGTCTTGAGGGGAAGTCGTGGGGGGCCAAAATATCTCAGCCCGCGATTAGACCCCAGCCCCAAGGCTATTGGCAATAAGTGTGAGGGTGTTTGCGCTTTTAAGGAGCCGATTCTTCATCTGGGCACGGATGATAGGTAAGTCAAGGTAACGGTCACGATAAAAGGAGAGCAAGTGAGTTCGCCGATTAACACGGGAGCGTCTTCTATCTGGATTGATGAGGAATGGTTCAGGAGTAAGGGAGGAGTAATCTACAGTACGGAGAGCAAGGCCTGCGCGGCCGATGACAGAAGAATCATCGTGGCAGGTGAAGGGTCCATAAAGTTCCAAATTTGGGACTTCACTTCCATGAGAACGTGCGAGTGATGAGCACGTTCCCGGATAAACTTCTGCTTAGACGAAGTTTCAGGAGAAGGAATAAACTCCGGTTGGACTTGACCACGGATACAGCCTCCGTTAAGTATGAAGTCAAGAGAGTAAGCGGTCCTTTGACAGTGGTCTTATATCAAGAATCAGTAACTACAGAGCTAGCACACGCAGTCATTGAGGACCACGAAGTGGTCGAGGCCATGAATTCCATGGACTTCTCCGAGTTCTCATATAACCAAAATACGCGACGGAAGTTACAGGATCTCTTATGGGATCGACGAGCTATTTTCAAAGGTCTCGGAAAGATAGTCGGCATCCAGCATAAGATATCACTCGAGCCAGAGGCAGAACCAGTCTGTGCTCCTATGCGAAGACTTTCTCCAAAGGAAGGTGAGGTTGAGCGCAAGTTCATGCAGAGGCTAGTCGAGCTTGGGGTACTTGAACCTTTGGTGTCACCGTGGCCGACCAATAATATATTCGTGAAGGACTCAGGCATACGGGTTACCTCAGATTTTCGCCGCTTGAATGACCTTACAATCACGGAGTCATATCTCATGGAGAATGTGAGGTAAAATTGGACTGGTTACTGGGTAAGAAGATTTTCTCCGTGTTTAACCTTAACGATGGGTTTTATCAAGTCCAATTACATCCAAAAAGCCTTTTACCGCAGTGCGTACGGTTGTGGGCCTCTATCAGCACACAAGACTTCCAATGGGGCTAAAAAATTCTCCAGAAACGTTTCAATGGGTTGTGAAAAAACATTGGGAGACCGGAACGGGAAGGATGTCTTGGAGTTTCTTGACGATGCAAGCGTTGGAAGTATCACCGAAGAGGAAAACTTTGATTCCTTAGGAGATATCTTAGACACACTGTTGAATGCAGGCGTGAGACTCAAGTTATCCAAGTGCTCCTTTGGTGTCCGACGCGCCGAGGTCCTTGGTCATGTGGTAGACAAAGACGAGCTGAGGCCCTCCGACAAAAATGTGGAGTAAATTCGTAAGTTGATTGAGCCTGTCTCAGGAGACGAATTGATGAGATTCTTTGGACCCGTGAACTTTTTCATTCCGTTTGTTGACCATTTTGCGGACAAGAATGCCCCACTCCATGATACACTGAACGGAACAGGTTTCACAAGAAAACATTGCCATGAAAAAGGGCTGTTTATCCCAGATTGGGTCACCAAGTGGGGAGTTTCTCAACGGAAAGCATGAGGGAATTGAAAGACGCCCTCAGCTATCCAAACGTTCTGGAAGCACCTATTAGGGTGGCTCCTAAACTACTTATGACTGATGCTAGCGCTTACGGACTAGGGGGTGTTCTGCTCCAGTCGGACGAGAAAGGTCGGTGGCGTCCCATTTCGTTCACTAGCATGTGCTAGATCGGAAAGGACCTATGTACCGACAGAGAAAGAATATCTCGCCGTTGTATATGCGTTTCAGAAATGGGGGCACTACCTCCATGGAGAATCTTTCACGGTAGTCGCTGACCATCTTTCTCCGAAATGGCAGTTGAATCTCAAGGAGCCTGGGGAAAGTTGGCTAGGTGGGTGTTAGATATTCAAGATTTCGACTTCAAGATCGAGCACCGCAACGGGCCAGAGCTAGTAGTCACAAGATAAGCTTAGCCCAGATGTAGTTTCAAACCCTTTATTTCATCGCTGTTATGCCGAAATGGACTCCAAAAGTCTGCAGCGAGCTGCAAAGGAAGCCGAGAAGGAAGCCGAAAGGAGGTAGTAGCGAGAAATAGGAAAGAATCTCCAGCAGAAGCACAGGGAGAACGGTACCGTCCTGATATGAAGAAGATCAAGGAGGCACAGATGGCCGAGTTTACAGACCTCTACGACTACGCCAAATACAAAAGACGGCTTGTAGTAGATGAAGAAGGATTTTTGCGTCATTCCGGAAGAGGTGAACTGCCAGTTGTTGCACCTAAAAGGTTGGTACTGGATGTTCTGAAGTGGGTATATCGGTCAAAACTTAATAGGAACTACGGCTTGCGGCGAACTATGGCCAAGCTGCTTCTTCATTATTACTGGAAAAGTATAGCTGACGATACAATACCTTTGTGAAAACATGACTTCCCTGTACCGTCGCCTAGGAAATACGACCTACAAAGCAAGTACCCCTAGAGCTCATGCATCCAAAGCGAGGATTTCAGCAAGACGCATTCGACATCCAGACCATTACACCGCGTACTGGAAAGGGAAATGTCAAGGGTTTGGCCATTGTAGGTACCTTCACACACCACGTCAGAGCCAGTGAAATTCCGAACGAGCGCGCACAGACCATTGCTCAGGTGCTGGTAGAAGATTGGATCTCGATATTTGGTCCAATGGAGACGCTTCTTTCGGATAGCGGACCAAATTTGACCGGTGCAATCATACAAATCTGGTAGGTAGGCTCCGCATCGCGAGGCTTCGGACATATCCCTTTCTCGCAAGCAAATGGAACCGTGGAAATATGGAACCAAACTTTCGTCCAGGACCTCGCATGCTTTATGTCAACGGGAGAAAGTGACTTTGAGGAGCATGTTGCCCTAGTTTTCTTCCGGTATAACACAGAATGTTGTGTAACTACGGGTATGAATCCCTTCAAAGCAATGTTCGGCGTGGAGGCCTTCCATGCATGGGGTGAAGTGGATTCCGCGTGCTTCAACGAAGAAGTGGAGGACCTTTCGAGTTGCCTGGGCCTCCTTAATCGTCAGTTGTACGACAGGGGACGGCAATTAAGGTCCAAAGCGAAAAGGTACTACCATAAGAAGGTTAACCCTGTTAAGTTCAAGGAAGGGGACCGCGTCCTATTCTGGTCAATGGAGCTGAGTAAGGCCGAGGGCAAAAAGGCAGTTAAGCCCTATATTGGACCGCAAAGGGTGGTGAGTAAGCTCGGTCGAGTCGGTTACCTCCTAGAGTCGGAAGTGGGGAGAAATATTGCCCGATCCCATGGCAATAGACTTCGTCGGATCAGTGATACCGTCATGAAGAAGGGGATCCATTAACCGGAGTGTTTCCAGATTCCTTGCGAAACTTCAAGAAGATATCTAACGACGAAAGTAGAAGTAAAGGAAAGACGAGATCATTAACGGCATTTCAAGGTCCAAATTTCAGGCCGTAAGTCACACAGGTGGTCTCTGGAAAGTGAGATACCGTAGGCTGTGGTTCGCCTTTATGACATTCACAAGGAACGGAAGCTAGCCTCGGACGAGGCCAAGCAATTGGATGAGTTCCAAGCTCGTGTAGAAACGGAGGGTACACTCGCTGGTCGAGAAAATGAGGAGTCGTACTCTAAACCCCTACAGACCCTGTAGGTGGGACGCCATTTCATCGCTGACCCCGTAATGCGCGAATCATGACGGGCCAGGTACCCTTACATAACTGCAAGGATCCCTAGGTATCGGACTCCCGACCCCAGCATGACCCGCTCGGTAGGACGTGATTTCAGCTGCCTGCCTCATTCCTGCATGCACGGGATGGTTGCACATAATCCCTACGAGACTTACAAAGGAGGCTGCTAGCGGAAATCCGTTTTTACGTTTTAAAGTCAGGTCAGTCTCTTGCAGGAAGGTGCGCGGCCAGTTTCAGGCAACACAGGGACTGCACGCCACGACACCCTGTCTGCCAGAAGTACTCGCTTGAACTCATCGTTATCCACCTCGCAGGACCTGTAGAGGCAGCATTGCAGTTCATCTGGCATTAGTTCGAGTCGCCAGGCTCGCATCTGCGAAGAATCGCATCAACCGCTCGTTGTCCAAGCCTTGGTAAAACTGAGCATATGGAAGTACTGACGCAGTTTAATGGGTTGCTAATGGAGGGAACCCGAGTAGGAATGCATTATCCACTGTACCGCCCTCAAGGCATACGGCAGCCGCGCCTCAAGGCGTAATGTACTGAGGGACCACGGAAAGACAGTGCTCTCGATGCACTGTACTAACCTGTTGCACTGTACCAGCGTTTGCACTCGACAAACTTTCTCTAAGTACCAAATTTTCGTCCATGTAGGCAACGCAGTGGCTGCATATAAGAGGGATTGTCAGGTCAAACACAGGGAGGTCAAGGTGACGGCGAAGCAGGATGGACCAGACCTCGGGGGCATGGGCGGCAGGCAAGCAGGTAGTCATGGCTTGCACGGAGGCATGGGGAGTGTCGCCACAGCTGTCCGGGACGATCGCGCTGAATATTCGCCTCATGGCGTTTAGGACAGTGCGCTTCTCGCTCATTTCGGAGAATATCAGCGTGCCGGTTTATTTGCAGAAAGTTAAGATAGCGTTTGAGATGTAGCGCCCGGGGAGGAGGGAGCGTGTACGGTGGTTATGACGCTTGTTGATTTGGAGCAATGCGGCCGTATACCCCATGTGAAAGTAGAATGGTATCGATACGTTCTAGATATCACCAAGTGCGTCTCGAATCTGGCATGCTGAGTCGGTTCCATGCGGTTGAACCAAAGCGTCTCGAGAGCGCCTTCGGAATGTTTTCGCTGTGGAGAGAGACGCATCACTCGTGAATGACCATGAGAAAGACGAGGAAGAAGAAGACACTGTACTTGCCGAGGCATTACAGTACACGATAGAGTTGGCCATCATTGGGGTCGACCTGACTACCCTGACTACTCGCAGAAGATCGTGGGTCTTGGGTGGGGCTATCACTTTTTGAATCAAGGAGAGGACCGCATTGTTCCGTTCAGATGCCTTGTCAGGTCCGTATCCTCTGCGGGTTACGGATGGGCAAACTTCTTCGAGATCGTTAAAGGCAGCATGCGATTGCCCGGTGCACATGTTACGAGTGGTTACCCTTTAGCCCAGTCGAATTTTCTACCTGAGGAGCAGGACCAGCAGTCGTCTTCCCATAGTAGCACGAAAAAAAGCATAATGTTGATCAGGCGTCAGACTGCAGCCCAGCGTGCCAAATCTGGTGCTGGAACAGAGGAAAGTCCTCCACCGGGACACGAAGGTACTGCTGTAACCAGTGGTCCACAGAAATCTGGGATAAGTCCTGCTCCAGGACAAGTCCAGGAAGCAGACGAGTCGCTGACTAACAACAAATCGAATTCAACACGCACTAGAAAACCTTCCACAAACGAAAGACCTGCCCCAGAGCACAGTGACAATTTGATGTCGGTCCCGCATTAATTAAGTTTTGTATTGAAATGTCAACGCCACATGGCCATGCAAAGGGCGCTATCGAGAGGGAAGGGCTGAAATGCCAAGTATTCCGCGTCTGCACGCTCCATGAAGGGGAGGGAGGAGGAGCTGCGTCATGGAACGAAAAATTCAGACGGGAGCAGAGTCGACTCACTGAAAAGTAGGAGGAGCTCCAAGAGGAAATTTTTGGACGGAAGGCAGCAGATAACGGCGAGATCTGTTGAAATTGAAAAGTGGTACTTGCTGCGGTGGGGACAGCGGAGGCTGTTGAGAGTGTCGAAAATGATACTACTGGGAAGGATGCGAAGGGTACTAATGTTGCTGAGGCTGTGCAGGGGAGAGCGGATTTCGTGGGTAATAACTAAGGAGGCTACCGGTGCGGAAGGATGGGGGAGATGAGTGGGATTTTTGGACAGCGGATAGGGAAAAAATGGAAAAAGATAGACCGTAGTAGACGTGGCGTCGCAATTAGACGCGGAACAAGGAAACTTAGGTCTGAGGGGAGGCAGCAGAGGGAAAGCTCAGAATGGGGCGGGATTGGGTAGGAGGTTAAGATTGCGCCTTTTTGGGGAATAGTTGGAGAATGAGTGATCAGTGCCCAATTGAGCATAAAGGAATGTAAGGGACCGTGGTGGGGAATCAAAGAAGGTCAGTTGGGGCCCACGAAAGGCGAGGAAAGGACGTACAGGCTAGGAGGTGGAGCACCAAGGACGGAAAGCACAAAAACATCTCAAGAATGGAAGCTGTGCAAGACGCCACTCGCTGCTGGCAAATGCGGCGGTCATTGACACGCTACGGGTGGTAAGGCTGTGTGGGGGGTGGCGCACTACGCTGCAAGGGTTTGTGAAAGAGGCAGTCAGAGGACCAGATATGAGACGCAGAGGAGGTACTAGAAGCTGCAGGGGATGCGTTGGCGGCAGCGAAAAGGGCAGTAGCACTGATGCTAAAGTTAGAGGGGACCAAGTTAAAGCACCGGGAACGCTGTGGGGATGTAATTGAATTTGTTGAGAAGGAAAAGGAGGTAAAGTTCGTTAGGGAGGTGCGGGGTAGGCAAAGAGGGTAGTTGGCAAGTCAGGTGGAGGTGGATGAGCTGCACTGCAACAAACTGGCGAGTAGGATGGAGAAACGCAACAAAGACATCGTGGAGGTACAGAGTACCAGTCAGGAATCATCAACATCAGGTTATGCGCGTGATTCATTCGGCAACGTGGAGTCTGAATGTGAAAGTTCCACTTTTGATGTTTAGATTTTTGGTTTTTGAGTTCTGATCTGCAATTATGTCGGTTCGAAGCCGTTCTAAGTACATATTTTAGTTGTGAGTGAGGATTTCAAAAGGTATAAATGTTAGGATTCAATTAGTATGTGGCATGCGCACGTGTATTCTCAGCAAAGTGCATTAACACTTACAGTATTACTCTGTCAGCAACGTACCTAGTTTGCATTTAGTTTGAATTTAGTTTGCATTTAGTGCTCCTCTGCTGTCTACATAAAGTGCCCCTACGCTGGTCTCCAGGTCAAGAGAGGCATTAGTGATTGTGTGACAAGCATCCTGATCCGTGCTTTACAGCTCTAGAGTGAAGTTGTAACAGTACAGTACAGTACAGTTTTGTGGATGCAACTTGAGTAATTCGGTGAAGTTATTTTTTCGAATTGGGCATCCGGCAAGATTGAGTCTGAGAGAAAAAAGCTACCACATTTTTCGTGTGTTTGAATTTGCGTGTTTTTTATGTTGTTTTTTTGTTGTTTTTTTATGTACGCGAAGAGTGCACAAAGTACGACTGTTGAGGCTCAATTAGTACGTGGCATGTACAAGTGTATTTTCAGCGACGTATAGTAACAAGTACAACAGTATTCTGTCAGCAAAGTACCTAGTTAGCGTTAAGTGCTCCTCTGTGGTCTATATGAAGTGCCCCTGACCTGGTCCCTGAGACCAGAGAGGCATCAGTGATTGAAAGTACAGTCTACACCAGTCGTGGTCCGTGTGTTATACAGAAAGGGCTCACGATGGTGCCAGCGCAGCAAGCAAAAGGTTTGCTGTGACAGCTCAGCACCTTTGCAGCTCGACAGGAACACCCAGATATTTTGTGATATTAATCCAGTACAAACGCTACTGTAGCCAATAGAGTTAATTTTCATGGCGGACTAGCTCTACACTGCATTGTACAACTGTATCTTCCAATACAGTGCAAACGGGCTACAAAAGAACGTATAAGGGCTTGCGTACCGAGTAGCGGAGAAAATCCAAGACGAGAAGACTCATCCGCCACCAGACAGAAGAAGTAAAACACTTGTTCTTGCCGCAATAAGGGGAGGCCAACCCGTCGAGCACAACGGTCAGTAGTTGTGTCAGACATTGTAAGGTCGACTTGTAGGGCTTACAGTAGACTTCCACCAGCAACCTTGCTGCGTGCTACACGTGTCATACCTTTTGGGCTGTGATACGACATTCGCGAATTATCCTCACAGTGTCCTCAGTTTTATTTATTCCACACTTTTCTCTTACAAATACATAATACTCCACTGAAAAGAAGACTGAATATCTTTCCGTCAACCGTGGACCAGAGAATTGTTACTTACATGCCAACCTTCTGTAAAAACAAGTCAAAAACCATCCGAATTTCCATGTCAGTGGTCAACATAGATCAAGGAAGCACTGCCAATACATCGGACCTGTTTCTGTCGGAGATAGCACTGAAAAATGTTTCTCAAGAGGATTTAGGATTCATAAACTCAATTCGAATACTCGAGATTTGTGTCTCTGCTCGGCCTATGACTAGACCTCAAGTAGTCGATGGAGTTGCCGAACTTTTTCCACCGACTGTATTGTTCTTTCCTGCTATACAATCTCTGTCTATTGCTTATAAAGCACTTCTGACTAGTTAAATGACAGTGGTGTGTTATCAGACAGCTAGCCGCTAATCTCTGAACCGAAGACGAAGACAAGTTAGCTGCAGAAGAAATAACAAAGTACATACTGAATCAGGTCGTCGTACAACCCGAAGAGGCCAGGAAAAATCAACCCCCGAAGATGAATAATCTCGTGCTATACCGTCCCTACGCATCAGGAAAATTGGTACTACATCGGCTCTAGATTCCGTGACAAGGACCAAAAGTACTCCGGAGACCTTGGTGAATCATGGATGGAATATGTTGCCGAGTACCAACAAGTTGCTCGTACTATAGTCTCAGCGTTACGCAGAAGACGCAATACCTTCATAACCTTCTACATGGTGAGCTAAGAGATTTTACCTGGATCGGATCGATAACGAAGTTAATTCGTTTACTGAATCGATAAACCGCATTGGTAATGAATACATCTCCGTAGTTCGTCAAAATCGAGTGAAGAACTATCACGGTGGACTTAGGTTATTTAAGTATACTTTGAAGGCCTTGATGAGCTTGCAGCACTTGAAAATTGAATAAGCTGATAACAAAGCTTTCACCGCAAGTGCCTGTTTCACAGGCGTGAGGAACACAAGATTGAATTTCTTCGCAATGCTACCGTCGGTTAATGGCGAAAGAGCCGTTAAATAGCTTCGCTACCCATGGTCTCTCATTTCTGCAACTCTATGGAGAACATTAAGCAGCCTTTCATCTCTCTAGGGAAGCCAAATTGGCAAATATGAGAGATAAAGTTGCAATTAGATCACGTACTACTTCAGATGAGGACGAAAAGGTCCCTGAGATACCCTATAAGGACCTGGTCGCTACGCAATCCGACATCGTGGTGTCCGTGGTACACGTAGTTACGGCCAAAGGAAGGATCCACCTGGGCCACTTTCGGTCATGGATGCTTCAATTGTGATTCCCCTGATCATGTTCTAAGTTCATGTCCGCATAAGATTGACCTTGCTAAAGCCGCTCGTCGAAAAATGGAGTACATGTTGAAGAAAACTGGAGACATCCGAAATGCTCAGGTTTATTATTTGAATTAAGCAACAGCTCGACTCTGCAAACGAAGCAAAAGAGGAAATCAGTCAAGAAGTACCAGATGCGACAGATGTAAATGTTAACGATGAAGCTGAAGAAGAAAAGAGACTTTGATCTCTTCGATGCACTTGTTAATTATGTCGGAGACACGAATGATGAAAAATCTGTAGCTGAAGCTACAATCAACCTCACTTCTCCTTCGGCCCAAAAACGCATGGAAAAGGTCAGTGGAGCCTGTTTTGATCCAAAGTATTGCAATTGGCACTGAAAATGTACTGGCATCGGCAGAGCTGATTTTGGTGATCTTTTTTTTTCTGATTCACTGCTAACCAACAGGAACTGTACTGTGCAGTAAGGGTAATTTTCGCTTGTCGCCTACTACTACTCTTTATACCTTATAACCACCCGAAAGGGATTGAGGGCTTGCAATCTGGACCACGCGGCACCCAATTCGGACATGATATTTTCGCAGGTTCACGGCACCTATTGGGACAAGTGTCAACTTTACTTATCTCCGCCTTGGATCTCCCTTACTTGGCTGACCTTAACTTTACTTATCTCGCCGTCGTAGATAACTCTAACCTGGCTAACTAGTATTTTTACCTACCTGGCCACCAGGGACCCAGATTAAACAGCCAACCCAGTGTTGGCTCTGAACTTGACTCCCAACTTCCGCCTTTGCAGAAACCTTTCCAACGGCAACTTTGGCTATAGCCACGTTTATCCGCCTGGGTCCCCCTTTTTAATTCTCCCCTCTCTATCCAATATTATGCTACCCCTTTTGTTGTTTGTTTGTGATATTTACTCACACTTGGCGCCCCGGACTCCGTCTTCTATATACAAATAGGAACTTCAAGGTTGTTGTTGGTGACAACATCCTTATCTCCAAAGGAGATATTCAGCACTTCTGACCCACTACTACATCTTTTTTGTCCAGTATTACACTTCTGGTGTCTACGTTTCTTTGGAATCGATCCTTATCAAGGTTCTAGCTTTCCACGGACCACAGCCCGGCCTTACAACCCTCCAGCTGTCGAAGTAATCACACCCGCTCTTCCAGCTTCACTTCTCCTGGCCACCGGCGAGCTGTGCTACTCCATCGCAGGGTGCTTAAAGAGAAAGAAATACAGCGAGCTCCCTGTGGGTCTTGGTGTGTGTGTGTTGGTTTTCTCATTGTCTGACGATGTTCTGTTCCTAGACGAGAAGAACTGCGCTCCGCGCATTGAACTGCAACTGGAGCTCAGAGATCCTTAGTAGGGAAAGAGTCAAGCTGAGGCATATTACCGCCTCACGGGAATCCTTATAGCTCTCATTCTGCCAACAGCAAAGGTCTACAAATTTGGATCAAATAGGAAGAATAACATTGGAAAGCAAAGTTTAATCCCATATGGCGACAAACGTCACATGAAGATTGTTCTGGATGTTGTAGATATTAGAATACCGAATCTTTTAGGACTCGGCGTACTTTATAAAAACGAGGTTCTAGTTGACACCGTGAAAAATCGTATCCGATGCAAAGATCTTGTCTGGAGCCCACCTCTCACTCGAACAGCTAGGCCATGCATACTATGAATGGAACTACGAAGTTATGTATACAGAGCCAGAATTGAAAAGGATTCACCAACATTTTATCACACGCATCCGCTGAGAATATACAAAATGATGAAGCAGGCCAAGGATCCTTAAGCGACACTAGAGACACTTAAGGCACTAGAAAAATTTACTGAATCTTGTGATGTTTTCAAAGGATTTCGAACCAACCTGGTCGTTTTCGTCTCACGATGTCAAGCGAAGACGTATTCTTTAACCGAACTGTGCTTATGGATCTTATTTACTTGAAAAGCATGCCCGTACTACACATGATTTTCAAGGATACATTGTTCAAATCTGCGGTATTCCCCGATAAAGAGTCGGCGAACAATGTATGGACAGCTTACGTCCGTCATTGGGTTACAAAGTACATCGGTTACTCAAAAGATATTCACACTGATAGTGGACCGCAATTCGATACTGACCGGTCGCGTCACTTGCTGCAAGCGAGTATGTAAAACGCTTGGACTCAGGTATCGAAATCCATAATGCTATTGGCCTCGGTGAAAAGTACCATGGCTTCCTCCGACTAATTTCTCGTAAGGTAAGAATGGACCACAAAAACATTTCGAAAGATGAATGTCTTTCTCTTTCTGTTCATGACATGAAAAACACTGCCGGACTAGATAAGTTTTATCCCACTCTTCTCGTGTTATGAGTCGTCCCACAATTTCCTCTAGGGTTCTCAGATATCTCGAGCAGCGTTAGGGATTGAAAGCATTATAAACTGTTCGCTCTGAGATGTCTAAGGCTGTTGCTTCTGCCCGCATCCGCACTGCTCTTAATCGTAACGTCCCTATTGCAAAAGATCGTGAGTTAGGATTAGATCTCAAGTTCTCTTCTATCGTGAAAAAGTGAACGCATGTGAAGGCCCATACAAGTTTGTTGCAGGAGATGAAAAAAATCTTTGGACTAGTATCCATAAAGAGCTTCAAAGGGTGTCGACTGACAAATTCCGTGAGTATATAACGGATCCGGATCATTAGCAAGGACAGGAAAAATTTTCTAATAATGAGCGTGACGAAATAGATATCGTCTTTGACCGAGTGTTCTTGGGCGAAACATTTCTTGCAACCGTTCAAGAATGAATGGCTGAATATCGGGTCAAAACTGAGGGAACAAAAGATGTCTTAGAGACATCAATCCTAACGTGTATCATGGAGAAAGTTCCTGCTACTGACAAAGATCCACTCCGCAGAATTTGAAATAGCCAAACGCAATGAGATTCAGGGTCTATCGTAAGGTCTGGGAAGTCGTCAATATTTCGTCGCCCCGAAAGCAAGCATTATCGGTGAAAGGTTTGAACTTACGCTAAAGAATCCAGGTACCGAAAATCAGAAGTCCAACGCACGTTTCGTTGGACAAGGCTAAAAAGATGACATGAAAAAGTTTATAGTGAATAGCTGCCCAATTCTACGCCAAAGCTCTACCAAAATAATCCTTTTAGTATCTACCATTCTTAATTACCGCCTCACAATGATTTATTTCATTCAAACTTACCTCCAAGTGAAAAAAAGGCTATATATCTTAGAATCAGTGAGGCCAATCGAAAGTTTTCAACATCGGCGGAGATCAAGTGCAGAAGATAAAAAAGCCTCTTTATGGTATCTGTGATTCTGGTGACTACTGAGGCGCTACTCTCGAAATCTTTATCAAGAAGGAACTAGGAATGCTACCACTCGACAGAGATCCGTGTCTTTACATGAAACGAAGTGCAGATGGTACCGATGGACTTCTTAGAGCGTATGTCGATGGTAATTTGTTTGCTGGAAATAAAAAAATTGATAAACTCATTGAACTCACAGCTCGTTCCTTTCAGTCAAAACCGGTTGTGTATGACAAAATTTAGTTCTTTGTCATCCATATTGAAACTGAAAAATCGATTGATGGTCAGCGAACGTTCTACGCCAATCAACCAGAATATCTTGCCAAGCCAGAACGATACCAAAGAATTCCACCTTTGAACTCTTTCGCTCCGTCCGAGCCGCATACACTTGGCTATTACACACTCATCCGGACATATGATTGTAGTCAGTCGCGCAGCACAAGTATCTGTTGAGACTTTTGGAAAAAGGGCCATCGACGAGCTTAGTACTTCCAGCTATGTGATTGATACCAAAAACATCCCTCTCAAGTATCCTCCGCCCAATTTCAGCACCCTGCATATTCGTACTTATGCAGATGCATCATTTTCGAAAAACGCAGAAATTACTTCGCAGCTAGGATTCATTATTTTGCTTTGTGATGACCCAGATCGCTGCCATATTTTGAGCTATAGCAGCTGCAAGTCTCGTCACGTCGTACAATCTATCATGGCTGGAGAAGTATACGCATTCTCCGCGGCATTTGATATAGCTTACATATTTAAACACGATTTGGAGCGCATCTTACGCCTTAGGATACTTCTGAAAATGTTCACAAACTCCAAATAAATTGTAGATATCATTACCCGTGCTTCGCATACAACTTAGAAGCGTTTAATGATATACATCGATGCTGCTCGCGAAGCCTACAATAAGTCCGAAAAATCAAATGTTGGGCTTATCGCTGATATTGCAAATACTGCTGATGTTCTAACGACGGCGAATGTTTGCAAGTTTCTGCTAGAATTTTTCTACGAACTGAGTTTGACAAAAAAACTCATCGAGCAATGGATTATCAGTAAGAAGAAAGGCATACTCGTCTCGCTTTTCGAAAGGGCGGGAATGTTATACAGAAAGTACTCTCGATGGTGCGAGCGCAGCAAGCAAAAGGTTTGCTGTGACAGCTCAGTACCTGTGCAGCTCGACAGGAACACCCAGATATTTTGTGATATTAATCCAGTACAAACGCTACTGTAGCCAATAGAGTTAATTTTCATGGTGGACTAGCTCTACACTGCATTGTACAACTGTATCTTCCAATACAGTGCAAACGGGCTACAAAAGAACGTATAAGGGCTTGCGTACCGAGTAGCGGAGAAATCCAAGACGAGAAGAATCATCCGCCACCAGACAGAAGAAGTAAAACACTTGTTCTTGCCGCAATAAGGGGGAGCCAACCCGTCGAACACAACGGTCAGTAGTTGTGTCAGACATTGTAAGGTCGCTTGTAGGACTTACAGTAGACTTCCACCAGCAACCTTGCTGCTTGCTACACGTGTCATTCCTTTTGGGCTGTGATACTACACCGTGCTTTGCAACTTCGCAGTCGCAACTTCGCAGTCAAGTAGTAACGGTACTGTACTGTACAGTACAGTACTGTCACCACGCATGGGGTAGGGAGGCTCAATATGGCACTATTCGGAGACCCCGCCCTGTACTGTACAGTACAGTACTGCAGTATGCTGCGGCAAACACAACCGCTGGAGGTACCACTGTACCATACATTACAGTCTTACAGCACGGTACAACATTTGATACTTTGTTGATTTTAGCAATATGCCAATCGTAACTCGTTGCGTCTGGACGCAGAGATGGTAGCGTCATCTTTAAGACGCTGCAACCTATGTGACCAGTCTGAGCAACCGTTCGCCAAGAGCGAGAGGATTCACAACCTGATTTCCTGCTGCTGCGCATCTATTTCTTCTGGACTGCCAGCGAGCCCCCTGACATGGCTGCAGATTTGCCCATTGGGCTGCAACTCAGTCGTATTCACAATTTCCTTCGTGCAGAGTTGCTGCCGTTCAGTTCTGCCGAAATTCTCAAACAGACTGGCGTAGATATTGACGGTAACCCCGAGGTGTTATACTCTTTGACTGGCGATGCAAGCAAGGTAATTCGAGAAAAGGACGGTAAATGGCGATGGGCGTCCAAGTATCAACTTCGAGATTTTAGTCATTTGCTATCTCTAATGAGTAGAAGCACTGATGGCGTGAATGAGAAAGATTTGCTCGACTCGTACAAGGGTGTAAAGCAAGACATCGCGAAACTGAAGAAACGCGGTGCCGTATACGAGATAAAGAGCGGCGCCAGGCTCCTTCTTTTTCCTAGGGATCCTCGACTGGACTTAGACATCAGTGATGAGGTTAAAGAAAAGTACAAGAAAGTGAGCGTTCCGGATGCCATTGAGGTGCATCGTTATCTGGTTGCGGAGGGCCTTAAGGACACCAACGATGCGACTGGTGTAAAAATTGCGCAACCGGTATCACGAAAACGACCAAGCAGTCGTAAGGATTCCAAGCGACGCGCAAGAAGAATCAAATTAACAAATACCCACATGGCAAATACCGGCATTGACTTGAGCAAGGATTTCGACCCGGGAAAGGACTCTGCATTTAGCTGATACCTGTACCTTTGTACAGTTGAATCCAAACTGGAACCAAACTCGGAGTGCATCGTAAATTGATTCGTCTTTCAGTGCGCCACAATCTTTGTTATCGGTGGACTTTACCTTATCACACAGAGTTGAGGTTCATTTTCGCATTGCGCTGCACGACATAGCCGTGAACAAATGTTTACTTCCCAAACTGCAATTCCCGCTCAACCATTTTCCTCCTCTCTTGGATACGTCTGGCATCTTGAACCTCTTGCTCACCGACTTGTCTCAGCACGTATAGTTTCGGCCTGCGTCAGCAAGCCATTGAGGCTCAACAGATGTCACACAGCTCATGAACTCTTTCTTGGTCATAATCAGTTCATGATATACGACATAATCCGGACTTAGCCCAGAGCCGTACAAGGAAGAAGTCGGGTGCAACCCAGAGGAAACTCCAGATCTGATGTTAACATATTCACTTACGTTCTTCCTCCGAGCTGCTTGATAGTAGAAAGCTGCGGCAATTGCTTGACGAACCAAATCCCAATCATCACAGGATGTTTCAGAAATGCCCACTGACCGCACGATGTCAAGCACTTGCTCCCGCACTTCCCTTGCCTTTCGCATCCCTTTACTGCTGATGTAATGTTTGGCGCACCACTCAGGGCGGCAGCCTGCAGTGAGCCAGCGCTGGTAAACGTGCAGTAACGTAAGGTGATCGCTCTCCGGTATAAAGAATTTTTCTCGAGCACGGTCGCTTTCTTCCTCTCGTCCATGAGGTCTAACGAACACGTTCGGTACTGACAGCATGGCAGCAATGGTAACTGCCTCTACCAAACATCCAAATTCGTCACCCTTGAATAACAAACTTGACAATGCAGGATCTAGAGGAAATGCTGTCATTCGGCGGCCTAGTTCGGTTAACTCACCATTGGTGTCAAGGGCACCAAGTAACCATAGTCCAAGCATTGACTTCAGGATGTTTTCAGCTGGTGGAGGATCCAGAAACGGAAAGTCAAGCAGTTCCCGGACTCCAAGTGTTTTCAAAAGAAGCACCACGTGGCTTAGATTGGTGCGCTGGATCTCTGGAACATTTGTCTCCAAGAGCTCGTTTACGTACGCCGACGCTGTGAATAGTCTGTAACATTTTCCTGGACCCGTGCGCCCCGCTCTCCCACTTCTCTGGTTTGCGGATGATTGTGACGCCGGACAAAGAAGCAAGGCATCAATTCCAAGCGCGGGTTGTATGTCTTCAATTTGCAGTATCCGCAATCGATTACGAAGCGAATCCCGTCAATAGTTAAGCTAGTCTCCGCGATGTTTGTCGCAATTACTACTTTTCTTACTCCCTCGGGAGCTGGTTCGAAAATCTTTGCTTGCAAATCGGCTGGAAGCTGGGAGTAAATGGGCAGGATGAGTAGTGGCCTAGGATTTTCTAAGCGTTCCATTTTCTCGGCGAGGGCCTCACAGGTGGTTTCAATATCTTCCTGACCAGTCATGAATATCAGAATATCACCTGGAATTGGGGCTTGAATATGAACCTCCAGGGCTTGCCAAACTGCCCTGTCTACGTAGTCCTCCGCAGGGTTTCTTGAGAAGAATATGTCAACAGGAAAAGTCCTTCCTGGAATCTTAAAAATCGGTGCCGCACCAAAGAAATCTGCAAACCTCTGAGCATTCAATGTGGCACTTGTAATGATGACTTTAAGGTCGCGTCGCCTCTGCACAATTCCTCGCAAAACACCAAACAGAACGTCTGTATTCAAACTCCTTTCGTGAGCCTCGTCCATTATGATAACTGAATAGCGATCCAAGTCGTTATCCGTCAAACTTTCACGCAGCAAAATCCCATCTGTCATGTACTTGATAACGGTGCTCTCACTTGTGTTGTCCTCGAACCGAATCGTGTATCCTACTTCCTTCCCTAACTCAATCCCACCGCCAAACTCCTCTGCTACTCTTTGCGCCACAGACACTGCTGCTACCCGCCTTGGTTGTGTACACCCAATGATCCCAAACCTTGCATAGCCCTCTTCTTCCAAATACTGAGTAAGTTGTGTAGTCTTCCCAGACCCTGTCTCTCCTACGACTACACATATCTGATGTTCGCGAATGACATTCATCAGCTCTGACTTAACAGAGTAAACCGGTAGGGACCGCCTGATATCTCCAATTCCCTCCGCCGCCCTCAGATCTTTCTTCTTCAACGCACTGGAAAATTTACTCCCCTCCCGCCATTCATTCTCGTCTACACCTACACTCCTCCTATTCGCTTCCATTTCTTCATCACGTTCTGCTTGTTCCTTTCCCTTCGAACCAAACGATCCCCCAACTCCCAATACTTGACTCTTCCTTCCCTCTCTCCCTCTTCTCTCGATAGTGCTCTACCATCTGCGATCCTTTCCTTGCTATTACCGCCATATTGCTGGTGACATCTTTCACGGGCCAAACGGTCACCAATCAATGGCATTCCCGTTCTGATTTACGGCTCCTAGCCCCGCATCAATGCCTCCCTCTCCGCGCAAGAATTTCGGAACCAACTCTTTCACCATAACAATAACGCGCGGTCCTGCATCATCGGAAACGTTCAAATCTATCTTGCGTCTTTCGGGGTTCGCATACAGTGCAGCACCCATTTGACGCTCCTATCGTGCAGCATCCCGCATGTCGGCCGCAGCGGTCGCAGTGAGTCGTTTCGACTGACGTTGGCGACTGCAGTTTCGTTCAAAGAAGTATTGAGAAACGGGTCTGACTGATCGTCAAGATACCACTGACGATGGGATCGTTCTTGTTCGCGAAGATAGGCTTGATAGTCGGGGTTCTGATGAAGCGGGTTCTGGGAGGTTGTGGAGGAAGGTAGACGGGTGCTTGAGGAAGGAGGCGGCGTTTGGATCGACCATCGGGATTGGCGCACAGCGGTGGGATTTGAAGCAGATGTGGGTTGGCGGGATGAGACGGCGAGCGGGGTTTGGTAAGTGGAGGCTCTTGGTGACTGGGGCTGTGGAAGGAGGGTGACGTGGGTGTATCATTGATTGAGGGTGAACGAGGGCGTTTGCGCTTTTTGCGGGGACGATGACGAGGACGCGGAGGAAATGGGAAACTGGGCAAACTGGGCGGTGGAGCGAGAGAAGGAGCGGTTGAAACGTTTTGCTTTGGTTGAGAAGAGGAGGGCGGCTGAGGTGGTGATGGTTGTGTGGGTTGAACGGCTGGTTCTGGTTCAGAATTAGCTTGGGCCAGGGACGGTGAGTTACCTCCAGAGTTTGTTGGGGCGTAGGCTGGGAATTTACGTGTCTAACGTCCCAGCGCGAGGGCCGCATTTTCTTTGACTCGGCGATGACAGGTCAATCGGAAGGCAAGCGGACCCTGGTTAGCAATAAGTTGCGTGCCTTCCGAACTCATCGAGGACCTATAGGCACATTATTTGTGCAAAACTTGTTGCGCAGTTCTTGACAAGCAGATCAAGAGTTCCATTTACTGTAAGTGCACATTGGTCATCGTATGAAATCAACGTACCGTACAGTACTCCACAGTAGGTACAGTACATGTACAGTACTGTACAGTACAGTGGTACTGTACAGATGAGTTAACGGTGATTTTATCGTAATTGCCCGGGAGGCGGCACCTCAATGCGTTTGCCACGACCAACGGGGTGAAGGCCGTCTCCCCTCAACGACACGCCGCATTGATACAGAGTCACTTTCAACGCCGCCTGCCTGTTGACCGAGCCACCAGCTACTTTTTCGTTGGTAGGGATGCTCCGTTATTCGTACTGTAGATCCGAAACATGGTTTGAATGCTGGTTCATGGAACTTCCATCCTTCGGACCACTCGCAGACAACAAACCCTTTTTTCCCGGCCTTTCGTTCTCCCCACTTCCCTGTATCATCACTCAACCCAACAACTGCGGAGCTTTGTCAACATTTCGCCGCTTTCTGCGCCCGTCCCGTGCGACATGTCGTCGGGTGCGGGCGCGGCCACTTCCACTAATCTAGGGTTTCCCGTGCAGATCGCACGCTGCGACCGCTGCGCTCTCGCTTCCCCGATCTCGTTGATACCTTTGTCCACAGTACCGCCACCTGTCGACCTCACCGCACGTTGGACGACCGGGAATGGCGCGCAAGGAGGGCGTTGCTTTTCAATGGTTTTCGTCAAGATCGCCCGTCCGCGGTGCCGCTTGTCGCCGTCGCATCCTTCTGCAAGGTTCCTAACGGCAGGCGAAGGAGCCTTTATTTCAAGCCGTGGGAGCCCTGTGCCGCAGGGTATTTTCGGTGGAATTTTTCTGGCTCTTCTCTCCTTTTCACTTGTCCTCCCCACTCCTTCCAGTACCCAATACTAACAAGTGTGCAGTGAGCCCTCCGTGTCTATAAAAACCCTCTCGCACGTCACCAATCGGTGATAGGCGGCCCATATCTTATACGGAAGCTGCCCCTATTACATTCGACCCCGACGGCGTCTATGGGCAGGCGTCAACTGGGCACGCGGGTGAGGTTATTACGAGCACGGGGATAGCCACGGATTTGTCTGTGCAGGGTCTATACTTCACCTTGCTGGTGATGTTGTGGATGGGTATGCAGTGGTGGTGGACGAGTCCTTTTTCTATAGACCTACCCATATCTACCCCAGCTCATCAATAAACACCCCATTTAACCCAACCAGAATAATGCATGCTGTCTTCTAGAAGGAGTTTTATGCAAATCTTAATGCCACAGCGAGTTGATTCCAGAGAACCTCCGTTTTCGGGTAATTCAGTCGCTGCGGAAAGCAGGCTTCGTCTCCGTAATCTTTGGCTCAACGCCACCTATTGCTCCATTAATCCTTCACAACAAAAAACCCACTTGTACCTACGCAAATTAGGCCTCGTCTCCTCTATTGCTGTCATCAGAAAAATGAGTAAACCATCGCATTAATCCCCATTTGCCCTTTGATGTAGTTCTTAACGCAACCTGTAGCTTCAGGGCGTGAAATGAAACAATTTGTTGAATAGTAAGGCATTCAAATGCATGTAGAGGGATGCATTCGAATATCTCAACAAGTATTCCTCCACGTCCTTAATTCCCCAATTACAAGACTAGAGGGTACACATTAAAAAACCAAACGCACCAAAAAGGGGAACTAAGAAGAAATCCGTATTATTCCGGTCGCTAATTTCTCGGGCTAGAGTATGTGCACTAACTGGTCTGGGTTTACAGTTAGGCGCTAAGTAACCAACGTCAGCTTTGTGCAATGGCGCGGAGCAGTCGTTGTCATAGCAACAGCGGACCAGATGGCAGCCCCGAGGCGTTGGTACGGTAGGTGCGACGACAAGTAACATCCGTGAGAGTATAATGGAAAACGGGGATTTCTAAGACTTAGGGCGGAAATGTGGGGTTATTTAATATTTGGAAGATATGGTCGGTTGTGGCCCGGAATATCCTACAGGGTGCCCAGTAATACCTCTTGGGGTGTTTCAATGTTTGCCTGGCGTAGTTGTGGATGGGGAAATTCTGGGATATTTTAATGTGCGGAAGATGTGGTCGGGTATATAAACACCGCTGGGAGTGCGTACCGCGATAAATCGTCACTAAGGAACGGTAAATAGATGTGGATTGATGAGATTTCTAACAAAACTAGCCAGGATTGTTACCATGAGCGACCTAAACTACATCTACTTAGCAGTTGTAGAGAATTCGCTGAAAGTCCGCGCTGTTTAAAGAAAAAGCGTTTGACTTGCAGCACAGACGTTGTCATGCGCTCAATAATACAGACCACAGTGCCGCCGTCGTGCTGCACACATATCACTGTCAATTCTCGCACACTGTCTTGACACAGTCGGGAGCTCGAGAACGCTGAGACGTGTGCTTCCTGGAAATTGCATGTGCTCCCCGTGATGTTGCTGCTCAGGTGAGTAGTGGATTTTTTGATCTCACTGTGTTCTTATCTCCGTGCCGGGAAGAGGAACTTGGCATAGCTTAAGTAAACCATTGGTGCCAAATCTCAACTTTTTCGCCAGCCCCTCAAACATCTGTTCTCTGTAGTACTCGATAATTTCCCGGTTCACAAAGTATGCCAGACATTCATTTCCAACACCCAGGACTTAGCGGCACAGTCCAACGCTGTCTTTCAGGAATCTAGTATGACCATTCATCCTACACGGGGTAAGCATGACGCTAGATAGCAGAACAAATCAAAATGCTACAAATCAATTATTAACCATAAACGTATAGCAACAAAACACAAATATGACTTACGTCGCGATAATTATGGCGTCCATTTCTAATTACATTCGGCCTTCCCCAAATTCGAGCGAAGTTACTGCTGTGTCCATGAAGGAATCTTTTCAGGGCGATCTACATATGCATTGGGCGTGAGCATGATCTTGTTTCTGAGGAAGTGCGCTAGCACTTGGTCTGGTTTCTCTTTTGTGAACCCATACGCCTAATTCTTCTCGCTTAGGATCCAATTGCCGTATATTCTACTCTAACTGCGCCTGCTGTCGTACCCTTGTAAATCAAGGGTACCCTGTACAATCAAGGATACCCTTGTACAATTAAGGGTATTTGTCGAAAGCATAATGAAGGGGTAGACGTAGAGGTAGGAGTAGTATAGGAGTAGCTTCAAATAAAAGGAATTATTTTACTGAGAAGAGAAGCGCAGGGGCTGAGCACCTCGGCGGTACAACGGACTACTAGGTTAACGCTGTATTACTTCTCCTTGACTCTTTTCCGGGGAGGGGAGATACCTAGCGAGAGTTCGCTGATATATATGGAGCACAGCGGCGGCACTGTCTATATATGGAGCACAGCGGCGGCACTGTGGTCCTTATTACGGTGCACATGACAACACCGTACAGTACTGTACTGTAAGTCAAAATTCCACCTTGCTGTCAAACGATTTGCTCCTATAAAGGCGTGCAGTAGTGGCGCAAGTTAAGAATGACTTAGCTTAACTGAGGTAACGACAAGCTGATCGCAACAGCGTCACAACACGTTGAATAGCTAAGACGAACGACATGACACGGCTCATCGAACAACCAAAGCGGCTGAAGGCCATCTTCCCGAGGAACACCTAATCAGCTGCGATGGATTCGAAGCGTAAGCACCGGCAAAAAAAGAAACGCGATCAGAAAAGGGCAAAGGTGGTGGCAACGATCGATCCTGAAATACTGAAGCAGGTATTTGGAAGTGACGCAGAGAACGATGCAGAGAGTACCAATGAGGGGAGCAGCAGAGGGAGCAACAGAGGTAGCAACAGAGGAAGCAGCAGAGTAAGCAGCAGAGGGATCAACAGAGGGATCAATTGGGGAAACAAGAGAGGAAACAGCAGAGGGAGCAGCAGAGGGATCAGTAGAGGGAGCAGTAGAGGAAGAAGTGGAGAAAACATCAGAGGGAGCAACAGCGGGAGCAGCAGGAAGAGCAATAGAGAGAGCAATAGAGAAAGTAACAGAGGGAGCAGAAGGGAGAGCAAGAATGGAGAAGTAAGCGCTTATACAGGTTGGGAGGAATAAGTGAGAGGGTTTTGCTGATGGAGTTGGGAGTTTTTTGACCTTAAAACGTCGCGGAGCCAAGTTATTCGGATAGGTAGGACGATGGCCATTGGTTCATTGATGTAATGATGTTCAGCGGTGGTTTCGAGGCGGGTGACTTCAGTTTCGTCGCTAGTTGGTGGTATGGGAGTTTTGGAGCTGTAGCGACCCCTCAGGGTACTATCATGTTCAGGATTATTTCTTACTGATTCCTAGTCTAATCAGGAGGGCCCTTGAATTTAGAACGGTAATCATGGACAAAGATCGTGTTTAGGGGATTCCGGCCTTTTTCGATATCGGTTCGGGTTCTCAGGACGGTAAAGAAAAGGACAGAGGATCGAAAGTCTTATCAGAGGTCAAATGCTTCTGCCATAAAAGTTCGGCCGTTAACTTGAGACAAAAAAATTAAAATTGGGATATAATTTTTCGATATAATTAGGCAATTTTCGGGCCATTCCCGACCCACTGGCAGGAGAACCGAAACTATTAAGTCATCCCATTCATGAACTGAACATCGGATCACAGCGAAAACGGATGGGGAGGAATTTGTGAAGTAGAAAGATCTATTTGATGTTGGAAAAAAGGAATCAAGGGAGTTTAAACCTAAGAAATGGACACTCAACATTGGCAATCATGTCTGAAACAGATATGAGTGCGGATCTCAATGGTCTCTCCACACACGACCCGCTTCAGCTGGCAATCTTTCATCGTATCGAACACGGAGGTTCCTTCCGCAGACTCGCAGAACAGTACTCCCTCGATAGGTGCAAACTACACCGCGTGTTTCTTCAGTGGGCGGGAGCTGGGGTCTCGAGCCCTAATGTGCTTGTGACGTCAATCTGATTACCAGGGAACCAGGGGGGCCATGGTGCGTCAGGAGAATGAAGAAAGACTTATATGTGAGGCAGCCAAGTACTATGTCAACAAGTGTTTGCCATTGATATTGACAAGACAAGATCTAAGTGAACTCGTCTGTTCCGTCGTGCAAGACTCTTACAACCTGAGCGAAGGGCACAAGTCAAAATTCGCGACGGAAGACCTTCTAAACACTGGGTATCTTCATTCATTTCACGACATCATACACTACAGGTCCAAGCTATGAGAACTATTGAGGACAAACGAACAAAAGCTGTAGCAAGCTCCATAGCTGGCGAGGATTATGCTCGCGTCAAGGCTGCAATGCTTCGCTTTGTGATCAAAGATCCCAGGTACATCTTCAATCTACATAAACCAGGGGTCTGTTTTCGAGGGATGGCTGGCAGGAGTGCTCAAAAGGCAATCGGACTCCGCGATGGTAATCTGGTTTATTCCCTTGTCAATACGAAAGGGAACATCGACAGGGTTACAATGATGTTTACTTGTAGCGCAGCTGGTAAGGCATATAAACCAGTCTTTGTCTTTCCTTGGAAACAGCCTCGTTTTCGGTGAGTAAGTGGAATTATTCAGACCGTGATTTATTTCCTCCCTGACTGCTATTTCTACCAACGCGACCCAGCAGATGTTGACTCCACTGTTTTTATGAATCGGGAAAGAAACTTCAGCGAAGAGAATGCTGATTTGGAAGCCGTAGGGCAGCACCTTTTGCTCTTATGGATGGGTATGCCTGCGATGTACAATTTGAAGTTCTCAATCTCTTACGAAGTCACAAAATTATTGCTATCAGATTGCCAGCTCATACCTCGCACGTTTTGCAGCCTCTTGATGTGTCTGTGTTTTCTTCTTTTAAGGCTCACTTGAGACAGGAATTCCATCTCGTTTCTAGAAAAAAGAAGACTTTGAATGCCTTTGACGTGTCAGCGTTGCTCTCTTCGGCATACAGTTCATGTACTACCTACTCTAATATTAGGAGCGGGTTTTATCGAACTAAAATTTGGGATCATAAGAATGCATGTCCATCCGTAGAGCCTTTAAAAGGACTTCCTTTTTACTATGATGACTGGTCACCGTCTATGAAAATTGGAGATGTTGTACGCTCTTTTGAGAACAAATCAATATCGTTGCTGCAAGCGGTTGGAGTAGAGGATGAGGGCACTATTCAAGTGCGCACAAAGTATGGACAGCACGTTACGTCATTTGCTGTCCTTTCTGCTCTTCAATAGAGTGAAAAAAGCGAAGGGAGACTGCCGCCCGCCGCTTAGCTAGGGAGTGATGAAAAAACGTTGGATTGACTATCTGGAATCATTAGAAGATCAGCAACGCTTGATTTTTTTGCGCCCTCGTGGCTCAATTCTACGTCAGCGGCTCAATGAATCGCTTATTGTTCGCGGAATTTCAAGCAAATCCCGGTTTATGCTCTGCAATCAGCCCTGAGGGTATTCCTGGTGCACTGCATTTGTGGAATTCTGATGAATGGGAGATCTGATTGAGTGACCTGGTCCCAATGTTTTGATTAAATGTGTTTTCTGGTAAAATTTTTTTGATTGCTGGAGTATGAGACCCTTGTACTCTGTGGTATGATAGGTTGTCTCAAGTTAAATTTTTGGCACAAACCTGTGCCATTTTAGAGGGTTTCATAGACGCATATTGAAAGGGCCTATTCCGACTCTTTGGAAGTCCGCTATGCAGCCCAATAGACAATAGAGATACGCTTATATTGCACTTTCTTCCAGCGAAAATTGACTATTGCTTCCTATTTTTCCATTTTAATTCTGGTATTTGAGTCCGTTTTGTCTCAAGTTTCCGGCCGAACTTTTAGGTATCATGAGGGCGCTGTTGTGACTGGTGGTACAGGAGCTCGCGAAAAAGAGCGTTGCTGAAATGTACGAGCGTTTTTTCAAGTAAAACGTATATTCAAGTCAGTTCCTCAGGACGGATGATCCACTATTTTGGTTGGATATCAAGGCGGCCTGCAATGACAACCTTCCTAAGGAGGGACTGGTTTTTTTCTTTCGTGAGCCCATCGGCAACTTTATCTCTTCTTCGAACTAAGTCTATATCTGAGATCACTCTGTCTCGGAATCCTTCCCTTGTGGCTGCGACATCAAGCATAGTACGCTTCTCGGAGGCCCTTGCTTCTTTCGAGATGATTTCTAAAAGCTCTTGCTATCTGTTAGCAGTTGAACTGGTACCGTTCTATTCAAGACTCTTTTAGTTCTTCCGAAAGAGCAATAGAGATGTCAAACATGCCACTGAAAGCAATGACCTCTCCTGACATAGCTATACTGTTACTCCCCTCGGTTTATAGGACTTGAAGAATATGGGAACTACCCTGTCCTCCGCATCCGCGAGGGAGACCACTTGTCCCAATTTTGAGGATAATTCTTGATTGCTTGCGAACGAAGAGTCCAAATACAGGACGGTGTGGAGGAATACCGGACTGGGTATATGCCTTGGAGATATCGTGTGTAAAGAAACGCAAGCGGGGGTCTGAAGAATGTAAGTCGAGGAGCAGCCGGAGGGAAAAACTTTGCGCGGTCGGGTATGAGTGAGGAGACCGTGTTTACTGTCGTGAAATTCTTGTAAAAACAACCGCGATTGTGTGAAGGAATCAGGGTGACCCTTATTTTGATCTAATCAACGAATATGTTACCATAGATACGATAGCGGTAGCTCGTGACTGGGGAACGGGAGTGAAGCCCCCTTCGGACACAACCCATCGAACTCTTTCTTACGTGGAGCAGCGAATCGTTCATCATCCCCATCTTTTGGCAGTGGAAGGGTAAGTTCTGTGAAATTTTCCGGGTAGGAGTAGCGTCCAAAGCGGTAGTGTTAGGGCCACGTGCTGGGGCATTGTAAAGTTTCTTTTGGCGTATGCACGCCATTTACTACTGTATTTATTGAGTTTTATTTGTATTTTTTAAGTTTAAATCTAACCTAAACTTTAGCTCTACAGTGGATGGTCAAATTCCAAAAATAACGTCTATCCTGTGCCTTCTGTCATCAAACGCTTGGTGGAGATTTTTAACAAACTCCTACCAGTCCTACAGAAAATATCCTGTTACGCGCCCAAGCCCTCTTCATACGGTAGACACAAGCTATCACCATACCACACCCCTTCACCAACTCCAACCAACGAAAAACGTCCACCACAGTTCCAAGTCGCCCTGCATTTAATTCTCTCTAACATAATCGTCTCAAATCGGAGGAATGAGCCTATAATCCCCCACCATTTAAAATCATGGATTAGAGAACGTTCAAAATGTCCTACTTTTGCCAAAGAGAATTATTTTATGCAGGATCCTTTTCATTAAGAAAAAGGGTATCTGGGGACAATAGAGATGTACTGAATGCAGAAACTGTAGAAGCTTCGTTGGGCAAGTTGTTGGAGCTCTCATCATTGATTTAGCGTTCGACGGAAGTGCTACGAAACTTCGTAAGGCCATGGGGAAGTGAAAATGTGCATGTCTCACGTCTCACCAACTCCAAAAGCCTAAGCGGTCCTTCCTTTTCATCATTCTTCGAGCGATAGACAAGAAAAAGCGACCCCAGTGGCCTACAGAGAACATATTGTCAGACCCGTTCATCTTCCGGTGGGCTTCTGTAACTTTTCATTTCGCAAACAACTTTGACTTCTCTTTGGCTGCTTTTAGTAGCCCGACAGCACTTTAACACGTAGACGGAGAGTGAGTTTCGTTGGGGACCTAAAGGATAGGCAGAACATCATATACCAAAAGGGTGGGCACGAACCTTCTGGGGCCGACGGAATCGTTCACTTCCTTGACTGCGGATTGGAGGGCGGCCTCTGTGTCTATTTTGGGGCTTCGTTTTGGATTATCCTGATTTATCTGCGTATGTGTTCGTGATAAAGCTCGACGAGATTCATGTAGTTTTGATGAGTCCACAGAGATGGCTTTTTTCTCCACGCGAATAAGGTCAGCATTAGACTTGAGCGCTTTGGCAATAAAGTTCTTGCCCGTATCGCGTTGGATAATGTCCGGAGGGCCTAAGTACGTTAATATCCAACAAAGTAGAAGTTCTCTCCATAATGATTCTGGAGACACTTTTACTAACCACTTTGCAGCTTGGTAGTTTTTCGACTCACCGACAAGAGAAATACTGGTTTTCTATCTATGTAGCGGGTGTCGACATAGTCTTTATGGTTAAAATACGTGTCCGTTCGGAGGTTTTTTTTGAATCGGCGAGGTTTCTGGGAGTGTAACTGGTAATATTTACACTGCAGAACAGTTTTGTTCAGCATTCTTCGATTTTAGCCGTCTACTGTAGTCACATATACATTTAAGAAAATTGTATACCTAAGGGTAACCAAAACGTCCGTGCAGGCACCTGTGCTCGTTATAGGCAAAGAAAAACTGACAGATAGGGTTCCAGATAATATTAGGGTGCCTATAAGCTCATTGTACATTATTTTACTCTCTTTAAGCCTTATTCGTCACCCTATTGGTGAGATTGTTGAAATACACTCTAATTTTGTCCATTTAATCTAAGCAAATGAGAATGGGGACGTCTGCATCCACAAAGTGGATGTAATATGTGAGCACCAGGATACCCACAGGAAAAGCGATTAGAACTAACCCCTTACATGCAGTAGAGCCCATACCTAGGAATAATAATGCCCACCTCGACGCATAAATATTCGAAATGCGACCAACATGTCTGCAATGTGCCAGGTTCTGCCCATCCCCGTCGAATCTCCCTCTTTCCGCCCCTGTATCAATCATTACTCCAAATAACAATTCCCTGCAATAGCGTTAGGGCGCATGAATATTTCCTTTGAATGTATGAGAAGTTGCTGCCTCGCAGAGCTGAGCGGCAAAAGAAGAAATGCCGTTTCCGAATGCCATTGTAAAAGCCGAAGGGTCTCCTGATCCACTTTCAACTGGACAGTCGATTAATAAATTAGGTTTACATCAAGTTCGGTGACAACTGCTATCCGTCGCTTTCCATCTCCGAATCTTCAATTTCGGTGACGACCTGGCTGATAGCCTTCTCTTTCCTGAAGCTTGCCATGCGGAATGCCATGCTGTACTTAGTGGACCAGCACCAAACTTTACCGCACACGTAGCAGTACTTGTTTTCCCTCAGGTCGTGGGCTCGATTGTGGCGGTGGTCAGTAAAATGTTCAAAAGGTCGTTCGGAGTACATGTAGTCGTCAGGCGTCTTTACGGTAGCAACGGACGCATGGAGGTCGGCAATGATACCCTTTGGCGTTTCATACGGCTTCTGGTATGCAAGTAGACTCTCTTACAAGTCTTCAACTTCTTTGAAAATTCTATCGCGTGGAATGGTGCCGTTGCAGTATGCCGTTGGTAATGATATCCGAATTCCAGATAAGAGAGAGATGAGGAGATCAGGGCACTCGGAATGAACCTTCGCATTTCTTAATCATCACAGATTGAAGCGACATGATTTCCTGTTCTCGCAAAAGCAATTTGGTGCGTTCCAGAGTCTGGAAATGGTCTCTTAATGCTGATACAAGCTGCTCAAGGTTGAAACTTTTTCCTCTGCATTTATCAAAATGGAACTGGCTTGCAGAGTCACACACCATAATACGGAAATATTTTACTGTTTCATTTCCAAACAATCCTGATTGGTCACAGCGCTCACAAAATTTGTCAAACCTTCGATCGAAGTGTTCCGTTGCTGATTTACTTTAACTTTCAACATTGCCGTAGTACGCTTTGAAAAAGTTGGACAGATTCCTTCCCTGGGGATCATATTTTCACTTCCCTTACCCATCTGTGCATCTCGAATGGACTTTTTTTAGCTGAACTTTTCCTAGAATTCAAAATACCAAAGAGCTTTTTTCTGTTTTCTTGTGGGTAGAGCAGTTTTTGGGACAATCCAAGCCATCCGTTGGCCACGTAAATTACTCTGAAACAATACTTCCAAGAGACTCAGATATCTGTACATTGTGAGCCTTGGGGACGTGGAGGCCATTGAGTCAAAGATGATTTATCAAATTACGGCGGCGAGAGGGGCTTAGAACTACGATTTCTTCTTCGTTAAAGCAGCGAAATTAATCGGCGAAAAACTGAGACAGTGAATTGTTCTGCCAAACATTCGCGGGATACATGTCGAGCGAGTACTTCGCGAAGTCCTCTTTGCCATAGCTGGACGCCTCGGGCGGAATTACGTAACGAAATCGAACTAACATTTCCTCAGCAGGAAAATTCTATAGGTTTTCGGTCATTTTTCTTGCTGATATGCAATAGGAAACTTACCAGTGTTGTGATAGTGTAGGGTGCTCGAGATCTCTGCGATGTGTGGCTTTCTCGGAATTGCAGGTGCTCCCCGTTATGTTGTTGCTCAGGTGAGTCTTGGTTTCTTTATCTCACTGTGTCCTTGTTATCTATATGCCGGAAAGAGCAAATTGGCATAGATTAAGTAAACCATTGGTGCCAAATCTAAACTCTTTCGCCTGCCCCCTCAAACATCTGTTCTCTGTACTACTCGGTGATATCCCGGCTCAAAATCCAAGGAAGCCATTCATTTCTAACACCCAGGACTCAGTGGAAAAATTCAACGCTGCCACTCAGGAATCGAGCCTGACCATTCACCCTAGACGTGGTAAGCATGACGTTAGATAGTAGAACAAATCAAGATGCTAAAAATCAATTATCACTCATAAACGTGTAGCGAAACAAAAATATAAAAATATACCAGCGTCAAAGCTGGCTTTCTTCACTACAGCTATGAAGTTCATTTGAAATGACAGTAACTCGCTCTCCGACGAGATCATCGAGAATTTTAGCAGCGTTGACATTGTAATCCGTTGTTCCGTGGAGATATGCATCCCCTGCCTTTCCGAATAGAATAAAATTCTTTTATTTCAATCCATCCTATTTATACGTCCACTCCTGTCCATACGCTGTCGAAACTTTCCCCTGATTTTAGAAGGGTACTGTAGCTCTAGTATCATTTGAAACTAGCTATGAAGGCGACAGGCCTTTCAAAGTGACATCGACCCAGTTGTACATGGTAATAGTTAAAGAGAGCAGGATTCCGATCAGGACGAGAAAAGACCAGTTTATTGTAGTGCCCACTTCGCGAAGGCATCGAGGAGGCGAACAGTCCATTCAAGCGGCGTGATATTATACCCAAGAGGGAGAGCTAACATATAAAATTGCCTGTAGAAGAAGATAAACTAGATGCTCAAGCGAAGGAGCTAACCGAAGCGATGCCTACAGGGGATGGAGACATGGAACCGGTAGGGTGGCTGGTGCGTAACAGACGACATGGAAGGCTACCGATACCGTGTCCGATGTTTCGGGTACGGCCCAATGGAAGACTAACGACTTTACAAGTAAATTGCCCTGTGCCACTTCATTTTCCATAATTAGCATCGCAAACGCAAGACGCTCCCCGATCGCTACCGCCTGTAAAACTTAAAACTTAAGAGAGAAAGAAGAGGAATACTGCTTCAAGCATGAATACACAAGGCGTCTATCGAGATAAAGGGACTACTCTACCGAGGAGGGGAAAAAGCTACCTAGTTCCTACGATGACGCTTCCCCCGAGGAATGGAAGGAAGATCTAGGAGTTTTCGCCCTTCGGCCATCGCGCGCTGCTAAAATCGGCAAACTCGCGCTTGTAACGTACCACCAACAGAATAGGGAAAAAAAACAGTTCCTGGTGAAGCCGATTGGAGCGTTCGCTTATTTCACGAATCTGGTCCGCTTGGTTACCTGCGAGGTGCGCTATCTCTTTACCAAGCCAATTTCTCAATGAGAACGGTAGTACCCATTGTTATGAGAGTACTAAGGCCTCATCCACCGTTAGGTGACCGCTGACGCGAAGAGAGTTGCAGTCGTCTTGTTGGGCCTAAAGTGGTTGACTGGTGCGTCCCATTAGTAATACCGTCCTATACATACTCGTTGGGGTCCCAGGAGGCGCGGGCGTGGACGTGTTATACCCGTTAACTTCGAGGAAGAGAGAAGCGTGAATTGAGATCAGAGCGCGGGGCTTGGAATTACGGCGAGATTCAATGGGAGACGTGGTCCATTGGCGATCAAGATGGAGGTTCCACCTATAGGAGCCTGAGAACCCTTTGGTACGGACTCGTCCGGCGGAGGAGTTGATGTAGTTGGATTAGTAGATGGCGAGTTCTCACTGGATGGGACCTCTAGAGGCGGAAATGGTGGCACGTGTTGACGGGTAGTGTTGGTCGCTTCTTCTACGATTTTGTTCCTTTACATAGTCACATGGGCCAAGGAGGGGGCGTCGGGCTCCGCGGTGGGCGCGATTCAGATGGGAGCAGTATACGCCCGAAAGACATTCTGAGGCGAGAGGTCTGTGGGAGACTCATTCCTGTTCGGCAACATGTACAAATTACGGTGGGAACGGGACTAGATCTTTTCGGAATGGAAGTCGAAGACCACCCGGTTTTTGCCACCTTCCCAAGGGTAAGCGCGAAAGCCAGCGAAAATGAAAAATACCCTTGTCGTCATATAGAATGAGTTCTGTAAGAGAGCGTCAACCCTTCCATGGTAATTTCGAACATAAACATCGTGGAAATGTGGAAGAGGAACAATTAAGGAGCTATTTCGTTAATGGTGCCCCTTCTCATGGTTTTGAAAGTTGTACCCAACCTAGTGTTGTGCATAAATACAGACAGCTGCAAGGGCTCTCACCAATAGTTCAGTATTCCTGATGTGTATTAACTTGGTCGAACTTTCCCTCTGTAGTAAGCGCCGGCCATAATGAAGAACATCAGAGGAGTTAATGTCGGCATACACTGCGGTAACTCAATGTCCTGCCACTATATGGGCTTCATAGCTTAGAATTTTCTCCTATCGGCGCGCAGAATCATCCGCTACTCACGTTATGGAACCCAGGCAGATGTTTTCGCTGATGACGGAGGTGAGTCTCCGTTTAGACGATGGCTCCCCATCTCTCGATCAACCACCGACAACGGTCTGAAGAGCGATCAAATATAGGAGAGAAAGTTCAGCCTTCGGTATTCAAACGATGTTGTGTGGTAGTGAGAGATATTTTCCAATCAGCGGACGTAGTCTTCTTCCCAAGAGACGCGGAGGAACTCTAAATCGGTAGCAACATTCCCTGATAGGCGCCGGGGCGGGGCATGCTTCTTTCGATTCATACATTGACCGCGTCCCGACACAATGGAGACAGGCACAAAACGTTCGACATCAAACCGACTACGGCGAAGTTAGCGGAACTTCTAAAGGGAAATTTGCTTCTCGAAGGGAAAATATTAATATTGTGGATTCAAGATTCGGCCGGGGAATCCCTATAGCGTTCAAAGGTCGCCCAAGTGAATGCAAGTATGGAAGCACGAGGCACTGCTGGAAGGTTCAAAGCGAAATCCAAAGATGCTGCAGCCAATTAAGGAGCCGGAGAAGGAGGAGACGCGCAGGGGCGGACAACAGGGTCTGGGCGGCAGAGGAAGGAACGACACCTGACAGAGCGACAGGCAGAGTCGTGGAGGTGCGGGCGAGTTCTCCGAAAGGAGGATCAATCCAACATATCAAATGAGTAACTCTTCTTTAGCCCCGTTTCAAGCGGAGCGTCAAAAATGTGGGATCAGGTGCACACGATACGGTTGTACTGTAGTGAGGGTGGATAAATATTCCTATTAGTGCAATGGACTGGTAGCAATAGATGGGCCACGTTACCTTTAGGAAAAGCACTGCAATGAAGTGTTAATAGGTTAGTAAATCTTATAAGAGCTAAATAATGAGAGGGAAAAGAAGCAAAAGACTTAATCACCCTTTGACCGCCAACTTTTAAGTCTCCTAGTCGGCGTCGCCTTCCGATTTTTTCCTTTTAACCCTTTTATAATTCACGCCACCAATTTGACTACCAAAAGACATGTTCTCCTTCCCGTTTTATCCCAGAGATTAATTCAGGCCAAGACTCTTGGTGTCGTAACGACTATGCTTCTTTTCCGTTGTGACTACGAACGATCCCCAAAACGTTTTCTGTACTAGTTTCTATACTACATGCTTCGTTCTAGGTATGTCAAAAGAGGCCCAAGTTGGCAGCTTACCGTTTGCTTGCTCAAGCACTTAGAGTGCGAGAAAAACCCGTTACACAGGAACATGTAACCGCCTACTTGGGAACATCTGGTGCGACTTTTCGTTCCTCATATCATCGATAGTTCATATCCCTCGAATCGACTTCGGACGAACTCCTATCTAGGTCGACCTACACACAAAAAAACATTCTTTTGCAATTTTGAATTCCCAATAATCCACTTTTGCACTATCCAAAGCATCTAGAATTGTTTAGCTGCAAAAATGTTTCTAAAATCGGAAATAATCTCTCCGAAATCTTCAATCTTCTCAGGCCGAGTTATGGGTTCGTTGCTCCTTGTGATGCTATCACAGCTGCCACAGCTGTCGCTACTAGAACCTCTGTTATTGAAAAGTATATAAACCCTTTTTACAGGCCCTTGGCTGAATTTTAAGCATCTACCGTGGAAAAATTCAGTTATCAATGCCGATACCTACCATTTAGCTCAAAGAGAAAGCATTCTCCGCTTAATGAGGTTTCGCTCCCAAAATTATGTTCAAAAAGTTGAATAAGCCGACTATTGTATCGCCTTTTCCCACAGAAAGGCTAAAATCGCTCTTTTGTGGAAGAATGGACCCGACAAGGTGCCCTTACTCGCGAAAACTGGAAAACACCTCATTTTCAGCTTGATTTGGACGCTAACATCCTGACCATCTAATGAAAATCGTCTTTTCTAAAAATTTGAGCCACCCATTCTCTTGGCTTTACCATCTCTTTCGAGGCGGCTACTAACGACTGCACCTGGCCAACGTGAACCATCTCAATTGAACGGAGTATAATCTTTTGCTGTACTCTTTCAATATTTATTACGTTCAGTACATCTGTACAGTATGTTTAACATGCAAAGTCATTGAACAACCCACTGAAAAAACTTCATAATTGAATATTAGGTCATTGTGAGCACACCCCAGAAAAATGATGAGTAAATGGAAGACTGTGGAAATCAAAAATCGCAATTTTCTACATGGCAATTTGCAATAAAAGCACTCTAAGGCGCGCTTTTGCTACGTACCGAACAGCGTCTAACTCCTAATTGGGGGGCCTTGGAAGCAAGCAACGAAACGGTACCAAATCGCATTTTTGGCGCTAAGGAGCGTTTTTCGCGGGAGTGGCAGGTCATGTCAGACCATTTCGCCATTTTCGCATCCAACCTTGCTCCGAAGAAAAATAACTCCCTACCGAGGTTCCGTTCTTCTTACCACCCGATTTTCCATCACCGATTGATCTCAGCCCTTCCACAACCCTCACTCATCTCCCCTCCGATCATCCTCAGTCATCGCCCTCCGACCAACCTCACCCGACACCCTTCCATCCACCTCCACCCGTCACCACTCCCTACACCGTTGCCGATTACGACTCCAAACAATCGCTCTTATCAATGATCATACCTCTTACCACCTACAACCGCCACTCCTCCTATCTCCCTGGCCCCTCAGCCTTCACAACGACCGCAACTCATCAACGGTCACCACTTCCATCACACTCACCTTGCCCACCTCGCATAACCCTCATCCGTTACCCTTCCGGTTTACCTCAAACACCAACACTCCCACGGCACTTACCAAACAACAAATACACCTCCCCCCACCTTCAAAAATCAGCGGCCTTACCACGCTCTCCCACAGGGCATCACACAAAAATTACCTATCATCGCTACAACGCTCACCAACCTTCTCCCAACATCCTCCCCCGTCACGAGCATTCAGAAAACTTCATGCACTCAATGAATCCCCTCAGTCCAAGAGATTATCATGTAGGAACAGGTGGTAGTGAGGTATGCAGCCCTCCTACGTTTGCTGAAACGGGGCAACAGAACAAAACGGAGGGATCTCCGCATGTAACTTCGAATCATGCGCAAGTACAAAGAGTGGAGGACGCAATTGAGGATTCCACTGCTCCTTGTTCCTCATCGCCTTTTGCACCAGTACACAGTCACATAAGGAACTCCAGTTACAGGTCTCCATCGCCATCGACTACTCCCGGTACACTACCCACACCCGTTCACGACACTCCTCCGCGACTAAGACCAAATGTGCCGATACCAACACAAATTCCAAAAAGTAACGGACTACCGCCTCATTGGGGTACTGCAAAGCGCAGAAAATGAAGGGCGGGCGGGTCACAAAGAATACAGGTTCCAAGGCGGTGAAACAGTTTTTCCCGCGGTGGGACAGATAGTTTTTTGAGTTATTGCAAGAACACCTACCCTTGGCCAAAGACGAATGGGAAAAGGTAGCTAGACTACATGAGCTGCGCTATCATGCACAGGGCCGCAACTCAGACTCCTTGCGGAGAAGTTCTCAGCGCTGTGTCGTACAACGTCACCAACCGGGGATCCAAGCGTCCCACCTGAGGTTCTTAAAGCCAAATATTCGGAAAGAAATGACGGAAAGGGCAGATATTGGTAATGACGCGGAGTCTGGAGAGGAATATACGGAGGACTTTAAAGATGAAACAGACGCATTCTCAACCCTTCAATCAACAATATTACAAGATTCGGAGGGTAATAGAGCCATGGTTTTACCTGAAAGCGAAGATCACCGCTCTGTCGCTAACTCTTCAGACCAAGATGACGATAGGCTTGATTCGGCTGCACAGCGTGCACTAAATTCCCGCTCTCTCTTGTGCGGAAGATAACCGTTTTCAGTGGAAAGTCTGAAAACGGTGATGATGGGATAGAAAGTGCGATAAAAGCCTCAATCATGCAGGAGTAGTTACGACGGGAGGATGAATATAGGCAGAGAGTAATTGGTCGTGAAGAAAAAAGGAGCGCAGGGAAGAGGAGCGCAGGGAAAGGGAGGAACGGCGGGCTGAAGAAAGAGAGAGAAGTGATGAGGAGCTTCAACTTAATGATAGACTGATGCAGGTAATGATGATTGCTTTACTTGGACTGCATGCTACGGACATAATTGGAGACGAGGGTAAAAGTGGAAACTCGTAAACGTTAGGTGCGCATTAGGAATTTGTTAGCCTCAACACTTATGTGGGGCATTTAGGAATGAATAATTTGATTTATGCCAATCCGCGAGCGCAGGTTATAAAGTAGCACCATGCACATCAGAGCTGCCTTTCTTTCTCCTTTTCTTCATAAACAAACGATCTTTGATTCTTGGGAATGTGCCCTGAAATGATCCTCATACCCCATTCCGAAGCCTGTCTCGCAGATGTAGCTTGCCGCAATGTAACGATTGATTCCCTCGTTCCATTGCTTCCAACGACACAGTCTTGGGAGGACTTAATAAGAAAGGGGAACTGACGTTTCGATAATGCGGAATCAACAACGCATTGACCGCCAAATTGCTCAAAGCAAGCTGTAGCTTCTGATGTACTCCTCCCCATTCTGCTACTGTCGAGTCATGCATAGCACCAGGGGCATTAATAGAACATGCAATTACCACGCTGTGTGGGGCGAGTACGAATACATTTGAAACATAATGGCCATGCTTCCAACCGTTGAAGAACATGTTATGTATAATGTAATCGCCAGACTGTTCAAGGTACAACTTCAATCCATCTGCGACACAGTAGACCTCTCTTAACATAGAGTACTTTGATGCAAAAGCCCCCTTAAACTCCAACATTTCCTGCCCAGTTGGCATCCTGACCATGGCTGGCGGGTGCTTTTTTAAGAACTTTCAGCAATACTCGTCGACCAAAGCGGAGGAAAAGGGAATAAACTGACCATGTTATTCCAAACAACATACCGAGGAATAGCCCCCCTCGTTCCGTGCCAGGTTAAAACCAGTCCTAGGCACTACATTGCTGTCATGCTTCTCGTCTTTCACCACGCCGCACGGAATCGAGGAGACGTATTTGTCCGTTGTCTGAGTACGGAGTTTACTTGTCATACGAAGGCTGAAACAGCTTCAGTAAGAAGTAAAACGAGTGATCATCAAATCCTATTAAGGAAGTTAAGGACTGGTCGCATCCAGATCCCAGAAGGACAGAAAACGTAGAATGGCGCGGATTTTGAAAGGCTCTGCGTCGTATTCTTCTGTCTCTTCGCCGTCAAGCTTCGAGAGAAAGTCTCTGTCGAAAAGTGCGACGCAATTTGAATCTTGCACGAAACAAATAGAGGGCTAGAACAGTGGAAATAGTTGAGAATGTCATAGTGAAGTAGGATTTTAGTCCGACGGTAGCAGCTTGAGAGAGGTGGTGCCACGGTAGTAAGGAGGTCCAGTATAAGGGTATGTTGGATATGGAGCGAAAATTGCATTCTGTGGTTTGAGGTTTCCGAAGGCAAACGGCTTGCACTGGTAGTTTATCTGCCTCCCTGTACGTATTTGCTACTGTATTAAATTGTGATTTCCGGAGACTACCAACATCATCCTCCGCTTCACTTGAAAATAACAGCTTTTGACTCGCTGACTTCACGGAGGGAAAAGTATTTTTCTTATATTTATTCATTACTTGTTTGAAATGGGCACCGACTGACCGACTTGTCTTCGGTTGGACAGATACAGTATTTATCCATGACTTATCTAGTGTCTATCCGTCATGGCACTGTCCTCATATGAGGCACACATAGTCCTCATATGAGGACAAAACATAGGAAGTACTGTATTGTGGTAGTCAAATAATTTTTTTGTCCCAATATTTATTAGCAAAAAAGCTGCACTGTAAGGAGTCACTTACAGTGGTGTTCGACTGACCGACGTAGTAACTTTATGGCATCAGTAAAACGGGTGTCCGCTGCACTGAAGATGCAATAGCTTCCAACTTTATATACTCCCAGTCACTTCCTCACATCCATCACTGGGATGGTGGCCTATGGTGCGAATCGTAGGTTGCTGACCCAGAGATCGCGAGTTCAATTCTCGCTGGGGTTCTGTAAGAAGTCCGAAAATTCCAACGGGGCTCGACTGGTTGTGCAAAAGCTGCTGTCTCAGTGCGCCATGAGGCATCCACTTGAACTTGAGAAATAATCCGGTGATATCTCATAAAGGGATAATTCAGCACGCCATAGACAGCAGCTAACTTCGCAAGTCAGATGGTGCAAGTACAACCAGTAGGGGCTATAGAAATAGAACTCATTGATCATTTTTTCTTTTATAACAAAAAGTCACACTATTTTATTTCAACTTGGAATCCTATTTGAGATCCATATGATGTTTCTCGCGCACGTGGTCCATGAAACAACACCTTTTGTGCTCGCGTCACAGATATAAATCACCAAGGCCGTTGTCACGGCAAGTAGAACAAAGAAATTTTGACTTACTGACCTTATAAACTCGACAGCGACCTTGGTAAGATGCGTTAGTATACTCACCACTACTCAATTTCCTCTTCCTTTTAGTTACAAAGATGAGTTCCAATCCCTGAAACAGGTCCAGCATCTCGTTTTCATACTCATTTTCAAAGCAGTTAGATGCCCTACGTGATATCGAATCAAAATCGTTCTCAATGAGTTCTACGGCAAGCATATCATAAATCTTGGATTGTGATAAGCAGTCTTGGACCGAAAGAATGCTTACGTAAAAAATGAATCAACAATTATGATCGACAGGAGAGAGGAATTGACCTGAGCGACCAATCTTTGACTTCCAATTTCTTCTCAATTCCAAGGTATCTTGCCTACATCTGTTGTGACAATCGACTTGGGAACACGTGTCGTAGTACCTCCACCACAACATCTGGAAACTGCAATCTCGAATTCCACTTTCCTTGTCTCGCCATCCACAGTTCTCCATCTTTCCCTACAAATTGGGGTTCCCTATTGTTTATGGCAACTGCTGACGAAATATCTTCGTTCTCTATCCATCCACAACACAGCATTAAAGATTTGTTGGTTCAGGATTCTTCGAAACCATCGAGATATGATCTCCACGCTCCGTGAGCTCCTGTGACAACAAGTGTTGCATCGGAAATTCCTTAACCCATTCTTGACCACACAAATAAATCTCGTTCCATATCTCATCAAGGCTTCCGCAGTTGACACCGATGCAAAAAATGAATCCCCATACGATGCGACCTGTCTTCAGCCAAGGTTGAACAAGACGAACTGAAGTGCGGTGGGTGACAGAATTGCTCTGTGAAGTCACGCCGAAGGCCACCCGTTTTCCCCATCACGAGCTCCAATCTCAACATTATTCCAGACTGGCCACATGCAGAAGCCTTCAATTCGTAGCCATTCTCGGGCTTTCTGTCATAGGCAACGTAATGTGGGAGTTTTTTTTGATCCAACTTCCCCGAGACGACACATCTGCTAATACTTTCATCCACGCAGATATGAGAAGATGGCGTGACATATTGCCTGCGGTGGTCATTGTGGCCTTCAAAAATCCACTTACCAGAGACCATCTCGAGTCATCCAAGATCCTTTCCTCCCGTTTAGAAGTGCGACTGAAGCAAATGTTTGCCAGAATCAGCTCAAACCTTCTACGTGACATGATCTTTCCAAAGCTCGGTGCTGGAATATACTTCGATCCAGATTCACTCCAGAGGTCGCGGCGGTTTGAAAATGAAACCCTTTCATAAGTATGAGAATCCCAAAGAACTTCAATATCTCTCCTGACGAGAGGGATGATTCCAATGGCATTCAATCGATCATTTGTAAGGTCACTCATGACGTTAGGTGACGGAGCGGAAACATGCTCATAAAGCATTCAAATGGCGATAAATCTCGAGGAGCACAACTATACGCGAGAGTACACCAGAGTAGCCAATTATTTGCAGCTTTTCTCGATACATTTTCATTAATAGGTGTGAAAACCTCCTGATTGGTCCATGATCGTCCATGAGAAAAAACAGGTGCATCTGATTGATGCGCCGTGGAATCATCGGAATTCCCATCTGATGCCGACGAAGACGGTTAAGGAGGCCCAAACCTTCATGTATCGCTTCGTTTGGCAATTGAGCGGTTCCTTCCTCCACTACAATGTCTGTTGAGGTAGCCCGCTTTGATGTTGACAATCTTCAACGTGAAGTTTTGAGACGGTCACGTATCTTCCAGCTTGCCTCCAGTGACTTCCTCCTTCGACCGCTTACAATACGATGTGGACGGCAATACGGTTCCAGCGAGCAATTTCGTCTCCAAGCTGACCCATACAAGCGCTTACATTCCGCAGCTGACGTAACAAGGGAAGCACGGCAGTGAATGGGATTTCTTGAAACGGTTCGTGGATCCATTTTTGTGAAAATTGTGGGGAAAATCGATGGTTATCGCGTCGGGAATGTTGTTCCTGCGTTGAGCAGAGTGGGAATTCTGAAAAGTTTGTTTGATCGAGTATCTACATGTTTAAAAGAGTACGTGGGAACTAAGAAAAGGCGGCTAAAAAATTTTGTATTTAAAAAAATAGTTTGTAAAAGTTGTCCTCTTGAGGACAATGGTCCAGCAGACACTCTACAGGTCGTTGGAATTGGGGTGCTTTACTGATTAGGGATGCGGGACGTTTATTTTCTGAAGACAAGTGGGGACATGTCTGTGTATTGCAGAGTCTGGAAATGAGGGCGTTTTATAACTTTTTGAAATCTTGAAACATTGAAAAAGTGAAACGGGATATCATAACTTTTTCAATGTTTCAATCTGCGAATCCTTTTTATAAGTCCAAGAGAAAATTGAAAGGGAAAAATGGTGGAACACGGCTTTTGCGAGGTCCACCAATTCTGGTGATGGGGTAGTGCTCTCGTCTGAAGAATCGCAAGACTATTCCCAGGCCAATAAAACATCGACAATGACGTCACGATCGGCGTCTGGTACTGGTACCAGTCTCCTTTTCAATATCCACCCCTGCGCCAAACGACATTGCCTCCGCTCCATACTGAATCGCCGACTAACCAAACGAGTACGAAGAACAACGCAAAAATGGGTGATCGTTTTGGGAACTGCAGCCGTTGTATCAACTGCCGCTGGAGTAGTCATGAATCTATCGGACAAGAGAAAGAACCGAACAGTCCGTGAACGTGAACAGTTTAACTTTGATAAACATGTTTTATCCATCGGTGACGACCACTTCCAGCGCTTGTACCGATTAACGAGGCAGCAGTTCAATAAAATGTGTCACCTCATATCTCCAATACTTTCTCGTCGAGTGAAACGAAACACAGACAAGGCTGCGACTGTTCCAGTTGAGGTGATGTTGTGTGTAACATTACGCATACTTGCTGGAGCAAGCTATTTGGATGTCGGTTGGCCGTACGGCATTGGATCTACAACTACATATCAATATTTACCCAGAACTTCATGCTCTTAACCAGTGTTTAGATCCAATTATCTTCCCGCAATCTGAGTCGGAGTGCCGTGAAGAGGCGAATCGTTTTCGTCGGAATCGAAGAAGTCCTCTTTATGGAATTATCGCCGCATTGGATGGTATTGCTATTGCTATCCAACAGCCGAGGTTGTTGGACACACCCGATCCTCGCAAATATTATAACAGGAAAGGGTTTTTTGCTATTTGTGTTCAAGCTGCAGTTGCAGCTAACTACAAATTTCTATTTGTTTCAGCAAGACATGCAGGATCCACTCATGACTCTACGGCATTTCAATCGACTAAACTGGCTGAATTACTTTTATCTAATACCCTGCCACAGTGGAGTGCAATCGCGGCAGACGATGCTTACAAAAATGGCTCTCACATTCTCACACCATACAGTGGGAGGCGATTAACATTGTCGCAGGATTCTTTTAATTACTACTTGTCTTCGTTACGCATTACGGTCGAGCAGGCGTTCGGCATTTTGGTCACCAGATTTGGAATTTTCTGGTCTCCACTGCGGTTTGATTTAGCAAAGGATACTCTCATCATTCTAGTCGCTTGCAAAATACACAACTTTATAATTGATAACTCAGTTGGGGGCGGCATTCAATATTACCAATGGCTGAAGAGAACAGAGTCCAGGGGAGCCAGTCGTTCATTTGCAAAGTGCATTGCACACAGATCAGGAATACGACAGGAATCGTAACCGCAGCAGAGAGCACTCGCCTATTCGTGACAAGATCGCAGAACGGCTTAATCAATTAGGATTTATTCGTCCTCCACCTTCGTCGCGACATCCTGCCAATACGCAATCATAGATTTTCTCAGGACGCCTTTCCTAATGCTTTCATATAGACTACATAAAATTTCGTTGTATGTTTGTCTTTCGGCATCCTCGTCAGCAAGCAGAAGCATTTCCTTCGTTTGCTTAATTGCAGCAAGGAGGGACTGCAAGGACTTTCCCCTCGCGTCAACAGCCTCAAACCGGGCTTTATCGCGTTCTGCCTCCTCTGTTTGTTTCGCTGTTTCTGTGTTCATGGGTTTTAGAGCAGAAGACAGCGCATCCATGCCAACTATGCTGATTTCCTGTCGACTTTGCTTCTGTCGCTTACTCGGCGGCGTATAGTTTTGATTTGTGTTGACTCCGTGTCCTACCCCTCTTCTCTTTGAGCATCACTCTGCATTGCTCGAGTCGCCAACGGCGCGAGTAGAGGGAACCGTTTGAGGAAGCAATGCGCATACAGTATGTAAGATTTCCCCCGCTGTAGTTAACAAAAGATTCGCTATCCCCGTTCCCGCTTGCTTCATATCTGCACATGCATGTCCCATAAAAACTCTTAAACTCAGCGAATTTCCGTTTCAGTACCCCTCCTTCCCTGTGATGCAAACAGTGTTTAGGGTCTATCCCTGCAATATCACTAGCGGATACCCCTCCGCTCAAACATTGTATCGGTTCCGGTGTGAATTCTTCATCATTGAAAAGGGGCGCAATGTGCTCTGCCCAAGGATCGACAAATGTCGTGTCTAGCTCTTCCCTTGTTCTTGGCTCCATAAGCTGTGTCCTCGCCACTGTCATGCGGGGATCAGCTAGAACATGCAGAATGCGGCAGTATTCGGAGGCCTCAAAATCCGATTCACGCCCACAAACTGACACATCCCCATTCACGAACGGCGGCTGTCCGACTTTAACATTGCCATCCTCAAATACTGGGCAGTCTCCCTTTAACCACTGTATTGTTTCATTGCCGTTAGTGAGTTTGACCACTTTCACTATAGTGGGTTTAATACATTCTATAAGTGCGGGTGCATCTCCCTGTTCTCCGCACCTTTTGTAATCCACAACAGAAAGGCCTCCTCCAAACAGAACCTCCTTTGTGTTAATTTGATGGCGATAATTTCCATCTTTGTAGGGAGCTTCGCGTTCCTTGCTCCTGTTATTTTAAGAGCGCTGAGTATATCCTTACACAGTGTGTTGCTTAGCAGGGCTTTTTTAACCGTGGCCTTGGCAGATTCGAAATCTGATGGCACAACCCTCCTTGGGTCAAGCATTTCGTTATCAGGCATTACTTTTGAACCACTTTCGTGTTGCGATTGAAGAACAGGAGCACTCGGTTCAATGGATTGTAACCGCGGTCCCCCGAATGCAAACGCTTGATTAGAAGCTCCTTGTAGGTGCGTTGGTTGAGCCACATCATCAATAGTACCGACGCGATCACTGTCAAACTCATTCCCGTCAGTAGATTGCATATTGCGTACAGTTCACTGCCCACACAATGATGCAAAATAGATTGCAGTTTGAATTCTTATTTCACGAATGGAGACTTGTGTGTGACCGCGGGGATAGGGACCCGTTGAGGGGTGAGGTGCGTGTGGCCGAGAGGAGCAAGCCTGGTTGGGGTGAGTGACGCGTGTGTGGCGATCGGGGTCAGGGAGGGTTGTTGTTGGGTGAGGTGGTGTGGCCGCGAAGAAGAGGCCTGGTTAGGCGTGGAGTGGCGTGTTTGATAGAATAGGGAAAGCAAAAGGGGGTGGCGAGGTAGTTTGGATTAAGGATACGGGGGTGCGAAGAGACAGGTTAGCTTCGATGAAGGTCGAGTGAGGATACGGAGGCGGAGCCGTTACCTTGGGAGATGTTGAATCTGTTGAGAACGAAAGAGACCGGTATTAGGATCTGCCGCAGAATGGAGGGAGACGCGTATCTGTGGTGAAGGCAAGACGGGTTGGTGGGATGCTGGTTTAGTGTGGACTCCTGGGAGATGGAACGACAGCTGTCGCAAAGAAGCGTGGAAAGCGTTATGATGTCGGCACTCGTCGTGTCGTTTCTCGTTTCAAAGTGTTACCGGGAAATCTGGGATTTCCCGGTCACGGATTGAAACGCTGAAACAAACGTGGCCAGCTGTCGGTGGTGATTGGTTCTTCATTTTTCCACTTTTCAATGTTTCACGTTTCAAAACGTCATAAAACGCCCCTGAGGCCGAGTTATGACATACTATCTCACAGTGCTGGTGTGAGGCCAGCCGTAAGGCATGCCGCGTTGGACGACGCCGTCGCCGCAGCTTGTCTTTGCATAAGGACAGATCGCACCCGCCTGAAGTCTCCATGGCTCGTACGGCGACGTGCCTAGTCACGTCTATGAGCACCGCGAATGCGTCCGGGTGCCACCCGCGAAGAGTGGATATCGGCACTGGGATCATTCGGGACCTGACATGCGTGGCGATGAAGTCTTGATACCTCCTGAACTTCGACGCTTTCGCGGCGTTCAGAGATGTCAAGGAGTTGAAGCAACGGGCCCGTGTGTTGGAGGGAGCAAGTGCACTGACGAATGTAACGTCAATCGGTGCACTAGAGTGTGCATCGATTGACAAACCATGTAGTTATGGGGAGAATTTTGGGGTTATTCTAATGCAGGGAAGATGTGGTCGGTTGTATCCACGCCGTTAATGCGTTGTGCTGGATAAGTCGTCACTGATGGGTAACACTAAATAACATTCCTTACAGGCCAGGCTCAATGCCAGCGAGCAGGCAAGCCGCGTTAGACATGACGGCCGCGGCAGCGTGCTTTTGGGTAAACAGTTATGTGCTAACTGGATGGGACCAAATCCGTCACATTCGTGGGGCTCGCGACATGATGGCCATAGCCACCGACGGCCCCAAGGCGCAAATGATACGGTGGTATGTGCGCGTGCTAATAGTAGCGTCCGAGGTGTGTTACGTCCTGGCACCGCGGGGTACGAACTCCTTGATAAACAACAGTCTCGGGAGAAGGGCACCGAGGGAGCCAAAACCCAAGGGCTGGAATCGGAAACCCGGGTCGCGGGAGGGGGTACTAGGCGCTTCGAGAGCTAGGGTGAGGTCTAGAACCTTGAGGTGGCGCGTGAGGGCAGCAGCCCTATAGGCGACTTGCGTCGCTTTGGTGACTGAGGACTGCTTGAACGGGGACGTCACGGCGACGTCGCATGCAATGGGCTGGCCCGGCAGGCCGGCTTCAGTGTCACGGGGTGTTGCACGAGGAGAATGTCGGCGGGCCCGTAGTCCGTGCCGGGGAGGAGATTCTCAACTTCAAACTCATAGACAAGGCCGGCGCAGCGGAAAACGTGCCACGCGAACACTTTGCGAACGGAGTTGTGGCCATGAATGCGTCCAAACTCTGAGACGCAGCGGTCTGCGGCATGGTCACCGTGGTCATCTAGGTCCTGCTGGCAGTGGGCATTTCAGGGGCAAAGAGTCTGTATAGCCTGGGAGACCGGGGTGTCTGCGCAGCATGATGCTCCAGTGCTCAGACGATAGCTTCGTCGCAACGGTGGGATGCGCAAGTGGGAAAGCGGCGGCGCGCTTTGATGAAAGGCCAGGCCGCGTATGCGGCGACGGGTGGGTTCCACGGAGTGGCAGCTGGGACGGGGCACTCTCTTCCATAGGTCATCCTCCCTACACCTCTGCCCGGTCCTCTTGCTGTGCCCGATTTAGATGAGATTGAAGATTGACGGGCATGTCACCAAGAATGGCAGGGTCAAAGGCGCCTAGGTTGCTGAAGAACGGATCGGCAGACAAAGTTGAGTAGCGGCGAGCGTGCCTGGTTCACAAAGGAGGGTCTATCACCACGAGCGTGTTTCTCAAGCACGGCGACGAAGCGGGGTGTGGAGCAGGCGGCCGTGCGTAAGCGGGCGGGGGGGTAGCGTCCAGAATGCTGGCAGCGACAGCGCCATGCAGGGAGGAACCTATCATCGGAAACCCATGACCTCCAAGATGAAGGGGGAGACACGCTTGTTTCCAGGCTTCATCTGTTATTGAGACTTTATGGAGCGCGACACGGGAGGACCGATGCAGAGAGTCAAACTCAGCGGCGTGCTCAGCGGCGTGCTGCGGGTCAGCAAGACGAAACGCTTGAACAACACGGCATGCCGAGGCGCAGAGGCGGTGCATGTGGAAACGAGCCCGGGGTCCCGGACCTGTTCCAGCAGCGCCCAGGTGCGGCGGAACCCATCCACCTTGCTGCGCAAGAACGCCTTGGTAAAGGCAGCGTTACCCAACGGGGCCCGAAAAGCTCAAAACCGTCACCGGGGCACTCCGAGAACGGAAACTCGGTCATAAACGCCGCGCGGTCCACTGGCGAAATGTGCGGCAAGGAGATGGGGTCTTTGTTGTGGTCGACGAAAAGACCATAGGACAGGCCATAGAGCGCGAGAGACCGGAGAGCTCGCCGGAGACCGTTAAGGGGCCCCGCTCTGTGCCGTCATCGGCGTACCACTGGTTCAACATGATGCCCTCCTTTTCGGCGATCTGCCGGTTGAGCGGCTGGATCGTCAAGGAGAAAAGCATCATGCTCGCAGGATCCCCTTGCTGGGTTCCCTGAGCGCTAGAGAGAATCGTCTGCTCGAGATTTGGAACAATTAGCGATGGTTGGTAGCGACGGTGCACCATGCTTGCAAATGCGGCGAGCGAGGGGGCACGGGATGGTAGGATGTCCAGCATTGATTGCCTACCAACGCAGTTGAAGGCGTTGCGGGCATCGATGAGGACAGTGGCTACGTTTGGATCCGCTGAGACCCTTCGAAGCATGGTGCGCACGTCATGGATGATAGCATCCATGCCAGCCTGGATGCTGTTGGCCGTTCGGGAAGGGGCCAAAAAGGCACGGGAGTCATCTACAGCCGACTGGAGCAGCGTCTTCGTGACAAGACTGCGGAGGACGGGGCCGCCCGCAATGGGACGGATCTTCCCTGGCTTGGGCTGAAGCAGGAGGAAGGTGGCAGCGGAGAGGAGGAGAAACAGGGCCGCGGGGTCTCCGTTTCCAGCGCGATTGACCAGTTCCGTCAACACTCCAATGCCGGAGACACCAGCTTCGAGGATGAGTGATTTTCGCCAACAGATGGACCCACGGGAAGTTGATGTTGATGAAACGACTACTGCGCAATTTCTACACGGGTACACGTATTTCCATTGGTATAGAATGACATGTGTAAACGGTGTGTACACATGGGTATTCCATATTCTGGACAAGTGGTTTGCCAAGCATTCTGAAGCAAGCACCCGTCGGTATAACATGGTAGTGGGATGTTTTGTCATTCGAAGGCAAGAAATATTCACGAATCATTCATGAGTAGTATTGGATGCCACCAGCGTTTCCATCACCCCATCTTGCCATTCGCGCTTTCCTCACAACACCAGTGACCCCGATGTTCTTACTCTCCATCCACGAAAATTAATACCCACCACCACTCATGACTGACCCCGCCGTAACCCCCGCCTTTGAAGGTGTGGGCCTAATTGTACCTCCTCCCGAAGTCAAGGAAATCCTTGAAACAACAGCCCGCTTTGTCGCCAAGCGGCCAGCCCTCGAGGCTCGAGTTCTCCAGCAGCACGAGAACGATCCACGCTTCTCCTTTCTCCAGCGCGAGGATCCCTACAATGCCTACTATCGCCTCAAGATCTCTGAATTTCGTAACCAGGTGACAGCAACAACATCACAAAACCCTGCCACAAACCCTAACCCTCCCGAAGGAACTCCCACATCAAACCAAACTTCCGCTGCTAACTCGAACCCTACCACGAACGGAAATGTTTCCAGTGCTCCGGCAAAAGCTTCATCAGAGTCCCGAGACACTAAAGACGCGCCACTCCCATCCACGGTGGCTGCCACATCGACCACGAAACGCCGAGCCGATGTTTCCTATTTGAAGTCAGCACGTGCAAAGGAAGCCGCCGCCCGTCGAGAACCGCGCAACGCACCTCCCGATGATACGTTTACGCTACTCTCTCCGAACCCCTCGCCTTTTCCTCTCTCTGTGGACGTTATGAAACTCACTGCACAATTTGTAGCCCGGTATGGTCGTGACTTTGGCGCTGCCGTCTCGCAAAAGGAGCGGAGGAACTCCCTTTTTGACTTCATGCGGCCAATGCACCCCATTTTCTCATGTTTCAGAAATTGGTCGATGCGTACACTGTCATTCTAGGAGGCGAAAAGGGAAAAGACGGGGACAGAATAAGGGATGTACTGGAGATGGGAAAGAGGGAAGAGCACGTGATGGAGAGGGTGTGGTACATGCATGATTGGGACTGCATGCAGGCGGAGCGGGAACAAGAGGCTGCCATGGACGAATCGGAGAGGGTCAAGGTGGCGCAAATTGACTGGCATGATTTTGTAGTGCTGGAGACAGTGGACCTAGATGAGAAAGATGAGGATCTGCCCGCACCGATCGCAGATACCAAGCAATTACCTCAAATGCTGGCAGTGGCTAAACGGGTACGTGAGGAGCGGGAGAAAAACAAGGAGAATGTTGATATGGATGTGGACTCATCCGGGGACGTGAGCGCTGGTGCAGAGGTGCAGAAGGCGGCGAGTAGTGATGCGGCAAAGGGCCAGGTGACCACGGTGGCAGATATCCCAGCGGATAGAATTCGGAAGGATGCGGTGGCACCGGATAGTGGGGTGCGGGGTGCGACGACTGAGGCGAGGGTTGCGCTGCCGTCCGGACAGCAGGTGCCGTTGTCACAGGTGGAAGCGTCGGTTAGGGTGGAGTTACTGGATCCGTCGTACAAGGATGAGAGGGCGAGAGCGGCGGAGAAGAACCGGTTGCAGAATTTGGCCGGAGGGGAGGAAATGGCAAGGAATTTGGCGCGGTGGGAGCAAGCGAGGGCGGAAGGGTCGGTATATAATCGCGGGGACTTGCAAGGGGCGCTGGAGGGGAGGGTAAAGGCGGCGGATGATAGAGAGGTGGAACGGAAATTGGGCAAGGCGGTAGCGTTGGGACCGAAGCTGCCGAGGGACCGTGTGGAGGAGGGGCTGTCACAACCGGCGAAACGGGCACGAGTTGAAGCTGCTGTGGATGCGTTGTCGAGGAGCAAGGCAAAGGCGGAGGAGGAGGACAACAAGGTGGAAGAGGAGGAGGAAGGGGTAGAAAAGGCGGCTGTAAATGGGATGATGACGGGAAGTGAGTGGATCAAGAAGAATGGCGCGACGAGTGTGGTGAGAATTCGAGTACCAGTGCATGCGGGGAAGGAGTGGAAGCTGGAGGGACAGGAAATTGAAATGAGTGCCAAGTTGAAGAGCACTGTGGGGAAGTTAAAGGCGGCGGTGGCGAAATTTACAAAGTTGCCGGCGAAAAAGCAAAAGCTTATGATAGAGGGAGTGGGATTTCTGAAAGACGGACTATCGCTGGCGGATTACAATATTGCTGATGGGACTGTGGTAGTGTTGGAGGTGAAAGAGAGAGGGGGAAGAGACGGAATCATTAAGTTTGTGACTGGATGGGGCCAGGCGTGAGATGGCTGCGTAGAGTTGAACAGAATTGTGGTACAATAAACAAACTGGAGTAGAAGCTAACATCTGTGCTTTGTACAGTACTGTACTTGATAGCACTGTACAGTACTGTACTGTACTGTACTGTACAGTAATGAAGGGTGGTGAAACGGCCTATGGTACAATACTGTAGTCAAGTTGCAGATGTAGTACAGTATGTTTGACGTGGATGACATGATGGGGGTTTGTTACCTAAACTTACTGTAATGCCGAGATATTTCAAGTACAGTAGAATTATCGAGTTGGGGAAGAGGGGTGGCTAGGAGCGCTGTTGAGAATACTTTAGCAAGGCAAAACGTGTGGAGGGGGGACAAAGGGGCGCGCAGCCTTTTAAAAAGGGTCCTCTTGGATTGATATGAGAGAAATTGCTTTATTGATTCCTATTCAATAATGAATGATGCTATTGGTGTACAGTAGTGTACAGTAGAGCCTTGTATTGTACAATGGCCAAGAATGGCGAAAAGGAATGCAGGATGACGTGTTGCAAATAGATGCCGCAAGGCAAAGTACAGCGGATATTATGGCCAAGGGCATCGAAATAGCAACAATGCATGCTCAGTATGAACAGTACAGTAGTGTACTGTACTGTACTGTACTGTACTTTGCTGTACAGTAGTGTACAGTAGCGAGGAGTTGCAACTCTATGTAACAAACGGGATAAAGGCGCTTAGCCATTGACAAAGTATCGTCGCCGCCCGCCGCCCCCCCCTCCCCCAAGCCTACAGTACAGTATCTCTCAAACGCGATTCACAATTAACCCCTCTCACGCCATTCTGTCGACCAGCAAAAACGACGTGCAGTACCTGTACTGTACTGTACTGTACTGTACTAGTACATACATCAGCCGCACCTCAATCCACATGCCACCTATTTTCCAAACTTCCACAAACACAAATCTCATTTTCCTGCACATTCTAACCTAACCCCCCCCTTTATCCCCCACCCCTCCATAACCCACCCCTTTCGCTTTGCCATGATTCGCACTACCATATGTTTCTACGCAAACTATCTCCAACGTCCTCTTTCTTTTCCTACTACCCCGACACGCCCCACCTCTTCCGCATATTTATATTCATATCATTTTCATCGTCGTCATCGTCATCGCTATTATCGCCACCATCCACATCTGCATAAACACCATTTCCATTCTCACTCCTCCTACCACCATATTAACTTAAATCGAATCTCCCGTTGTCTTTCACATCCCAACCCACCTCCCCATTGCACCCCAACCACTCTCCACTCCCAAGACCCCCGCTCCCACCACCGCCACCACTCCCACCATCCCCCTCCCGCCCCATGCATTCCTCACACCCCACCGTCGACCCCTTCTCCACCTTTTTCACAAACTATTTCCTCGCCGAAAACCCCTCCATAGCCACACACCTCCGCCCGGCACAAACAGCACAAGCCGCTGCAGTCTACCTCTTCCGCTTTTCTTCCCGTCTCTCCAAATCCTTCGTCTCCGACACCCTCGCCTCCATCACCCGTTCCATCGCAGACGTCTCCGGCAAATCCCTCCCGAATCCCGCCGCCTCTTCACCTCCGCCGCACGCAAGGCTTCTCATCTCTATTTCGCAAATGGTTGGGAAAACATCACCGCTTTCGTCGTCGCAAACGATCCCGTCTTGCTTGATTTGCAGAAGCGCAATACAAAACTCCAGCAACTCTTGTCCAAGTTGCAGCAGCATCAAGCACCGCAAGTAGACTCCATTCTCTTGCATGCCTTGTTGGACCGTGGCGAGCCTGTTTGTGTCTTTGTCTTTGCGGATTACTGCTCGGTGTGCAAAGAAATGAAGCCCAATTTCGAGGCTGTTGCAAAGGCAAATGTCTCGAATGTTCGCTTTGTCACTGTCAACGGCCCCTTGTCACCGCAGATCAAGGCCACCTATGAGTTGGCCTCCTATCCCGCTATTCTCAAGTTTCATGGAAATGATTTGGCAACCACCTTTCCGAGTGGGAAGCGAATGACTGAGGATGCCATTACCGCGTTTGCAAAGGGCGATACTCTGCTGCAGTCCGCAGAGGATGTGTCGGACGTTGAATCAGATGACTTGTTTATGGACAGCACAGACGCATCTCCGCGTCGTCTCAGAACTATGAGGTGGGCCAATATGCTCAGGAAGCAGGGCATCGATGAGTGGGATGTGTTGGCCAATGAACGCAATCAGGTGTTGTCGTCAAAGATTCAAGATGCCATCTATTGTGCATCGGGCTCTAGCTGTCAGACTCATCCCCCAGTTACTCGCAAGGTTGAGAACGGTGAAGCACCGCCTCTGTGCGTGATGTTAGGCGGAGGGATGGGTGCGGGAAGACTACAGCTGTCAATTTGATTGCGGCCACCGGATTTTGGAGGCAGTATGGAGACGGTGTAGTCGTGGTGGAGGCCGATGAATTCAAGATGAATGATCCGTTGTTCCAGGTTTTGAATAGCGTGACCCCGCTAGCATCCAGAATTGTGCATCACGATTCAATGGTGGCAGCGGAGGAGCTTTTCGTCAAGGCCGTGAATAGTCGGAGGGACATTGTGTTTGATGGAACGCTGAGTTGGAGTGAGTATGCTAGACAAACGGTGCGCATGTTGAGAGACACCGAATATCTATACAAGCGTGGTCCGGGATATCAGAAGGGTGAGGATGGTGAAGTGACAGAGATTTACTGGGAGCGGGCAGGGAAGCGAGTGATACCTGTTGAGCCCTACCACGTTGAACTCGTCGGGGTAACTGCGGACGCCGAAATCGCTGTGATGAGAGGAATTGTAAGGAAAATTACGGATGGACGTGCAGTGCCTATCCCAGATCAGCTGCACTCACGCTCTGTTCTCTGGAAATTTTGAAGAGTACGTGGACATGGTAGATGCGGTTTACCTGTTCGATACCACGCTGGGCTCTACTGCAACTGATGAGAAGCCAGTTATGGAGACCATTTGATAGCCGTCAGGCCCGGGATCCTCTTCGATGTACCTGAGAACACTCGACCTCGTCCATGGAGGAACAACTTCATGGTGATGTGGAACGGGCTTTCGTTGTGCGAGATGTGCATGCTTACGAAAGGTTTTTGAAGAAGAAAGAGTTGAATGTCATGGCCTCCGGGACATCGGAGCTGTTTCCAGATTCCGTAGGAGACGTGCATCATAATGCCTGATGCGCCCTGGTTGTTGTGTCGTCAGAAGTCGATTTGACAAGTCAGCTTCAAAGTTTTGGGCTTTTGCGGGTTTTTTTCAGTCATGTACTGTACAGTACTTGTTTACTCCTAAATTGATGCAGTATCTTTAGATGCAATCGCGTGAATTGGCCATTATTGTTCTACCTGTGCCACAGCTGCACCAGTCGAATCCATACCTATCGGGAGCTTGGCGTTGTTTCGGACAGGGAAGATATCCCTCGGGGAACACCAACGTACTATGCTGAACAGGCTTCCCGGTTTTGACTATCCTAAACTCATGGTGTCGGGATGTGTGCCTGTAAGACATCATTTGACATATTGGGCGGCACGACAGCAGTACCATGTTAAACGGGAGTATTCGATTAAAATCTCGGTACTACCTTCAGCAGCGGGTTTTGAGCACTCTAAAGTCGCGAGACCACCAATCCTGTCCGTTGATAAAGCACAGTTTACCAATCCAAAACAATCTTGTGCAAATGAGGCAAACCAGCAAGGAGGGAAGCTTGCAACATGCTTTCAAAGTGATCACATCCTCCATCAATGAAATATCAGTCAACATGCAGTCCACATAGTACGTACTACAGAACTTCCCCTTACATACAGTTGGGACCAACTGAATTGACACCCGCATTTTCCAGCCGAGCGGTTTGTCAGCCTTAGACTGCGAAGTTACGCCAAGGAAAAAAGAAATCAGGGAAGTGAACAGCACACAAATAATACCTCCATGTTACAAAATGTTATGTTCACATGCTGCTGTACATGTGTAGTTCTAGGTAGAATTATAATCCTATTTGTGATCTGTATGCCCTGGCAACCTCTGTTCTGCTACTGCTGTGTACTGCACAGGGCAGTATGATTGTTCTAGTCGCCGTGGCTTTCGTGAGAGACTGTTCTATAAGAAAGTCGTCATTACAAACATGAGGTGTCCTATTCTCGCACTGTTCTCATACTCATTGAAGTAAAGTTTCTCTCCCTGTTTAGATGCGACAACTTTGTGCAGCACCTGGCTCTTTTGGCTAGGTGAGACTAGTCGAGGGAGTGGACAAGACGGCAATCGATAAATTTAGAAACGCCTAAACCGAATGTAGTTACCTCAATCTCCAGTGCTCCAGACTACAACAGCACCACTGTTGCAATTGGAATCACACACAGGTACGTGGAAGGTTGTTGTTATAGAAAATACAGTATAACCAATATAACGGCACGATGTTGGATTTGCTGCAGGAATTCAGCGTGCCCCTAGCAAGATGTTTGTCATGGAGGGAGAGCTTCAAAGTAGTGTGTGCCGCGTCAATTTTGAAACAAGTTAGGCAATAAGGATATCCCCCGACTCGAGGCTTTCAATCGTAATGACCCACTTTTCTCGCGAGTATGCTAGTGCAAGTACCTGAAAATGTTTAGCCTGTTGTCCGTTATGGTGAGGCTCACCACTGCTGTATAATGTAGTACATCTCCCATGCGAATTAGTAACGCTCCCCATTGCGGTATAATACAGTACATCTCGCGTGGAGCGAATAAATCTTGACATTGAACGGCAGAGGAGCAGCTCTGCATTTTGTGAATGCCTATCTGATGGTAGGACGGATACAGATACTTCTGATATTGTGCCCTCAAAACGAGTTAAGGTCGGTAGTCCAGTACTGTTGGGGAGCAACTTGTTTCAGCCCACCGTATGGTTGCACCCATGCTGAGCTTTATTGAGTAGCGTATTGTCAGATCCAATTGCAAATAAGAAGAGAAAGGGAGAAAGAGCTGTGTCATTCAAAGAGCAGTTCAAGGAACTAGCAGTCAGGCAAAGAATACATCATTCTAAAGGCCTTAAAGAACATGCGTACGATTTTCAGCGTAAAACCATTCAATGAGGCTTTTGTACGCGGACGCTTTCGTTATTCTTGGTCAAAACCGCATTATTGTGGAACAAAGTGATGCCGTTTTGAGCAGAATACTGTTCAGAGCCTTGAAACCATGCATGGGTAGATGAACACCGACAACTGTAGAACTGGCTTTTTGCACAGTTCTGCTGTTCTCTTTGACTGCTGACTATTGCCAGGGGAATTTCTCTTTCTGGTATCGCAGGTAGCCATTGATGTACAGCAGTATAATACTGGGTCATTATTCTGGTTACGAACTAAATGCAAGACAGAACTTGATTGGCGAAGCAGTTGTTCCGAAGTAACTTTACCGCCGTGAGTAAAAGCAATGGGGAGCTGACAATTATTTCGGGTACCTGAAAGAATTCTCAATACAATATGGAAAGGCCCACCTGACCAGTCGTTCTCTGGAATGTCACAACTCGTCGTTTACATTTTGCACCTGCTTCAGCAATACAACCAGAAATCGTTTCATTCCCCTCATCACGGCACCGTCATGCAGTCCCTCAAGTTTCAAACCGAAGATTGAGTTCCTGCTTCACTTCCATCGGCTCTCGACACCAACCTGTGATCATAGCATTCATTACTAGCACACAGTAATGCAAATTTGTCAGGATGGCTAAACACCAGATGCAACAAACAGAGCCATTGAGTCTAAAATACGTGATGCTTATCACGCCATCAAGGCAATAAAAACAAGGTGGCAATTATGTGCCTATACAGTGCAGTTCTACAGGGGTCGTTATCAATAGGTTGAATGCCCGCAGTTGTAGGGGAAGGCGGAGAGAGCAAAGTGTGTTACACAACGTATACAGCGATGTTGTGCTGATATGCCTTGGGTATTCCAGCAGAGGTTGTAGTGCATTTGGTGACAAGAATGCTGTATGCGCAGGCTCATTGATCCATTTGATTTTTTCCCGTTACTGAGACTGCCTTGTAGACTGTAGTGACAGAGACTTCGTGGTATGTTCAGAGCAGAAGGAAAGCCGAGAGTGACTGCACATTGAATCGCTTTAAAGGAGAAATGGTTGAGATTTGTAACGCTACTATTGTCAACGGTTCTTGTTGGCGAATAGAAAAGATTCTAAAGAAAAGTCTATGGCGTTACACTAAATCATGTGACCTCGGTCCGGAAGTTGAAATGCAGATTTTATTGCACCAACGAGGACGACTGCCTCTGAAAGCGGACTTGATCGGTGATTACAGTAAGAAGTCGCTGAGAAGAGTGATGAGGAATAGAGAACCGAGGTGCAACTTGAGAGGGTTGCCCTCTGCACCTTATATGCTCGGCAGCGTAAAATGTCTGCTCATGTTGTGAATGGTTGGCAAGGCCAGCGAATGTCTGATAATTGTTTTCTCCAGCTTACGTCTTTTGTGTCATGATGTGAGGCAACGAGGAATCCGGCACCCTGAAAGAAACGCTGGTCATTTACTCTCTCCTAGACCTTCTATTCTGCATTCCTTCAAACACAGCTGCATGGCCGATGCAACCTGCGCAGGGAGGACGCACACTTGATGGGCAAACGAATTTAACAGAAACTTTGAACCAGAAGAGAATTTGCAATCCGCTTTGGCCTTTTGGATAGAATATGATTGGCTTAAGTTTTGGAAGTTATGCATCAGGGAGAGCAATCCAATGTCCACAGCCTTCATTGGAAACCCGACGTTGACGGAATTTCTTATTTGCGTTTAAATGTCCTGTCTTGACGTTTGGTGGATCTAAACCGATAGAGTCTGCTGGATAAGATCGCAATCGCAAAACAATAGCGCCTGCAGTTCGTGAAGTCTGGCAATTCACCCGCTGGTAGTTTTAAATTTTGATGTGGCATATTCTGCTGCTCTGGGAAAAAAGAGTATGTAGTACAGATCCTACCACTGTCCAGAGCCTTTCTGTCCGCTGGCCTCTGGCCAGTGGTCATGAGATGGACTGTCATAGGGAAAAGTGGGAAAGGGTAGCCCATGCGGCCCAGCAGGCGGTTGCTCGAACGGGCGGCTGCGCTCTCAGGGGGTTGTGCTGGACAAGGTACGACCGCTGCGTTTAGAATTCGTCAACAGCGCCTCGCATGCTGCCTGTTTGTGCCTGTCAAAGGAGCCATGACAGACTGTTCTATAGCTGAGAACAGCATAAACAGTCGCCGTGTACTGAAGTTTAGATGAAATGACGAGAAATATCAGCCTACGATCCGATAGGGTATGGGCAACAACGAAAAACACTACCCCGAAAACGCCGCTCCCACTCCCCACGACTTCAGACACGTACACCCGCATCGAATCCGCCCCCCTCCCACCCCGCCACGGAGTATAGCACACAGGCAGCCAACCAGTCAGCCCAAGACGTTAAACCGGCTCGCCGAACACACAGGCACCGTTCATTGCACTGACGCAAGAGCTCCTGAGACTCGCGAAACTTACTGCATCCGACACATAGCCACAGCACTAAGCACCCAACGACAACAACCACCATGGACACCACATCCACCCCTAAGATCGCTACACTCATAAAGAACAACTATGCAGCCTGACTAATATCAATCTTTGGTACTGCAGCGTCCATCGACACACCTGATCATCCCTGGCATGTCCGACACCCTCACCGGATCCGATCACCCTCACAGGTTCATCAAAGAACAGGCATACTCGTCAGAGCACTGATGGACTCCATATCGTTGGATATCTTTGACACTGTTGTTCTTCCAAACCAACGCCCCGCTCTATACCAACTTATCACGGCCGTCACCAAGTTTACAGAGGCGGCAAAAAACATGGACTACGCACCCCCAAAAGCTATGAAAGACCAAACTGAGCTCATCGAAGAGATGGATATCGCAGAGTACCTACCAACCCATGAGAGTATCTGCGCCAAGATGCTCACGGCGAACTATTCCAGGAAAAGAAGGCCCGATGAGTACAGTGGGCTTCATGATCGAATTCGTACAGCACAACCCAGCTACGTCCACAATCTCATTGCTCTTGTTCAACTGTAAATACAAGAATATGAATACAGGCCAGGCCTAATAGACTCCTGCATCTTCACTTAACACAAACACAGTCAACTCATCCTCAGTGCAGTCAGTATGAACGAGTATGAACGAGTTTCTACCCACTTCCCTGATCCAAGTAAACATCGAAGAGCCCTTCAATACTGAAAAAGAAACATAAACTCTCAGAGCTCGGCTACCCTACGAATTAACTGAACTGTAACGTAAATAGGACGCAAGAAGGACATATGAACATATCCCACCCACATGTTGTGAAAGCTCTATTGCAGCAAATGTACATGCCCAACCTTTATTAGAAAACGGTAGAGAGCCAGACTTCTGGTTGCACGAGTAAACAGTATTTACTGGGGGTCGATCTGCCCCGCTAGTCGAGCTGCAGGTTTGCGTTCGTGCGCTGCGCTTATAACTACGTTCGCCGGCGGCTCTACGCTAGCTCCTGCGCGCCCGCGCCTAAGCATCCGCGTGGATGCGACAGCTGTCTGCTGCTGTGCGGATGCGAGGTGATTACGCGCCGGCTGTGTAATAGCAGCCCTCCGTGGAGACATCGACTGGGTCCACTTCTGATACACGGCGTACTATAGACCTAGCCTGCATTTGCGTATGCGGCACAGTACGCGGCTGCATGCTTCATTACAGTTTCATAACCTTATCACACACTAGTTTCCGAGAGTGTAAACCGGACAGAATACCTCAAAGCGCCACCTTTAAACGCCAATCACAGGAAAAAGTATCGGGTGATATTAAGCAATTTGAGGTACCTCACTGACAGCGCCAGACCTGATATTTAATTTGGCGTCAACAGAGATTCCGTAAATATGGATGCATCAACAAAACAATACTACAAAATAATACATTAGCTCCTCTAGTACCTCAATTCCTCTACCGATTGCGGCAAATTTTATCGCTGGAATACTCCCATCAGATCGTCTCACCCCAATATCACGTTCATTGACGCAGAATTTGCCCATTACTAAGACCGAGAATCAAGGACCGACATAGTGCAAACGACATGGGTGTGACGATCTGCTGGCACAGTTTCAAACAGCATATTGTTGCGAAATGCAGATGTGAGTCCGAATACTTAGTTGCCGTAGAGGCAGTCCAATATAACCAATGGCTGCTATAAGTACTAGATGACTGCAATATAGTAACTGAATTCACAGCTAAGCTATCAATCGATAACACAGCGGTGGCACAGGTGGCTCACAGTAGCTCTCAAAAGAAACGTCGAAAAACAATTGACATCCCGTACCGCTATTGGCGGACCACCTCAGACACAAGAAAGTATCAGTTAATTACATCCGGATAGAAAATGACTCAGGTTTTACCTTCATAAAAGCCCTCAGAAAAGAGAAAACGTATTTTATTCGACTCTGGTACAATCACAAAGTAGAGTATCAAAATAATTTATTTGGGTGACATTGCTACACTTATTATATATATTCAAGAGTGTCAATGGTGTATTAATCTTTTAGGATTTCATTTTAGCTACAAATCATATTACTAAGGTGAATCGGGACGACAAACATTTTCTACTGCCGTATCTGTTTTTTCAAAATTTTTTCAAATTTGAAAAATAAAAAAGGGCAGAATCTACTCTTTTCCATGGACTTTCAGTCGCTTATAGACCTTTGCCTTCTATTTTTTATAATTATATCCTTAGTAGGAAAGTATAAGTAAATAAACATGTAGAGTCCCGGGCGACTAACGGCTTGAACCAATCATCTGTGGTACCGAAATGCTTTCAACCAATAAATTTAGCGGCAAAGGCTTTATATCAAGACATTCACTAATTAAAATGGCAAAACAGTCATTCATGAAGATCACAATAGTTGCCGTTGTCGTGCCTCTCCGCACTCATCCGTTGGCCCTCAGCGGCCGGTAATTTTACTGACCCTCTGCAGTCCCACATACACCCGACCGTTGTACTTACAGTAAATCGACAGCGGTTACCCTCAAGGACATGCTGTCCCACATCCCGCGGATACTAGGGTAATTACTACCAGGGTATAGTAGTTCCTTTAATTAGTGGTCCCTCCAGCCAGACCCGGCTTGCCCTTCGGCAGGGCACATCACTACAGTATCCAGTGCCGCACAAAAAAAGTCTCAACAATTCACAATATCTCAATTCTACTCATGAAATCCTTATCTGAAACCTCGCTTACCACTTACTGCTTCCCTGCTGCTGTTCGCTGTGACGCTGTCAGCCGCACCGCGGCCCGATGTATCATCATCATTGCCGCTTATCGCTGCTGTAATGAGGAGTCAGGAACTAAATTTACATCACAAAATTATGAGTTACTATCTTCGTTAATCAGATGACCATTCGTTCCATGCGTAACAGAGATGCTCTCTGGTCCTTCGACCTCTTTCAGACAAATTAGCCTTGCATGGCAGTTAGGCAGGGTTTCAATCGATACCTGCGTGATCAATGAAGGTAATACGTTCAACACTTTAGCTATCTATCGCGCATCCTCACCGGCGTCTTTGTCGTCCTCGGAATCCTCTGAGGCTGTTAAGGATTCAACCGGGATTTTCGCTAATATAAGAGGAAGACGAAGTAGATAATCGCCGTTTCTCATCTACAGACTCGCCGGCGCCTTCAAAGTATTTGACCTCACCACTTTCCCCCTAGCTCCACGGCTCCAGATTCATACCGGTATTACCTCAAAATAATTGTGGCACACATATCAGGTGCTTTCAATTTCGCTTACCGCCTACCTTATAGTCATTTTTACTCGAATACTTATCCTACGCTCATACCCTACCAAGAGAGAACGTTTCATGCAAGAAACCCGGTGTACAGCATTTTTCAGGGATGCGGTTGTCGCGCAAACTTCCTACTGTAAATGGACGGGAAAAGGTTACCGTTATCACGTTTACAGTGTGATAGAATTTAGATTTGTATTTGAAGTATCGTATTAGCCGCTGAGTCTGAAGTGGCAATAGCACTGTACACTTCTATTGATTTACGAACACGAAATTGTCTATTTAAGCCACGCGCCCGATCCTATCGAAACGCCCGAACTGCGAAGAGGCAGGTTAGTAAGTAAAGAGTTGAGCTTCAACGGTCTTTTTATAAGAGTTTATGGGCGCAGCTTATTGCAACTGACTGTGACTGTTCTACGCTTTTCTTTCTCTGTCGTTTGTGCAATCTGACATTCTGTGTAATAGCACGAAGTACATTGGAATCAAGGTTGTCGTCGGAGGTTTTGGAAATGGACGAGGATTTCGTCCAGCTTCGTATAGCTCCATTGACACCAACCAAATACCATGCATGGTCAAACGATGTGGAATTCGTGTTGACTGGGAAAGGGCTGTGGAAATATGGTGTGGATGAGGAGAAGAGTTCCAGATCTCTAGCTCTTGCTTGTTTTAGTGCAGAAGTAGCCAGCGGTTCAGATGATGTTCAAGAAAGAGTGCAACCCCTGGACGAGGCGGTACGGAAATTACTCGAGCTGACTACCAAAAGTGTGAATTTGCATTCGCCTACATTTTTACCTCGATCGAGCAATCATGTAAGGCTATGGTACGCGCGATGAGATGCACACGTGAGGTTTGGAATACCTTAAAGGTGACTCTTCAGTCGGCATCTGAGGCAGAAATTGACGCAATGCTGACCAATCTACAGAATATAAAGCTGGCTAAGAGAGAAAGTGTGGTGGAGTACTCAAGCCTTATTATGGGGGTAATTAGTGAGCTGGAAAGTGCAGGGCATACAGTAACCAACATTGAGAAAAGACGTGCATGTTTTGAGGTTTGCCGAAGGAGTCTGACATAACCTCTGAGTCAATCATGAGTGTGAATGACTCGTATCCTCATACAGTCTCAAAGCTAATACTGAGGGAAACACGGATCCATGCTTTGATGAGGGCCAGAGCAAGTTTTGAAGACAAGAGTGAGGTCGTCAGGTTTGAAGTGCTACAGATGTGGAAGAAGGGATTATTTTGCATGCGACTGTAGGCATAGCAAGCCGGGTAGCTACGAATCAAAGGAGAAAAGTAATGGGACGGAAGCACGTAATTGTTTTTAATTTGGAAAAGTGGACCATATTGCGCGAGATTGCAAGCAGGTTGGACGTAACGGAGAAGATTAATCTGATACAGCTATGATTTCCAAGGAAGTTGCGCTACAGAAGATGCAATACGGGAAGAATTTTCATGTGTAGATATTAGACTAAGCGTGAATGAGTCATTTTTCAACCAGCAGAGAGCAATTTAGGACATAAGCTCCCTTTTATGGTCTTTTGCAAGTTGGAAACAATGAAACCACTGAATCGTGTGGTGTCGGTACAGTAATAGTGGAGGAGACAGCCAATGCTAAGAAACAACGATTGACGTTGAAGGACGTGGTATATGCACTTGCATGATGCATAATCTGATTTCCATCTCGAAAGTGGTAAGAAATGAGGTGCGGATAACAGTCGAAAAAGATCCTTCTGGATGAGAACTCATGGAACTACTGCAAAAACCGACGGGTGTTGCTCGCATTATTGGTGTAAAGACTAAGGAGGGTATCTCTCAAGCTCTAATACGCGTTCTTATGGACGAGGAAGCACACATGTCTATCCCATCGTCCAAGAGAAAATGGCATAGGCCGCTTGGGCACTTTTGCGATGATTTCTGAGGAAATCAATCAATCACGTAAATGGTATAAGTGAGAAGGATTTTAGCTTGCGTGAAGATCGCAGTGCATGCGTACTCAGCAATGAAGTGAGATTGGCGGAAAAAATCATCTGCAGCCAAGGAAAATAATGTGACCAAACCTGGAGCGAATCTACACGGACCCGGTCGTGCCGATGAATCATGGTTCAATAGGGGGAGCACAGTAATTTGTCACTCTACTTGATATCTACAGCGGGTACTACACGGCTCTTTTCATATGCAGAAAGGATGAGGCGCCCGAAGCTGTTATCGACATTATTCAAGAAATGGAGGGAGTTTTCAAACGTAGTGTCAAATCAATGACATCTATGATCCGCAAAATATCAAGTCGTTTTATTCGGACGGCGGCAAATAAATTGAACAAAAGTTCCAACATTTGCTGCGAAAGCGTAGAAAACTGCACGAAGTAACCACGGCGCGCTCTCTAGAGTCCGGCAGGAATGAAGAGCGGTTGAATAGGACCCTTTTGGACATGGTGAGGAGTATGTTAATCAGTATTAATAATCTAGACCAGATACTGTCGGCAGAAGCAGGGAAAATCGCATGCTATATACGAAAGTGTCTCATTAATAGAACCAAAAAGTTCGATACAACTCCGCACGAGGCCATACGGGGAAAGCGTCCAAATTTGATTCATTTTAGGATATTTAGGGAGTAGAAAATTCATATTGAAGCCGGATGCTCGTGAAGGAGAAGTGAAAACAGTAGTATCACAACACGTTTGCAGCGTAGGTTTCGGTCATTATCGTGGGGACGCGTACTACCTCACCAGTATGCAAGAGTTTCTCAAAACGCCTTTCGGAGAGTTACGTGTGGAGCATCTTCCATTTTTGAACGAAAAATCTTGTCGCGCCCCTGAAATAAGTTTGAGTGTCGTCCCTTCCTCATGTATGAACAGTACTGCAGAAAGACTTTTAAACATTGGATAACCAAGGCCGAATTTAGAATTGAAGGAAACGGATCATCTAGTAATGAGTTGAGGTCAGAATGACCTGCACACATGTTTGATGATATCAAATAACCCATGGGGCTAGAAGTATAGATGCATTTAACTATAAGGTTCTTCCATAGGATTTTATCCGCTACAGACGATGAGGTGAGTAACTTAACAAAGACCGAGAAGTATATTCTAAGTGTTCTACGGTTTTTTGTGATATACGAGTATGTGTTGTTGTTCATTGTCAGTTGGTACTCGGAGTGCATGACGAAGGGGAGGCCTATTATTGTAGGGAAATCAACCATTGATGTACTTCATCGCTGCTTTTCAAATGTCGGCTTGGGGCTGAAGCATACAGTCACGGAAATAATCTACTACTTGACGGAGCTACATTTCGTTCAAAGGAAGTTCGTAATTAAATAATTTTTAGGGATATATGTGGTGGATTTACTGAGTTAATCTGAAATCTTCGTCCTTCCTAGTGCGAGCATGACGATATTGCCGTTGACATGGCACAGAGGAGTCAATGAAGCTCGAACTCAATATTAATGTAGAGCACTTGTAAAACCGGGCCTAGATAGAAAGCTTCCGCAATCGCGGGACGACGTCGAAGGAAAGTGGATTGGAAAGTAAGAAGGAGAAGGCGGCCGGTACAGTTCTCAATTGTGTGCTCACAATTGACAAGTACAATCAGTTCCCTTGTTTTTCTCCTTGCCCAGGGGATGAGCTGCTTTAGGGACGGAGAACTTTCTTTTTGAGACATCATCCAGAAAATTATGAAAGGTAATAGGGATCAAATCGGCCACCTTGTGCGAGTATCGGAATCCTATCAGGAAACGAAGGAAAAGAGGGACGGATTACGCAGCTGGATGGGGGAGGCAATATGTGGTAATGAAAACTGCACTTACCGTCTGCACGCTTCTGTTTGAGGATCTGGAAGGAATTTACCGACAAATTACTCTCCACAGAGAACTGGATACCATTTACAGAAACCTCATCGTATTGAATACTACGGAGATTACGAGAGTGATTACAATAGCAGTCTTGGAGTGCATTATCTTGAACGGGTTACGGTACATCGGGCGCCAAAAGTAGTCACTGTTACTCCGACGACACTCGCAGCAGAGATGCTGAGGAGACCGAGACATGGGAAATCTCCAATAGGGATCCATACGCGTATAATGATACGTATACTGCGCCGCGAAAGTACTCTCACGACTATCGTAAGTAACCTAATGCCTCAGTTAGTAGACTTTTGTAAAGAAAATCCCCCGACCGACTTGCATCTCTTCTCTACCTACTGCCACCGATCGGTACAGGTAACCTTACTTCACCCAGGTATCTAACCATCATCTGCATCCTCCTCACCCCAAGAAACACCAGTTCGACATCTCAGCCCCGGCCTACTCCCCAAAAACTTCCCAGTACTCCCCCATCCTCTCCACCTTCATCATCCTCACCCCCATATACCCCCTACCGCACTCACTCAAACTACTTACCCACTCCCCAAATCCCTCCTACTCACCATATACATCCTAATAAACCACTTTCCCTGATCGGGCATGCCCCACCACATCTGGTTGCAATCACTTCCACTTCCAATATCTATATCTCATCCGCAATCACCTGTAACTCAAACCCTACCCACCACTTCAGAATTATCACTAAAAAACATCAGTTCCATCCCCACAGCCCTCATCACCCCTCGTCAACTTAATCCACACGCATCCCTCCCCATCTCCTCAATCCCCACTCTCACACCCACTTCCACCCAATTCAACCCACTCTCCCTCAACCCCAACCACCATCTTCACCAACTCTTATTTCTTCCCTTCCAGCCCATATCTGCCGCCTCGCCTCTTTCGCCGCCGCTTGACGGGGTTCTTCTCTGCAACATGAACTTCGTCACTTCATTACAAGCTTCGGTTTCTGCTTGCACGGGAAACAAGCCCGTCAGGTTCTTGCCCGCCGCATATCTGCATAGTCGTCAAACACTCCATGGTAAGCTCGCATAAAATTTCCATGTCATGCTAAGAGCAGCTCTCTCCCTAAATGTAGTGCAATGCTCGGTGCGCAGTTCTTCTCGCCCAGGAACGGAACCCCGTCAGACAATGAGAAAACCAACACAACACGCCAAGACCCACAGGGTGCTCGCTGTATTTCTTTCTCTTTAAGCACCATGCGATGCAGTAGCACAGCTCGCCGACGGCGAGGAGAAGTGGGGCTAGAATTGCAAGGGTGATTCCTTGGACGGCTGGACAGTGTACTTGTCCTCCGGTTTGTACGGCCGGACCGTGGTCCGCAGAATGATGGAACCTTGGTAAGGATCGATTCCAAAGAACTGTAGACACCAGGGGTGTAATACTGGACAAATAAGATGTAGTAGTGGGTTATCGTTTGCCCTACCCCCATCGACCGGCCTTCGATCCTTACCCCCGGTCCCGAGGAAGCCGTCGCGTCCGACCGTCTCGAACCCGTCAAGGCCACCGACAAGTTCAAGGGCTCCTCCGAGAAGGCTTCAAGTACTGCCGGACGCCGCCTGTCTCGATCCAAAGGGTGGTAAACCATCGAATCCGCAAGGCTAGGCCCTCGAAAAGGCCGCGGATGAACAAGAACCCGAAGTCCTCTCCGTTCCATTGTCGTCATTGTCAAGTGACCTGCTCCGGCCGCGTTCAGTACTTCGAGCACCTCCGTTCCCGTCTTCACATCCGCCGTACAAGCAAGAAGGAGTACAAGTGCAAGGACTGCAATATTGAGTTGTTCAGTGACAAAGACCTTGTCCGCCATCAGAACGGGGCTCAGCATCGACTCACAGTCAGAGGTCACAATTAGTATCTTTGTTTTCATTAAAATTGCTTGTTTTTGAGTAAGAAAAAGGAAAATAAGCAATAAGTTCATTCTCAACGACCTCGTGTGTGTGTTGTGTTCACCCTTCCGCTGTGATTGCAAGCTTTCCTCTGCTGCCCCAGATCCTTGTAGTAGGACTTACAATTGTAAGTCCGTATCTCCATCAGGACCTAGACAGGACAACCACTGCAAAGCAAGAATCGGAAGAAGGGCTACTATAACGCACCCGACGTGACTGACGTCAACCCTTACGTCAAAGAAGGAACTTTTTGTAAGTGCTCCTGGCGGATTTGAACCCGCGACCACCTCATCAGGAGCTACTTACACTTAACCACTAGGTCACCAAGACCGGAATTTGAAGGTGCAAGGAGAACCAATCAGGTTATAAATCACAATTTTTTAAAAAATCATTGCTATCTACCAGCGACTGAGTTGCACCCTCTGGTCATCCATCGCTGAAGCTATCCTGTCGCGAGCCCCGATGCGCATGGACGACGAAGTACACCCGGTTAGATCTTAACCGTATAGTTAGGACGTGCGCAGTCCCCAGTAGATACTGAACGCATTAAACTTCTTTCTTTCTTAGTTAGGACGTGCGCAGTCCCCAGTAGATACTGAACGCATTAAACTTCTTTCTTTCTGGCATTTTGAAAAACCAGCTTACTGGAGGCTTCGCATCGTGGGTAGTTTGCCCAGGAACCATCTAGGAGACTCTCTTTACTCCAGGTGTTACAGAAATCGTGTACACGTATCACCACGTGTACACTTGTAAGGCCGGAAACTTCTCTCAGATACCAGGCCAAATACTGTTACTGGCTTTGTGAACCAAATCGCAATGGATCAGCCGCAAGTCACCCTAGAGTCCCTTACGCAAATGGTGCTTCAGTTGCAGCAGAATCTTGAGCACGCCAATAACCAAATTGCGGCACACAGATCAGAGCTTTTCTATTGCAGCGCAAAAGGTATCCTCCTTAGAATCTGAACTCGTAAACGCCCGAAACCAGGCCAGCTCGTCAAATAATGCCTAGTGGACAGTCAGGCTGGCCCAAAGAAAAACAAGCCAACTACATCCAAAGAAAAACAAGCCAACTACATTCACTGGGAAAGGATCAATTGCTAGCTGGTGCGTTCAAATGGACAACTACCTCGGGGAAATGATGGCAATGGACCCCTACACATAGCACTCAGCTACTTGGCTGGAAATGCCCATGAATGGTGGATGGTCCACTTCAAGACAGAAGAAGGGAAAGGAATAAATTCCTGGCAGTCCCTGAAGGTTGCTTTGATCCAGCGTTTTGAAACGCTGAACAAAGAGAAGATCGCTCGAGAAAAACTCGCCCGCTGGAAACAAGTCAAAGATGTTCCTACCTTCAACGAAGACTTCAACAAAATTATACTCGACATCCCCGATATTGGAGTTAAAGACCAGATAGATCGTTACTCTCGCGGTTTGAAGCCCTATATCTGGAAGGCGTTGTGCACCAAAGAATACGTCAACCTCTCCGATCTAATGAAGGATGCTGAGCGAGTAGAGTCGGCCTATCGGCGTTCTGGACCCGGTAACCTACCAAAGTCTTCTGGAGGAAGGAATGGAAATGGAAGCTCTTTTGCTGGAACCAGCAGTCCTGTACCAATGGAAATTGGGAACGTAGAAGTGATACCGGGGCTAAAAGAAACACTCCCAATTTACAGAAGCTTGACAAAGAAGAACGTGAAAGATGTATGCGCGAAGGTCTCTGTCTCAGGTGCAGACAGAAAGGCACATGGCCAAGAACTGCCCAAAAGCCCGGAGGAACTGATTGAAGGTCCCCAGTCAGTTCCAGTCATTGAAGAACCATTAGAAACCTTGTGTTAGACAAAAAACTCGGAGTTATCATTGAATCAAACAAAAAGGTCCATTGTGTCCACCATCAGATCGAATGCAACGTTCATTGAAACATTCTCCCCTGCATTCGAGAGAAATCACAAGGGCCTTCTCATTGTCAAGGGTACAATTGCTGGTGGACCAGCAAAAATCCTCATAGACCCTGGTGGTGAGATCAACTTCTTGAGTGAATCGTTTTGCAAGAAACATCAAATAAAGACCCGAGATTCCAGAGAGCTTGCTGAAATGGCCAACGGTGCGGACCAGATACTTCAAGAATTGGTAAATGCTGTCATTGTACATATAACTGCCTATACTGAACCTCTGTACTTTGCAGTAAGCCCATTGAAGCGTTATGATGCAATTCTTGGGAAAGAATGGTGCGCCTCGCATGGGGCAAAAATTAATTTTTAATAATGAGGTGAAAATCGAACATAAGGGAAATTCATTCATATTTATTGCTGATGATGCCGTAGTGAGTCCTTTTGTATCTTTCAATACCATAGTTAGTGATTTCGATGAGAAAAAAGAGTTATTTGCAGTTTTACTTAGACCGTTACATTCTAGTGAACAAGAGCACCAGTATACCCTCGAGACATACAGAAGGTTTTGGAAACATTTGCTGACGTGTTTCCAGAGAAACTCCCAAGAGGTTTGCCACCGAGAAGGAAACAAGACTTTGAAATAGAATTAAAGGAAGGAGCAGAACCACAAAGAAAGGTCTCTATAGACTTTCTGACAAAGAAATGTCAGAACTCCGAAAACAGTTGGACGAACTACTAGAAGCTGAGTTTATAAGACCTAGTAAGAGCCCCTGGGGAGCTCCTATCTATTCGTGAGCAAGAAGGATGATAGTCTACGGATGTGTGTCGATTACAGAGCCTTAAACCGGCTTACTGTAAAAAACAGCTATCCCTTACCACGAATTGACGACATTTTCGACCAGCTTAAAGGAGCAAAGTTCTTCAGCAAAATTGATCTTAGATCTGGTATCACCAGATTAGACTACACGAAGATTCGATTCCATTTACCGCCTTCAGAACACGATACGGGCACTTTGAATTTCTTGTTCTGCCGTTTGGACTCACTAATGCCCCAGCAACTTTCATGAACCTAATGAATGACATTTTCAAGGATCAGCTCGACTTATTTGTGATCGTCTATCTGGATGATATCCTCATCTACAGTAAGACATGGAAGGATCACTTGGATCATATTCGAACTGTACTCGAAATCCTCAGAAAAGAAAAATTGTTTGGCAAATTATCTAAATGTGTCTTCGGAGTTACAGAAGTCGAGTACCTAGGACACATCATTTCTCAAAGTGGTATTTCTGTTGATCCAAACAAGATAAGTGCAGTCATGGAATGGCCGATACCAAAGAATAAGCAACAAGTACAGTCTTTTCTTGGTTTTGTCAATTATTACCGGAGATTCATAAAAGGCTGTTCAATTCTTGCAAAACCTCACAGAATTGACGAAAAACGTGAATTTCCAATGGAGCCACACTCAAGATGATGCCTTCAAAGTACTCAAGCAAACACTTTGTAGCGCACCGGTTCTCAGAAATTTCGACGCCACACTGCCTATCTACGTAACCACAGATGCATCACAGTATGCAATTGGTGCAGTGCTGGAACAGGAAGAATTAGGTTCTAAAAGGCCGGTCGCGTTTGCATCCAGGACTCTTAATGATGCGGAACAAAACTATGCGGCCCATGAAAGGGAACTTTTGGCCATTGTAGATTCCCTCAAGTGGTGGAGATCATACCTTTATGGTAATTCATTCACCATTCACTCGGACCACTATCCCCTAAGATACCTAGAAACCCAAGAAAACTTGTCCCCGAGACAAGTGAGATGGCTGGAAAGATTAGTTAATTTCGACTTCAAGATAATACCCATCTCAGGAAAATCAAATGTAGTGGCGGACGCACTATCGAGGCAACCACAAGATGTGCCGTCACCTGATCACGAAACAATTCATTACTTCAAGAAGTTATTACCACATCCTCAGAATCCAATAACATTTCGACCATATCATTCACAAACACTGAGTTAGTGGGGTTGGTAGAAGATTATGGTAGGGATGAGAACCTCAGAACCCATTACAAGATCCTAAGCTCCCTTTGAGCGTCGAGGGATGCTTCTACTTAAAAACAAGAAGATCTGTGTACCAGAAGGAAATTTCAGAGTCAAGCTCCTGCATGACTATCATTGCACTCCAACACGGGACACCTAGGAATAAGCAAAACTATCAACAGAATATCACCAAAGTTTTATTGGAAAAATTTAAGATCGGATGTAATCCGATATATACGTTCCTGCCAATGCCAGAGAACCAAAGCAACCAATCAGAAACCCGCAGGTCTTTTACAACCACTAGAACCACCGAAAACCAAATGGACCCACATAACCATGGATTTCATCACACCTCTCCCAAAGTCGAGAAATGGAAACAACGGCGTGTTAACAGTCGTTGACAGACTTTCTAAGATGATCAGAATAATACCAACGAAACCAAACACAGATGCTCCTGAAACAGCACTGCTGTTCAAGAATCACGTATACCGAAATCATGGATTACCAGAGAATATCATATGTGACCGAGATCCCATCTTCATGAGCAAGTTTTGGACAAAACTTTTTGCTCTACTAGGAACAAAGATATCCCCCTCCTCTGCATACCACCCACAAACTGATGGACAATCGGAGATAATGAACAGGAAAATAGAGAAAATGATCCGTGCTTTCGTTAGCTTCGACAAATCAGATTGGGATAATTTCCTGGTAGACTTTGAAGTTGCTTACAACTCCTCTGTGAATGTCACCACAACTTTCTCACCATTTTTCCTCAATTACGGAATTCAACCACGAACAGTACCCTTAGATGTTTTAGCGTCAGACAATCCAGCGGCAGCAGGTTTCTAAAACATATGCAAGAAGCATTAAGGAAAGCCCAGAATCAGATCCGAAAATCCAATGAGTCCACCGCAAAATATGTAAACAAGAAAAGAAGGCCGTCTACGTTCAAGATTGGTGATAAGGTTTGGCTATCAACAAAGAACTTATCACTTGAAGATGCGGCTGGATCACGCAAACTGAACCCAAAGTATTGTGGTCCCTTTGAAATAACAGAGGACATTAACGGTGTAACTTACCGTCTGCAGTTATCTCAACCGATGATCGACAGAGGAATACATAATGCGTTCCACGCTAGCCTCTTGAAACCGTTCTTTGAAGATGAATTCAACCGACAAATTCCACCGCCACCACTCCAATTTCAAGATGGACATGAGGAATACGAAGTTGAGTCTATACTCGCTCATAAAAAGAACGTGGAAAAAAAAATTCCTTGTCAAATGGAAAGGGTACGGAGATCATGAGAACTCGTGGCTTCCCGAATCATACCTCAAGAATTCACAAGAACTTTTGAATAAGTACAAGCAGAACCTCAAGAATCGGGGCGATTCTTCTCTGTAAGGGGGAGTGATGTTGTATTTCACTTCACAGACCTTACAGCTTTAACGAATTCACTGCATATACTGTACTGTAGATTCAAACCACTGGTAACCTTGCAGCCAGGGCTACTAGGCACTTTGCTGTCATTACACTTTCCTTACAGTTCTGAACACAGCGTTTGACCCCATTGGTACACTTGGAATAGTTACGGGCGAGTTGCACACTGGGATATTATATCATTGCTTTACCAATCAAAAGTCGCCTTGCTATCCCATGCCATCTGGACCAATGTACTTCTTACATCTTGTCAGAGTATGTCACTCTTGCCGACTACAATTCTGAAAGCGCTACTTACGATACCGTCAGGGCTGTTTTACGGGAATACCTTTGAATTCGCTACTGTTAGACTGCATTTTCCTTTAGTTCCTACAAATACCCCCTCCCCTCTGTCAACACCTCCCTCTGCCCCATCAAATCCGTCTCCAACACCACTAACCCGCCGCCATCCACTTATACAACACCAAGGCAATCCCGTCATTCTAGCTCAACAATGTATGTACGCCATCGCATACTTCTCTCTCACCCCCTCCGGAACGACTATTTCCTCCGCTCTCAGCCTTTCCAACCCACCCACCCCATCCAAATATCCCCTCTTCCTCCCCCTTCTCCACAATCGCAAACCACATCCCCTCCACTGTGCATACAACCTCTCAATCGCCATCGACATCTCCGACTGCCCTTTCTCCGCCACCAACCGCCTCATTAATGACACCACCATCGCCTCCATCAGAATAAAAATGCGCCTTCTCAACCTCCCCCGCGCATGATTCCGCACAGCCACATCCAGTGCGTTACTCACCTCCTCCTCGCTAATCCGACACGTCCTCACCATGCTCAAATCGGCATTCCTCTCCCTCTACCACTCCCGCATGTGCGTAGTGACATTCTCCAAAGCCGTTAAATGCAAGTCGATGCACTCGGTGTTATTGCAATAACTACGGTGCCATATGTCGGTTCTCCTCCCAAAGTCACCCCAGTGCAGGAAAAGGAGGAAGGTGAGGGAGACGTTGTAGCGGGTTTCGTGTGGCGAACGATGACGAGGATGGCGAATTCGGGGCCACCGGGGGAATTCAGAGGAACTCATCGATGTAGAAGGGGTCATAGACATCGGTGGAGTCATATTTGCTGATGGGGAGACCAACGAACTAATGGACGTCGACGGGGTCATCGTTGCTGCTGGAGTCATACTGGAGGAAGGAATTGGATCCGAGGCGGCCTGTTCAAGATATACCGAGACGGTGCAACGTATCTCGTACACCATGGCGTTCGAGATAACAACTGTGCCAATGATAATGTTGCACTTTTGATATCATCCTCTACGTCTGTTCCTTTTGGATCCCGGTTGTCACCACCATCCGTAAGAAGGAAGAGAATACGAGGCTCAGGAAATTGTTCCAAGAAAGCTTTGCGTCCCTGCAGACCAAGACCGGAGGCCGTGAATTGGATAGGTTGAATAAAGTTACCGCTGAATTGGAAGCTGGGCATCGCCAAGAAGAGATGTCAGTGGTGGGAAAGGGGAGTGGAGGATTGGATGGTGGGGAGCTGGTAGAGGGGGGAGACGGAGGTGAGGGAAGTGGGCGAGAAGCGGAATGGGTGCCACCCAGTGAGTGGAGAGGGTGAGGTTGGGGCCGCAGAGGTGGTGAGGGAGTAGTTGATGCATCATGTGGAGGAAGAGGAAGGAATGCAAAGGGTGGTGTTGTTCAGACGGAGCCTGGGCTAAGTAATCTGGTCAAGTATCACTGCTATCATATAGTAGGTGCATACCGCAAATATTGACCTACTGATCAATCAGTCTCCTGTATCCCAAACAATTTATATCGTATACAAACACTTGAAAAAGCTAAAAACTGTTTCTTTAAATTTATTGTTCAATACATCAAATGAAATTATGGCACTTTTTGAATAAAGACACAGAAAATGCAACAAACATATTATTTACTCAAAATCAGTGTGACTGCGTAGCATCCCGGTCATTTGCCAAAGTTGCACGAAACTGCATGGCCACCCGACGGCGCCGGTTTTCTCGATACGTTGCTTGCATTCGTTGATAGTTCTTAAGCTGGGACTGGCTGATGTTGTCCACACAATTCTGGATTTTATAATACATACTCCAGTCACCAGCATGCAAAGATTTGCGAAGCACATGAAAATTAGTCATCCCAATACAAAGCCGGAAAACAGAATCATAATTTTCTTCTGAGTACTTAAATTTTTTGCCCACAATATTCCAAAGTGAGCACATACGCCGAAAAAAATTCTCAAAAATAACCCTGTCACTCGATATGTGCCTCTTTCCCGCCATTTGAGCGGGACTGAGCACACGATTCTTTGTTTTTTAGTAAATAAATGCTACGAATAAATTTTTGATCCCATAGATAGCCCTTGTCAAAAAGAGCGGCCCATTACTTAGGAAAACTTAACAGCAAGTAGGCCATCATCTTCAAAAGACCGCTCTTCTTGCATCTTTCGCAACATCTGCTTGTGAAGCCATTGCATCTGCTGAAATTAGCGAAATCAGAGACATACCTCGGTTCGTGGGCACTGCATCCAATCACCATTCTGTATGACATAACCGAAGCTTCAACTTTAAAACCGTACTTACCATGCTTCTTGCTGAAGTATTTCTTGCAATCAGCTAACGACCCAGAGGGACGATACGATGGTTGAAATGTAACTTCAGTAGCATATCGAGCCATCGGGTAGTGAGAGAAACGTTTCTTCCCATCTAAAAGAACTTTCATCGTGTCGTTCCTAGCATGGTATTCAACGTAGTGATCGCGAACGGCGTCAGAGAACATTCGGATAAAATTGACGACAAGCCGTTCCAAAGGCGGTGTTCTCATATCACTGTCCCCCGTGTTTCAATCCGCTGGGTGTCATGAACAGGACATTTTTCGGCGTATGGGTACTTTCTCGACTGCGGCCGTTGCAAAAGTTCGCCTCGATGTGCGACTGAAAACCCCTCCATCTTGCCTCAAGTTGACGTGGGTCGAAGTTGGTCATTTCGACGATTGCCTCACTAGGTCATTGCTTGTAAAAGCATCAAAAAGCGGACATTGGCTGTCATTTTCCTCATCAGAGTCCTCTCTGATGGGAAACTGCAAGGAGATGCAGAGCTTTTGATGCATTTTTGAGTGAAAATGTCATGGTGGTAGTGCTCTTTGAATGATCGGTGAGTCATGCGCTGAGAGTGCTGTGGATTTTATCCCATGATTTCCGACAAGACTCATTATTTAAATGATTTGTTTACGCACACATCAATCAGTGCAGCACGCAACAAATTGTTGGATGACTATTTTATTTACGAAATTTGCACATGTTTTCGGGATTTTCCCGCTTTTCTTGTATATGAGACTAGTTTATGGTATGCACTGTATGGCAATAGTTCCGTGAATATTTTCGCGCCATTCACATATTTTTAATAAATGTATGGAATTTGAGCTGCCATTGAACGATTTATAGAATGCCATTCCATTTCCTATAAAACTGGCGTGTCCCATTAAAATAGGATGTAAATGCTCCAGCAACCTATACTTCAGCATATGGTACAGTGTACAGTAGCAGCCACAATACAGTACGTTGCTCACATTACTGCAACGAAGGGGGTCCAGACAGTCATTCAGTAAGCTTTGTAAGGCACTAGTGAGCGCCTTCATCAGAGAGTGAGTAAAAAATGTTCAAACGTATTAAATAGTACACTGTATTGATATTAATGTCAACCTCAATGTCAAAATGTATTGCATTGCAGTGTAAACTCCATTAAATCTTAATTTTTTACATATTTTTTAGTTATTATGGCCCTTAATTTAAATTTATTTGCCTTTAAGAGTTCTATCTTACAAAGAATTTTCTAGTTAGATCAATCCAGCTTTAGAAAATCTAAATGAGTGGCCAGGACGCCATTTTATTTACATTTACCGTGTATAGCCATTGGCTCAACGGCCTCCATTGCACAGGTGGAGGCAGCTGAGATCAATACTAGCGAATCTCATCTGTCAATTATAGAATTCCGTTTTGTAATTGTAAAACATTTCATTTAGAATTGGGCTGGTTATTCAAATCATATACAGATCTTCAGCATCGAGGGCCTCAAACTGTGCACGAAGATATATACGCCTCACCGCTGCCATCGTATCCTACCGTTCTGCCCTGATCTTTGCGACACACGGCGCTATCTGGTGAGGAAATGGGCGTAAATGGTTCTCTCTCCCTGCTATTACTTCAGCTGTGTGCTCGCTCAAAAACACTAGGCAAATTGACAATGAGAGTATGATAGTTGCTTTGCTAGCCCTAGCAAAAATTATTATCAATCGGTTATGGTGGTACGGAACATTCCTTGCGATGAATGTGCACTCTTCAGGAAGAAAGTACGAAGTTTGAAGTGTTCCGAGATTCACATGCATGAGTGCAGTTGGAAGGAGCCGATTGCATTGAAAAGGTGGAAAGTAGGGTGTTTTAATACTAGAAAGATATGGTCGGTTGTGGCCCAGAATATCTTCATGATGACCAGTGCAAAGATAATGTTCGTACATTCCGTTGTAAACATCAGTTCTGAATCTGTTCTGAGACTGACTTTGCATTTTCATTCTGGTCATCGTCAATTGCAGTTAATGTTCGGCACTTTGGAGTGAAGGTTCATTTGGTCCTGGACTACTGGAATACAATTAATGACACTTCTATCCGTGTCTTGGGCTAGCAATTGATGCCAGCGGTACTTCGTAGATATTCGTGCGTATGCCAAAGAATTATCGACATGAGCATCCACGAGCACTCTACATATACATGTTCAAATTTGTTTGTACTTATCAGTTGATTTCAGTGATACTTCGTGGACATGCGTGCGCATGCCACATAATCATCGACATGAGCATCTTAGAGCACTCGAGATGTACATGTTCGAACTTGTTTGTGTATATCGGTCAACTTCTGTGTTACATTTGATTTTTATATCTTTGAAGTTTTTCGTTATCGAGAGCGAGCGCCAGCAGGCCTTTGAACCGTTGACATGGGAACAAAAGCAAAGGCTACAGTGCAGACTGTGAACAAAAGGGAGGGTTTTACTCATCTTGCTGCACATGGAGAAGCAGTCGATGTCTCGTCAAAGGTATGTAACATTTAGTTTTTACTTGATTTATGTATTCCGAACTGCATTCGGTAAGTAATACTTTTTTTCGTTACCTTAAGTTCTCTCCCTTTCGTTCATTGTGGCTAGCATTCTAGGTAGAGTTGGATTGTCTAAAATTCGTAATATAGTAGTTGAGAATACAGAATAAACGAGTTTCCTAGACATTACTTCTGGTAGTATCAGGTGGTTCCATCTCACAGTAGAGCTGTACTCGCATTGATTACGGATGGAAAGTTTTTTGATTTAAAGCATAGTTTAGCTTGCCTCGGGAAAATTATTGATCAGGTGATAGGTAGAGTTGCACCATATCTTGACCAAAGTATGGATTGACGGTGGATGAAGTGTTAAGCGACCAGATAAATAACAAACGTAACGACCCATTACAGTTTAGTCATCTCTGTGCGGAAGGTTTGCGAACTGATTTCGTCTGAGATTATGATATCCCGTGAGTAGCATTAATGGTTGCATCCTTTGATGCAAGTACCACATACTCATATGGTAATTGTACCGGTGTAAATAATAAGTTACACTGTACTCCATCAATTCGAAATTCGAATTGAGGCGGGAGATACAGTGCAATCTATTCCATAAAAATCGTCTAGCAGAAGACACTATAGGGCCACGTAGGAATGGGAAATTAATAAAAATAAATATATCCATTGTCTCCAGAACAATAGCTACCCCTGAAAAAGGACAACAAATGTTTCAAAAAGTACCTTTTAGGGTACAAGCAAGAAGGATTTTAAGTGCAAAGACGGCAGTGTGGAGTTTTTTTGTGAGCAAGAGCTTTTCCGTAATCATAACGGCGCCCGGAATCGACTCACAGTCAGAATCCACAATTAAACTTTATCTATACTTAAAAATCGTTTTCTGTTTGAGCAACAGAAAGAAACATAGAGTAAGAAGTTAATTTCTCAATCTTTTTGTGTTTAAGTTTCTGAATAATCTAGAGCAAAAGTATGCGACCCACGAGCGGGAACTTTTGAAATTTTTAGATTCCCTCAAGTAGTGTATATATGCTACCTTTACGGTAATTAATTCACCCTTCAATCGGATAACTATCCTCTACGATATATATAATCCCAAGAATACTTGTCTCCGAGAAAATTGGGATGACTGGAAAGATTGGTTAATTTAGAGTTCAAGGTAGTCCCCATCTCAGGAAAATCGAAGGTATTGTAGGATGCCCCAGCGAGGGAACCACAAGATGTACCGTCACCTGATCACCGGAAAAATTCATTTTTCTAAGAATTTACTGCCAAGATATCACTAGAATCCAATACAATTTTGACCATATAATTCACGAAAAAATGAGTTGGTGGGCCAACAGACGATTATGGTAGAGATGGGAACCTCAAAAGCCAGATTCAAGGCCCGAAAGCGCCTTTTGAGCGCCGAGAGATACTTTTTCTTAGAAAAAAGAAGATATGTGTACTAGAAGGAAATTTTAGAGTCAATCCTAATGATTCTAATTGAACTCCTAGCGCGGGACAAGTAAAACAAGCAAAACGATCAAATGAATATCACCAAAGTTTCATAGGAAAAATTTAAGATTGGATCTTATCCGGTACGTTCATCCTCCCAATATCAGAGAACCAAAACAAGCAATCAAAAACCCGCAGGTCTTTTACAATCACTAGAACCCCCAAAACAAAAATGGACCCAAATACCCATGGATTAGATCACACCTCCCTTAAAGTCGAAAATGGAAACAAAAGCGTATTGAAAGTCTTAGAAATACTTTCTAAGGTGATCAGAACAATACCAACGAACCAAACACGAATGCTCCTGAAACAGCTTTTGTGTTCAATAATCATGTGTGCAGACGCTCTGGATTACCATTGAATATCATATGTAACCTAGATCCCATATTCACGAGCATATTTTGGACAAAACTCTTTCGTCTACTAGGAAAAAGATATCCCCCTCTTCTGCATACCACACACAGACTGATAGAAAGTCGGAGATAATGAAACAGGAAAATTGAGGAAATGATCTGTGCTTTCGTTAGCTTTGACAAATCAAATTGGGGTTTTTATCCAGTAGACTTCGAAGTAGCTTACAACTCCCCTCGGAATGTAACCACGACTATCTTACCATTCTTCCATAATTATGAACCTCAACCAAGAATAGTACCGTTGGAAATTATAGCATCGGATAAACCCGCGGCAGTAGTCTTACTTACAGAAATGCAAGATGCATTGAGGAAAGCCCGAGAATAAAATCAAATCAATCAAAAGCTATATAGATAAACAAAAACAGAAGACTTCGAGGTTGGGGACAAATTTTGGCTATCAGCAAAGAAATTTTCGCTCTCAATTATGCTGTATCACTAGAATTGAACCCATAGCATTGTTTTTCGTTTGAAATCACATCAGGTATTAAAAGCGTGAAGTACTGTCTGCATCTATCGCAACCAATGATTGACAAAATAATACACAATGCTTTCCACGGTAGACTCTTGAAATCGTTCTTCGAAGCTGAATTCAACAAAAAATTACACCTCTGCCACATCTTCAATTTCAAGATGGACATGTGTAGTACGAATTTTAATCTATTCTTTCTCACAAAAACAACGAGGCAAAAATAAATTCCTTTTCGAATGGGAGAGGAACGGAGATAATAAGAACTCGCGGCTTCCCGAATTATACCTTAAGAATTCACAAGAACTTTTGAATAGTTACAATCACAAGCTCAGGAATCGAGGAGATTCTTCTCTGTAGGAGTGATGTTTTATTCTGCAGGCTCTGCTCCCTTTGTGACGTGTTATTCACAGTACTTTCAGCTTTACAATAATTCACTGCATCTACTGTACTGTCGATTCAAACCGACGGTAACCTCTTACCCAGGGCTACCGGACACTTTGCTGCCACTTTACTTTGCCTTACACTTCGTGACGAGCATTTGATCACTTTGGTACACTTGGAATAGTCACGGGCGAGTTGCAAACTGGTATATTTTAACACTGCTTTACCATTCAAGATTTGCCTTTCTATTCCATGCCAGCTGGGCCAATTTAAGTCTTACATATTTTCAGATAATGTTACTCGTGACAACTATAAGTTCCGAAAGCGCTACTTACGATACCTTCGGGCTTCCTTACGGGAAAGCCTTTGCATTCGCTACTGTTAGCCTACATTTTCCTTATTATGCAGCTATCTTTAGTTCTGTATAAACCCTGGTTTGGAGCTGCCAACTTCAACCAGAGTTTCAACGAGAGTTCAACCCAGATCTGCTCGCGTGCGCTTAACCACCCACAGTAATGGTTAGCACTGGAATTTGAGATGCAGAATTGGACTGGTATAGTCTACATGCGGTGATGAGCGTATTTGTATATCTATTTTACATATGCACCTACCTATTTACGAATAATCAATACCCTTTCCAGTTGAAGCTACATATATTACAACATAAGTGCGCGATTAACTGCAGTAGTCGAAGGGAGATCAGGTACTCTCATTGTAGGGTAATGAGAAATAATTAATGGTTAAAGCTGCAGTGATAATCTGAACAGACCCTATTTGATGCTCACATGTAAACCGTGTTCATGCGCAGGTAGATAAGTGCATTTATATTCAGGGCAATTATCTTCCTCGCAATGCATGCGCTGCAACTTTTAATAGAGGTCAGTATTTGGGGCACTGGGTAGAGAGGTATTTATTACCAGCAGACGAGAGTGATAAATTTATGAAGAAAACATTCCAAATTCAAAGCTTGAAAAATCAGATTGAAAAAGTGAGGCTAACTGACAACTCAAGATTTGAAAATAAGACAATTATCATCTACAGTGACAGCAGCAGCTCGGTGCCTTATGTATATGAATTCATTCGAAGCAATTATATTATACTGCTTGGGCCTTCAAATATTTATTCTCTTACTCATTCCTCGCATCGAAAGCACCGGATTTCACTTCCCTTGCAGTCGAGTCCAGCATTGAAAAAGATTAGGAGAAAATCACGACCAGAAATGCATAGTGTGAGAAAGATGGTGATTAAAAATATTGTAGGGGCTCGGATCACTTTACTAGAGTACTCTCAGAATTAAGAACAGTCTGCTGATATCTAATGGGAAGAAAACCGAAATCACTTCAAAGAGATGTCTTTCGAAAGAGAAAGAGGATGGGTTGAGAGATAAAAATTGTTTCGCTTCGTCCTGGGTGAGATGCTACAGGCATGTGGATAGAAGTAATTTTAATTTTTGCGAAAGCTCCTTTTGCAGGGTGCTTCGAATGATTTCATGGAATATCCTTCAATAAAAACTCTGTCAGATCTAATAGGAACTACAACATTGTGTTTTGGTATAAAAATATCAAATGAAATATTAATACTAAAGAAAAATTACTGGCAGTCATTTCTCGATAGTTACTCGCTATAAGGTTGGGCCAGCTACAAATATTATTTCAGGGAGCTCATACAACGATAAAACCTTGTCGTTGCACCTATATAAGATTTAATGCACGAAATTCATTCGTTAATTTTATTTTGAGGATAATACATGCAATTAAAAGCGCGGAATTCATGTTTAAACTACCAAAATTATAGCTAGTCCAACCATAAGAAAAGAGGGACGGGAAAGACTGGGAAGTTCACAACTGCGAATGGTTAAGTTAATAATTTGATAACATTTCTTAATAGACTTTCCAAGCTCTTTCTATCATAGAGCACTGTTTGCTGTGCCCATCCACTTTCTCTTTATAATCTTCAATATCCGTAAATACTGGAAACTTTATAATGTCAAGTAGCCGTATCAGCTGATATTAGTGTTTTCGGTAGTGTTTAACTATCCAACTTTTGTCCAAATTTTCCCGTGAAATTAACCAATCGATCTTCCACAATTATATTGTGCATTTCATGCATGCATATATTGTCTTGCTTAAATGCTAAATAACAGCCAAGGTAGCATAGTGGTTTAGTATTTAGACCTGGCGCATCAGAATACTAGAGTAAAGTCGCACTCGATTTATTTCAATTGAATTTGTGGTATTTTAAATCTTCTCCTTAGATGTCCACGTGTTTGAGTATGGACGAAAAATTCAAGACCCTGTATATAGAACATCGCAAAGGCAATAGAACCAATCTATTGCGGTTCCTGATATGAATTTATGAGCTCGAAATTAAGGCCAAGTACCAATTTAAATATCATTAAAAAGATTCCTCTGTCTGAAATAAACTTATCGCTCCCTGCAACTGATGCTCCAAAATTGAGGTTCTAAATCCAGAGTTTTTAATCAGATACAAGTTCGAAACCTCGTAGGGGGTTTCAAATGTTTTCAATTTATTCTTTCTTTATAGCAACAGTGTAGTTCTCCCACTGCCATCCCAGACCATCTACGGCCCCCAGACATGACTGGATCCCAGACGAGGATATTGCTGTGCGTAGATAGTCACACAAGTGGCAATTGATGGTTGAACTTATGGCTGAATCTTACAGTGAGTAAAATAGAGATTCAGGACAGGTTTTATATTAATGAATCACTCGAAGAGGAAGGTTTGAAATCTAAGAATCTGGTGCTAAATTCAAACATGATCTAGAAAATAGGTCTAAGTAATGTCAAAATAAGAGGCCCGGAAGGTTCATTTAGCACTAAATACGGAGAGTGACGGCTTAGAGCATCGTAGCAAAGTTCTATTGCTACAATTGGCAAAAAAGCACCAAGTGAAGTTCAATTTAGGTCAGTCGAGACCCATAGGAGGCGATTTTGGGAGTATTTCTCATTTTTTATGAGCTATTTTACTACATATCAGCATAATTTCGCACTTTTATTTATAGAATCTCATTTGTAGCCATTAAAAGGGGAAGCTGGGATTTGGTAACTACAGTGCTTGGTCGAGTAATCAGAGGACCTTATATTCAAATACTACAGTATGACAGTCTGGCCCCGGACGAGGTTAGGAGAACATAAGATACAAACTTTTTCATGCTTATTCGTGCTATTGCATTGCCGTTGCCACAATTGCGTTATTAATACCGTAAATACAGTAGTTGGCGAAAATTGCAGCGGTCTGCTCCATTCTCTTAGGTCCTCTATCCAACCAAAATATGTTCACTACCTAACCCATTCTTTTACGACTGATCATCGACCGCACGAATGTCAAAATACACAATTCTCGTTGGCAAATCACGCCAACCCAAGAAATTCTTATCTTCGATAAAATCATATATCTTGAACACCTGTCACACTTGACTTTTATTTTCTCAATCAAACTCTTGCGAATTGATTTAAGAAACACATCGAAACCAATGCTGCGAGAATGAACATCTTCACTATTAGTGACACGATCACTTGCCTCCCAAACACGATGCAATATCTGCGTATCTTCCATGACCACTGGCCAAACGTAAGTGAACTGTTTCCCCATCATTGCCTACTCGGAGTTGGTAATCATTAGGCCCTCCTCTACTGTACACCAAAATTTTCATTCTCAATCCCTTCATACCAATGCGACTATCGTTCCAAGTAGATAAAATGCCGTTTGCCTAGAATTATCTGCAGAATTTAAAGCAATAAAACCCTTGGCGGCTCTAGGACAAGATTCTAAACTAGCAATTTCGTCTTCTTCCACATCAAAATTTGAACCTTAATCTGCTGTTTCCAAACGTAGAGGGTTAGAATTCTTTAGATCAGGGACTACGACACAGTTAGTGACGGAAAAATGAAGAAAAGAAGAAGAAAGATCGTTTCTTACTGTCAACTAAACCCAGCTCCGCTCTTATTTCCTTGTAGTACCTCCTCCAAGCAGCCTGCTTGAACGGGACAAACATGCGGTCCATATGCTTCACATCTGATGTGGTCTCATGATCAGTGATTGGGCCATTTTCAAACAGCTGGCGCAATTTTTTACAGCTGGAGAATATTTCGTAAAACAGTGGGACGATTTGATCAGGATGAGTACATGGATCAATTTTCAAGAGCGATATGTCGAAGAAGGTAAGAATGCAATTCAAAAACTAAGCCTGACCTTTCAAATTCAAAATGACCATAGTGTGCTTAGCACTATTATGTTTCCCGCCTTTTTGTGTAAAAAATCCGTATATCGTAGTCAATTTCTGGTTCCTAAAGCTGTCTTGTACTTGTGAGTATGTTTCGAACAATTGTTCGAAACAATTTTCCTCAAATAATGGGATCTCTGCAGACTCACACTTAGTTATATTAGTTCTTGGTAATAAAGAAAGTTTGTTTTACGTAGAGCCAAATAAATAAGGTGTTTTTACTATCAAAAGTAATGATTTATAAAAGACATGATCAAATATACATGTGATTCTACTTTTTTAAAGTAGACGAATAATTCATACGTAAATGTTCCTGCAATGACTTTTCAGACACACTGTGATACTTTTAGAGGGTACTCATGATTGAACTGAAACCTTGACCCTTTTTAACTTGTTTAATTTCCTATACAATGGCTTGGTCCGTTCACATAGTTAAAGTGCATAAAGATCCTAAAGAATATAAAATGAGTGTTTGGAATTCCAATGCCGAATTATAACTTTAATGCTTCATTCGATTTTTCGGGTGATATTACGTGCTATATTAAGCGTAATGAAGCACGAATAGTTTCAATTGTCCAGTGATTCATTTTTAATTTACGCAACCTCGTCGAGGACCGTTTTAAATTTGATTTTTACACCGCTTTTTGTCCGGAAAGAAATCGGGGCAATGCATGAGAAGATACAGAGGTGCAAATTTAATAATATTTTTCACATGACGTAGTATCACGAACTTTATGCAGACCTGATAATTTCAAAACATGCAATTTATCAAGTAGTTACAGCTATTTGAAAATTCTTCGTTATTGTAACCATAATATATTTTTACAATATCAATATATTTTTATGGTTTTAATAACGCCCTAAAAAGTAAAGAGATGCCTTATTATGACTTTTAATATTGAATCATGACGTTACTCTGTAGGCCGTAATATTATGTTTTTGTGACGACCTTTTGAGTAAAATATCACAACGTACCATTCAATAATATTATACAGTACAATTACCTACATAACAGTATTTTATGTTACTCTTCGAATAATAAATACTTGAGGCCTTTCTGTGAACCTTATCAAAGACAACGTTGACAAGTGAGCAATAAAAGGCGCGGATTCCTTTGGTATTTTAACATATTTTACCAAATTCATTACATAACATTAAATCATTCATGCAACTCAATCATTGATAAAAGTGACTTGAAATCCCTTTTGGGATAATGTCAAAACCTGTCGTTGTTTTGGAGGGATCTTTAGCACTATAAATTACAAAGCTCAATCAAATGGAGTATTCTGGAGATTTTATATTAAACTAAAGCGAGCAAGATGAGCCAAAAGTCATTTCAGAGTACATTCTATGAGATTTTAAAAGCCTGGTATGTAATTGGATCAAAGATACCACAGCGGGGTACGCCAAAACTTTTTATGGGCGCTGCACTTCTTAAAAGCTTATAGAACGAAACATCAAAGGCAATTCTTCCGTAATACAGACGAAAATACTTTACGCAAGTGGATTTGGTGTTTTTTCAATCCATTGATGTAGAGAAGAGGAACTCGCAAACTCTCATACCGTAGTTTCTAAATTTTAGCCGCCTTACAATGATGCCGGTCGTAAATTCCATTGAGGATTTCGGCCCTCTCCCTTTTTTTCAAGAAGACATAATATTATTTCCGTTATGTTCTCGCAAATGGCCATGAGGTGGACGAAACACTTTCTTTTAATCTTCCTCAACGTTCTACGTTGGCACTTCGAAATGAAAGAGATGGTGTTGATTAGCTGAACTTCAAGAACTGGGCGTTCCGTTTTATCGATTTCGTGAAGGATCTCACCGCCAACAATCTAAAGGCTCTACTGATATACGGCGGATATAGAGCGCAACTTTCTCTTGACGTATTGGAAATATTTCATGGCAACAACGTTATTGTGTATGAATTGCCATCCCATACTTCTGGGAAGATGCAGCCTCTTGATACAGTATTGTTTCCTATTCTTAAGAATGCTTTGAATTCTTCCGCGTTTGATTGTTTGTCCGCAGTCAGCAGCGGAGCTATGTATATATTTGACTTTTTAAGTATCATAAGGTAGGTACATCTTTGTTCTTTTACTGTGGGAAACATACGGGCATCATTTAAAAGGAGCAATATCTGGCGTTTTGATTCGAAGAATCCGATTCGCCGATTGTTCTGTTGAGTCTGAAATTATGTTTAGCGAAGTGATTTACGCGGCGTTTTTAGAGAAGCGACGTGAGTTGGAGGTCTTTTTCTTGTTGATGATGTATATAGGATTATGCAGGTACCACTCTAGAATTTGTTTTGACTTCGGATCGCGTAATGCAGCTTATGGGGGAGAAAAAAATGCCGAGGTTGCAAAATATGAGGCTGAGTGTCGCTGGCGTGATATTAGAGAGGTATTTGAGGATAATTGTTGGCTCGCTGCCATAAGCTTTTCTCAGAGAGTGCGAAACGATCACATGAAGCGTATGGTTTCTTTGGCTGGCATACCTGTCGAAGCGTTTCGTTAGGGAGTGTGCAGCATTCAAAAAGGCGTGCTACAGCTCTCATTTCTGCTCGTTCGAGGCGTCAGGGTGTTCCAAAGTTGTGATGTGGCATATCAAATTGCTTAAATTTTTCAATTTTTGGCTTGGGCACGGTGCTCTTGCTTTTGATCTTTAAACCCATTTTGTTTCTTTTCTACCAGTCACTCCGTTTCGCCCAGAGCTACACCAATCGCTCATGAACCAACTGTTTTACCTCGAAACGAGATAAAGCGGTTGGTTATACCTCGTGACGAAGTAAGCCGGTTGGTTAAAGATCAAATGGTGTAGCTTTTGGCAAAGCGGATCCTTGATATGTTGCAGGTAAGACAACGAGCTTTAAATGGTAAAAATCATTTAAATTGGGGAGATAGGACGCCTTTTGCAGCATCAAATAAGCAAAAATGTTCCGTTTTTACGCCGCCGTCCTTTTAGATCTTGGCCGAATAGTCGGACCAGTCAGTGAGCTGAGTACAGTATACAGCAGTCATTCTGAATCAGCGAAAACTGCGCACATACAGTACTGTATTGTACGGTACTGTATACTGATGCTACAAAGTTCTTTCTCATCCTCCAGACGGGGCTCATTTGATCCCTCGGCACTCTGACGTCACACTGAATGTGGCGGTAAGGACAATGGAGACGCACGGAAAGGATATAGAAGTCCTCACTCAAAATCACGCCGCAGCGACAGCATGTCCAATGCTGCCTGCCTGATGACCGGACTCCGGCCTGTTTTTTAGGGTGACGCGGCCACGCTGCTAACCTCGAACTCTGTAAGCTCACACCACTCACCTGAATCAGGTGAGGTTCCTCACCTCAATCCCCAATGGAACATGTGGCCTCACTTCTGCTCGCTGGCATTGAGCCGGCCCTGTAAGGAATGTTATTTAGTGTTACCCATCAGTGACGACTTATCCCGCACAACACACTAGCGGTGTGGATACAACCGACCACATCTTCCATACATCAAAATAACCCAATAGTTCTCCCTTATCCCTTCAGGGAATAATAACACTTTCCAAATAATAATTCCCAACATTTTCCCATCATTTTCCCTCTGAAATAGAGCGTATCTTTTTTCCCCGTCCAAATATTTCGAATAAATAGTGAACTAATGATTATTTAATCTGGAAACCTACAGCTTGTAGGTTTTGATCTCAGTACTGTACTGTACTGTACATGTCTGCCTACTCGAAGAGTACGGGGCGCACATTTTAATGTTTCTGTGTTTTCACGGGTTGCCGACAGTTTTTTCTCTGATTTATTCAAACGACCTTATCAGAACTGAAACATTCACTTGCTCGCAGATTGCACGCAAGCACTAAGCGCAACCGGCAATCAGATTTCCCTTACCCCTCTCCGCAATGCCTCCGCCAGCTCTTTTCCTTCCCGCCCTCCCCTCTCCATCCGCGGTATCGATCCCACTTTTCGACGTTCCTCCCGGCCGCGAAGATGCACACCTGTCGCGAACCGTCAACCTCCACCGGTCAAATCAGGGTTCTACAAGAACCCATCAAAAGCCATTGAAAAAGGTGGCGGATTTTATATTCCCGGGCTACGTGGCCCGCGTTTGCGTTTAGCGGTTAGTGGTCTCACTGCTACACTGCTGACGCTGAATCATTTGTCTGGTGGGGCCGGTGTTGCGCAACGTAGCTTGCATGTGTCAGAACTACTTGCGGGTACAGCGGTTGCAACAGTATTGGGGACTGCGGTGTTGGATATTGCTGCGGAACGAAGAGAGGTCAGAGGCATGGAAGGTGCGGAAGTGTACGTGGACGGGGTGAGGGATGAAGACGGAGGTGAAGCGCAGGTTAGTAGTCAAGTTGGGGAGGTGGTCGCTTGGGTAGAGTCAGTGGCCGCAGATTTGTGTGATGTAAGTATGGTTGCAGTTTGCAGGGAAGGCAAGGTCATTTACGGAAAGGGGTATCGGACGGAGTATATGAAGCGGGGGAGGTAGTGAGGAGAGTGGCAGATGGGGGCCGCGTGTTTTATGTCGAAGATGTGGGTACGCTGCCGTCAGAGGCGACCATACCTTTTTTGAAGGAGAATGCGGCGGAGGCATGGGCTGTGTTGTTCATTCCGGTTGGCCGACAGGTGGTGGTCTTCGGGAGGGTCGGTGGTGGTTTGGCGGTCGGGGACAGGGCGTGGTTGGTGCAAATGGCGGCGAGAGTGGCGGGGGGATTTGTCTAGAAAACGAATATGAATTGACTATTATCGTCTCTTCGACAAGGCCTATGTCATCAATTCATTACAAAATATACACTTCGTACACGTTTGTAATTAGTTGATGACAGCGGTATTTGTATAATTTTCCTAATAATACCGTAGTACTGTAAAACATGAGTAGTACAGTATCTTGATCATGTCCCAAAAACCCCTGAAACCCGCGGAACCTTTCCAAACCCCAAGCATCCCCTTTGTACGTAAGCACTAACTCCCCGTGCTCTCCGCCCGCATCGCCCCGCTTGTTGCCGATCTTGGCCCGTATGAATGCGTCCTATGCAGCCGTCGCCTCGCGTTTTCATCCTCGTCCTGCATCCGCTACAACTATGTCCCCCCTCGATGCAGTGCAGCTTGCACCCATCACGGATCCTATTGGTCCTGAGGTGGTGAGCCTCCTTGCAGCGCAATCCCCCCACCTTGCAGCGCAGAAGTTCATTAGCCAACCGGCCGACGCTGACCCCGCCACCCTCGCCCGCGCTCGCAAGCCACTTGCTTAATATCCTCCACCCACCGCCGTCTCGAACCAAGGACAGGAGGTCATGCGTTGCAACTCGCATGGGGCAAATCTGGTATCATGAGAAAGGCCAACGGGCCGCACTGCGCGCGATCACCTCCGGCGCGCCTATACTGGCTCCCAATGGGGCGCCCTCTGGACTGATGCCCTCACTGCTCACCAATCTCGAGCCGAGAGGCTGGTCACCGATGGCCCACCACTGGCTCTCTGCCTCCCTCCAACTCTGCCAAATGGTCCCGCTGCGCGGAGGCTCTTTGCGCTGATGCTCGCTATGGTGAGGCCATACGCTCCCTCCATGATGCCCCGTAGGCTGATGTCAATTACCCTGGCACAATCGCACAGCTCCTAGCCCTGCACCCTGCTCCGGCTCAGCTTATTGCTCCACTTCCAAAAGGCAGCCTCCCTCCACCCCCACGCGTCACGGAGGCGGCCGTCGCACGGGCTGCACGCAACTACCGCAGGCCCGGAACTGACGCCCCCGCGATGGTTTCATTCGACCTGCGGGGCAGAGGGGTGGACGAGGAGGTGGTCGGGCCGGAGTTCGGTCCTGGGTATGTGGGGCCTCAAACCAGCAATCGGGCCCAGCGGCGCGCACACGCTGGGAGGCGATGGCGTTGCGAGGTAGTGGTGCCTTTGGAGGCGGCCGGATCCGTGCATGTAGTAGGTAGTTGCATGGGCTCCCCGGCATCCTGGGGCTGGTGGCAGTGTGGCAACGGATTCGGAGGGAGTCAGAATAAACAGGCAGGCCGAAATGGCGTTGTAGCATCACCAGCCAGTGCGCCTTAGAGATCGACTCGGTAGCAGGGTGGGCAGTCAGGAAGGCGGCGCCCGGGCTACTGCGAAATGCTTGGCCACGGATGCGGAGACGGCCACCTTGGGTCGAGTGGTGCGAGGGGACAGGATCGGCAGTCCAATACTTGCCTTGCTAATGAGCTTCGGCCGTGGCGTCTTGCAGCACCTGTCTTCTCTGGGTCAATTTGCGCACGGGTTAGCGGCAAGGAAATTTGGGTCAAAAGGATCCGAGGTCATGAGAGGCGGAGTATGGATGGCCGGGGACGCGGAGGTGGACCTCGCAGAGATGCGACCGTGCTGGACCAAAGAGGAAAGCGCGCTCCCGTCGGAAACGAAGGCCCAGGAGCGCTTAAGAGCGCGGGTTGGTGAAGGAAGCAGTCTTGGCGCGGGGGAAGGCTGCATCGGATCCTGGTGGCTGCAGGTCCGTGGAGGAACTGAATAAACCCTTGTCCACCTTGGAAGATGGGGAGGGAGACCTGGGTCCACGCGTCGTTGGAGAGAGAGAAACAGTGCAGCACCTCGAAGGAGGAGCGCTGAAGGGCGTCGAACTCTTCCGCAGCTGGATTTGCGTGGGAGGTATCCGACAATTTGAATGCGTGGGCAAGGAGACAGGCGAGGCGCAGACTCGATGCATATGGAACTGGGCCTATGTACTCATTACATACAGTATCTAGAGTCTGCACCGACTGATCGACTATTCAGAGCTACCTAAATAGACCAAATCGTCCCGTGCGTTGAATCTCGCGATAAGATGGCCATACCCACAAACGACCGCAGGACGCAACTGATACGCATGTAGATGCGCGTGCGAATAGTAGCGTCAGGTGTGGTATTTCCTGGCAACGCGGGGTACAAACTCTTCAATAATAACAGTTTCCGGAGAAGGGGCACCGAGGGAATCAAAATCCAGGGCTGGAATCGGAAACCCGGTCGCGGGAGGGCTGGGAGAGGACCACTAGACGCTTGACAGCTTGTGTTGGACGACTTGGACCTTGCGGTGGTGCGTGAGGGCGGAAGCCCCACCGGCGACTTGCATTGCTTTCATGAATGAGGACTGCTTAAATGGGGACGTCACGGCTACGTCACATGCGATGGGCCGGTCCGTGAGGCTGGCTTCAGGGTCACAAGGGGGTTGCAAGTAGTATGATGCTCCAATGCTCCGACGACAACTTCGTCGCAGTGGTGGGATGCGCAATTAGGAAATCGGCGGCCGTGATGTTACGAAAGGCCAGGCGCGTGTACGATGACGGGTGGCTTCCTCGAAGTGGCGCTGGTACGGAGCACCCTCTTCCATAGATCACCTTCCCATTACACCTTGCCTTGGCCTCTTGCTGTGCCCGATTTAGATAAGTTTAAAGATTGATGGCATGTCAACTAGGGAGGCACGGTCAAAGGCGCCTAGGTGAGTGACGACCGGATCACCTTGGATCCGGCGGACGTAATTGAGCAGAGGCGAGCGTGCCTGGTTGACTAGGAAGGATCCATCGCCACGAGCGCGTTTCCCACGTACGGTGACGGAGCGGGGTAGAGTAAGCGGGCCGGGGCAGTGTCGAGAATGGTGGCAGTGACAGCCCGGTGCTGTTAAGGACCGATCATCGAGGATCCATGCCCTCCTATGCGGAGGGGAGACACGCTTGTTCCCGGGCGTCATCTGTTAGGGAAAAGTTATGGAACGCGACGTAAGAGGACCTACTGCAGAGGAGTCAAACTCAGCTGCAGGCTCAGCGGTGTGCTGAGGGTCAGCAAGCCGAACGCGTGAAGCACACGGCATGCGGGGTACATAGGTGCTGCATGTAGAAAAGAGTTCGGGGGTCCAGGAGCTGTTGCGGCAGCGCTATGCTGCGGCGGCACCCCTCCATCTTGCTGCCGAAGAACGCGTTGGTAAAGGCAGCGTTACTCAACCGGGCCTCGAGCAGCTCAAAACCGTCGCCGGGGCATTCTAGAGCGGAAACTCGGCCAGGAAGGCCGCGCGTTCCACTGGCGAGGTGTGCGACCAGGAGATGTCGGTCTTGTAGTGATCGATGAAAAGACCATATCATAGATGGCCGTGGTGTGCAAGAGACCGCAGAGCTCGGCGTTGACCGGTGAGGGACCTCATTATTGTGCCGTCGTCGGCATACCACTGATTTAGAATGATACGCTAATGAACGGCTGGTTGTCAAAGAGAACGCAGCATGCTCGCAGGATCCCCCTGCTGGGTTCCTTAGGCGCTAGAAAGAATTGTCTGCTAGCGATTTGGAACAATGAGCGGGTGTTGGGATCGACCGTACACCATGTTTGCAACTCGGGCGAGCGATGGGTCAGGAGATGGCAGCATGTCCAGCATTCATTGCCTATCAACGTAGTTGAAGGCGTTGCGAACATCGATGAGGACAGTGGCCACGTTTGATCCGGTGAGACCCTTCCAAGCATGGTGCGCACTTCGTGGACTACAGCATCCATGCCACCCTTGACGCCATTGGCCGTTTGGAAGGGGGCTAAAAAGGCACGGGAGTCATCAGCAGCCGATGTGAGCAGTGTCTTCGTGACCAGGCGGCGGAGGATAGGGCCGTCCAATGGGACGGATCATCCCTGGCTTGGGCTGAAGCGAGAGGAGGGTCGCAGCGGAGAGCAGGGGAAGAACCGAATCGGGGAGGTCTCCGTTTGCTATGCGATTGACCACTTTCGTCAATACTCCGACGCCGGTGATACCAGCCTCAGGGCTAAGAGCGGTCTTGGCAAGCAGGTGGAACGACCGAGAGAGCGTCCAGTCCGGTCCCGCCGTGGTTGCCTGCGGGATTCGACGCGCAGCCCGCGCAATGGTGGCTCAGTAAGTTCCGGGGGTGGTGGGAGGTCCTCAGGAAGCGGGGCGATGGGCCCCGTTTCCGCAGGCTCTGGATTGTACAAGGCCCGTTGACGTTGGCGGACGGGCATTGTGGAGTGTCCGCATCGCCCTGCAATGGCGAGCATCTGCGCAGAGGGCCTCAGCCCGCCGAGAACGGTTGGCTTAGTGGCGGAGCGGGAGCGCGAGCATTGGGGCAGTGCTTGATAACCCACTCTGCCCAGTGGTGATACGCGTTGAGAGCATCAGCCCATAGTACGCCCCGCGGGGCCAGTGTGAACCCGCTCATCCGTCCCGGAGCGAGAAGCGTTGTCCTCGGACGGATCTCCAGCCGTCTCAACCCGAAGGCTGCGCATGACAGAAGTGGGCAGCATATGAAGATGCAGAAGGGCCCGATGGATGGCAGCTTCACTTCGCGCGTTGGCAGCGGCTTTGACCAGCTTGATGAGGAGGAGGACGAACTGGCTGAGACATGCGGAGAGGATGTCCTGGAAAATGTCGCCTCCCGTAGGGGTTCGTAGGATGTCATAAGGGGTCGACAAAGGGACAAAGGACGGGAAACGGGGATGTAGTAGACGATTCCATGGCCAACATTAGGCTGAGTGGCCCGCGGCAGCTGCCTCCGAAGGGGTATCCTTCACCGCAGCGTGTGCCGAGGTGTCCATGTGCGGGGGTCCCGCTGGCTCCACATTCTCCATGGCCTCCGTAGGCAAGGAAGGCGCAGTGGGAGTGGGACGTGGGATGGCAGCAGGTTCGAGCCTGCAGGTTAAGGACGGAGGTGGAGGGGAATGTGAACCCGATGTGGGATCCACCGGGCGATACCTTTGTCTCGAGAGGCCTGGGAGCTTCGGGCTTTGCCAATGGCCGCAGCGTGGACGCGGCGGCGAGGCCCGTGGGTGGGAGCGGCGGTCTTGGGCTGGGGGGGGGCATGGCGGAGTCATCCGGTGTGCCTTGGCAGTTGTAGGATCCACCGTGGCATGGCCACTGGGAGGACATCTTGACGGACAGGGGCGGTCTCCTTGGTGGGTGCGGCAGTGTCCTTCTGGGATCCCAGTTTCCAGGGCTGCCTGGGCTTGCGGCGTAAAACCGCAATTTCATTAATGTGGCCCCGCAGGGTGATGCAAAGCTGCAGGGTGTGGGTGACGGAGCGCGGTCGACGCGGCGGACGGCATTGTGGAGGAGACGGGTTTCCTTCTGCAGCCAGGTCACAATGCCCCGGCAGTGAAAGCGTCGAGGGCCTTCCCTGCCATGAAAAGGTGATGCACAGAGTGATTGAGGTCGGGGAAGGCGCCTTCAAGTGAGTGAGGGTGGCCTTCATGTGGTCGGCCCCCCAGGTCGTAAGTAGACGTACGTCACTTGCCGACTGAGGGGAGTATGACGCGTTGGGGAGGAGTACATGGGCCCGGCGACAAGATTCAAGAGAAACTCTTGGGTAGCTTCAGCCGACGTAAAAGCGAAGCCCTGTCCGGGGGCAATGGCGAGGGACGGTTGGGGCGGCCTCTTTCGGCCTCTCCAGTTCGGGGTCAAGGCGGGCAGGGGAGCGAGTAACACCAGCAAGCCGGCGACGTGCCTTGCATCTGCGACGGAGCCGGCGGTATCAGAGCCGTCTGGCTACAAGTATCGGATTTTTCTGACTTTCATCAAGCTTTACGGCATTAGTATTACGGGTGCCCCTGCAGGATCCGACTATATTGCTAGCTAAGAGCTACCCGGGTGGTCCACGTCGGCCACGTGCAGCGACATTGCGAAAATATAGATTGTGTAGCGGACGACCATATTGTACAACTAATGCGCCTGAAGATACGTGTGCGACTAACTCCACCGGATGTGCTGAACTTCTTCGTGATGCGTGACAAGAGACTCTCTATGAAGAGGATGGTTGCCAGGCAAGGGCAACCAGGAAATCGAAGGCCAGCGGTTGAAAGTAGAAATTGTTGGCGTATGTGGGTATGTGAGGGGGGGGAGTCGATGGGACAGTTTTGGCTCCAGTTCAGACAACTTCTTGCGGGGCGCAATTGCAGCAGCACCGCCCCTTCCCGAGTGGCTCGTGATCGTACATCTTCTTTGAACGGAGAGACAACGGGGGCATCGCAGGCGATCGAGCGATCCACGGCACCCTCGGAGCTGTTGCTGGGTGGACCACTGTGTCAGCGGGTCGCAGCTCGTGCCATGTACTGCTATAACTATATTCGGCGGATTCGTATGGACATGACTTGTGTGATTTAGTGGTTGACAGGTTCTTTGGCAGCTTCTACTCCGCATCGGTCAGAGGTTGAACTCCTTGCTGAGTTTCTCCGGGAACTCGAAAACTCAATTACTATGTTTAGGGCGAGACAAATATGCAGCTACTTGTTTTTAGGATGCTACGTCGCCCTCCTGAACATGTGACAGACAAGTTAACATCTCATGAAGGGGTATTCTGCCATAGAATCAAGTACATCTAGCATGTCAAATGTCGCAGATTAGATTTGTAGGGGCTATAGGAAAGAACATTTTTCTACTTGGCAAGTTTTGTAAGACTTCAACTCATATACATGGCAAAATATCATCAGTTGAGGACATTTGTCGAATACGTCTTCATTCTCAGTCCAAATTACGTTTGCATCAGGTCAGCGCCTCCACACGGAAGGATCACTACAGTGCTTGTTGCGTTTTGTTCCCCGATTTCTCTCGCAATCGCCTGCCATCTAGTTTGATCGCAGCTAGATGGATTTTTCTTGCGCCTAAATAACGTCTCTCTCTCTGCGATAAAGAAGTTGAGCTCGCGTGCCCTCGCCGATGTAAGCCATGGTTCTACCGGTATTACCAATACTCCATCTGCCTATGGTATAGCTCACTAGTTTGAGCGTGAAAGTACACAAGAAACTGGGTGGTTAAGTAGTACTCTCAACGGTACTTGGCTGGTGGCACCAATTCTCAGCGGTCATAAGTGCCATAACCTCAACACAATTCTGCAGGTACAGCGCTGTGTAGTTCTTGTGTCCATGAAGCGAATGGACACAAATTCTGTACGTAGTCCGATCGACACAGGCTGCCAGCTACCACCTTTTTCTTGAGGGCGCCTGCTTTCCTCTACTTTACATCCTAATCGCACACCACTACCGCCTATCACTGCGGCACTAATTAAACAAAAGAGGGCCAGTAGTGATCTATCTCATTATTCGTTGCTGAATTTGTGTTTCTACTGGTCGCGCCAACCAGTGCTGCAGCGCCATGCGACCTCTCGTCGGCTGTGCCTCTCCGTACCACCGAACTCCTGTCGGTGCGCTGCCGTCCACTGCACCGTGGCACAGCCAGCCTCTTTAGCGGTTACCACCTCATTGGAATTCCTCTGTGCACCACCATCGGGACTTTTGCATGTTTGCATCCACACACATATGCATTTGAGCTTGGATCGCACATTTGTAGTGGTACAAGCGATTCACCACTGAATTGCAAACAGTAATAAAAAGCAAGGAGCCAAATGCGCCCGATTATGGCATTTCTCAGCAGAGATTGCTGCAGTGCAATAAAAAAAGGTATTATTATCCAATTAGTACTGTGCAATCCATTGGATATGTTACAAGTTTTTGTCATTACGTTCATTGCTGGACACCATTACGAAGCTCACTTGCTCGCACTTGTCCATTACGATTCAACGACACATACAATGTACCTGCCACAATGAGCACGCATCCGCATATCTGCCCCAAGCGACCGGCATTTCTCCCAACAAAACGCCCCAACCAGAAAGTTTATTGGCGTATCACTTGTTCGAATCACAGCTGCTCGCCCCGCCCTGATCCATTGCAATCCTCGATTCAAACAAGTTGCACCCAGAAATGCAAACGCTCCCAATCCAACCAACCCCAATAACTCCTCTATTCCCAGACCTGGTACCACTCCGAAAACCCTATAGACTCCAGCACCACCTTCCGTGATTACAACGATGGCAACGGAGGCAACCATACACCCAATACTAAGTGCAAAAACGTTGTGCATAAAATGTACTTTATGTCCCAGGAAGCGTACAATTACAAACACTGTTGCTGTGAAACAAGATGCTAGTAGGGCAAATGCAACTCCGGTCAACTCGACGGCTTGATGAGAAGAATGCAGCATCGTCGAATATGCACCAGTAACGCACCTAGGGAGGTGGTGAGAAGGGCGATGATATCCGGGACGGTCAAGTTTTCACGGAGGAAGATGCACGCAAGAATAGTGGTAAAGAAAGGGGCTGTAGCAAAGAGTGCGGAGGCTACGGCAATGGGAAGGTGAGACAGAGCTACATATTTTGAAATCATGGAAAGAGACCCTAAGAGGGCGCGGAGGGAAAGTGTTATGAGGGATGGGAATGACGGTGAAGGGGGTGAAATGTGGAAAAGTATTATGGGGAGGTAAGGAATTGTATGACACCGCGAGAGAAAGCAGCGAGAAGTACGGGGAGGTTATGTTGGGAGGTAGTGTAACGGACGGATGTGTTCATCAGGGAGAAAAGATGGAGGAGAAAAAGATGAGAAGCGTTGGGGGAATTGAGGCGAGGCTGGGAGTTGTTCATAGTGGGTTGGCTTTGGAGGCGGGAACGATGCGAGGGAGGAATTTTCGTTTGAGACTTGGTTGGAGTGAGAGGGATTGAGGGGTCAGTAATTTCGGGAGGGGATTTGGTTGAGCCATTCGGGGGGGGCATGGAGAAGCTACCAGGGATGTAGAAGAATTGAGGCACAATGACCTAGTGGCAGTGCTGATTCGCTAAGGTGGGAGAGACGGACACAACCTGTAATCGCACTGCGTGACGAGTTGCTGATGCCAGATGCCAGCATTAGCAGCAAAAACAATGCGAATAAGCATTGTCTTTGGGAGTCACACAGGAAACGCTACTGATTACTGGACCTACTTCGAGGTCACTTCGTCGACATTTGCGATTGCAACATGTAATATTCACTGTAATGGGTTGTTCAGATAACAATCAACACCGCTACCTCTCAAATCCGACCTCATCATGATTGCCATCATCAAATTTATATGTAAATTATTTACATTTCAGAGCGATTTGTCCACTCGCTGTGCCAATTTGGCACATGTACGGCTGTGAATGTACAGTACTGTACATTCTGTACAGTAGTTTGCCATATGTAATATGCTTTACTGTATGGTTGCTTTGCTGTAATGTTTTTGAATGACTGAGGGCGGGTGCGCTAAATGTTGGTCAGCACTGTGCCAAGGATTGTCGCTGGCTGTTGACGCGAGGGGGAATCCTTTACTATGTTGACAGCGATGTTTATGAATGTATACTGTACGGTTTCCCCAACGACTGCAGTGCAATTAAGGACAATTGTTCAGAGTCCACATATATGCATATGAGAACATGATTCTAACGACTAGATTTTATCCAAAAATTTACAGAATGACATCATCAGCCTTTTCGTGTTTCTAATACCACTTGGAGGTACTACTGGTCACCCTTGAGGATGTTCCGGGCCACAACCGACCATATCCTTCAGATATGAAAGCACCCCACATTCCCCATAGATAGTAAAATATGGAAGAATCAGATGTTGCAGATAAATTTTCACTCGAGCACAAAAATTTGTTGACATCGAAAATTTTGACCAAAGATCACGAATCCAAGTGGCTCCCTTCAAAGCCCGGAAACCATTTCAATACTCGTGCAACCCTCGTTACAACAAAGATACGTGTAAGTTTAGATCTCTATGGAGATTCCTGCATGCCAATGGAACCCTAATTCACTTTGAATGGATAGAGGCACATCGGCCGTAGTCGTTTATCAATCCAGCAAGGCACTCATATATTCAAGGTCATGGCAGGTATCAGAAGAATCCGTACCCTTATTCCTTTTTATACTTACTATGGACCACTTTTCCACAATTAACGGACTTAAAACCAGAAAGTCGTTCATAGTGGGCATATAACTGCAACAAATCGTGAAATTATAACTTTTTTGGCATTCACATATTTCTACGCGGATTTGAATTCACGAGCAGACGGTGTTTTGGAGTAAAAAATTAACATTCAAATATATTCTATTGGAGATGTTTGGAAAAATAATTTCGAGGAACCGTTTCGAAGCACTTATCTCTTGTATTAGTTAAGCCGCTAAACGGACCCTGAAAGCACTGACAGAAGATGGTCTCAGGTCAGCAGAGTCGTGGACGCCGTTGAGCAGCATCGAGGTCAAGTGTTTAAACATCAGAGAGAATTTGCGTCGATGGAAGCATGGCACGTTAGAAAGGAATGAGGGCAAGTAGATGTAAGAAGGACTCCAAACTAGGGTTTTTATGCATTTCTATACTGAAAATGGATGTGAAATCAAGACTGCATGCTGCGGAGTCGGTGGTACTGCATTGAATGTGGATACTTTCCCGCCAGAATCTGACAGCAGCAATCTTTTTTACGAGTCGAATTTCCTCATGGAACTTCTAGTAATCTTCGCCTTTTAATGCATTTGTTTCATTAAAATCAACTTGATTTTGCAGATTCTAAACTCACATACGTAGGTATTGCAAGTGTGATTTTCCAGTATGGACTGAGTTTTACAGATGGCGTCAGAAATGAACAAGAAAGTTTGCAATGTCTTTTTTGTCAAGGGTGGAACTTTTAGACGCGGAGATCATAGTTGCATGGTAATTCAGAGCACGGAAACCCATCCCTCTGTGATGTCTAGCCCATGGATGGATATAGACACAAGATGATATATCATTACTTATTGGACAACAATTCCGTTAGGGTCTAGCAAAAGATCTCGTTATGGGTCCGTTGGAAATGAAACAGTGCTTTTCAAAATGGAAATTAAAGCTCTAGAAATTTTCTCCAGATTGACAGAAATAACAGATGCGGACAGCCTGATGGTTGCGTGTCGGTTCAAATGATCGGCGCAGCAATGATCGTGACGGTAGCGCGGCGAAGCGATGACGCGACGGCTTGAAGGTTTGTGCGGCGTGAAGGGCACTTGTCGTCGGGCTGAAGACTGAACGTGGGTGCAGTGAGTACGGAGACGATATAAGACTTGGAAGGATATTTTTCCCTACCTGACTTGGATAAGCCTGGCAGGTCCAGATTTTTTTGTAGAAATGGAATAAGTGTAAAGTATAAATTACTTAAATGAAACAAGTACCGGGAAAGTACATGCTATCCAATAGAATTATAGGAAATGGAAGGGTGATGTGAATTTGAATAAAAAAATTATTGGATCTTGTGGGGGCTCTATATGGAGGACGTTAATTGGCCGATCGGGATTGTGCCAGCGTAGCACCTGGCAAATGCCTGCATGGCACATACCGCAAGGCAGCACAATGATCTTGGCTTAGAGAAGAAAGTAGAAGTCAACGATTGGTCGTTAATAAATCATTGCTTTCAATTTATATCATTGACTAATGGCTGCTATAAAAAGGCTTGATAGGTTCAAGAAGCTGCATTTCTTGAAAAAAAATTATGCGAAACTTGCAGAGCAACTCACCGACAATTCATTTGATGCTATTCGCCTCGGCAAGTATGAAATGAACTTTCCCGAAGCACTCTACTCCCTCATTAGTCTTCGAAAATGGAATTTAATTGATGCATACCGTGAGAAGGCTAAAAAGAGTCAATGGAGTGTTTGATAATATGAAAAGAAGTCCAAAATTCTCTGCTTTGATCGCTTAAAGCTTAAACAGAGGTTTGGTTATGTCGTTCAAAAGCAAGACGTAACCGATTCCAAAATCACTTACGCTAGATGTACAATTTTCCTAGTTGGATTATGCTTACACTACTCAATAGTGATATTTAATTGCTCTACAATTTTTGTGGCAGATTGAGTAAAATTGAAAAAATTGAGTCTTTTACCATAGAAACCTACATTTCTGACCCGTACCGTTCTAATTGCATAATTAGCGTACTTACCTATAGCGTTATTACCCTTTATGAGTGATAAATGAATTGAATCCTCTGCTCACCGTAGTGTAGTGGTGGGAATGATTACAGATAGGTCCGCATCATTGGTTTAAAAGATGGATATGACGGACACCCACGCTGGATGTTGAAACCATGATACGCATAGCAATACACGTGACATGGATAAATATATATTGTAAATTTCACCTAGGTGAGGAATACGTGCGGTAGTTACAGCACTGTTGGCAGTGTACAGTGATGGGTATATTGTAATGCGTATTGTAATGAGTAGAAATTGGTGCCAATGTGAATCAGACCATAAGGGTCTGGGACCGGGACTAGTCGGACTCCAGGTGGACTTAGCAGATATTTAACCGCAATCGCCGTCTCAGTCCCTCAATTAAAGGGCAGCGTTTTGACCCTTACGGAAGTAGTAAACTTTTACTAATAAATTTTTACGTTCATGTTTTGATCAGTAGGTTCTACTCTTTTGTGTCTATCGTGCCGTCTTCGACATAGAGTATCTACCCTAAATGCGGTCCGTAAAGCTCGCCCTGAGATTGAGCCAACCTAATCCTTGTGTTTCTCTCATCCTTTCGTTTGGTGGTCCCTCGTGGGTTGCGAGCTAACCATCTCGAGCTCTACCACGCTACCAGATCCTTATTCTACTGAAAAGAGACTTAGAAGTAGTAAAAATGACCATATAGGTCCTATAAATCAGTCATGACAAAGTGGGCCTGCTACGGCATGCTGCGGTAGCAGCTGTAACAGAAGTGTCGACGTCCTCGAAGGAAGCTCTTGCTCTCTTGTATAATGCAGCGAGTTGGACTCAAGATTTATTTTTTCATGGGATATTTGGGGCCCATTAGGCAAAGCCATTGTTGTGAAGGAGGGTAAAACAAATTTTCTAAAGTGAGCGGATGCCAATGCGCAAGGATGCAGCGTACAATTCCATAATTTTAATAAAAAACTGCATACTTTCGGGCAATTGTTTGTACTCACATGAGTACATTTGCTTGTCTTTTGGACACTAGTAACCTAGAAGAGACTCAAGCCACTAGAATCTGTATGAAGACGCGAATACTGATTAGTCTGGAGCCCGGAGATACAGGGAAGGAATAGGCAATAATGATGCTAGGCTCCGCTAGATGCATGAAGGCTGAGCGGAAGTTCTGAGCGAAACTGTTGGGCTCACACACGTCACTAACCAAGATGCGTACAGCTGGAGTACACAGGAAGTAGTAGTACACAGCTGGTGATGGCCGACGATAGTGAATGCATAGTAACAGGCTAAGGTAATTTCCTTAAACTTAGCCTTACATGTGCCGCGAATGGTTGATGCTAGCCTTACCACAAGCCCGGACTTAGATGACGTGCTCCAGCTCCAGTAGAAGAGGGATAGAGGGCTATAGTATTATTAAAGTGGTTGGAATCCGGAGTCCGAAGCCAAGATACCACGCAGCAATTTGTTCTGAGCTGAGCTAGGTGCCTTGCAGCTGATCAAAGTCCTTTAACCCGCATTTCCTTTCCATTTTTCTAATTAGCCGTTTGGAATGTTCAAAAACGACTCATTAACATTCGGTATATAGTATATTGTAAGGTACAGTGCTGCGGTTCTACATGTACAGTAATTTGGTAGCTGGAATGGCTGACTTGAAAGCTCTATATTTTGGGACATGAAAGGGGTGTTTTATTTTGTAGTTTTGCAATGAAAAGTATCTCCTAAATCTCTTTCATATAGATCTGCCGGTTAATTCAATCGTGAAATGCATTATAAATAAATGCAACTGTGAGATGTATTGTACTGGCCAGGCAAATTAAGGTGAATCCCTTGACTCGGCAGCGGCAGTAACGGAGAAATGTGCCTATTGTAATAGTGAGAAGTGACGCTGGGATCGGAAAAGATCCGCTTGGATTCAAGTTTGAATCTTGGTTCTATGTGTACCTCGGATGGGTATTGCCATCAAGATACTGAAATGTAGCTCTATTCGAGGAATAAAACGTAGTCATTACGAAATTGGATGAAAAGCAGCCAAGGGGCGCTATTTAGAGAATTTAAGATATAGTTGACTGTCAGCCAGAAGTTAAATAGTCTTTGTACAGAGTTCCGTATGGGTCATACGGCATTTGTACTAGTGTAATAATGTTACTGTACTGTAACGTGATTATTTGTAGTTTAATGCGTAATTATCTTTTGGAAATAGGTACCGGCCGGTGTAAGATCGCTAAGGTTCGCGGCAGAGCCCTATCGTGCTACGAGAAGAATTTTCAGATATGTAACTGTGACTTCCGTAAGGTACCCATGAAGTAAAAGGCAAGCACCCTTCCCCCCGTGCCGCCTTCTTTCTTAGCAGAAATCTTATTTTCCTGTAGGCATTCCACCTGATACTAGTCCCTATGGTTTCTATCGCGCGGTATCCGTCATCGCGTACATTTTGCGGCCGCTGCCCGGACAACCCTCCCTGAGAGTGAACCAACCTACACTTTTCCTCACTTTGTTCATCCGCTAAAATGTTCATTCAAAGACAGCAGAACGCTGCAGTTTTACGTTCTAAAACGTCATTGAGATCCTTTCATCACCAACCGAAGACGTCCGAGAAGGTAAAAAGATGAACCCCGCGGCTTATACCCAAATGTTCCTCTTCGCTCTCAAGGATGACGATATATGTTGCAAGGAATGAGGGAATGCTCTCAAGACTGATGGAGCAATATGATCTACAACGAATATGGATGAATTTTCTAGAGCTGCATGGGCTCGGTGAAGATGAGCAGAAAATTTTATCTCAGCGCCGTAGGTGGCAAAAAAGCGTTCCATCCCAAAAAACTTTCAATCCGTCTAATAAGGGCAGTCCATGAAAGAATTTGATTTCAATTTTAGTTTTGGTCCTCTGTAGACTGCAGTATCCCTAATATACATTAATTTTTCTTTTAATTTTATCAGGACTTGGCACGAGTCAGCTGACGACGCGAGCCCAGTTTCAATTTATAGTACATATCTAAGAACGAGAGCATTATAGAAAATATAAAGTATCTCTAACTGCACTGTATCCTTCCCAGGGGGCTAAAGTACAGGCACCTGAGCTTCCTATTCAAAAATTAAGAAAAACAGTTCAATCTGAAAAGAAATCCTACCAATCGATTTGGCGCTGAAAGGCGGTGTTCATTGACATTCGTTTATTGAAGATTAGACTTCTGGTTTTCGCTCAGCTCCATTTTCTACATCACCATCCGGAGCCCTCTATTTTCCGCTATTTGATTAATTGTAGGCACGCACGACGGAACGCACGACAAACTCAATCCGACAGTCGTCCTCCTACAGACTGCTTTTCCTGCGTTTTCAAAGAAAGTGCATCACCCCTGCGCTGCACCGTCTCGGCCGAAGTCAAACATTTGTCATTTGCTAGCGGTCGGTGCAGTACAAGAGCCGGACGGGATGATTAAGTACTGAAGTTCGAAAGGAGCAGGCAGAAGATGAGCCACAGCTGCGCACAATTTCGCTCACGTTGACAAAATACCGGAGAATTCCGGCAATTTATGCAATAGCAGTGGTCGGTACAGTTGCATTAGCAAGTATACTTTGCAATTTGCGGTAAGTTTCAGCATCGCTTTGACACCCCCGACGTTCTGGCGTACTCTACAAATGTTCGAAAATTGCTGCCAAACTCAGACTGGAACAGAAAAAGACCGGTGGCGACAAAGTTGGACGTAATATCATGGGCATTGACTTGTTCAAAATCGTACACACCGCAAGCAAAATTAAAGGCAACCTGTCGATGTTCACGAGTGCATTGCGCGCAGAATGAATCTCGCCGCTCGCGCCCTGCCGTTTTAAAATTTTTGTTGATTGCTTCGTCACATGGCTGTAGAGTCTGTGAGATATAGGCGGGTGAGAGCACAGCAATTATGTTTTTGCGACGGCATTCTTCTAACCATGCAACACCGTTGCCGGAAGCAAGACCATCCATTGTGAGCAGAGTGGACTCGTTCCCGACCACGCGTTGAGCGTACTTTTGAAATGTATTTGACAACAACTTTCGTGAGAGACATCTAAATTGAGCCATTTTCACTCACCTGCATGACAGCAGTGTCCGAAGGAAACCAGTAAACATTTCCAAACTGTTCGCAGATGCCTGCCGGCGGGCCATCTGTAGGCAAACCTGTAATTGGTTTGAACCACTGCTCGCTGATTTCTTTTCCTTCCACAATGAATAGAGGCGGCGTTTCAAAGACACTGGCAGACACGAAATCTACTCCGGTGATGTGCCGAGATGAAGCGTATGAGGTGCTGCACTTTACGTAGCCACCATGATTGCTCGCCGAGGAAGTGAACACCTTTTCCTCTTTTCCGTAAGTTACATCCACAGCCTTTCGTCAAGGTTCCAGATTCTATGCGGATTAGTAAGCAAGCCTGGATCCTGTTCTCTCAAGTTCTTCAAAATATCAAAGAAATTCTGCGTGTGCTCCTTGTTTTCAGCCCAAAGCTTACCGGCATCCTTTGAATCGTTTGCCCGGAAGGTAAGCTCATGATTTCGAGCGCGAAATGCCCCTGGCAGCAGCATAGCCGGGCAATTCACTGCGGTAGTGGTGAGTACTTCCATCCGCCGCTACCTTTCCCATCATGAAACGGACGTCTCCATAGCCGATTGCTGCTCCTCTCTCTGCTGATGTGAGCAAATGGTTGACGATGAGCTTCTCTTCGTCGTCGGACAAGATGCGCCGGCGAACAGGATTGGCAGCCGGTTTAGAATGAGACTCGACGTCTTCTGTGCGGATTTATTTCGCCATGATGTCCACCATTGAGTCAGAGACATCGGTTGTTCTCCAAATCGGGCGGTTGCTTATGCTTGATTTGCCGCCGGCCCGCAAGTGCAGCAGATGCAGATCTTTCAATCTGTTCGCCATACGAGTGGCCTTCTGACGCTGCGCTTATGTGTGCTGCCGCGTTTTGAGGTGAATTGAGGGAGGCATCAGGACAAATGGGGAAATGTGTGATGTGTGGAAGCAAAGTGGTATAGAAATAAGGAGTGCTCTGTGGCAGGGTATCTACTTCAGTTGTGTCTTTAAGAGTCGTACCCTTCGTATTTGGGTTTAACAAAAGGTTTTAGAACAGATGAATATAGATGGGTGAGGCGAGAAAGTGAATGGCGCCAAATCAGTGGGATCTAGAATTGGCGGGAGCACCAAGTTTCGCTGCCTAGAATTAAACTAATGCCAAAAATTAAGCTCTTTTGGAAGGGTACTGTATCAATGGGTATAAGCGCTTAAATTGACTAGATCGCTGCTCTTCTCCCTGTGGAACCCTGTGTATCAATCCTTTTGGCCACTTTATGCAGTTGTACCTCCAAACTTCAAGAGCATATTTTTGGTAACCTGTTTGGCTACCAAACCCTTTGTCGTTTTTTGGCAAAATAATGGAAGTACGACCAGTATTCATGCCCGATCTGTGGGGTTTTTGTCGTTTTTTGGCACAATAATGGAAGTACGACCAGTATTCATGCCCGATCTGTGGGGTTAAGTGCTAAGAGCGTATGGTTATGACATTTTATGAAGTTTTATGAGTAGTACATTGTACTAAAATGTTCCCAGATATGCTACTAGCTCTACAATACAAAACTTGAACAAAATGGCTCTGGTCGTTCCAAAGTCCCTTGTCCGTCTCTACCAACATTCAATTTGGTAACCGTACGGTCTTTTACTTATAACCTCTACAGTCTACAATACTGTGGCCTGGCCGGTTCGACATCCACAGTAAGTCGTTCACTCCCGCCGCTTACTAGATTACCGTTCTGTGTCTCTGAATCCTATAGGAAGCCACTCCCTCGGTCGGAGCTTACCGCACTGATTCATTTCGTCACAAATATATTATGTTCTTGGCGAAGGTTGCCCCTTTAGTTGCATCTGCAGTAGATGAAGAGCGACGCAAATCAGACCAAACCATGATGGATCGCTTCGTCAGGGCTTGTACTGGTCGTAGAACTAAAAATAAGTCCAAAATCTTGCTGATGTGATGCAAGTTGATAGAGACGACTGTCGAAGAGGCAAACTGTTAGAGCCAATATTTTTGAACTTGAATTTGAGAGAAGACGTGGAAGCAAAATGAGATTATACGATATTATTAGTAAGGATTTTGAGGAGACTAAAGCGTTCTTGCGAGAGAAAGTGGTTGAAGTTAGCGTTTTGTAAACATCTGGTACAGGAAAATGTGTATGATCTGAGTTCTGAAATCCCCACAGATAAACTGGTTTAGTACACTCGAATATCAGGACGATATTTTTTCAATATTTGAATGAGTTTCTGGAATTTTTGGCCTTGTAGAGTGCGCATTGCTTTAGAAAACTAGACAAGAAAGATATTAAAGGGATAGAAACTGAAATTTCGATGCTTTCTTTTTTTTGTTAGACCTTGGATTTGTTGATTTCTATTTCTGGGTCAGATTCTGTCGTATTTACTACTTTAACTGCGCGCGTTGTCGTACCCTTGTACTATCAAGGGTTTTTGTCAAAAGCGCAGTGCAGGGATAGAAGTAGAGATACGAGTAAAGGTACGAGTTGCTTCATATAAAAGGAATTATTTTACTGAGAATGGGAAGGGCAGGGACTGAAAACCTCAGCGGGACAACGAACTACTACGTCAACGCTGTATTAATTCTTCTTGTCTCCTCTTCCTGGGAAGGGAGATAACTGGCGAGAGCTGACCGATATATGTGCATCACGGCGGCGGTACTGTATTCCTCATTACAATGCACGCGATAGCACAGTACGGTACAGTACAGTACTGCACTGTGTTATCGCGTGCATTGCAGTACTGTACTGTAAGTCAAGAGTCCCCTTGTTTTCAAACGTCCTGCTCATATAAAGGAGTGCGGAGGAACTGTATAGTACCACTATAACAGGTGTCCGCTGCAGGATCCAACTATATTTCTGACAATATGCTGTAGTCGGGGCTCGAAATAAAATATTCACAGGCACTGCACTGCGCTCAAACAACCACAGCACATTTGATTCAGTGTGCAACAGAGCGGGGATCAGGAAGCACAGAAAGAGTTAGAAACCCGAAAAATACAATTAGAAAATATAGTTCGAAACCCGAAAAATACAGTAGGCAAATATTGGGCAAAAGTAGTCGATTTACATCACATCTGACGCAACTGAAAAGTGAGGCAATGAAGCAATTTTATAGGTGACTGGCACAAGCAGCGTAAGCTGAGAATGAATTACCTTAATTGAGGTAACGACTGTGTATACACAATTAACAAACTGATCGCGACACCGTCACTACTCCTTGAATAGCTGAAACGAACGACACGACACGGCTCATCGAAAGACCAAAGCGGCTGAAGTCCTTACTCCAAGGAAACGCTTATCACCTGCGATGGTTCGGAAGAGTGAGAATGGGAAACAAAAGAGACGCGACCAGAAAAGAGCAAAGGTGGTGAAAAAGATCTGCCCTGAAATACTGATGCAGGTATTTGGAAGCGATGTAGAGAAAGAGAAAAACAATACCAGTGAGGCTAGCAGAAAGAGAGTGACAGAGGAAACAGAAACAACTGGAAGAGCAACAGGGAGAGAAAGGAGGGAGAGGGAAGCTTGGTACAGAATGGGAAGCGTGATACTGAATGGGAAGCGTGGTACAGAATGGGAAGAGTAGGGGGGGTGGTTTTCTGTTGAACTTAGGGAGGTTATTTGTTGTGAAAATGAAGCGGGGCGAAGTGATTCGGGTAAGGAGGACGATTGGGGCCAGATGAGCACTTTATTCCCAGGAAGGTATGAACGGTCAGTTGAAGGTGGAAATGCGTGGCGCAACGTTGTACGAAATTTCGATTATGCCATTTGAGCTTCCATTTCCTTACGGGCGACTACAGCTATGTTACTTCCTTGCAAAAGTGTCGAAAGGGAATTTCTTGTCTCGGAAAATAAGGAATGTTACTGGAACTCTTCAAATACGAGAGCAGGGGGGAGAGATCCTCTGGACCTAGAGTATCGTTCATAGATTTCAATGAAGAGGGCAGGGCGAGTTTTTTTTGTCGGTACTTGGGTGATTAAACATAATCTTGCGGTAGGTTCCTCGCAACTGCTCGTCATATCTTTCCCCTAGTCCGAGACTTGAATGTGATCCAGTACCTGTTTTATTGTCTTTAACATCGGAGAGACGGGCAAGGTGAATGAACTTTTCACCAAGCTATGATCCTTCGTCCGTTAAGATCCGGCTCGGAAGTACGGTATAAGTTGATGCCCTACAGAGGATAACGGCTGCCCAGACATTTTCAGTGGAAACGTTGCAAGGAAATTGGGTGGCAGATAATGTGTAGCACAGCATACCGTCTATGTAAATTATATTTAGGGATATGCGCTTATTAATTTGCACATTTTCGGAACCGAGAGTGGTCAGGAATCTCTTAGGGGCGTGATGGACTCGTTGGCACAAATAAAACCTTCTTGAAATCTCCTGCAGCGTTTTTAATGTTTCGGGTGAGTCGTCTTCCGGTCGCGAGCGTTTAATGAGGTTGAATAGCTTAAATGCTGACCGATGGGATAATTGGAGATGTAGGTTCGAGACCTGTGCCTTGGTTAGATAGATATTCACAGGGAAACATATTTTAGCGAATAGATGATTGCTTGCCGACCGAACAATGGGCATGTACCTACATACAATAAAGCAGAACGCATTCTAGTAGTAATTGTCTACAGAGACCTGATTTACGTCCGTCGATACATGTATAACTCGATTGAAGAGCTGTTGGGGATCGTACACTGAGTTAGGGATTCTTTATTGAGGACTTCTATTCCACGTAGAGGGGGGCATTTCTGCATCCACGATATCTAGGTGAGCACGTATCGCTGGAATACCAAGTAGTGTATCATGTGGCACAATAACTCTCCCAATGGATTTGAAGGTTGCATCCACGAACCTGAACTTGTTCCGAGATGGAAAAATATGCGCGTATACTATCCAAAAGCGTTGAATATTCGACTGAACTCTTTGCGACCAACAACGGATTTAGAAACTGCAATATCGCACAGGAAGTCAATTGGGCGATCGAAAAAGGGCTCCTTCTTGAGATTTGCCACAAAGGTATTGGCCATAAATGTTTCGTCCTCATCCCCGCCTTAGATTATTCTGGTATGGCGGCGAGGTGGCTTTAATGCTCCCGCCGCCTGGACGACAATCCAAACAACTCGAATCGTGTTCGTTCAAAGCTGAGGTTACATAGGTCAGCAGTATGTCGTGTTCGAAAGCATCTAATGAGCTCTCAACATGCTCGAATTTTTTCGCCTTGATGGGGCTTTTTTGCGTCGGTAAACTGAGAATTGATTTCCACAAGTTCTTCATTCTCCTACAAATGGCTCCAGTCGTCTTGACCGTAGTTTTTGCTCCCGTAATTCTGCTCTTCACCTTTAATAAAATCAGAAAGGATGTGTATGATTAATTACACGTTCTTCATGTGGCGGGGAGCGTGTGCTTCGATTGCACCCGGAGATCAATGGTGACTAGGACTCCAGCTAGAGGCCCCACATCTGTAGCACTCATTTCGCCTGCGGGAAACTTCTAAAGAGTGTGTTTTCCAACTATATAAGTTGAATCCATTGGATTCGGAGCGATTTTAACGACGGCAGACCTATTTCAGCGTATCGAGTTATATTCGCCGACATCCCCTCGCTATCTTCCGTGATTTGAGATCTCGATATAATTGAAGGGCCTCTGAGGAGGCGTATTTGACGCAGATTTTGAATCGATTCATGGAGGATAATTGCGAACTTGTTATACAAATAAACCCGAGACATAATATCATGAATTGGAATGCGAGCCTAATCCTGAAATTCCGTTACAGCTTTCTTTGAATAGTCCACTTTGAGCGTGCGTGTGGAAGTCCAGGGGACACTGGGGTACGAGCTCGTTGATGTGGGCAACTAGCTTAGTAAGGCCCTCGGAGACATCGGTAATATTTCTCTCATACATAAAGGATCTCAGCCGAAAAGTCTCCAGTGTGCCTTTAATCTGAATCTGTCTTGAATCCGAAACATATTCACTCTTACTTACTTTAACGAACTCTGCGTGGTTCATATTATCGTTGAAGTTCTTGAAAAGAGTTTCCGGGCAGCTCTATTGAGGATATGAGCAAATTAGTCGACCTTCTGGGTGGGAGAAGGATGATATCGGCGAGAACAGATGCCATAGAGCTTGAGAGTTTCGGTTATATATTGATGAAGTTCTCCAGTAAACCGTGATTCCTTGAAAACTTGTTGAACATAACTTGCCTTGCGCAGATCTTCGTGCCCATTGTTATCAACACGGTAGCTAGAGTGCTCCCAAAGTGGCTGATATTCATAGTCTTCAGCATTACCGACAGTTATATTGTGCCTTATTACTTACAAATCAGGGGTAGAGCGAGACTTAAGCTCCATAGTTGAGGACTCGCGATTTAAGTTGGTTCCGGGCCTTGGAACTCTGCGGTTGTCCGCCTGAAGTTGCAGAATAAGCTCAATTTGCCTGGAAGTGATTTTAGTTTGACCGTGCTATCGGTCATTACGGCTGGATCCAGGATTCAAGAGCGGATTTTCATACCCTTTCTTCTGTTTAAACTTGTCAACGACACTTTTAGCGTAATTAAGGTCGATTTACATGAAAGAACAGAACTAGACCAGAGTAACAAGGCATCTTTTCTTCTTCAGATCGTCTTCAGCGTATGTCAGAATTGTAGAAGGCGTCCGCGTATCGGCGAAACCAGACAATATCGCGACATCATAAAGGATAGATACTGGAAACATCGGCATATTGGTAAAGTATTTCGTGCATATATGATTCAGTGGCGGGAGCAAAGCGTTTGGTATCCGGAGGAGCAAATTACTCGTCAGAAAAAGAGGCACTCGGTCCGGCCTAGGAAGAGAAAAATTCCATCGTGGATTTGGCGGCATTCAATATCGATATTGCCGGTCATCGGAGAATGATGATGAATTAATCTTCTTCAAAATCTTGTCGCAGGTGAACTTGAAACGGGAACGAGAATTGAGGCCATTTCGATTCAGAATTGCAGCACAAAGAAAATATAGTTATGTGGAAGTATAGGGAAACTCGATTAGCGCAGAAAGGTAGGAAACGAATTCGGATTTTTGTACTCACTAATTTAACTGCACGCGCTGTATTACCCTTGTATAGTCAAGGGTATTTTGGGAAAGCGCAGTGGAGGGGAAGAAGTAGAGGTAGGATAAGGGTAGGAATAGCTTCAAAAAAAAGGAATTATTTTACTGAGAATGAGCAGGGAAGGGGCTGAAAAACTCGGCGGAACAACTTTCAACGCTGTAATAATTCCCCTTGTCTCGTCTTCCGGGAAGGGGAGATACCTGGCGGGTGCTGACATATATATATACAGCACGGCGGCGGCACTGTATTCCTCGTTACAATACACACAACAAAACATTACATTACAGTTAAGTTACAGAACTGTGCTATAAGTCAACAGTTTCAAGTGCATAGTGATTTCACCTCCCTGCAGAGTAGAAATTATATTCAATCATAATCTTAGGATATTGTATGCAAGCTTCAGATTTACGGACGCGAAGAAAGAATAGATTATTTCATATCATTGCGTATTACTCAGTGATATACGAAGGAAGTGGTGTCCAACCCTTTAAACATAAAATGTTGTACAAAATATGAAATCGAACTGGATTGAACAGATTTTTTATATCATGATTTCCATATCTTCACAACGACTTTTTTCGATGCGAGGATAAAGTTGAGAGAAATTATTTGAAAAGCAGCATAAAATGCTTGGATATGTGTACAAAGGATATTTTGCATATCAAAACTTCATTTAAGTGTCCTGGTTGATCCAAAATCTTATATCATCCATAAATAAACTGTTTCGGGCTAGGGTTTGTGCGTTGAAGAAGAAAAATTTAACCAGATTTTGGCCATAATTGTTGTGATAAATCCTTTTCATCCGTTTTTAGTATGGAATAGAAGAATATGGAAGAACTCAAGTTAGCAAGAAGAAACAAGCTGTATCATATGAAGAGGCCTATGTCCTAGTCCTTACTAACACCTGTGAGTTTCCGTGCAATAATAGCGGGTCAATTGACCCGCACGGTAGGCCTCGAAGTTTTTCAGTACTGTGCAGCAGGTATAAGTTACTTGCAAATGGTTTGAACCCAGGCTTACGTAGAGAATAGAGTCTACTGAAACTTTTGTCTGAAACTCTGCTAACAGATTGCCATAAGGAAAATGGTTCATTTACAAGTGTACCTACAGAGAAACTAGATAAAGTGTCTTTCCAAAACCTTTGGGACATCGGGTATAGGTAGAACTAATATTTTGGTCTGACCTCTCACCTTGATTTCAAGCTGTAATATGAGGTCCATTTCATCAGCAAAAACATAAAAGCTGATATATTTCCGTACCCCGCCAGTGACAATCTTTGATCACTCTGTAAGAAGATTAGGCTAAAACAATTTTTATTGCAAATATATGACTTTTATGATATGATCAAAATTTGCTGCCATAATTCAATAGATGAAAACATTTCGTGGTTTCTAGCTATTAAGATTTGTGAAAGAGTTTCCTGAGGTAATTTAATTTTCCAGAAGGTGTATCTATAATGCCTTGTTTGTTTTCACACGTTCTTTGCAAATTTGTCTTATTTCTATAACGTAGAATTATTTTTTCAGCTCCGACTTTGAAATTTACTGCAGATGTTTTTCTATTGAAAGATGAGAATTGAAACACATTTGGTATGATAAGAGGGTGAGACATAAACAACTGAGAAGAAAAAGCAAACTTTTCTCTATGTAGCTCCGTTCATTCAAAAAATATATAAAGAAGTGTGCTTCCTGTTAACTAATCGCCTCAAATCATGAATATGGATCATATAGCTCGCATTTTATACTACATGAAGCTACAATACATGAAAAGGAAGTGTAAGGACCTATAAATTGAGGGCTGAGATAAAACTTTAATTCTAGGGAAGCATTTCAAGAGCAAAAACATTCACGGTGTGTTCCTTGGTAAAAAATATGGAACCCGAAATGACAGCAAGACAATCGGAGGCTAAATTATTCTCGAAAAAGATGCAGACGTAAATATTGAATAGACCAGACATAGTTGGAAATTTTGGTATTGGCGATACGCGTAACTAGGTAAGTATGATCCTTATAATTTACCTTTTTGCAAGAAACGATAGTCATTTCTGATACCTCTGATGGATATGTTCTCGACAAAAGAAAAGAAAGTTTCACTTCTCTTAAAGTTTAATAAAAAAGATTTTCCTACTCATTATACGAAGAGGTAGGAGAAAATTCGAATTTTCATGCGATTAAACTCGGTGATACACTAAGTTCCTTGAAATATCATGGATATTACTGTATTCTCCTTTCGAAATCACTTTCTTTCGAAGCGACTACTGAGAGGCTGAAAAGCCGTGTTACCAAAGGCATCAATCCAGTACGAGAATCTGAGGAGATGCCACTCTCCAATTTTATTTGGAAACATAAATTCAAGTCTACCGTGAATTAAACAATAGAGAAACAAAAAAATTAGTAGGGCTTTAAAGATAATACTACTAGTATATGACGTATAAAATAATCCCTGTTTCCGTTCCCATACATAGTCAGTAGCAGCCTCGAAAGACATGATGAATATAAGAGGGTAAGGTTAGTCTAAATTTTGGAACAGAAGATTGTCATGAGGTGGCTGGGGCGCTAGAGTCCCATCCCAAATAAAGCTAAAAATTTAGTCATCGTTATTTATCACGAGTCGTGATAGCTTATTGGGGTCCGTTTTTGTTCGGGGGAACGGTTTCGTGGCGCATTCTGCTCTTCCGAACAGTCGAAGTTGGTACGGCCAATTTATGTAAAATGGAATTATTGCTAAAGCAATATCGTGAAAATTTCGTTCAGAGGACCGAGAGATCAATTGCCAGCCAGTGTAGCAACCTCAACTTGACAAACTGTCGTGTAAGTGCAACCCAATCTTTATGTTGATGCCCTGTCAATATTACCAAGCTGCGGCCCTTGCGAGCGGTTCCTTAGTAATGTAGAGAGTGAGTGAAGGAAGCAAAATTATGATATGACACGTGTTAGGGAATAATGTCTAATTGATTCAATACAACAAAGTGAATGAAACAAAAAAACATTCTAATCGCACAGTAAATGTTAACTGCTTGCATGGTGCATTTTTGATGTGCTTACAGTGAATCAGAATCAGCCCGTGCAGCCAAGATGCACATGTGAGAACGCTATTCGCTTATTGTTGTGGGTCACAGCTACGTATAAGCCCCTTTTCATATTCACCTGTAATTTTGCAATAATCACACCTATTTAAAACAAATAGAGAAATCAAAATGCGTAAAAGTGGTTCTTCTAGAGTGATTTCACAGCAAATGACAAAAACAACGGACGAATCATCGAATTGCGTCACCCTTGCATCCAGATAAGACACTCGAAACACGCGCCCAGCAAATCAATCCCTCATATGGAATACGATCTTCTTAAACTCCAATTGCTGCATATTTGGATGCAGCCTCAATGCGCAGAGAATGAGATGAATAAAACACTTGAGGTGGAGGTGTCACTCTAGCGCATGCAAGGAAAACTGAAGTCACAGAGTGATAGTTATTGCGCTTGTAGAAACTATGGTGCTAGGAAGAGCCCAATAGTACTTGAAATCTGACCGTCTCGGGAGGTTTAAAGCCTCATGTAGAAAGAAGATATCGATAAAGCTGTTTTAGAATCTAAGATTTCGCAGGTAAGAAGTAGTATGGGAAATGTGCTTATGATTATTGAGCAAAGCGATGGCGATATTAATTTGATTCGGAGTTACTGTGATTTTAGTCAGAAATAAATCCACCAAAGCTTCCCAAACTTCCAAGAGAATATGACTTAAAAGAAAAGCGCAGGCGCTAATTGAAAATTCCAAATTGTTATCTGGTGACTCAATTTCGACAGCCAAAATTCTGTGAGCAACGGAGATTAAAAGAGCGAACCGTTATGTAAGCGAATCATTGAGCATCTTTTGATCCTGTTACATTCCTGAAAAGGCACTCAGAGCCAAGTTCATGAATGGTGTGAGTTCCAGAGGTCGCCCAATATGAGTGTGCGCCGTAGTGACTGCGTAGAGATAGTTGCCCATTGAGTACGCACTAAGCTTATCTTACTCGAAAACTAAATCCACATAAAGTAAGATAGAGCCTTCATTTCCTGAGAGCAGATCAATTTTATCTTGAGAGCAAGGTACCAGCCACTTTTTCCACAAAATTTCGTTCGACCGTTAATTATTTTGCGTCCGTGTTTCGGCATCAGGTGCATGATTGTAGTACCTACAGTAGTAACCACCACCAGAATCTGGAAGCACCGGTTTTTGCATCGTGATGACTAGAGTTGTTGTCAGTGAATCTTTTGCTAGCTTTTCCAGACGGCCTATTTAGACGGAGGGGCGGATATCGTTTTCAGAGCCCAATCGACTGGAGGTAAATATCTTCATCGGAGAAAAGGGGAAGACGAGTTTAAACGGAATAATTTCGTGTACCACTGCTGAGCGAGCAAGCAGTGTCATATGAACCGTTTCTGGCTGCACAGACCAGCGATGAGTCAGTACATTTTGGAAGCTCATGGACGACGGGCTGTGGTAATGCAAATAATGGACAGGTAAAGATTGGTAGAGAGGGATAGGTGCGTATGTCGGCGCCCAGTTGAAGTAGTAGCGGTATCAATAGATCACTAGTACTTCTGAAACTACTTGTTCCCCTAATTCACCATTTGGCGGGAAGGGCGCCAAATTATTTCAAAAAAGATCGTAGCACATTTCCATTGGTCGTCTATGTGCGATCAACAAATAATGATTTACAAGATAACCATTACTCGTCATAATTACTAACTTTTGGGAGATAAAATCAAAATTTGCACTGCAGATCAATATAAGCACTTTTGGGAGCTCATCATGAGTTGCACAAGGTATATTAACGCCCACCGTACTGTACAGAAGAGAATGAACCGAGTGAGTGTCACACAATATTGTGCCGTTGTACAGTACTGCGCACACATAAATTACTGTATATTCGTACTGTACTTCAACAGCAGTTCCACATTTCACTTATCATTATCAACAGGGAGATAATTACCAGCGTCACTTTTGCCTGTTTGTGGCGTATATTGATTACAACGAGTGGGGATCAACTTGAGAGGGGAATTATAAATTTTATCTATGAACTTTAGCCTTTTGTAGCGTATTTATTTCCGTGGAGCTAAGAAAAGCGCATCCACTCATTTTACCTCAATGAAATGAAGTAAGGTTATTCTAGCAGAGTTTGTATATTCTCCGTGTTTATCATCCAGTCATCGAGAGTGTGCAAGCGTAATAAACGGTCGGCGAACTGATTTACTGCTGATAGGAGGTAAAGTGCCTTAGTGAACATCCCCAGTCCGTGTAACAAGCAGTATAAAGATCAGAGTTCTTGCATTGTATACAGTCAACGGAATTCTTTAGACACGCACATGTATTATCAATGCGTATACGACATGTACTGTACAGTAGCGAAATATACACTTCACATCATCCGAACATTTTTCTATATGCACCATACTGATGTGACCTAATTCACAAAGATAAAAATAGGACCAATATTTTTGAGCGAACAAAAATTGAGACGAAAACAAAAGGGGGAGAAAGTGGGGTGATTTAATATTTGAAAGATATGGTCGGTTGTGGCCCGGAATATACTAGTAAAAACTTTATTGTTGCACAGAAGACCTTTAATACCGGGGGAAATGGGGGGTTAATTTACTGTGGTAGATATGTGGGTTGATACCCAGTAAATTTGCACCGGAGCCTGGATACCGTATATAAAACGTTCCGACATATTTTATACAGCTCATTGCTTAAAACAACTGAAATTTTGTTCCATTCTTAAACAATGACCTTACGGAGGTCTCCCACAGACTCTAAGTGCATTTTTTCTTTGAATACTGCCCTGATAATAATAATAATAATAATAATATTTTACTCAAAATGTTTCTGGAGTGTACACCCACTGACCGACTATTGGTTAAGAACTAAGTATGTGGTGCATGACACAGAAATTTTCAATGATCTTTAAATCCGGGATTCGAGTGGCCAACTAAGAACTTCAATTACCTTCGGCGCATGCCAATTACGAGTACATTTGCTTCTATCCACGTATGCTTCATAATGCTGAAATTTTATTTTTCTCCAGAATTTCGGCTGCATTGGTAGCAGTCGTTTTCCCATCATAAAACAGTAGTTCTTTGAGTCATGTGACCGCTTATGTTGTAAGTGAAATCTGATAAAGCACCTTTTCGCGCAAACACTCGCGCGTGGGCCAAGGTACTGCACAATCTCAAACCACCTCGGGAAATCTGCGAGACATCCAGTCATCGAGCCGCGAGAAGGAGTACAACGCACAAGACCTGATATTCGCGCAATGGACGAACTGGCGGAACAGACTTCTTCGATGTCACTTTCGTCAACCCCCTAGCGCCCTCGAGCAGGAGAGTAAGGACTTTCAACCCACTCACCTCGCTCAACGCAGCAAGAACGGCGAAGCATAGAAGATACGAGTCCTTTATCGCGTCTTCCGCCAGAAGTAGGCTGGTGCCCGTCCCTATCTCTACCCTCAGAGGATGGCACCCGGACGCCCACGCGTTGTTAACCGACGTCGCACGCAACGTCGCTACGGGGGCAAGGGAGACCTACGCAAAGGTCAAAGAAGTCTTAACACAGCGTCATGGCGCAGCGGCAGCGATGTCCAATGCGGCGTGCCTGTTGGCCGGCCTCCAGCCAGTTTTCTAGTGTTTTGACGGCTTCCGCCATCTTTTACATTGTAACCCTTTACCCACATCACGACATGCCTCAGGGAACAGCTGACCGTATTTTTCATGGATTAAAAACACCCCAAATTCCCCCCTTAGATAGAAGTGCGAGTACCCAGGCATCTACCTTAGATATAAATAAGAGAGCCCAGGCGCTTTGGGGTTGTGCGGTACCTTGGACCAAGCCTCGAGCGCTTCCGCACTCGTACGCCTATCTCAGATGGTATGTGGTTGTGCCGTACCTCGGAACACGCATCGACCTTTTCCGTGAAGGCTTCGCTGAGTTTTCAAAGTTGTACCAGAAATTTTCGCCATAAACAGCCTGGGCAGTCGTACTTCTATTTAATGTGCCTTTATTTCACTCCGGTAACGGCGGTAGAATAGCAACTTCGTACCTCCCGTCCCGATATGTCAGAACCTCTCATACATGCTCAGCATCTAGTGTCGGACCGGCAACGGTTCGTTCAGGTGCCCAACATTTCTGTTTGGCGGGAATACGATCTCGGGCAAACGCTCCCTGCCGCATGGTCTCATCACAGGCAAGTGAGTGTCCTTCTCCGTGACCGTAATAACCCCACTCTCGCGCCATGAATCTGCCCGTAGACGCCTTTGAGTGTTTCTTGGAATTCGGCGGCAGTCTTCCACCAAGGTGGAAGACTTGAGCTTCCCGCCACTAGGTGACGAGTGCGGGGTGTTCGGTACCAAAGGACTACAGTATGTACCTGTTTCTTTGGGACGGGCAACCTTGACGAATGCCATTGAAAAGCAACCTCATCCTTCTTGCGCCCCATTCCCGTTCGTCCAACGTGCTCCGGGGGCGACTGGTGGCGGTACTGTGGATACGGGTATCGACGAGATCGGGGCGGCGAGAGCACAGCGGTCGCGGCGTATTGATCTGCACGAGAAACCCGCTAGACCGGTGGAAGTGGCCGCGCCCGCACCCGACGATATGTCGCACGGGGCGGGCGCCGAAAGCAGCGAATTTTTGACGCCCTGAAGTTGTCGGGTTGAGTGATGAGAGGGGAGAGTGTGGAGAGCGGGGGTCTTTGGGCTAGTGCAAAGTGGCATGGGAAAGTTAACTGTACAGTAATTGCATGGAGCTGCAATTTACAGAATTGCTATTTACAGTAGTTGCTGTTTGATCTTGCCCGAAGTAACATCTGGGATGTGACTGATAGATCCACCTCGTCAACCTGTTTCAAAGCAGGGCGAAGACTTTTCCCAGACTTAAATGTGTATTCTTTCGGCAGCGAATGCTATACATATACCGCACCTGTCATTCTGCGAGTCTTTCTCCCAGACACTTCTCAATACAGAAAAAGAAAAAAGAGCGCAACTTCCAGTCCCCATCAATCTCGACGTCTCCGAGCCTCCACAGTTATCCCCCTGTTCGCAATGGCATTCATCTCCTTCCCCACCCTCATTCCTTCTAAAAAATACCTCCACAATCACTTCGCGGCAAAAACACTAGTTGCTTGTCTTGTTCGAAGCCCCGTTGGGTATCTAGCCCGTTCTCATCCTTACGGTAACGGCGGCATCCCACCGAACTTGACTACAGCAATTATGACCCAGCTAAAACTCTTGCCAAGTTCGCCGCGGCGAGGCTGAATACAAGACTTCTCCCGATCGCTCCACTGATCATATTTCCAAGTGGGCCCTGATCATTTCCCCAGACATTATTCAATGGAAGAACAATTTATTCAAGGCATCTGTCGAGGCGGGCTTCAAGTGGGACTTACGCAACATCAAGATAATTCGTATCGCCGAGCGAACGGCCCGTCGTGAAATCGAACTACGATACTCAGAACTTTACGTCGTTCAGCTAATGCGCAAGTATCAGATGAATTTCTCGTGATCAATGCCCGCCGAGACAGTTCGGAGATTTGCGATAACTATCTCCTGACGTTTGAGGAACACCAGGATGTTACTCGGCTTATCGATCTCATGGTCTCCGACGGGCATCACGCACGGGCTGTTCTTATGTCCACTTCAAGCCTCAAAAATCATGCCGAGGCCAACAATCTCCTTCTCGCCCTTGCTCCTTCGCATTCCCTGATTTCACCCGCTCAGATCGGCTGTCGTTGTAAATTTACAAAATTACCCCTCCATGTAGGATACCCTATATTCCTTCTTATTCGATATGTTCATTCATCCATACAGTTGCAACAAAACCATCCTGTCATGCGCCGTGCAAAAATGTACTCATGGTCCCTCAGAGGAGATCAATTCGTTGGAAATAAGCCGCGTCGAATCTTGCAAACTCTCCTTTAGCCTTTCCAACACAACTGATGCAGGTGCGCCGTGCTGCTGCAGCATCTCGGATGCGTCGCGAAGATCTAAAATAGCTTCCGATTGCTTGCCGCGCTGGTGATCGGCGGAACGGATTATGGCAGCTAGCGCGGGTGCTGCCCTCGTTTGTGCATGAGAAGCGAGAAAATGAAGACCGACTGAGGGCTCATGTGCAAGGCGAACGAGAAATTGGGGTAGCGAGTGGGAAATTTGATGCGAATTCACTTGGCGGGGGAGCGGTCGCGAAGGTTTGGGGAACCATAGATGTGGGATGCACAAGGGACGAAGAGTTATGCAAGGCACAAAGAGTTGTGCAAGACGCGATGCTGTGGAGCGCAAAACGAAGAAAGAAATCGTCAGCGGCGAAGGGTGCAGTGCGAAGGCAAAGTTACTGTATGTACTTGCAATGTACTGTATGTACTGTATGAATAAATTATTGTACAGTACTGTATGATGTATCATGAATTATGTTGAGCACCTGTGCTGCTCAAAGCATGTGAATTTTTGCTCAGCGATATGATCAAGTCATCAATGTTGCCGACCCAATAGCAATACGTTGGAAACGGTCATTGATACTCTGGTTCCAAACTGATGTTACTTGGATGTGAGGCTCCATTCCATTTGGATAATATTAGGGCCTTCCACCTTGGCAAAAAATTTCATGCATGCGATCACTGCCGAGGCAAACCCTCACCTCACATGCCTAATGAAGCGCTATGTGAATGTGCCTTCAGGGTACGTTTCCTCACTACAAACTGCATTTCGAGACGCAGAGGTGCTTTTCTGACATAGTATGCAGGAATGATTTAAGACTCACCTAACACGATTTTCTGTTTCCTGTACAACAGCCTGACCAACTAGACCAGATTAACCCTTGGTTTACTCTCTCTGCACTTTTACAAACCGGTGTCTGCGAGAACAGCACTTCATCGTAACGTCAAGTCCCCACCCATCTTCCGCAGGACATACAGGTAATCATTCAATCACTTCAGATCATGACGATTCCAGAAGCGGAGATATCTCCGCCAAAGCAACACACAAAGATTCCACAGAGACTGATCCTCTGCTTCCTTCTCCAGCAACAAATCTCCAAACCTCTGGCCCCACTTAAACGATGACCGTGCGGAGCAACGTTCCCATCTCTACGGCTACATCCTTATGGCTCTGTCTAGTCTTGCTTTTCCACTATGACATTTTGCGTGCATATTGCTACAAGGAGGTATGGCCTGTCGCCTCAGACTTGCTTCTTTATCCGCGGCACAGTTCAAACCCTCCTCTCCTATGTCTATATGCACTGGTTTCTTGACATTCGGCATATGGTCGGCTCTTTTACAACTCATCATTGGAAGATGCTCTCTTTTCGTGGAGTCATTGGCGGCATTGGAATGATTAGCTTGTACACAGCCCTAAAGCTTCTTCCTGGAGAGGCCATGACTATTTTCTTCTTTGGCCCAGTAATCACTATGCTACTTTCCAGTGTTGTTCTCGGAGAAGTAATAACTAAAATAGATGGCATTGCATCCATCATCAGCTTTACGGGCATCCTTTTGGTTGTCCGACCAGGAGTTGACACCCAAGTCGTGAATGATGGCACAGATTCCTCGGTGCATTATGTGCCGTTTCCGGTGCTTTCTTGAGTGCCGTTGCCTACATAACAGTTCGATATCTGGCGAGCAGCGTGCACTTCATCACCAATGTCTTCTCTCTTGGCTTCGCGAGTTTGTTGATCAGCACCCTTCTGGGTGGTGCAGTGGGTCCCAATATATTCTTCGAGAACAGAGTCGGGTTCCTCTACATCCTGTTATCTTCTGTGTCAGCGTTTATTGCGCAGTGTTTTCTGAGTGCAGCACTGAAGCACTGTCCCGTGGGACCTGGAATTCTAGTTCGAAACCTTGATGTACCCCTGGCGTACATCGCGGGGCTGCTATTTCTCGGAGAGAAACCCAGCTGGCCTAGTTTGTTAGGCTCCGTTCTCGTCCTGACGGGTACGCTATTGGTTGGCATTCGAAAAATGATGTAGCCAATGCCTTCCAAGAGGCGCGAGAAGTGTTAAGACGTGACAAACCTATTGCGATCATCTGTCTGGCTTGCTTCGGCAAGCACATTGGACGAAGTTGCTTTTTATGATGAGAACTCCATTTACTCGCCTCAGCTCTTTCGTCCTACGGGAACATCACAATCTGGTTTGTGAAGTGGCTCTCCCAATGCCATTGTCTCCTTAAGCCTTGGACAACGCACTTCTGTGGCAAGACAAGTTGAACCGAATTCAGTGGAGATTTCTTACCTTGAACTACAAGGGTCTCAATCTCCCAACAATCTCGTATTTCTAATGTAGCCAACTCTGAACACCGAACAGCCGAGAGCAATCGACAAAAACAAGCTGTGGGTAACCAATAAGTCGCAGTGCATCCAATCTGCAACCAGTAACCGTGAGCCGACGCAGGTTAGGAAGGGCACACTGTTGTTGTGACAGACCAAGAATTTCGTGAAACACCTGAGGGTCCAGTCCGTGTGCGCCATACATGTTAAGATCCTCAATATTGCGAAAGACTTCCCACGGTCGTTGATTAGGTGGTACGATGAGGTTACGTAACTGACGACATCCAGAGAGGTTAAGCCGTGTAAGTGCAAGGGCATAGCGGACACCTAGGTCAGGACCGCGAAAGGACAGAGTGGAAAGGTGGGCGGATTGGGAGAGATTGAGATCCAGCACGTCTGGATTTTGAGGAGACATTAATGGACACAGCGGACAAAGAAGGGCAGGCGGCGAGGCTGAGCTTTTGAATTGGATTTTGAAGGGTGGAAAACCAGGAGAAGTGTTTCAGGCCTTTGCACTTGGTAACTTGGAGTGTTTGAGGCTGAGCTGAACGAAGAAGAGCAGTAAGGCCTGTTGCTGTGACGGCTCTAGCAGACGTGATTACAATAGAATGTATCTGAAAGTCAGGTTGATGAACACGACGAGTTTCACAGTACGTTGCGAGCTGGCGAAGAACGGTATCGTCGTGGGTTAATGCTGGCGAGGCGGAGCGAACGAACTTGCGGGCAGTTATCAAGAAGGGAGACGAGGTCGCGACCTTTCACAAGGACGTTTGAGAAGTTGACCTCTCTGAGGGTAGAAGAGGAAAAATTGGACGCAACTATGGACGCAATATCTTCCATGACATCGTGAAACGCCAGGATTGAAATGATAAGTGATTGAGGTTCGGAAAATTGGAAAGCATGTTAATGACCTGGGTTTCGGTGGGAAAGGAGGAGCGGTGGTTGTCGATGAGATAGACTTTGCCAATATCAATAAATGAAACCGAGAGAGGAGTTCCAATGCGACTCGACGCCATTGGATGGAAACGTTGAGGGCGGATAGAATTGTACGAGGACCTGCGTAGAAGAGGAGCTTGGAAAGGGCTTGGTCGTCTAGGCGAGGAAATTGACTGGTTGGAGGGTTTCGAGGGAGGGTGAGGAGCCGTGCAGGGTGGTACTGGAGAGTGAATAATGATCTTAGACGAGGCATGGTGACGTTCGGACTTCGGGAGACGATGTATTTTGGACTTGCGGTTGTGGGTATGGGGACAGAGGGAGAAATATGGACTTCACGCAGGTCGGCTTTGTAGTCGCACGCTGAAGTGTAACGGAAAGATGCAAGAGAATGAACTCTTGTTTTCAGAAGAGCGTTTATGAAGGTTTGATTTGTTTGTTCGATTTGCAAGATGGCACATGTTGTACACGTTTGCTCATCGATTAGGCCATCTTACAGTATTTTTTTGCAATACGGCACAACTGCAGTAATCTCCACTGTAAGGTAATCTACTAGAATTTTTAAAATATTTTTACAGTACTTTAGCTACTGGGCACTTCGTGAATTTCGCGAAGTATTCGCTTATGAGAACCAGAATTTTTATTTTAATAATTACGCTATCACTAAAAAAAGCTAATTAAATTTTTTAGTAAAGCTTGTTAGACATTCAGACACGCGTCAGCTGCACAAAGTGCAAGCCAGTTTGTTTTTAAAAAGGGCTCGCGATAGTGCCAGCGCAAAAAGCAAACGGTTTGCTGTGACAGCACAGCATCCGTGAAGCTCAGCAGGAATGCCCAGATTTTTTTATGTTATTAATCCAGTACAAAGCGCTACTAGAGCCACTAGATTTCATTTTTATGATGGACTAGCTCTACAGTGCACTGTACTGTAATTTGACATACAGTGCAGGGGGCTGCAAAAAGTCTATATGAGGGCTCGCGTACCGAGTAGCAGAGCAAGTCCAAGAAGAATTATCATCAGCCATCAGACAGAAGAAGTAAACACTTGTTCTTGCCGCAATAAAGGGAAGCCAACCCGTCGAGCACAACGGTCACTAGTTGTGTCATACATTGTAAGCTCGGCTTGTCGGGCTTACAGTAGGCTTCCACCAACAACCTGGCTGCGTGCTACAAGTTTCATACCCTTGGGCTGTGATACTACACAGTCAACCTTTCAGTAAGAACTTGCGTTACTGATTATAAAACAGTATAAATACCATCGGCGCACGACCGTCGGTTTCAAGAATAAATAGTTACTAGAGGCTTTTTGGCCTTGGTCATCTTCACTGTCTCTCATAAAGTGAGAAAATTGCGTTATTTTAATGTTTGGAAGATGTGGTCTTTTTTTATCAAATGAATTGGAAAAGTCATATCATGCCCGCAAAATTTCCTTTCACCGAGGATATATACTTTTACCGTAAATTTACGTGGGAAATGTGGATTGATTTAATATTTGAAAGATATGGTCGGTCGTGGCCCGAAAAATCCTACAGGGTGACCACTAGTACCTCTTTACTTGTACTTGATGGCATAACATAAAGTGCGAGCGTCCCTTCCCTCAATTTGAAAGAATCTTTTTCTAGATAAATTATTGCTAGGAGACTCAACTGGTAATTGAGTACTAGCTACCTTACTCAAGAAATTTCTAAATGATTTTATCGACCGTGCTGTTCAAGACCTCAATTTAAATCCATGAGCAGTACTGGCCAAAAAGATCAAACTATAGAAACAAAACTATAAAAGCTACACAGATAGGTAAATTTTAGCAGTCGTAATCATATTCTGTCAACGTTTGCATCATGAGAACTCCAATATCATAGGTAGCGCAATGCAAAACTACTGGATGGCTTCAAAAGACCTCAATACTAGCCTCACAAGAGCAATAGGAATTCAGGGAACTACTTATAAGACTAAAGTTAACGAGATTGCGGATTTTGCGCTTGTTCTCACATCTTGTTTGAAGAAAGATGAAATTGAGAAACAGGTCCAAGTTCTTGGATTAATAAAAGAGAAGAAGAGCACTGCAACAAACAGGTACTCCACTTCTCCTTGAGTCAGGGCAGGTTTCCTTTCATAACTATTGGATACTACACCTGCGTAGAAAGAGAATATAAAGCGATAATTATGAACAATACTGCTCATTTATGTTAGACTTCTTTGGGAGATTTCAGAGGTGTTTTCCAAGAGGATGATGTACTTTTTAACTGGAGAGATCATTAAGTCATAATAATGTAATGTTGAACCGTTCTATTCAGCCGTTTTCAGGAGTGATAAGCTTTGTAAAATTGTGTTCGTGACGTAGATGGTATCGTTTATTTGATCGCAGGGACTGAAAATAAGATGCCGTCAGATGATTTACACGTTCAAAAGATTTTTTAACCTTAAAATAATACAGATCTAATGTCACTACAAGTTTTTTGACCAATGGAATGGAGAGAACACAATTTAACTCCTCTCGTGTAATCCAGCGTGGATTAGCAGCTAATGATACTTAGTGAAAATGAAAAGGAGCAGTGAATGCACAAGGAAAGCGGTTAAAACCGCAGATTACGCCTAGAGATTCAATTTAGTGGCGCATATCTCAATAGTACCCAAATAAATTTCAACAAGGATATGTAAAAAGCCATGAAACCCTTGGATGGCGTTTCAATAAGTCATGCTGTACTGAAGCGTTTTTTTAAAGCAGAAGATTCCAAATGGAGAATAAATAAATATTGCTTTATAATCTAGCGGCGCACTGATGTCTAACATTCGAAATTGCTTCCATCAGAACCTAACCTCGGAGTACTATAATTGTAAGGCTCCCTTCGTATAGTAATCTTTAAAATCCAAATAAAGGTGAAATATGTTTATCATTACCGACGAGGCGGTAATAGATAATATAGTGAAGGAGGTCGTTAGGAGCGAGAATCTAGAGGAAGACTTCTTAAAGAAACCGATCAACAATTTAAAATTCTATCTCAAGCCTATTTTGATTCTACTTCTCCTTCTCACGTTCTACGAGAACCAAAAATCCTTTCTCTCCTTTCATTCAAGACCCGCGCAGTTTATTTCTAATTTTTCTCTCCAGAGCCACTTTTAAATCATCCGAAGATTTCAGAGTCGCTACAAACAATTCTATACCACCTTGCAAAGGTTTAACTATGGTCTTGATTGAGGGTTTCGTATTATTAAATTATTTACGCTCTATAGATTTAATCCCCTTTTCGCCTTTCTCCTCGGTATATTTACGCTCCATCGCTTGAGCGCATATTTAATCTACAATTACATCTTTCCCCCGCCGTATCCTCTATTACCTTCCGTGGAGCGCTCTTATCATACAATAATCCACCCTTATTATGTTCTACAGAGGCAAAGAGATCCTCTAGAACCTTAAGTTCACCTCATATTATGCATCTAATTACATTGTATCACTGTCTTCAAACCACCGCTGAAATCAATTTTATCTATCCTGAATGGGTTTATACATTTAGGTGCTGAAAATTTTCTTCGCTTTTGCACTCTTCGCGTCAATATCGAACAGATCCTTCTTCCAGCTACTCGGAGAAACGTGAGCATGCGCTAGGGGAGATTCGGATGCAATGATTATATCATCGTTTGCACTGAACTTATATCTGCCACCAATGCGCTCTCTTGATGTTGTTAGACTTATTAATTAGTTTAGTTGAAATATTGAGGAGTTAAATGGCGCCAAATTCGATGTACTTTAGCTGAAAGCCGGCGAAAAGCTAGAAGAAGGCGCGCTAAAGGTATATTTTTTTTTGTTTATTCTTTGGGTTTAAAATGCTATAGCGAGGCCCTGAAGGGAGACCATGTCGGCAGGTATATTGGGAGAGATATAGATAGGGATAAGAATGAAGGCACCACGGCGGAGGTGTTTTCAGTGAGTTGTTTTTTAGTATTTGTTTTGCTCTTCAATGAAAGTAACTTTTTTCAAATACACACGAAAAATATAGATTTCATGTACACATAATGCGAAATGACTGCAGCTTTCAATTAAATAAACGGTAACAATGGTTCATTTTCGCATATGCAATACTGGAGAATTCTGCGACGAAATTGTTTGATACTGTAATATGTTTTCAGGTTCTTTGCAGTTGCTGTCCAGTTTCTTGATAGCGTAAAATCTCTTACAAAAGTGCATTATCGTGAATAAAATTCTTTCACACGTTCTTTTTGTGCAATCTAAATAAATAATAGAACTCATTCGACGAAATGAAAGTGTTCAATAAATTTTTCGCAACAGACTTCCTGACCTCAAAATCAATACGGACACGCACACTCCATTGACATCAGTTTGGCACTACAATCATTTTGGATACTCTCTTGCACCGATCCAACATTTGTATACCGTAGAATTTGGTAGAATTATGTTATAAAAAATTTCACAAGTACTTTACTGACTATCTAGGAATGTGCAAACATCGATGCATTCATTCAGGCCAAAAAAACATTGGAATTAAAAAGCCATTAAATTATCTCAAATGCAAAGAAAATATACATATAATTACCACAGGAATACAAAAAGGCATTTGAAGCGCAAAATAGACAGACTCAACAGATGTTTGCGTGCTGAGTCTGGAAGCGAAAAATGGAATATTCTAGTCATTTTAGCTCAGTAAGAAGGTCTTTTTTCGTACTTTTTGTGCCTTTAATGCAGTAGTTACTAAATTATTACACCGCTGTATTCGTAAAGATACCAAATTATCGGTGATGCCAAATTCAAGATCTTTCAATAAATCTTGTCGAGGCGAAGGAGGTCAGTCGCCAGGAGCAAGAGTTGGTGTTGGTTTCTCTGCATCATTCTAAAGATCAGGGAAAATAGACGGTGTCTCTGCAAAATCTCGGAGAGAATCTTCGAAGTCTGCGTCGACAACGGAGTAACTTTAGGGAAAGACGAAATTCATTTTATCGAATATCTGCAGAAGACCAGAGGAAGGGGCTTGTCGAAAATATTTACCGGCAGCCTTGAAAGGTTTTCCAAATAAGTCTTCTCGATGCGAGATGACGACTAAATGTGGTGTCTTCGAGTGCACATATCCAGCTTCCCATTTTCGGAACCTGGGCCCGCGTTTGGTGTAGTATACCCTGTCCTCTCGAGAAAGACTGGAAGAAGTGAAGTTTTTAAACGAGCCTCAGGGACCTTTTTGGAATTGATTCTCTTGAGCTTTTAAGACGTTATCGGCTATATCGGATTGAGTCAGACCGATTATGGAAAGCGCGTACCCGCGGGCAAACTCGAATCTACTTATCGTTTTTCTCTCGTAGAGAATGTTACTTAGTAAGGTTGAACCGGACAATACTTCGACTCTGTCCCACATAACGCTGCGCGTGGTGCTTAAATGTTCAGTATACTTAAGTAATCTCTCGACCAAAGTGCGTAGTACCTCTTTTGCTACCAACTATGCCAAGCTTGTTTTGACGAAGAAGCTAAGATCAAAATGAATTCCAAAGTAACGGAATTTGTCGCCGAGTTTGTGGCTGAAGAACGCAATGCCGTCGGAGATTCTGGTAGGGATGCCATTCGAATTGATCCATAGGATCTCCACCTCTATTGAGACTTGTCCATTTCAGTCCACGGTAGGATTGAAGTGAAGGAGAAGGCGGTGTAGAAATCGAAGAGGTGCAAAACGGGCACGTTTTCAGATCCGGGGGAGAAAATGAAATCAATTTGCAAGTGTTCGTTCAAGGTTGAGAAGATCTTTCCGAGAGAAAAATTCCTGGAGTGCAGTGGACTGCCAGTTTCCTTGCAGCTTTTGAATTTTTCATCAGCTGACTCGAGGATATGCTGCAAGATTAGGTCTGAAGCCACTGCGTTCACAAAGGGTTATCATGTCCTTTAGAGGAAGATAAGAGTGCCCATGGAGCTTGTTCGCGTAGCGCTTTTCGATTTTCCCAAACCTGAAGCAGTGTCGCATGTCTTCTCTCTTGTGGCTTGTCTCAGTGAATTAGCTTTGATAGTTGAAGAAAGTCTTGAAGGAAGAAGCATTGGAAAGTACAGCAAACAAAAAAATTTCGGACGGTGTCGTTGTCTGAAGACAATGTAGACTCGTTATAAGTTTGTAAATAAAGCGTTGGGAAAGGGTTTGAATGCCGGAGAGTACTGCCATAAAGTCCAGGTCTCATTTGGTATAATTTTGCAATACTTTATTGCCTAAAAGGAGGAAACTGTCACCAGTAGTGATTTAGAAGGGTATATTGACAGTCACTTCGTTCAATTCTGTCAACTGGAAGTCCCAGATCCCCACAGTAACTTCAAAGTCACTGCAGATTTGGCCATATCCGTAAATGAATAGATCACAATAAGGTTCGAGGAGCTGTAAATTAATCCCTAGAGAATTTTAAAGAGCAGGTCTGGCGCTGGCTCCGCCAACGCTGCATGGAAAGACCCGGCCAAAAAAGGTTTCGGATCATATTGACTCTCGAGAATTTCGGAGGAGGATTCGTGCGGGTAGACATAATCTAATAGCTTTGCGGCTTACCAGAGTCTTTCCGAAAGAATGAGCTTTCTAAAATGTACTCTTTTCCATAGGAATTAGAAAAACAGCACCGGCACGGGCCTTTTTGATCTTAATATGGACACTTCTTGCCTTGCACAGATCATTAAAGCGACAGAGGCTCGACTAATCACAATAGAAGCACATTAATGTCCAAATGACTTGACCGTTACTTGCTCTTTCGCGTTTTGCGAATATTGCGGCTGTCCTGATTCCCAATTGTCGAAAGAATAGACTTTTCTTCACATCATCCATCCCCTTGACCATTCTGGCCTCCACCAGGATCCAAAGATTGAAAATAAGAATCGGAGGTGAGATGAGACGTGACTTTGGTTCCACTTGAGCTTAAACATACTTTATTGAAATAGATGTTAAATCCATATTTGTTGCGGTTGTCAAATTGCGAAGTACAAGTACTGCATCATCCAAATTAAAATGGCAGAATTGTCTTCCGGACAAAAAGTTCGGCGACGTCAACCTGCTACGATGTTTGAGGTCCGGGTTGAATCGAACCAAAGCCATCGTGAATAAAGAAAATCGCAGACAGAAACATCAAGAAGTCCCGATAGTTCTCCGGGCCAGAAGTGCTAATCGTTAGTTGGCGAGCAGGTTAGAAGTAGGAAATAATTTATCTGTTAGCTGTCTGAAGATACTGCTGGACGGACTTTGGGCCTACCCGTCCCTCCTTGCTGGGATGTCCAATGAAGGCTAGTGAATCTCCTTTACTTGCAGGAACCAGATCCCTTACTTCTTTTTCAGCTAACATAAGCCACTTCCCCAACTGAGTGACCTTTTTCTTCCAGATTTGTGGCGAAAATCCATACTCAGCCAAAAGACTACCTGAAACAGAACCTGTGTCGGAGTAACATAAAAACCCTAGTAGAACTTTTTTCTTCATCTTAATCGTCTGTACCGCTTCTTTCACTCTTTTGTCAGGCAATCACTGATACTAACACCACTCATTCACGTCTTGAAGACGATAACCATCCCATAACTCTGATACCGAAGATTCAGAAATTCTGTCGTCGATGCCAACGCGCGCAATAGAGAGTGCCAAGGCTTCCTCTTCAAGTCGGGGACGATCACCACGCAATTTTCTGCGCCCGTCTCGATCTTTCTCAGGTTCAAACCAATTACATCTGCCGGTGGGTTGAAGAGAAGTGCATTTCCATTGTCCCAATCTTCTTCCATCTGCTTCAGAAGATATTTCCGTGTTGCTGCCAAGTGCTCCCCAGATTATCTCTCCGCAAAGGCCACTGAGGTCAACCAGTATTGCTCTCAAATCGAGTATACGATAGCTTTCTTTGCGTTAAATTACCCTAGATCCTATGCCCTGGACAATGCGTTGCCATACCTACTCATTGCTGAGGGTACCCACCGCGCTTCGGACTGAATTACTCAGGCCCCTGAGAGCCTTTCCAACTTCCATAGCTCCATCATCATTTCTTTAGACACAGATAACATCGCTTTTAGGATATATGCAATGACCATGTTGTGTTAGTAGAGCAGAATCGGTTGGATAGTGGGTCTTGCACGTAATCGAAGAAACATCGATATAGAAACAGATTGATTTCATTCGACTCCCTCAAAGTAATCGATTGCACGCGATCTTCGGCCTTCCGAATACCTTGAGTCTCCTACAAACCTGGCTATCCAGTGTCCTTTTCGTAACACAAAGTTCCCCTGTACCCCACATCCGCTGCACCGGAGTGCAGCGTAAGATCATTGAGGACAGATTTTAAATCCCTTCCCTCTCCTCCTGCCGATATTTAGGAGTAAATCAGATCTTGCAAGATTGCTGGCTCAGTCGCACTCTTTCCCCACTTGGGAAGAATTTTGTCGTTGCCTTTCGTGTGTGCGTCGGAGGACGATAGCGGCCCGAGCCGAGCTCGCTGTCTGTATCTCCTTTTTCTTTCTCCCCAGCCCTTTCTCATCCCCGTATTCCGTCCTCACCTTCCGTTTTGCGAGTTAATGATCGAAGTAAAAGGTCCTTTTGAAAAATATTGCCAAAGTAAATTTCTGCATAACGGATACACATACAGTGCAGAAACGTCTTATGAAACCCCAAAAGTACTAATAGTTAGCTTTCTGTGCGCCATTAATAAAAGCTTCTTGTAGATGCGGCGTACTCGCCCGATATTCGACTCCGTCACATAAATCTTCATTTATTCCGTATCTATGTGGACCCCAATATGATCCAACTTCTTCGGCCAGAATCTTTCTCCCTTCTTCGTGTGGCTTTTCATCCTAAAGAGAAAAATAAATTTTATAGCCTCCTTTGAGCAACCTCGCAGTCAGTCCTCGTTTAAGCCCTACCCGCGCTCGACGGATCCAAAAAAAAGCCGTCGATGTACGGTATCACCCTATATCCACGCAATTCCCTCAAATTCTGGACGTGGGGTCGCAACAGTTTCACGAAAACATAGACCACACCTTCCCCGCCCGAATGGTACTGCTATACAACGATATAACTTCCTCTCATATCGGACAAGGAAGAAATCGCGCATGTGTGAGTGTGAGAAGAAGTGCCTGTATCCTCCCGTGAAATTACCGAGAAAGAAGGGTGTCTCCTCATTCCACCTCTATCTCAAAAGATTGAACTGCATCTGTCTTCCCTCCAAATTTACCAATGATTGCTCTGCCTGTTAAAATTCAGGAGGAACCTTTCCTTCTTCTCCTTCTCTTCTCCTTTTAGCTCTACGAACGACGACGAAACCGTATTCCCATCTCTCAACAGCTTTGCCACTTGCCTTTCGTCCACTTTTTCTATCAAAATCTTCTCCAATATGACTTCTATCTCCCCTCTCGCAAATTGGTTGTCCTCTCTCGACTGGGTACCTCCCACATCACCTTTCCCATCTTGAACGATACGACGGGCATGTCTCTTGTGCTTTACCTAACATAATCCGATGCCCCAATCTACAAAGCCAGGTTCTGACATCGCCGAGACCTCTCCCTCCAAAGCACACCCCTTCCTTCCCTACTCTGACGCTTATTCACTTGGATTTACTTATCCTTACTAGATTGGCTCGAGCCGCACCCTACAGCACCTCTCGCTCGTTTCAAAAAACGCCGCGCCAATTTCTTGGCAGCTTAAAGCTTCAACTTGCCCGTCAGTGCTTCACAAAAAGTCGTATAAGGCTCGGAGATCACAGTACCACGACATTCTTCTACGAAGAAAGCCATTTGCCTTACAACTTCAACATCTTGTTATTTAATGTCCTTGAATCATTGCTCTCTCATACTTTAATACTCCACTGTAGCCCCGATCGCCGTCTCAGCTACTATTAATCTTCTACCAATATCTTTTGCATTTCCTTCGATGGTTCTTGCAACTTTCAATGCCATAGCGGGCAATTCGGCCCTAACGCTGGCTGCGTATACATACTCCCACTATTTCGCGGACCACCGATCCTGAGCATTCAATTTGGTGAAAAAGCCATCGACTTGCCGCGTAAAATAAATATTTTGGATCAATGCGTCATGAGTCCCATGGTATAAAACGACCACTTCACCAACCAAACTTGACGGGTTTAAATCTGTGACGACCTTGCGGAAGTACTCTCTACTGGACGGCAGCATCGAAAAAACCGAACGAAACCTTGCGCGCCCTTTGGATGGAAGCAACATGGGCTAGTCTCTGGCAGCACTAATCCTCTCATCGCTCGACATATCGTTTCTGACACTCTGCTCGTGCCTACGCGAAGATGCCACCGCCCATGTTTGGGATAATTTCACTCAGAGAGAGAAATGGACATGCAAGAGGCATGCAAGGCAGCACATAGCAGCGCGAGGACTGGATTAAATATCCTGAACGCAAGCTACATGTCCGCCGTAGAACCTCTAGTGTTGTACACTTGGCTAACAAATGCCTTTACGACTTTGGAAGACCAATCTCTATTTTCCGTGCGTCTTCACACGTATACAGTACCAGACACCTCCGCAACTATACGGTACTGAACTGTTCTAATTTTTTTGGGGGGAAATTGGTTTGGTTTACTGCGAGTAATGGAAAGGTTGGGAGTCCTCTGTATTTGTAATCATTGGTCCAGGACTGGGTTTATAATGAAGCTGCCACAGAGGGTGGGGAATTTGAAGTGATTTATGTAGGAAGAAAATCGTTGAATAGGAACTAATTTTGATGCTAGGAGCGCGGACGGTATGGCAGGATGTCTAATTCCTAAGTAGTGGGATGCTAATTTACTTGCGTTACTGTACAATGATACCTATTTGGGAGTGAATAGTTGGTAGATTATGAAACGAGGCTTCGGTGTACAGACGTCTTTGTATTGACGCTTGGTCCAATTGAATACATGGGATTTTGGAGAGGCTTTGAGATTAGATCTCTGCCAATTTCTGGTGTTTACTTCTGAGAACGATGAAATAGGCTGCTTTTGGTCACTGTTCCGTTGCAATGCGACTATTGCTTGGAAGGAGGACGAAGGGCATGTACTAGCTGCGATCCAATCGATTTTTACCCCAAAAGAACGGGGATTGGAGATTTCTTGGGTTGTGATGGGTCTGTTGAAATTCGTCTTTGGTTGATTTTTCTGGTTCATTGTAATGGATCTCTTGGAATGGTATGGTGATTAAGAGATGCTGATGTCAGAATATTCTCATTGTATGTTGAATCCTTTGAAATCTGTTAGAAGATTCTGCGCGTTACGACACAGGAACTGCTGTGCCAGCTTGCTTAAATCCATAAAACGATTGTCCTGTTCGATTATCATCCGGCTTCTACCTTTCCGGAAATTTGCACGTTAGCTTTCCAGATGTATCCTTTTTTCTGTGTGAGTATTGTGAAGAGTTCCCACAGTGGGCGGTAGGAGATGAATCTCTTCATTAGGGGGGTTTGAAGGTAGGCCTTGGTGTAGTCTCGAGCAACCAGGGTGATTGAATTACTTTTGTGCGTTGAGCAGGACATCCAGAGTATAAAATTGGAAAAAAGGGATTCGGAGTGAGATCAGTCCGACAATGAGAGCATTTACTGTAACTGAGTGTCGGAAAGATGAGAGATTGGCTGCATTGACGAGACGTGCGCGATAACTAATCGAGAGGGAAGCGTTATGTGATCTTTGGATTATGAGCCTCCATTTAACAATCTAAAGTTCAGAAGAGTCGTCCATGATTGTCTAAGGTACGACTGAGACTGGGTCTCTGGTGAGGAACTTGATCTCTTCAGGCTTTGCTTCGTGAAATGCCTTCTGCTGGTATGCGGTAGCTTGGAAGCGGATCTGATCTTTTTTGCTAATGAATGGAGGCCGAGAGAGTGTTTTACGTCTGTTATGACAGAGTACTGTGTGAACTGGAGTTCAGATGCGTCAATGGTACTGCATGGTGGTGCAGAGGGTTGGAGAACCACGGAGTTGTCGTCCGTTACTATTAATTTTGGGCATGAGTAGATAGTAACTTTGCTAGTGATATTTGCAGTGTTCAAGTCGTATCCTTGATGTGGCGTGGATGATTCGATCGCTTCCGATGCTGATTGTTTACCGAGTGCTACAGCATCTGACATATCGTCGTTGCCTCGTATTTCTGGAGGTAGTGAAGTGTCCCGAAGAATAGACGGACTCTGGCCTTGTGTGCAGGGAACAATTTTCCGTCGTAAGATACTGTTATCTGAACTTTCGCAATAGAGGCGACGGTCCATTGGGGCCAGTCCTTTCTTCTTCGATGGAAACAAACCAGTTGGTCGACATTGAAGGAAACCATTTTGACTAATTTACGGTGGTGTGGGTGTGGTGCTTTGTGAATGACGACGTCGGCTCGAAGTCTTTCAGTGTCGTTCCTTGCCATTGCCGTCAGGGCAATCCGTTCATTGATTGTGGCTGTGTCTGCGAGATCGCCAGGATTCGAAGCATTGTTCCGGATCTGTTGTGTGTGGAAGAAGTCGCTTGGCATGCTGGGTAAAGTTCCAGGCCATTTCGATTTCGGCCATGAGTTTTTTCAAATTAATTCCGGGGTCTAACTGAGAAGTGAGAAGGAGTTTTTCCATTAATTTTTGAAGGAAGCGATGAAAGCACTCGTTTGATCCATGAGACTATGGGCATTCCGTTGGGATCCGTCAAAGTTGGGAGTCAGGACTGCGTAAATGGTTGGTGGCGGTTATAGTTTCCGCTGCTTTTTCGTTGACCATAACGGTATCGGAGAATATGGCGGTGGGTAGGAGGTAAACAAGTATTTAGGAAGAATGCAGCTAATGGACTATCTGTGTAGTCGGGGTGTTCAAGTGTTGAAAGTGCATGGTACATATGCTCACGAACTTGGATTTTTGCTGGGATTTGAGATGTTCATCCATATTTGAGGCCGCGATCCGGAGGAGCTCTGCGAATGTGGCCTGTTTCTGGTGTGGTTTATCGATTATGCCCATAATTTATCTCAAGTACCCTGATAGTATCCTTCCAGTAACCGTTACCGAGAATGCAACCTGTAAGAAGACATCAGTGCAACGTGTGCAATGTGCTCAGACACAAGTATAAAACACAATATCATACCACTTTGTGCCAAGCCAACGACATAAAGCCATCGTGGCTATCTCGCCTGGTTCTCGAAACATGGTCGGCCCCTTGATCGCCAGTCAATGCTGTCTCAACTTCCAGCACTCGCTCCTTCTCTGGCCCGCTTCGTGAATATGATATACGGTCGTACTCAGCCACCGTTGCTTATACCGAATCGCCAGAACACGGTCATCTCTAGTGCTCAGGGCACCCAGCAGGGCGACCCGGCCAGTATGTTGCTGGTTTCACTCACGATCCAACCACTAATCCGGAAAATCGCCGAGGACAGCAACATTGTGCTGAATCAATGGTACGCGACGACGGAACCCTCCTAGGGACACTCCAGTGTCTGCGCTGTGCTCTCTGCCTCCTGCAAGCAGAGGGTCCGGCTGTTGGTCTCTATGTCAACGCGAGAAAGAAGCGCATTCACTGGCCGAACACGCTCCTGCCGGACCGCACGGACTTCCTCCGCAAATTTCCTCTGTCCGAGAGCTCGCGCGACGGCTTCGAGCTCCTAGGAGCGCCGATGGGCAACCGGGCCTTCACCGATGCATACTACGGGCAAGGTCGAGGGGTGCCGCCGCACCTCCGACTGCTGACCCACGTTCGTGACCCCGCGCCCGTTTCCACATGCACCGGCTGTGCGCGTCGGCATGCCTCGTCACCCACGCGTTCCGGCTCGCCGACCCACAACACTCGGCCCCGCTGCACAAGCCTTTGACGCCCTGCAGAGGTCGTCTTACTCGGAGCTACACGGGATCGCCCTCACAGACACTGCATGGGACCAAGTCACGCTACCGATTCGCCAGGGAGGTCAGGGATTTACCCTCATCTCCCCGTTCCTACACGGCTCGGTCGCAGCTAGTATCATCGACGCGGTTCCGGCACGTGAGAGATCGGCATCGTACCCACGCAACGTTCTGCCGCCGTCTCGGTCACCGATACCGGGGTGACAGGGCGTTCCTGGTCCGACAAGCCTTGCCGCGAATCCGTGACTTCCTGCAATGTATCCCTGGGCGCCCGTACTCCGTCGAATTGGCCCATTTGACCCAGCCTGCTTGCTGCCAAACCATCCAACCTCCAAACCTTCTTAAATGGTGTGCAGCAGGAGGCACAGGCAAGGTCCACTGGCGTGATGACTCATGGGTGACACACCCCAACCCGGCTCAGCACAGCACTCAAGAAGTTCGACATCGGATTCGTGGCCTGGCGTTCCGGAACAGCCCCGCCGCCGCTTTTCTCATCGCTCACCCCACAACCGCTACGGTGGTGTCCTCGGCCCACTGGCAGACCATGATCCGCCGGCACCTCGGCCTCCCCGTATATGACGACTCCCGCCCGCTCACCTGCGCCCACTGCAACCAAACTATGGACGCACTGGAGACCACGCGGCGGACCTTTGCCCTGCCGGCTTCGGCCGCCCGCACCGCCACAACTCGCTACGCAACGTTTTCGCCTACCACGTTGCTCGCGCTGCGGGCCTGGACTGCCAATACGAAGTCCCGCTGCTTGTCCCGGGAACGAATATCCGCCCTGCGGACATTCTCATACAACCCCCCCCCTGCCCACAGGCCAACAGGTCCGCCCCATAGCCTGCGACCTAACCGTTGTCTCGCCGTTCAAACAAGGGTGCGCACAAGGGCCACACAAATGGCCGGCGGCGCCGCCGACATTGCCCACCGAGACAAAGTCAAAGACCTGGAGCGCAAACTGGTACGCCGCATCCCCCCCCTTCGCACAACACCCTCCAGGAACCGAACTTCAAGTTTCAGCCCCTGGCTTTCGACTCCCTGGGTGCCCCATCCCCCGCCTCCATTCTGTTCCTCGAAGACTTCATCCCGCGCATCGCAGAGAAGCTCAACACAACCACAGCAGTGATCCGCAGACGTATTTATCAGCGCATTAGTTGCACACTGTGGTCTTCTGTTGCAATGGCGATTCTATCGCGAGCCCCACTGCACGTGCCTGACGTGGAACATCCGGTTAGTTCTTAGCCGTATAGTCAGTCCTGCAGTGTACACGATAGATACTCAATGAAGTAAGTTCTTGTCTCTAGTATCGCTGCACGTGGCCGACGTGGACCACCCGGTTAGCTCTTAGCTAGCAATATAGTCGGATCCTGCAGCGGACACCCGTTTTACTAATGCCATAAAGTTGCGACCGTAAGATAATATAGTTAAAGTTCGTCGCTGCCCAGCTCAGGAGTACGCGCTAGAATAGATGTTGCAAAGGTAGACCATATGGTCGACGAGATTCGTTGCCGTGGGTGGTCAAATTTAAAAACTTTTATCTAAAAAAAATCATACGTTTCACCTTATCGGCAAATAGGAAAAGACCATGGAACCTTCGGGCATTACGGTAAGTTCTCTGGCACAAGCTGCAAGCGGACTTCGATGTCAGCTGTCAGAGGCTTGTAATCTGATCTCTGCCCAACAGAACCAGCTCAATAACGCTGCTCAGAAGGTAGGAGCCTTCGGGAATGAACTACCCCTCGTCAGAATCAGTACTGGTAGCTCTAATGGTCAAAATGAAAGCAAGAACCCCCCTAAGAAGAATAAACTGGGATCATTCAGCGGAAAAGGGTCCATTGACAGCTGGTGTGTGCAGATGGAAAATTACCTTGGCGAGGGAGATGGGATGGCTAGCATGAACATTTCACTAAACTACCTTTCTGTAAAATACCATGAGTGGTGATGGTCAACTCTAAGAGTGTCGAGGGGTACGAAATTCAAACATCGAAGGAACTGAAGGCTACCCTTCTCAATCGCTCTGAGACGAAAACAAGGAAAATCGCACGAGACAAGCTGGCTCGCTGGAAACAAGTTAACGAAGTTTCTGCCTTCAATGAAGATTTAAACAAAATAATATCGGATATTCCAGACGTAGGAGTCAAAGATCAGATTGATCGCTATTCACGTAGCCTGAAACCATACGTTTGGAAAGCCTTACGCACGAAAAAATGTTCTGAGATTTCCGATATAATGGCAGAAGCGGAAAGAATTAAAGCAGCCAATAGGCGTTCAGGACCGTTAGGCAATGTAGAATCGAGTACAATGTCCTTGAACAGCAATTCAGTTACTGCGAATAGTGGTCACGTACCCATTGAAATTGGAAACTTGGAATGAATAGGACGTAGAGACCACAAATAGTACCTTTCAAAAACTGGATCAAAAAAGAACGGGAGAGATAAATACGTGAAGGACTCTGTTTAGGATGCAGAAAGAAAGGAAACATAGCAAAAACTGCCCAAAAGCTCGAAGGAACTGATTGAAGGTCCTCAATCACTTCTGGAACGAATAAATCTTATTTTTTCAACAGTAGGACTTCAGGATGCGTTTAGCGGAACACCAAACCCGACTTTACGACGAAATCATAAAGTGCTTCTTATCGTTAAAGGACTCATTTGCAATGGACTGGATCAGCAAAAAGTCTCATCCACTCATGTGGAGAGATGAATTTCCTCAGTGCATTATTCCGCGATTACCATAAGATTAATACGAAACGATCAGAAGACCTTACCAAAATGGCAAACAGTGTTGAACAAGAGTTGAGAGAAAAAAATACCGCCTCGTGATCTTCCAAAAAAGTACTACACATAGCCACTGCACTTTAATGTGAGCGACCTCAATGGATATAATGCAGTCTACGGAAAGGAATGATGTGGCGCCCGTGGAGAAGTTATCGACTCTGCAAGTAATGAAGTTTTTTTCAAGCAAAGGGATAAAATTTCTCTGTCACTGCCAATGAAATCAGAAAGAACCCTTCCGATTCTGAAAACTCAGTAGTTACTGATTTGGAGGAAAAGTAGCCCTTCGCTGTGCTTGTACGACCATTACACTCAAAGCCGAATGTTCCGTATTTCTATCTAGAAATATTCAAAGTGCACTGAAAATGTATGAAGATGTTTTCCAAGAAAAATCTTCAGAAAAACTTCCTAAGGGCCTTCCTCCGAAGCGAGACTATTATTTCAAGATCTAATTGGAGAGAGCTGATAAGACACAGAAAAAGGGGCTCTAAAGACTTTCCGAAAAAGAAATAATGGAACTTCGTAAATAAATAGATGATCTACTGGAGAATGACATAGCGTAACTAAATAGATGGTCTACTGGAGAATGACTCCAAAAGACAAGCAAAAGTCCTTGGGGAGCGCCATTACTATTTTTAAATAAAAGGATGGCTTTTTGAAGATATGTGAGGATTATAGAGCACTTAATCGGCTTACTGTGAAAAAATTACCCCCTGCAGGGCATCGCTAATATCTTCGATCATCTCAAAAGAGCCAGGTACTTCTCTAAAATAGATTTGAGGATGTTTATCTTCAGTTCAGACCGAAAGAATAGTCAATCCCGCTCACAGCGTTTCGAACCAGATACGGACATCTTTAATTTCTCGTACTACCTTTTGGGTTGACCAAAGCAATAGCAACCTTTATGAATCTCATGAACGAAATGTTCAAAGAATTCCTGGATTTACTTGTTATCTTTTATTTAGATGACATATTTATCTTCAGTAAGACATGGGAAGAACTTCTAAAACACATTGCTGCAGTACTAGAGATTCACCGGCAGGAGAATCTGTTCGTGAAGTTGTCAGAATTTGTCTTCGGTGTTAAGGAATTCGAGTATCCTGGAATAATAATCTGTACAGAAGGAATTGCGGTGGGTCCCAACAAGACAAAGGCAATCATGGAATGGCCCTCACTAAAGAATAAACAACAGCTTCAGTCATTCTTAGGACTGTTAAGCCAATATAGAAGAAGATTCATTAGAGGCTTCCCATTGGTTGCTAAACCTTGTACTGAGCTGACGAAAATGCTCCATTTCTGTGGACGGATACTCAGGATGATTCTTTCTAGATACTCAAGAAATTTCCATGCAGTGCCCCAGTCCTTAGAAAATTTGACTCTGAACTTCCAATATATGTCACTACTGAAGCCTTTCAGTACGCTATTGGAGCTGTGTTTGAACAGGGAGATTCAAATTCCAGAAGACCAGTTGCCTTTGCGTCTAGAACTTTAAGTGATGCTATGCAAAATTATGCCGCTCATTAAAGAGATCTCTTGGCCATTGTGGAGTGTTTGAAATGTTGGAGAGCATACCTACACGGAAACTTTTTCATAGTTCATTATGACCACTACCAATTAAGATACCTCGAGACCCAGGCCAATCTGTCGCATGGACAGGTCAGATGCCACCTGGATAGAAAGATTAGCAAACTTTGATTTCAAAATTATACTAATCTCCCGGAAATGAAACATTGTTGCGGATTCTCTCTCAAGATATCCCATGAATGCACCATCACCTAACTACAGAAACAAAGAACTACTTCCGGAAGTTAACACAAGAACAAACTCAGAATTCAATAATGTATCCGTACCTTGCTTTAGATGTTCTGAACTAGAAGAACTGGCCAAAGATTACAAGCTAGATAAAAACATACAGGGCCAATAAAAGGATCCAAAAGCACTTCTCGAGAGAAAATGGTTGCTTTTACTAATAAACGGAAAGATTTGCGTCCTAAAAGGAAATTTTGAAGAAAAGTTATTATATTACTACCATTTTACTCCGAATAATGGACATGTGGTAATTTCAAAAGCTATCAATAGAAAATCACCGCATGTTTACTGAATAAACATTAGTACATAATTACTCCGATAAGTTCTTTCTTACAACCGCTAAAAAGAAAATCTGTCCAATCAGAAACTTGCGGTTCTCTCACAACTTCTTGACCAAACGAAAACCAAATTGACGCCCATAACAATGAACTTCATTACACACCTTCCAATGTCAAAAAAGTGAACAGTGGCATCTCAGCTGCCAGCTTCCGTTGAAATATTATCAAAGATGATGAGAAATATCACAACCAAGCCTAAAGTAGATGCTCCTTCAACCTACATGCTGTTTAAGGATCTTATTTACAGAAATCACGGAATTTCGACGAACTTCACTTGTGATAGGAATAATATTTTTATGAGAAAGTTTTAGAGGAGTATGTTCAACCTTCTAGGTACCAAAATATTCCCTTATTCAGCGTACCCACCCCGCACAAATTGACAATCTGAGAAAATGAGCAGTAAAATCGAAGAAGTGATTCACTCTTTTATTACCTTCGAGAACTCGGATTTGGACAACTGTTTGGTGGACTTCGAATCTGCTAGCAATTCATCTATTAATGCAAATACAACATTCTATTCCTTCTTTCTCAGTTATGGAATTCACCCTAGAACCGTCCCTTTGTATAAACAGTACTCTCCGCAAACAACCCTGCTGCATTGCAGTTCCTCAGAAATTTGCAAGAATCACTGCAAAAGGCCCAAGAACAAATTAAGAAATTACATGATTCAACATCGTACGTCAACGGAAGTAGAAGACCGTCTACTTACAAAGTTGGTGATAAAGTATGGTTGTTTACAAGAAACCTAGCTCTAGAAAATGGTGCTGGATCTGTCTGCTGCAGGACCCGACTACGGGGTACTGTACTGTACAGTGCCTGTACTGTACTGCTTGCAAAGAGCTGACCAGGTAGTCCACGTCGGCCACGTGCAACGATATTCGCGACAAAACGCGTTAAGTCCTTGGCGACCATGTTATGCATCCACTGCGCCCATAGATGCGCGTGCGGAAAACTCCAACCGGTGTGAACTTCTCCGCGATGCGCAGCTGGAGACCCTCTAGGAGAGGACGGTAGCTGGGGAAGGCGAACCCAGGGAATCGGAAGCTAGCGGTTGGAACTCGAAGTTGGGGGCTGTGTAGAGTTGTCGAGAGGGGGAGGCAGTTTAAGCTACAAGCCCGTCACCTTGTTGCGGTGCGCCATTGTAGCAGCACGGCCCACTTCTCGAGTGACCTGTAATCGTACGTCATCCCTGAAAGATGAGACGACGGTGACGACGCAGGCAACGGGGCAGTCAGGAGCTGCTGGTGTATGGACCAGTATGTCAGCGGGTCGCAGCTTGGTGCCTGGCGCCAGGAGCGGGACCTCGATCTGGCAGTCCAGGCCTGCTGTACGGGCGATACGTCCTGCAACGATGTTGCAGACCGAGTCATGCCGGTGCTTGCGACCGAGCTCTGGAGGGCACAGGTCCACTGAGTAGTCTCCCAGCCTATCGATAGGATTTTGCAATGCCCGCTGCTCCGAGGGAGGGAGTCATCGTAAACGGGCAGCCCGAGGAAGCGTCGTAACATACTGTAGTCCTCCAGAGCACCGCAGACACTTTCGCGTCGGCGGTGGGATGCCCTCGAAAGAATGCGGGCATTTGCGGAATGCGAGGCCAATGGTGGCTTGACTGAGTGTACAGTACTATCCGTGCATGTCATGTACTGTATTGTACAGTAAGGCCACTGTACAAAACGGTATTTTCGACGAATTATGAATGCTTCCCAGGCTCAGATCAGTGTTAACATTAAAAGTCAAGGCAGGCATTGATCCGGTCCTCCCAAGCACTTTACTGTACCTGTACTGTACAATACATTATTTACCTGGCCATGGCGAACTCGTTATAGCGTGCGGGTGACCATCCCTCGTCGCTCGCTCTTGGTCCATCGAACTCCTCTCCGCCGCACACCCCTCTTTTGACGCGCCCGATGCCTACCCACCCCTTTTCCACCCCTCGCTTCCTCTCAAGTGCTCTTCCCCTCCTCTCTCTGCCCTTTCAAACCGCCGTTCACTCAATCCCGCCCCTCGCTCTCTTCCCAGAGCCCGCCTTCCCGTAAACCCCGGCTTCCGCATTCCCAACCTCCGAGGCCGTTCACTTCGTTTCTCCCTTATTGCCGCCTCTACCGCCATTATTTCTGTCGATATCTTGCACACCCACTCACAATCCCTACAAGATCAACTCAACCTTGCCGTCCCCGATGCATTAGCGTCGACAGCCGCGACTGTCGTTTTTTGCACGGCTCTGGAGGATCAACGCAATCAAGCAAGAGGAAATTCGAAATAACTTAGCAACGCACATAGAGCACGATGAAAGCGACATGCCATTGATAGAGGGCCCTGCGCGATGTCAAACACTTTTTCAAAATACTTTTGAGCAAGCAGCGGTTTGAAGTAGGAGTTACGGGATTCGTCGTGTGTCAGGGATCAGACATACTCTGTGCGAAAGGGACGTGAGACAGGCGCTGGTGGAGTCGTGGAAAGGGTGCAACAAGTGCATCGGGCGATTTACATGGGACGCTTCCAGTAATGGATGCAATCCCTTTGGAAGGCGAGTTGCTGTAGCTTATTTTGTTCCGGTTGGGGGGTTAGTAGTTGGATTTGGAAGTGCACGCAGATTAAGCGTAGGGCAAAGGAGGTATTCAGGGCTCTTGCAGAGGATTTGTTGTAAGGAAACATGGGAGAAGGGCAAACAGTTAACAGTCGGGGTGCGATTGGTCTTTCTCAATTCGATGTGTCAGAAACGATGTATTGGAATGACGAGGTCCCGATTTCTAGCCGCGTACAGCTCTACCTCGTTCATTTTAAGCAGTATGGTTTACAGCGTATACGGCGGTCCCGGTCTGGCGAGTGCGAGTTGCAGTGCAAAAATGAGGGCGGTCAGAGTAACTCTCGTGTGATCTCGGGATTGTGTAAAAGGTGGCGTCCTACTTCGAAGTGAGTCTCGATTATTTCATGGCATGTATCCGGTCAAGCGCAATTAATCAGGCGACCCTGAAACAATCAATCCACAAAAACCTCGCAATCACCATAACGGGTATCTGGCTTTGCACTGTTCATGCTTTGCTAGGGGAGGGGTTGGCATTAGCACGTTAGTTAGATTGCATCATTGGGACGCGTTTCAGAACTACCTTGACGCTCACTGAGACGTGCCAGTTTCTTCTTTGCTCGACGAGCTTTCTTCCTCTGATTGCTCGTATTGCTATCTTCTCAATCCCCGGGCCTGTTTTCTTCGCTGTTTTCTCTTCTTCTTCCCGCTTCCTCTCAAGGCGGCTAATTCCGAGCCATCAGTTTGTGAAAACTTCGCCACGGCATCATGCCTTGATCCTCTTTTAAAAGCGATGAGGTCGAGTCGAATGGCAAATTGTTTCGAGATCTTCCGCCTCGCAGAGCCTCCTTCCTTGCGAACCGCCGGCACGCTTCTAGATTCTTATATCCATCTCCCTCAGCTCGACTCGAAATACTCTTCATCAACTTCGAAGAGTACGATGTCGTTATTTCTTTCAATCCTACAGCATTCAGAATGCCGTGAAATCGCTCCTCATTCAAATACCTGCTGTTTTCCACGCAAGCGCGCGGTAGAACAAGAAACAAAAGCCCGCCCCTCAGCAATAACTTCGATGCAAGATGTATCATGAGGCCACGTCGGTTCGCACTGCCCTCAAAATTCACACACAAAGATAAGCATACGACGTCATACTGCGAACCTCCCTTTGCAATCTCCTGTCTCGCAAAATCAAAAAAGTCGGCTCGAATCACTCGTCTGCCCGCTTCGCTATCCTCCGGGTTCAAGTCAATCGACGTAACGCGCAAAGAATAGTCTTTTTCATGGAATGAAGCTGAAGCTCTTTCGGAAATCGATGCGTGATAGATCCCACATCCAGGACGTGCAGCGGTCCTCTCCGTTCCAAGACGTCATACGAGCCATGCTGTAATGCATAAATCACCCACTTGGAGGAATCAAATCCACCTGCAAGTTCCTCCCCTTCTCGTGATGCGTGTTGATAGTTTTCAATCCCGATGAGCCTAAGTTGTGCCTCGAGTACTTGCCGTCGAATTTGACGCGCTGCTTCGTTCGGATATAGAGGACTTTTATCCAGAATTGCCAGCTGTTTTCTTAATCACATGATATTGGGATATTATCCGGCCGCGAGAGAGGCTGGCTAAATCAGGCGGCAGTAACCTCTCAACACTTGATGCGCTGGACGAGACCGGTCGTTCGCGACGTTTTTGCCTGTCCGCAGCTCTCATTTGCCTCGTAGAACTGAAAGTGGAAACGGCGGACTCCTCGCGTCTCATCTCTCGCTCAAGCGCCCCTTGTTATTCAAACCGTAGCGATTTTGTTAAGCGAATGGCGATTGTGCCGTACAGTGCTTATAGTTCTCACTGTACAGTACCGTCCGTCGTGTATAGCACAGTATACTATACTGTACAGCTCAATGCTCAACACAATACAGTACTCGCCAGTACCGTGCTAAATGACCGTTCTCCGTGGCAACCTCCACGGCACGTGGACGACGTGGACCACCCTGTTAGCTCTTAGCTAGCAATATAGTCGGATCTTGCAGTGGACATACTGTACAGTAGTTTGAGGCACAAGGTCGGTCGACTGATGTAACGGCACCAAGTTTTGTGTACTGCTGCAGCGATAAGTTTCGGCCTGCTGTAAAAGTGTTTCTTGGGTGTTTTCTTTGTTTTTCTTATTTTTCTTTTTTTCTCTAAACAATTCAATGACTTCGGTATTTCTACGCTAGTTCAATGTCTCGGAGCTGTACTCCATTTAAAGCAGAGGTGAGGGTAAGGACTTCTCGTTGTTTCCGTATGCCAGGTTCCTACGATGTTTTTGGCTGGAAAGATGTAAGCGCTGATCAACTTCCGAGCTTGCACGAGTGCCACACTCACACTGGAGGCGGTTTATCCATTACGAGGGATCAGAGAGGTTGTTGTGACGAATCACAGCGTTGAGGTGCTTGGACTCGGCTTTGTGGGCCTCAAACTGGTTCCCTGCTCCCGTTCGGAAGTTTCACACCTTGTAGTGGTAGCTTGCTATCTTTTCTTCCTTCTGACCTTCTTTATTTCCTTTTTTCTGGCTAATATTTAGAGCCGTTAAGCAGGCCCGACCGATGCTGACCTTGGATGGTTCGGCAGTGGGACTGGGCGCGCGTGGCTTTTCGACAATTCGTCTTTCCACCATGAGTTCACCTTCATTCCTTCTTTCGGCGACTGTTCTTTCCTGTTGATGCGCTGAGGCTGCTTCCAGTACAAACATGTCCGTTTATTTTTCTTACTGGGAGCTATGGGATTTTTTCGGTCCCATCTTTGGTATTTTTTTGCTGCTGACTAACCCTGGAGGCACCTACGAATTTTACCTCCATTTAGGTTTTCTATACGCTGCCCTTTTCTGCTTCGTCGTCTATGAACCTGGTTTTCGGGTCCACGGACTCTCTTGGCGTTTGGAAGTATTTTTTCAAACGCTTATTCCTACCCTCTGGTTTTTTCTGCCCTTTTTTGATGCCAGAGTAGATAAGTTTGTCAATTTTTTCCGAGGACAGGCTTCATATTTGCGAGGTCAGTTTCCCTGCGGAAGAGCTACGGCTCGGGTGGCTGTGACGACGGGCAGAACCAGTGGAGTTACCTTCCTGTGTAAATCCTCTAATTCCCTCCTTTTTTCTCTTTTCCGACTCCTTACCTATTTCCCACCTCTTTCCCGCTTCCCACATCTTTAACTCTTTCCCACCTTTTTATCTTACGACTTGTTTATGCCACACGGGCGAATTATTCCTGCAAATCCTTGCTTACCTGTGCACACAAAGTGCTCCGCCCTTTGTAGCGAGGAAGTTCAGGTAGACTAAAATCTCTGGTATCGCCAAACGACGCGCTTGCATACACACAAGCAATATCGCCCGACATGGGACGCTGAGCGGGGTTTGAGGGTCGGTTAGTAGGGCACAGAAGGAGAGGAAGGGGGTTGAGTTAGTTGCTTTTGGGAGTATTTTTTGTTGTTGCTTGTCGGTTTCTAGGGTCTGACCGACCGGCAGAACCAGGGTTTAAATAGATAGCGAGAATTTTTCAAATCTTTGCGATGCAGTACTAAAATTATAAAAATGCAATCAAAATCGACTCCTACAGTACTAAAATTCCAAATTTTGTCTTTTTCAAGTGAATTGACTGAAATGAAATTTTTCTGCAAGGGGAATTTGGACTTTTGTTGTTTACGGACGGTTTCACCTTCCGTAACGTTCCAAGTTGTTACCAAAAGTTCCAACGTCCGTAGCGTTCCAATCCCCTCTCCATCACGATGGCATTGACTTCCTGCATCGGCGCGCCACACCCGGCTCTCCGTGGGGACCGCTCTCGCATGAGGCCCTTTCAGCGTACTGCGCTCGCGTTGAGTAGATCGCGCGCCACCGCCCGGTACACCCCACGGGTACAGCTGCACAGCGCTCCCGCCGGGCTGAGGCCCTCTGTGCAAACGCATGCTACGTAATGGCTGTGCGAGCCCTTCAACACTCCCACCCGCGGATCTCAACGATTTCAAAACGGGCTCCCGGCGCAAAGCCCTCTACCCCACCCCCGACGGTGGAGATCGTCCCCGTCGCCCCTCCGTCCTTCCCCTGGGCCTCGCTCTCGCGGAGACCCAAGTGAAACTTCGTGCACAGAACCTCTACCGCGACACAGCTGCCAGCCCGGATTGCACGCCCGCCTGCTGGCATCACCTCCTGGTAACCACCCCTGTCAGCCCGGAAGCGAACGTTACTGTAATTGGTGTCTTCAGCTGCCTTTTCAATCATATCGCAGGCAGCAACCTCCCGGACCCCATTGTCCCGCTCATTTCTGCCGCTTCCCTCTTGCCGATCCAGCCCAAGCCCGAAAAGATCCGCCCGATCGCTGTCGGCTCCGTACTGTGTAGGCTCGTTACGAAGGCCCTGCTGCCCTGCGCCGTCGATGACTCCCCGTAATATATTTCCCTCTTCAATATTCCCAATCAGCTGCCAACAGGAACTTAACACCAAAACATAACACTTGTCTTGCATCTATGCTACAAGATTACCTTATTTTAGAGGTCTTTTCATTTTTTCGCTCGAAACATTGTTACGACCAACACTAAAAGCCAACTTGAGAGCCTATCCAACAGTGCCATTCAATAATAATGGAATTGAATCTTTACGAAATACTGTATACTGTACTGAGGAGCCCAAAGCAGCCAAAAAACAAAAAATAGCCAATAATGGGCCGGGCGAACGCATTGTCAGAACAACTCCAAGAAGTGATTATAGCTTTATTCCACGATATAATACCCGGAGAAAACCTGTTGAGATCACTGAGCGCTCTAAAACGGCTATGCGTAACTATATTGTCTCCCGAAAAGGCCGAGGAGGAAATATAAGGCAGTTACCCCCAAAAAAATCATCAGAAACGCAACTCCGCGCACTTTTCAGACATCCTTCTACTGGTACAATAATTCCACTGCTCAGGAACTGAAAAAAAATCTAGATCTCTCAATTTCAGAAGTAATAGTCAAGAAAATAGTCAAGAAGTTACTGCAGGGAAGGGAAAATGTAGGTGATTTAATATTTGAAAGATGTGGTCGGTTGTGGTAGGGAAGTGTTTGTAGCGAAAATTCAATGGATAAAAAGCAGACAGGCGGCGTTAGCGGCGAGCCTGGAAAAACAGTAGACGTTCTTTCCATTAGAGACAAGTTGAATAGGTTGGAATAAAATTGTTTATACTGTTTTTACTTCAATGCCAAAGGCGTTGAGGCCTTTTATAGGCATTATATGCCATCGACTATCTCTAGCACATCTACTAACTACTAACAAAACTTCCTAGCGAATTGTCCTGCGGACGTCCCTAGCGACCCTTACAATAAGCAATCCTAACATGCATCGCTAATAGTAAAATAGAATAGAGAAATATAGACTACGTAGGATAGAAATATTATCAAGTGCAAAATAGCTACATTACAGGACTGTAGATGATACATAAATAAATTTTATGTATCTTTGTAACTTTAACAGTGTTCATATGATCTACAGGAAAGAAAAACTATCCCCTCGATGACAGTTGGCCATAAAAAGCACTTATTTAATTTTCAAAGAGTCATGTTACTTGATCTCTCTCTGATTAGAAGGGTGTGATATTTACAGATGAAAATTTTAGTCTAGATGTGCCAGATGTATTTTTATATTATCAGCATGATTTGGGAAAGGAAATAGGGTTATTCTCAACTAGACAACAAGGTTGATAATCACTAATGGTTCGGGCGCTATTTCCTACCAAGGAATCTCTCAGCTCGCGATTATTTTGCAAAACAGGATTCCAAGCTCAAATTTGTTGTACTGGACACTGCTTCATAGCCATTTGCAAATATTGAAGCAGGTTAATCTTTTATTTTGCAGCATGAAAATGCTGCCACTGACAAGAATGACTACTTGAGATCCCGGTTGGACATAATGATATGTACATGCTACCCTGTTCATGTAAACCATCCGATTTAAACAGCATTTAGAAAGTTTAGAGTATTCTGGCGAAGGCAGTGTACAAAAAGAACCGCCAGTTCCATAATGCGGAGGATTTGGAAGAGTTTATTAACAACGCGTGGTCACGAATTGGTCGGCACCTTTCAAATGCGCTTTTTAGTTTATGCTGCATAGTGTTTATTGAACAACAAGACAGTTTGGACCCATTGCTGATAGAATTTTAACAATAATCGCATTTTTTTCTTGGTTTTATTATTACATTTGCCCGAAATAACGGTCCTAGTTGACATTTCTTCCTCTACTCTTGCTGTTCTGGACAATTCACATAAATTTGATATCAAATTATAATTGTGTATGCTTCTTTATTTATGCCACGGGTGCTTTTTTTAGATGTTATACGCTATTTGGAGCTACATTATGAAGTTTTGTTGGTCGCAATAATATTTCGTTGAGTTTATACAACAGGAAATTTCGATCCTCAGAATTGGAACGGTATAGAATTCGAATAAACGCATAGTGATGAAGACAGAATATACGTGCCAGACTTTCGAGCTATTATAATATCAACATATGTGACATTGAGACATGAAGTTGGAGACAATACAAAGTTAAATCAGGAAAATTTGAAACCGATTTGGGGGAAAGGCCGGAAAATGAAGGCAAAAATACATTATCTTATGGCTATGAATCAGGTACTGCAAACTCTGAAATACAGCAAGTAGTGAAAGAAAACTCGTAACTGAAATATTTCTCGGCTTAATCAAAACGTGGTAGAAAGCCACCGGAAATTTTCATCTACTGAGGTCTGGAAAGACTTCATACAGTTACATGACAACTACAATGCAAACTGAAACTGATAATGACAATATTGGATTATTTAGACCAGCGAACAGTCCTGGTAATACAAGTTTGCTGTATGATACAATGCGAGAAATCCAGTTCATGCTGATTCTGTGTCTCTAAGAAGTCGAGATCCTGAGTACTAGATAATTTCACCTTACAGTGACCAGTTCGTCGTGACATTAATATCGGTGTCATTCAAGGGTGGAGAGTAGGTGATAGTGATATGTTTTTCCCTTCGCTTGAAGTCTTCGACTTCAACGAATCACCAGTTTCTTGGTCTACACCCATGTTTCGATGAAAAATACAGTTTTCCAGTGCTCACTGTTTGGCGAAGCAAGTATTTCTCTTGTTTACGCGTTACTTTATCTGTTATATTTTGACTGGATCTTATCCAAACAACACTAATGATCTATCCGTCCTTGAAGGCGAGTCGTATGTAGTAGATCTTTCTCATGAGGTAGAGTTGGCGTAAACGCCACGACGCTGTTATGGTGTCAAAGATGCTCTTCGAATCCGTAAACAAGAATATCGCTACCCAGATTTTCATTTTCTTGGGTAACATCTTGAGGCTGATAACGTGATAGAAACCATGAGAAAAAGCGTAAGTTTCTCTAGCCAATATAGTTATTTTTATGAGTTAGGGCTTCTCCGAAGTCCAATTCAGTATATGAAAATTGTATTCATTGTCAACGAGACAGATGATTGCGCCCAGTTGACTTGTAGCGTCGTGATTGATTTTGTATCTACTATCAACAAATGCATGTAGTTTCAGACTTTTTGCTTCGAGACACTTGAACTTGAGTATCAGTTTCTTAGTGCATTAGATGTGCGAGACAGCGTCCTTAAGTATTTTAGTACGTGTTTTAGTTATGGCATCCTTTTTTACTTGAAATAATTGCGCTACATGGTACGCAATGTCAAGCTAGAAACTTTGCGCGATAAAACGTTTGTTGGTATCTGACTAGAACACTCTGTGTGGTATATGTGCGTGGCATTAATGCGGGTCAGATTGCTAATATGCTGATTTTGTGAGAGCGTTATCAGGTCTTCTTTGCGGGAAACCGGGGGACCAACGAAACGAAAAGGAAATTGCTCTTCTGTTCTAGTGAGAAATTAGCTATATGATGTTGCTCAAGTTCTTGATATGCGGTTTTTTCATTGTCGATGAAGTCATCCGTTGCAATTCCTGCGATATCTCTTGGTGCATTATCATCAGAACGATAAAGAAGAAAAGGATCAGACGGGAAGGACAACACGTTCAGCTTGTAATTTAGGAGCGGATATTATGCTTCAAAGGAGCGCGAACTCGACTCTACCAATCCATAGTGTGGTAGTTTAATTTTTAGGACTTTTTTCCAGTGGCGCAACCTTGCCTCCGGTAGTGTCATTGTGTAAAAGTCAAGCTACAGTGGTTTGGACTTCATTTTAGGCTAATCCACATCCCTCATCCTCAGCACGACACCGGAAAATGTCACAACGAGTGATACCGTTACGCGCAACATCATAATCATTAACATATTTGAGTCGTTCGCGATCTTATTTTGATATTTATCGTGGTTCCCTTGCAAGATCCATCCTGGTTTGAATCTCTGTGTGATTTTCCCCAGATTCTTAATGAAGGTTACGAATCTGTTTCCAATAAAGTTAGTCCACGGGCATGTCGCTCATGTTCACTGGCTTGACGCCACCATTAGCTGCAATTCTATCAAACTCTTTTTGCTTGCTCTCGGTAAAAGTTGGTTCTTTGGGTTCGTGATATTTTTTCGACGTGATTGGCATGAATCGTGTCAGAGCTGACGTTTTTGCTGGTTTCAACAAGCCACGTATTAGCAGGTATAGTATCTAACAGGGCTTTATCATTATATTTTATCGAACATGTTTTTGTGCCCTTTGTCGTTGAAAAAGACAGACATCGTCCGCCTAAGTAGTGAATAACCGAGATTTGCACAAACGACTCCCATGCAGTACAGGAATCCTGTTTTTTTGAAAACAGTGGTGCGAGAGAAATGAGTCTACTGAAATACAGTGTGCAGGATAAGGGTGTTCCTGGTAAACAAAACATCGATCGCAACATCATAATTAAATTATTATGATCAGGAAGGAATGTCTCTACACTGCTCGGCTGCTTTGAATACAGATGATATCCATAAAAAGAATTTTTGAACATTCTGTAGTTTTTCCGAGTCCGTAGCTTTTTTCTCTATCATTTATGCTATGCTCAGTGCGCTTTATACTGCTCCAGGAGGTGAATTTCTGATATTAATGTAATTTTTGGCAAGCTCTTACTTCTAAAAAATATTCTTTCTTGCCCTTTTGTTTGTAGTATAGGTGTTCGAAGCGAAATATGAGTGGTATCACAATTCCAAGTCTCTTGAAGGTCAAAGTGTAGTTCTGCAGATCTTTTTCAGTCATCACGCGCAGTTTAGTCTGTGTAGTGATAGTAAGAAGCATTGGTATATCATTTGAGATGCATGTGGACACGTAATCAAAGTATGAGCGTGCAGGTAGCCGCACTCTTATTTTGAACCCTCGGAGTGTATGCACTCTTATCTTATTGTATCCTTGGCCGCCGAAAGATACGTACATTGTTAACAGCTGTATATCGTAGAAGCGTGTGGGATGTTGGTATGCGCCAAGGAAAGAAAGCCATTGTGAAACGCCGATTACTAACTGCTGAGCTCCTTCGTTCAATGAAAAGACGTAAAAATTACTCGTGTTTCAGCCAACAATTCTTAATACTTGTCGAAAAGTTTGTTCAAATAAATGGGGAAGGGCCGTGGTTTTGTGCTGAGATAACTAGTGCCTGGGATTAGTAAGTTCTGTGCTGGCGAGATACCATAGAGATACGAACAAGATCTCCTGATTTTATGGCTGAACTTTTGCGCTTTTCTTCTGTTCTGCTCCCGTTACTTCCGTAAAGCTACAATAGTGAATTGACGTGGCCACTGCGGAATGTTGTGTGTTTGCGGTTCGGTGGTGTCGGGGTGGTCCGGATGTTCTCTGTCTTCAGATGCGCAGTGTGATTGTATATCTGGACGATCTGGTCACGCACTGTACAGATGTTGCCCTGAGTTACAGAATGAACAAATAAGAGGCTTCCCATCGGGTCCATTTTCGTTTCTCACGACCGAGAAAGTCACTCATCGTTGAAATCGATTGATAAGTGGGCTAGCCATTGCACTATGGCTCGGTCTATTTTATTGACCTAGGTTTATGTACTTCAGGGTTGAAGAGGTATATCCGCCCATTATGTGTCTCTTGAAAACATTTTGAGGTTTTGAAAACATTTTGAGGTCTTGATTTTGTTACAAGTCGATAGGGATCATTTCTACTTTTTTTCAACTAGGAAGACATGTGAGGTAGAATTTTAGGCCTGGTTCCGGGCTTTAGGTAAATTCTGTGTCTTCTTAGCCGATTCATTTCTGCAAACGTGTGTAGAATTTGTTTGGATCAGTGAATATGGCAGTGTTTATCAAGGGAAGATAAAACGGCTCAGATTTGACCGCTGTAACGATGCTATCCCGCAGTAGGAGTGGTGAATGATATGCCGGGTACGACATGGACTCTAGGTCCCTTACACGCTTGTATAGGAGGACCATTTTGCGATGTAATTTTTTCAGAGTGTTTGCGTTTATTTTCGGCAAATTTTAACATGTTCTATTCCGCCGATTATGCCTCTATATAAGCTGGAGTCATGACATGGTCCATCATTTTGGCAAAAGCGTCATCAACTGAGGTTACAGTTGAGGCCACGTGGTCCTTGAATTAGCAGAGATCATCATTTCGGAACATAACATGAAGAACATATATGCATTGGTGATCTGGAACCTTAAAAGCTTCGCAGTTCTTCGTGAACTGGCGCACAATTGTATACATATGATCATCCGTCGTAAAGTGCCGGGAATTTCTCACATTCAGCTCACAGGACTTTCAATAAGTCCATTTTCGCTAAACATGCAGACAACCAAATCCCCATTAAACTGGTAAAGAGAGCTTCATCCAAGGACGGAGGCAAACAATCATTTCTTTTATCTTTTTACACGGGAAATAGAAATACGCTGCGAAAATTTGAGAATAAAAAGAACTCTAGCGAATATGGATGCCTGTTACGCACTGATGAGACGTAACTGAGCCATGGCAGCCAATTCAGTAGCAAAGGTGATGAAATAATTACCCTGACTTGGAAATCGGAGAATGCTAAGCCTCATTCATGCTAATTATTGTCCTGATCCAAGAAAACACACGGAATGCGTCAAAGATAAAATCTCCACACGTCTCTTCTGTGGCTCGCTCTGTCTCTGCGAGTTGGAGATGATAGGGAAGTCACGAAAGTTTACGACTTCAGAGATTCCATGCGCTTGAATCAAAAGGCGGGTTCTCTCTCTATCGTCATAGCCCTCTTTCCTAGTGAAATTTTCCTTTTTCCCGTTAAATGTTTAGAGTCATGTTTCATCTAAAGTTATTCATCTGTCAGAAAATTGTTTTATTCAATCATAAGATATTCAGCCAGATGACTGAAAACATTGATTTATGCCGATCAGGGCGATTTCTTCCTGTAATTGCGCGACGGTGCGTCCCATCTCCACCACAGCGTTCTCCTTCTCTGTGTAGCCGCCTTCTAAGTAGCTGCCGCTTTCCATTACAACCTTTACCTAAACAGACACAGTTACTCCCATTGCTGCGAAGTGCGCTTCCATAACCGTCAATTTTTTCTCTATCGCGGCCGAGTATGCCTTCATCTCCGTAGTAACAACCAATAAAAAACGTATCCACCGCTACCGATTCCAGCCTTTTTCAGTCTTTCCCTCACCCACAGAGTCACCACTTCTGTGACCTGTTTTCTTGTCGCCAGGACTAAGGCAACTACCATCCACACTGTTTTCTCTGTATCTTCAGCCGCCACACCCTTGAAAACTCTTCCGTCATTACATCCTCCAACGAATAAATTGCATGTTGCCTTTTTCCCTGGCATAGCCGCTGCCAGTTCCATTACCATTGTCATAGTACTCTTTTCATCGGTAGTCACTATCTTCGTTCTCCAATCCAACGCTCTGTTTGTAAGTAACTTTCATCCCTCTTCATCTCCGCAATCTGACATTAATTTGAGAAAATAAAATTTGAAAAATTTAAATCTTTTCGATTTATTTCCGGTAAACATTATAAAGGTGAAAAACGCGAAAAAAGCTTAATGTTGAGCAAAATATGAACATTCACTCGCATTGCTACATCTTTTTTTCCATTATGTCTTTTCCAACCCTCAACATTTCGTTTCCTTTGTTCCAGCAATTTCCAAGTCGGATCGAGGGACTCAAAAGCACCAAACTCAGCAATAAAATTGCATTGTTTTATTTTTTCGTGACCTCAGGAACCTCCTTGGAGGAAAATGAGGCTAATTTTCAGCAAAACATTTTGCAATAAGGCCAGCGAGTATGCTGTATCACTAGCTTTACTGCAAAAAAAACTAAAATAAAGGATGTTAAGTAGTCATATCGCCCTGTTAAACTTACTTTTTCTTCAGGCAGAATTTTGAGCCAGAAGATCACCTATCAAAAAGTTAGACTGATAAAAGGAGACCGTCAAAAAAATTGAAAATATTGGTGGAGCACCAAGTAGGAGCAGGTTTGTAACTACGTTTACTATATCACGAGTATCAGATATGGGAGTAAAGGGCAGTACTGCTCTTCGAGAGAATTTTCTCGTTGAAGCGGACATAATCACCTCTCCCACAGCATTCAAACTAGCAAGAAAAAGAACTCCTCCAAATATCTGAAAATACATAGAGTAACTATCAATCCATATATGTGGACAACAAAACATGGAACGTCTTCTGAGTACTGCAATCGGAAAGAAAAGATAAAAATATAGCTGAGCTGCAAAATGGTTTTACAAACTGCTAGGAGCAGCGCTTGAGCTCTTTCTTCGGAAAAACAAGACGAATGAGATAGGGGTAAAGATCACAGCAATGCGGTTCATGAAATATCTGCCAGGGTTAATATATAGGTTTTTGATAATCTAGTCAGAAATCTTGTGTAAATTATGCGATCTTTCGATAACGCTGGTGCAAAATCCCAGACCAATTCCTTGCAAGATTTACTATAAAATTTCAAAAGTTTTCCGCTTATCAAAAAAGAAAACTTCTAGCAAGAAAGCGCCTTCTGAGCAAAGTAGGTTCCATTTATTATCTGTGCTATAGAGTTAGAATGAGTGAAGAAACTTCACGGTCTTATTTGAGACATTTCTTTCCTTACGTTTGGGAGCGACATGTGTGTCACGTTTATGTAGAAGTATAACACTCAGAGTTTTGATTTTATCGAGTCAAAAAGTAGGAAATATGGGTTCTAAGAATATGTTGGAGCAATAAAATTCTGCAATATTTTAAGGAAACACTTTTTTCATTGAAAGGAATCCATACAATTCTGAAGATAGAAAATCGCGGTTATTCAAGTTAAAGCTTGGTGTTACCGCAATACATATTTTTTTATTTATTCCCTGGTCTTTTTGTGACCAGCTAAGACAAAATTTTGTTTGTGGTCTCGCTATTGATGACAGATACTGTAAACAGTATGTACAACTTCAGACTTCCCAGCAATATAAGAATTAATAGCGCAACCACAGCGCGATATTTTCATATTTTCTTGCTAGGTGAGGAATTTTAAGGCATGCTTGAAATACTTATCAAATATTTTAATCAGAGTAGGTCGCGCTTGGGTTTTAGTGTTAATTTTAGCTTTCTATGGTGCTTGGGGAAGACAATTCGCGCCTAGGCTTCCAATAATGTATGCAATTGGTGGTATTCTACGTTCTAGTTCCACAAGGAGCGGGAAAGCCCTTTGGATTCCTTTTTGACCTGACCTATTTTCAGATTCCCCTACTTTTCCTTTCATAATGATAATTCTGAATAAGTAAGCATACCATTTATGAAGCAAAGAAGCGGGAGATGTGAGATACATGATTGATCAATATTGCGATACAGACGACGCTTTTGATAATCTGGCGCTTGAGTAAATATTTCATGCCAAAATATTCGAACGATTATTTTTATCTGTCAGCCTAACGTTAATTTCATTGACTAGGTGTTTTTGGCGGTTGAATTTCCGGTATAGTTGGGAAAAAATCGATCGGGAAAAATTCCAGTGACTTTCGAGAAAATTGAAAGAAAGCTGTCATTATGATTTCTTCTAGTGTCTTCTAGAAACTAAAATTAAAGCGCTTCTGAACCCAATTCAGTACTCTGGCAGCTTTTAAAAAATTATTGAAGATTATAGGATTTTTGCGGTAATACCAGTGTACGGATTGGTAAAAAGAGGGTTTTCAGCTTATTTAACTATTTAACAGGCCAAAAAATCAGTCAGATATAGCTAGATTTGTTTGGATGGGATTCAGGGACGCAATCATACCATTCAAGTTTCGTAACGGATTTTCTGCGGAAACCCATGCAGTTGAAAGATGCAACGAAACTATGAGCGCGGAATATACGATTTAAAAATGCTTCTCTCCCTGATTCAATGACTCCTCAGTTTTTTTATCCACATCGAGTCAGAGTATTACATTACAGAAAGATTAAATTTGTTCCTATGGAGTGCCTAAAAGTTCCCGAAACTCCGCCCGGCTGGCGCATCTAGTCAAAACCCGAATCATTTAGCTGTTTTATCAGAACTCCGCGTCATATCGACTTCCTTTGGTCTCTTTTATATAACATTCTTAACTGCAAGTGTCTTCATGTTATCAAAGTTATCATAAATTAAGATATAGTTCCCAAGACTGGAAGCGTAAGCTAAAAATATTTTTGCTGTTATTGGCAATTAACTAGAAGATATTGCACAGAAAATTCTCTGCTTTCAACGCCAATAAATTTTTGTCAATTATCCCAAAAGTTTCAAACAAGCAGTGCAAAAATGAGAAAGACCGCCGTTTAATTTGTGAGATGGTCTAAAATAAAGCTTTTTGATCCGTTCAGACCAGCAATTGCTGTGCTATTACTATGCAAAAATATCATAGAATTGACAACAAAAGAAAAGGCGATAAAATTTGAGATGTTATCAATAAAATATGAAAAATACAAAGGTACTGCACAGATAAAGGCCACATTTTGAAAACTAATTATTTGCTTCATGTGTGTAAAAAAGGCATTTGCCTCGTAAGACTTTTGTAACAATGTTAAAGTGAATGCAATGGACATTTCCAGGCCGCAATCCGTCAAAAAAGAACACACATATATATTTCGTATAAACCCCGAAACAGACTTGAAACCTTGCAAAAACGTAACACTTCATGGCTTTCAGTACTGATTTTAAAGACAAAATGTGATTATTCCGTGTTACGTTGATCAGTATAGCCGAGAATCCCAACATCTGCTCCCACCATCAATACGCTCTTCAACTATATCAGAAACCCAACTCTCTGTGACCGCGACCCTGATTCCACGGCAGTCAATACTCCATAATCTCTTGACTTACAACAGATCTTCCGCTTTCGTACGCCTCCTTACTATCACGCCCATTCCGCGGGAAAATGAAACAAGCCAGCGCATCCGTACACTCGACTTAGATGAATGCAATTGCGATGACGATTCCCTTATCCCGTAATGTACGCATTCTGCCACGAATGCGGAGTAGACTGCATTAAATACATGATCAAACTCAAACCGAATCAGTTCGAACAATTTCGAAACCATTCGGAATCACTGTCAGAAATTTGTTATTTATACCCATTATGTCGGAAGGAGGCCTAACCGAAGAATAAATGGAAAAGATGTTTTTCTTATGCTACTAAAGATATTAAAATATGGAGTTCATTAGCGAATTGTATCAAATTTCTTCAATAAAAAAGCCTTTTCTTTTCAGATAGTAATTATGAAAATTTTGATGCAAATTCATATTTCGCGTACAAATCATTCGTGAGAAAAATGGGAAATGCAAACTGTGAAAAGGCTGAAGAAAGATCGATAAATCTTTCAGTAATTTTCGGAGGCTCTTTACCCTACAAAAATATTTTTCAGAAACCATTTAGGCCCAGTTAGACTGCCAAGATTGGGAAACGCTATTTTCGCAGTGAATAATAAATTGAGAAACACAATTATACACATTTAATTAATTTGACTCTGAAGTATTCATTACAGCAGCACAAGGAAACTAATACTAACAGGACAACTGACGCTCAACTGCTTGTCCTAGTAACCTTGAAGATCGGGATTCGACGTGTTGCGCGAAAGCGCGCCCCTATAGGTGCTTGCACTTGTGGTTGGCTTGGGGACGCACACGTCGGAGAAAGTGACTTCTGATGGACGTATGGAGTAGTTGAGACATGGTGGAAAAGGGAAGGAGTGGAAGAGATGGAATTGTGAAAGGTAAAAGGTGCGTCTCCCCAAGCACCCGGATCCCGGACACCGTTTTGTCTCCGTAGTTCCATTTTTCACGCATATGCATACAAAGAAAACGAATGGGTAAAATCTCATATTCGGTGCGTTCGCGCTCGCGAGATTTGTGAGGAGTGTAGTGCTGGTAATTCACCCATACCAATGTGCACATTTGAAACTCCGACCGAACCGAATATTTGCCCCTGATGCAAGAACATCCTATCCAAATATTACTCAAATAACAATCAAAACAAAAGAACATACGACGGCTTGTGATTGGGCCATGAAGGATGAGTGGAGGGCGGAAGGCGGGAGAACAAGCGAAGACTTGGGAGACCGGCAAAAGCAACAGTGGCGACCAAAGTCGGGGATTTTATAGCCCTGTTCAACGGGCTGTATTCGCACTTGCACAAGTCCTTGCAAATCATGAACATTACCAGGTAGACACGTAGCGCAGCGCTGGTGTGTTAATGACAATTTGAACTTTATTGAAATCAGAATGTCACGCGTGACTTGCTTATATTGGTGGAAGGCAGACACGATGAAGCCTCTCGACACATTCACCCATAATTTTCCAATCATAACACAAAAACGAGTTATATTGGCTGGAAGTTGAAGTTTCTGTCTTGATTTATGACCTGAGTGTTGGTACTAGTAATTAATGTATAACCAAGCGTCTGTATCAAACTCGCTGAATTTTCAAAAGAGACGAGACTGGCAAAAAAAAAAGAACGGAAACCGCAGGATGGGAGAAGTTTGGCAGATTTGGGGTAGTATTTTGGAAAATATGCAGTTCTTGGGGTGGTCTTGTCTTGTCACCAAAGGCTACCAAGGAGTCCATTAAATAGTTTGAGTCATATATTGCATCGTTTGTATCCTAAGAAGCCGCAGCTTGGGGTACTTCTTCTGCTCGACGACCTATTTAAGCTCGAAGTGACGACTGTATAATTGTTAAAAATTATTTCGGTTGTCATTGTGGCGAGCGGATCTTGCTTTCTTACACTTAGAGCTGGTCAGAGTCACTACGATCCTCCTTGTCAGATCAAATATTACTTAACAAACTTACATAAAAGGATGTGTCCGTTGGAAGGCCTTACCATCGGAATTTTTGGAGACTTGGAACAGGCTGTTGATTACTTCCAATACCACAGCTGAAAGGCGCAGGCGTGTATCGGAGTCTCTCATGAATGCTGTCCTGCCCCGCTCAGTCGGTACTAAAGAAAGCATCGCTATAGCATCTGGAAACAGAGTCATCGATGACGGTAATAAAGGCATGTAATTTTTTGTCTCTCCTCTCCTATCCATTTACTGCCATCTTTTTCAACCTCTGCGACTGATCTCTCCCAACATTTATTTCACATCGCTCGGCGCCCGGGCCTTGCTGGGCATTAAAGCCTTGTGGGTCTTGCGAATCGCCTGTCATCGCTTCAGAGCCCTCGTGTCGAATTTGGGTTTTCCGCTTTGTTTGGATTATCATCCCTCGCCCCACTGCACGGCGATCAATCCGGGAAAGGCGCGTAAGAAGGGCCGTCCTCCCCAATCAGGCTTAGCAATGCTCACCGTACCTGCCGCACTCAATCATTGCTGTCTTTGTCATAGTTAACGAAGGTTCTTAGGTGTCGCTGTCCTAGGGTTTCACTCAAGATCGCTCATTTCAAGCATTCGCCGCTATCGTCGTTGCTTTCTGTAACACAACGCCTACACAGGTACTCCAAGGGTTTCAGCCTATTGTTTTATCGGCTTGATGGGATTTCATGAGAGGAACTTGCTTTTGACCCCTTTTCTGGAATAAGCATCGGTGAAGCCTTTGCCGCGGTATGTCAGTTTCAAATAGTCGCAAACAGTTTACGTCAAATAGTTTTTTTGTCTATTGCAGGATCCGACCGCACGGCTGGGAACTAACCGAATGGTCCACGTCGCTCATGTGCAGTGGCCTGCTCGAGTGGATGGCCGTAGCAATAGAAGACCAGAAGATGCAACTAACGCGCTGATACATACGCTGGCGTATTACGCCTACAGTTGTACCATACTTCCGCCCTATTCGCGGGATTAACTCAAGGAAAACACGAGTTTGGGAGCAAGGGCACCGAGAGAGTCAATTGCATTGAGTTGAAAGGTAAAGTTAAGTGCACGGGTCTGAGTGTCAGACGGTGGAGGGAGACGGCGCAACAGCGTCCGTAGCAGGCCCACTCAGATCTTTTATTGAAGGTTCCAGTTTCTCCTAGTTCTCTCATGTTCGTGCTAATTAGGGCATCGGGGAAGAATGGAAATATTTACTGCTCAAAAGAGATCATTAGGGTGACTTTTAGAGCCTGTCGTTCGCGAGAGCACCACGGGCCGTGCGGTTTCTTTCATCCAAACAGGAAAACACATCTACATATCTCGGGTTTCCGCGCCTGCCCTTCCTTGGCTACGTCGCAGTCCTTCCCAGCGCCTCCGGCCTCCATTCTTTGAGTTTGGTGTCACTAACTTCGTACCTTTGAGCCCAAGACACTTAACGCACCGATCGTCCTTTATCCTGTTGGTGCCAAGGCAGCAAGCTACAGAAGCTCGCACATTCTGTGAGGATAAACTTTCGGACACCCACCCCAAGCATCGTGACCACAGGGCCGTATCTGTCCACCGACGCGCGTGTTTGCAACTCTCTGCTCCCTCCCGGCGCCTCCGCTTTCCTTACTACCCATCCCTCCGCCACCTCCAAAACCGTAACTATGTCTGGTCGGTTACGCTGCGCCCACATGTCCACTTCCCCATTCACGAGGAATCGGTTGCCCGATCCGTTTCCCACATAGCCGTACCCCAATGGACCCCCGCCTAGTAGTATATTCCACGATCTGCAAGTCTGGCTTTAGGGTTGTGCTTCGGTACAACACCATAGGGGAACCTCCTCACCACAAATGTGCTCAAGAACGCCGGTATCGTATGTCAGCAAGAAGTTCGCTTCCTGGTGGCTGGCACGCCCCGCCCACTTCCTCGTCCAAACCGGCCCTGCCCTCCATGGTTCGCCGCCTGACAGGTCCATTCCTTATGACATTACGACCAGCTCTTACTTGCCTCTCCCACTATCCAGAATGCCGACAAGGCGGTTGCTAACGCTGCTGAGCTCGCTGATACCTCTAAGCTCAATACTTTTCAGCAGAGGGTAACGTCCTCGTCTTTTTCACAATATCATGGTCTTTTTCTCCGTCTCCGTAGTCCCAACCAGCTTCTCCCGCATGTGCACGTATACTTCTTTCGCGTGACGTGCCACGGCGGCGGCATGCTGGTTAATCTTGAGATGACGCACTCACGTGGGGTCATGGAAGTGCCACTTTTCTTTCGCCTCATGAAACGATCAACTCACACTTCTCCATGTGGTCATTCTACTTCGTTCCGTTGAAGGGCTTACGTCCTCTTTCTTTGTAAAGGTCTACGTAAGGAAGACCACAATAGGCATGGCGAAGTCGAGCTCGATTGGCGAGTTGTCCTCAAACTGAAGGCGGGTGACGTTTGCGGGACCAACGGCTTCATGTTCTCGGCTTGGACTTCCAGGCAGAGGAGATCTTGGTGCACTCGAGTGGGTGCATAGTTTGAGGCGAGAATTGACTGACGGCAGTGATGAAGGGGTATTCGGGGTGGCCGGGCCGGGGCCACTGCGCCGTGGTGGACGGAATCGGGTTGGTGAGCAGGTGCCGCATAGAGGCAATGCTTTGTTGTTGATGCTGGGCGTCAGGTCGTTAACCGAGGTGTTGAGCTCTTCTTTACAACGACGGATGAGTTGGCAGAGTGTGGTACTAAGACGGAGGGGGGGCAGAATTGGTGCAGGCGAAGACGAGTCGGTTAGGTTTACATGGATAGAATTAAACCAGATACGGTGAGGTTGGCTGGTTCGGATGGAAGTATCAAACAGGGGGAGTCAGGGCTTCCTTTGCAACACGTGAACAACACAAAGTAGGATCAAAATGCGGGTTGTAACTGCTTCCCAGTTGCTAATCCCGAAGAAGACTCCAGAGACTGTTTCAATCTTGTCGGTGCCCGACTTTTTAGCCTCGGGATCAACTCAAAGAACAAATCATGCGTACCAGCACTCTGCAATGCGGTACTGTAGCTCCAACACTTTCGTGGTCTCCGCGCGCACTCACATGCACGATCCTTGCGTACCGACTTGCCTAACAGTACCCACCTTCAGACAATCTGATCTACAGCGCTCACCTGCAGCCGCCACAAGTTTCCACAGTGCTGCGGGCAATCTAGAGAGGCATAAAATAACTAAACAAACAGGCCAAGCATGGAAACAAGCCTGTTCTCCTGTCCCTCAAGCGCCAAGCTTCTTCGCAATGGAAAACTTTTGTTATCGATGCGAACGCAGCTACCATGGGACCGGCAATCCCCTCGCAGGCTGGTGCGATTGACGTCCGGTTGAGCGCTAGCTAATTCCTGAAGTACTAAGCCTCCTGCCGTTACACTTCGCGACCCCCGCAGTAAGTTTCAGCCTATTGTGTTCGACTCACGCAGTGCTTCGTGCCCCGGCATATGGCATTCTCGACGAACTTAAACGGCGTGAAAAGAGCTGGTACCACGTCTCTGCTGATGCAATACTAGGCTTTTTCTTGTGCATTACGGCCGCAAATTGACCAGCGTCTCCGCTCTATCGGCCGTTTCTTAGTCGATGCAGAAAACGTACCTTGGCCACTCTACGCAGTGATGTAGCTTTCATGACTATACACAGTGCACAATGAACGCCCCGTTTACAAACGTCCGCCCCACTTTAGTGTCCACCAGTTCGAGGCAGTTCGTGCGTGTTCTTTCGAGACATGGCCTATTGCATGGACCTCATTGGAGTTGTGTTCCAGAGACGACCGCCTCGCTAAGGACAGAGTAAGCCTCCATGAGTTATCGCGTGAAAGCGCAAAAGCGTTACAATTCGATTATTCCTGGGATATTGCGCTCTTGCTGAGACTTGTACTACCCTGCGCTTGTGTATTAGGAGTAAGTTACCAAAATTGATGGATGCTAAGTTGATCTCAGCCTCCGCAAAAAACACAGGCCGCTGCCAGTATATCGTTGCATCCCAGTGCATGAGCTCCCTTACAAGCTTCCTTGCCGCCCGGCCCTCTCCAGTAAATCCGCGTATGCCTGATACTCTTTGTCCAACTTTGTCATCCCAGACACAGCCCCATCCCAGTCACCTCTATCCACAGCAACTCGTCTTGGCGTACAGGGGTGAGACGGGCGGACCTATGCCGACGCCAGATCACACCGGGTGATGGTTTTCGCCTGTCTGTTAATGGTTTAACAGCACTCCAGTATCTCTTGTCGCCATCATCACCTGACTTTTCCTCGGAAACATTATCAGCAAAAGGCGTTGGTATTTGTTTGCTCGGTAGAATGCGCAGGAATGTAACGATATGCCGAGACAATCTCCGCAAAACGTCCATCACTTTCTCCAGTTCTGGCCGTAGCAATGGTCCACTGTTAAGCAATTCCTGAGCTCGACGTTTTGCAGTTTCGATATCTGGCACCTTTTTGGTTGCAGAGCCCTCCCACAATGCTATCCCTGTAATCTCAAGTCTTTGCGCTGCACCCCTGTGGCTCTGTGGTGCAGGAGCCACGCAGAACAGCGCGCCAATCTCCAACTGCCCCCCACAAGTGCTCTTCCCCTATCCTTATTTCGCAGAAAGTACCCAAATGTCTCGGCGGAACCATCCACATCTCCGCAAATATGCACACTTAGACACAAACCTCTCAAATCTACAGTGAGTGTCGGTCGGCTGGCATACGGCCTTCTGGCACCAAGCATGTTCAACGCTGCATGCCTCCCCGTCAACTTAGCATGATCCGCGCTCCACCTCATCACTTGTGCATAATCTAGTGCCCCTTCCCCTACATAGACAGCCCCCCCTGCTGCATACACGTCACTAGCAACCATGAGCTCTGCATTTACAACAAAGCCCCCATCAGCCACAACCGCGGATGGTACCTTCGATGCGGCAGCTTGCGATAGCGTCGTGCAAAGACGACATGATCTGTCCGAAAATCCACAATCGAAAACGAATCAAACACAGGTTCCCACATGTACTTCCGCCTCTACAGGACGAAACGTTTCCTTCAACGGCTTCCTCGCAATCACATACCGCAATGCAGCGTAAGACATAGAGTCCACTCCCCCATCACTTCCCCACACAAAACGCGCCAGCAGTTCATGCGCCATATACTTTGGAAAGTATCTGGCCAAAAACGCCGGCTCGCATACGAAAACGTGACATCGGCACCGCGATCCACAAGAGCGGCACCGACTGCGGTGGACATCCAACCGCCGCCAATGACAGTGAGATGTGCACGCGACTCGTGGTTTTTCATAGGCATTGCACTGCCCTGAGTGATTACCGATTCGATGGCATTCCAATCGGAGGCGGTTTGGGCACCACTCACAAGGGCCATTGCATCGTTGCGACGACGTTGCCGACAGGAATTTCAGGGACTGCGTTTCCGACGGCGATGACACTTTTCAAAGTAATTTCAGTGTCATCGTCGAGGGTTGCGATGCAACGAGAGGCGTCTATTTTCTGGACGCGTGGGCCGATGACGATTTCGGGTGGGGTTGGAGATGAGGTGGAGTTGAGGGAAGAGGGAAGGATAGAGGTGACATTTGTTAGGATGGTGGATAAAACACCGGTGTGAGATTTGGGATTTGTGGAGTGGGGTGTGAGAGAGGGAGGGGAGTAGCGGGAGTGGCGCCACTCCGGGGATACAAGAAGAAGTCAGCAGCCTTGTTGTGCTCGAGGAATACGGAGAGAGCTTCCTGGGCTGCAACGCCGGCGCCGCAAATTAGATACTTGTAGGAGCGACGGGAGGGCTTGGAAAAGGATAGTTGCGGGGTCGGGGGCGGATTGTCGGATACAACAAAGGTGGAAGTGAGGCAACCGAGTGCGGCAGCGAAAAGAGTGAGGTGAGAGGAAAGAGGGGGTTTGGAGAATTTCTGTGGAGATGGCGCTGAGCTAGAGCACCGGAGGATTGGAAGGGAAGGGATGTTCTTAGGCCGAAAAAGGTGAGGTACGGATCGAAACATGGGATGCCTCGCACCATGCCACACTCGACAGGATATGCTGGGATTAGGGAAGGGTGGATCGAATGCAACTTGATATTAGTTCCTTGGCGACGTTGCAGCAGAGCTCGAAAGCATTGGCGTTCAAGGGCGTTACTGTAAATGCCAATTGCTTCGAGATGCTTTACCCGAAATCACCTACTGTACTGTACTGTACTGTACAGTACAGTACCGAAAGCAATAAGATTAGGATTAAGAAATGTGCTTAGGACCGAAGGCTGCCCGCAGTTCACGATATGTCATGTATCGCGCGGACCGATTAGGGCTAGAGGTCCATGTACATACTGTACAAGGCAATGCAGTACAGTATCGCCCAGAATAAGTATTGTAAAGCGTGTGATAACTCGAACCGTTTGAGTTTGAGATTCAATGTTCACGAATAAGAAAATGATTTGAGATTCAATGTTCACGAATCAGCAGAAACACATTGCCCTTGTCACCGCCGCGTACCGGTGGCGACCTGCCCACCCGTATATCGTCATCCAAATACGTTGTCTCAATCCATCCCACCGGCTACCTAATTCTACACCTATCGGCGGTAGTCTCTCTGGCACTTGCCATCCCACCACACTCTGCTGTCTCAACTTTGTCCTCACAAACATGATGTCGATGCGTTTGTCACTCGCACGCCTTCCCTCCGCCAACACCTTCAATTCGTAACAGTTCTTCCCATGAATGAATTTGTCACCGGTGCGAAATACGGCTCCAGCAGTACCACATTCTCAATCTCATAGTCATATCCCTTTTCTCCTTTTCTGTCTTGCTCTGCTACTTCAAATATATTCTGATTTATCTGTGCCACCTGTGCCACTGGGGACAGCAACGACAATGACAGCACATCCAATGCGTCTGTATACAACAACCGCCATTTACCAAACAACCGAGTGTCATCAGCGGTGTTTGAAGACATATTCGTCCCCTCAGATCGGAAATGAGGCTTGAATTTGCTCAGCTTGCCACTCAGATGGAATGAACCCGCGATTGGTTCCTGAAACAGCGTTCAGAAGATCTTGTTTCACAGTGGCAGCCGGAACGGGACGCACTGTGGCCTCGAGTGGTGGCGAAGAGCTTGAGGGAGCGCTGGAGGAGCCATTGGACTGTTCGTTAGTGGTGTTGTTGAAATTGTGGTTGTAGTATGGGTTCGACGGTGTTGTCATGAGCGTCATGGCCCGATGTCGAGAGGCTAATGGGGACGGGCGGCGACGGAAGGGAGTGGGAATTTGGGGAATGAATAGGCACATTGGTGAGAAATAGCGTTGTAGGTCAGACAGTCCGGGGAACTACAGAGAGATTGAGGTGGTTTGGTTAGTACACTCTCCTGGTTGCGCAAGCAGAGCGGATTTCTTTTTGTGCGTGCAGCTCTTATTTCGGCTCCTAGTCGTTCATGAACAAAGTGGGAAATGTTGCCGAGATTTTTTTGAGCGGTACGCAGCGAGTCGAGACACTTGTCCCCATCAACGGATTTCAATGGAGAAAAGAATCGGCTTTTTATTCCACTGAACTGACTCTTGAGAATCAACCAAGTTTCTAGATTACAGTATTACATATTTTAATGCCCACCCCGTTAAACGCATTTTGTTCTCAAAACTATGACGCATGCATCAAACTCAGGAATGGCATCGTCCTTGAGGCGCCATTACGCACAACAATTTCATCCCACCAAAGCGTGTACGGGTCCATTTCACTCTCGTCGCCAAAAACCATTTGAAACTACCTCCATGGCATGGCCCCGACGCGCTCTCGCCAACGCCTCGACCCCCGGCCCTCCCATTTTGCTCCCCCTTACTGCCCTTGTCTCTCTAATCGAAACCCTTCTCAAAGCAACCCCATCTCCGCCGTCCCAACTGACCAATTCTCTTCATTCACTCAAACTCAACCCCGCGTTCCTCCCATTTCAGCTGCAGGTTGCAAATTCCCTCCCGCATCCTCCCTTTCCTCCTGCGCTCAATCTTCTCTTCTCCATCTCACCCTGTACCACTCTCACTCCCGACTCGTCCTCCCACTCCTGGCGTCCAACCTTGCTCTTCCTACAACTCCCCCGCTCCTCCCATCCCTCGCATCCCTTTCCCTTCTCACCGCGACCCTCCTCCGCAATTGAAATCGCCCTCCTCCATCATCTGCCCTCGCTTTTGCCCCGCTCCATTACCTCCTTCTCCACTCCGCAACCATATCTCCATCCCTAACCATTCCTCAACCTCTTTCTTCCGCTCACCCTCAATCGCTTCTCCCATACTGGTCTCTATTTCTACCTCCTTCCAAATCCCTCACGGATCTGCTCCACTCCCCCAACCACACCCTCCGATCTCATGCCATTTCCACCCTCCACAATTTCACTTCGGCGCTCGCCAGCTTCTCCGAAATCTCCCCCTTTCTCACACCACCAGCTCTAACGCCTTCACCTCAACTGGTCTTCGTGCCCTTCGTGCAACTCGCGCCCTACATCTAATTCTCGCAGAGGCCCTTCACCACGAGTCCGATGGCGTTGTCTTGGCAAACTCTCCAAGCTCGCTGCCCTTCTCTTCAACTGCGTCTCATATCCTTCTGTCGATGCGAAACATATCAATCCACTTATGACTGCCTTGCGCGCCTGTGTTTCGCGGAAGGACGACCAGATTTGACTAGTCGATCGGCGGCGGCGGTGGCCATGGCCGCTGGATTGAAGAAAAGTGGCCAAGTCATAGAAGGGGTTGAGAATTTGTGTGAGGAGGTTGTGCGGGCCCTGGAGAATGAGGAAGAGGAACCGTTCGTCGAGCTGCTGGGTGTGTTGAGGGGTCATCAGAGTGAAAGGGACACTGTTTGCTAGGGTGTGGGAGAAGATTGGAGATAAGTTGGTCAGGTTGGCGAGTAGCGGCAAAGGGAGAGCCTGCATTGTGTTAGATTGTCCGCGACCTGGTTGGAAGGAGCAATGAACCGTGTTTTGACGTTTAAGCAAAAAGATTACCAAGTATCTGGGATCACAAGCAGTACTCAGGAGTTGGCACTTGCGTGGGAGGTGCATGAAAAGGTTTTGAGAGAAGCTGCTTGTAACGGGGGAGAAAAGATTCAAGCAGAGGCTCTGGCGGCAATGGAGGCTTACTGAGACTGACCGACTGTGTAGGAGAAATGGTGGAATGGAAATTAGTCGGAGCGATTGAGAACGAGGTTCCTGCTGGTTGTAATCAGCTTGTGCTGAAGATTTTAGAGGTAGCTGGAATGTTGAAAGAGTATGCGTTGTCAGAGTACGGGATTAGAGTAACGGATTGCTGCCTTACGGTCATTGGCGAGTGTGCCCGTCGGATATGGGTAGGAGCTACTCTGGAGTCTTTTGCGCTGCTTTCATGAGGTGACAAGGAAGAGAGAATGGTAATGGCGTGAGGGGAAAGGCAATGACTGCCGCAGCAACTGTTATGGATCGCGCCGTGTCGGCTAAACAGAGATTCGGGCAGAAGTACGGCTAATTTTCTGGACATCACGAATCATGCGCTGAAGTGTTGCAAATGCCTGAATATATATACATGGGAGAACAATCAGCTGCAACTCGAGCAAATGTCGAGTCAAGTAGAATCTTGCAATCAACATGATCGCATCTCGCTCGCAACTATGATCAAGTGCAATCGAGCCCTAATGCTGGCAATGCCGTGAACGAGCAGACCAACGCTCTAACCAGGTACTACAGGATGATACCTCGGAATGTCCAGTGTATTTGTGCCAAGGCTATTGAACAAGTCCTGACGTCAAACTGTAGCTATTTGGGGAAACTATTTTTCTCCCCCGAGAGAATAGTGCTAAGACGCGCTTTGGAAAGCTCGCTAGACATGGGAGACGTAAGGTTGCAGATGGCCTGTGCTCAAGTGCTGACAAAACTCCCGACTAAGGAACCAGGAGCTTCTGATCCTTTTCATTCGCTCTTTTTGTTCGCCTCTGTCTATGAAAAGTCTACCTGCAGGATGCAATTAGAAAATGACCATACTGAAATAACAAGAGGTTGTTGCTATCACTGCAAGATGTCCTAAGCGAGCATATCTACAAAGTGGTTGCGGAATTAAGCGAAGATTTGCTGAAAGAAAAGTGCGTCACCTGGGCTGCATCCAAATCTCTAAATGTCAACAAGATTCTCGTCGATGCAGTCTTCATCATTTATCAATCCAAGGCATCTGGCGGAGTACATGAGGGAACCTGGAGTGCGAACGCTAACATCAGCACGGGAGAGAAGCGGGCAACTGTTCCTGAGTTCCTTGAATGCAGAATCCCGCATTACGGTGATGAAGGTTCTTCTACTAGATAGTCAGAACGGATACTTCAATTCATCATGATTGGGTATAGGAAGTTCTTTGTATGCCGCATGGTGCCTTTCCAGGAGCATTCATTTCGATAATTCATTCCCCGCGTTCAAAACCTCAAGTCAAGGGGCTGCGTCGAAAAAAAATCGATAGGCCATTGGTGATGCTACCACTTGTGCATCAATGGTGACCGTGTCCAAATGGAAATCAGGTGATGCTCAGGAAATGTTTGCAGAGGGATTCTGAAAAAATGATTTTTTAGAGATTGTATTTTTGGACGTTCGAATACCGAATTGAGCGCTATCCCGTCGGAATTGTTTTGATAAATACTTTGGTACTTGACTGGGGAACGAGAAGCAACTGCTTACTTGTTGCCCTAGTATGTTGCGATTTCTTCAAAAACAAGTTCGTAGGGGATTTAAATCTGTCCCTACCGGCGAACGAGTCTTCATTGCTCTAGGCTCAAACATGGGAAACCGTGCAAAGGTAATCCAATGTGCCTTGGGCAAGCTTTGCGAAATTACTCGAGTCATTCAAACATCTTTTCTTTATGAAAGTTCTCCGTAAGTTATATCCGACCATATGTCAACTTCTCAATTTTGTGCGAAATAGGCCACACTGAACTGCGATGACTTTAAAATTACTGAGCCTAACGAGAAGAGCATTCATGGATGTTTTCAGAATGTACAATGTTGATCAGCCACCATTCTTGAACGCAGTCTGCGAAATTGACACAAACCTGGAGCCTGCAGACTTATTGCACGCCATCAAGAATATTGAAAAAGATCTTGGGCGAGACTTGCGAGGTCCCCGAAATGGTCCACGTCCTATAGATCTGGATATCATAACATTTGGAGAGAGGGCCATTCATGACCCTCACTGTGACTTGACAATACCGCATCCCCGTTTGCATGAGCGCGAATTTGTTCTTCGACCTGTTTTTGATATCTCGCCGAGTTTGTCTGTACCACAGGCCAATGGGGACACTAAACTCATTTCTACTCTCCTGGATGACCTGGTCGCAAAAGATGGGGAGGCTGGGCTTATCAAAGTCACACCAACCCACACGGGGAGGCTTCTTCGTTGGGGCCAGCGTGTCCTCCTGATGGGAATTCTAAACGCTACCCGGACAGTTTCAGCGATGGCGGCAAGCATAATACAGTCGACGGGGCTCTTGCGCAAGCAGAGAAGTTTGCGAAATTCGGGTTTGATATCCTAGACGTAAGCTATGGCCAGTTCATTTCCAGCTCCCCAATTGTGAAGGCACGTTAACAGTTGGCATGTTCTGACTCTATCTCATTCTACATCGACTAACAAGATCGGGGGCCAGAGCACGCGTCCAGGGGCTGAACTGCTCCCGCCGGATGTTGAACTTTCACGGATTGTACCCATAACCGAAGCTGTTCGACGAGAATTTCCGTCACTTTTCATTTCTATAGACACTTTTCATTCGGCGGTAGCACAGGAGATGCTAGAGGCGAATGTAGAAATCATTAATGATGTTTCCGCGGGTATTCTCGACGAAAACATGCTTCCCACACTCGCCTCAGCGGAGGCAGCTGCAATCATGATGCACATGCGTGGAACACCGGAAACAATGCAGAAGATGACGCATATAGCGATCCTGTGAGTGAGGCGGTGGCGAGGGAATTGCATTCACGTCTTGATGCGGCGCAACGGGTGGGGATTCCTAGATGGTCGTTGATGGCAGATGTGGGCATTGGGTTTGCAAAGACAGCAGATCAAAGTGCATATCTGTCGGACAAGGACAGAAAATGAAGGAACTGATAGGTGGATACCCGATGGTGCTTGGGGCTAGTCGCAAGTCGTTCTTGAGAAGTGCAACAAAGGGAGAGGATCGAGACTGGACAACAGCGGGGGTGATAGGAGCAGCAGTGGGAAAGGGAGGTGTGGATATGGTGCGAGTGCACCGGGCTGAAATGGGGGATGTGGTGAGAGGTGCTGAGATGGTAACAAACTAGTTTTTCGCGGATTCATTGTGGGCAGCAATGGCGGTGGAGATATCTTCGCGCGTGGTGGCATGTTTGTAGTTGGAAGACATTTCCGTGGCTTGATTGCGAGAATAGGCCTTGCCTAGGTAGAGAGAGGCTACACCGGCGCTGAAAACAAGAAGCCTGCGGAAGGATGCAGAGGGATCGGGGGTCGGTTAGCATTTTGGGAAAGGGATCAAATAGTCGTGAGTGCGGAGTGGAGAAAGGCTTACCATTGCATAGTGGCGGTGACCTTGTAATTCATGATGGTGGGGAGGTGTTTGGTGTTTGGATCCGGTGAAATGGTAGGGAAGATGCTGGGCAGATGAGATGAAAGAGAACTGTTTACCAAGGAGGCCTCAATGAATTTTCTATCAGGCGCTTTGAGCAAGACTTGAGTGTCACAGGGCGTGCTAGTGGAGAAGTTTGCGGGCAATAAACGGAAAGTCGACGTCAACGCAACTCTACGTTGAAGCGGGTTTCACATAACCTTGACAAAATCTGTTATGCAAAGCAGCGCAGGATCGCGTATGATAATCGATAGCTTTATATTTGCCGATGCCAAGCGCCAGGTCCAATGAAAAAAAAGCACAGGCTTCGCCCACCATTTAAATCTTGCCACGTTTCATATCATTTTCGCCGGAGTGAGGTTCCAAATCTGAGACACAGAGATTAGGATCAGGAAATGGTGGGAGGGTATCGGCAATGCAGAAGCTTGGGGCGTTCCTGACCTTCTGTTCCCCTCCTCTTTCTCAACCACTCCCTCTGCGTCCGGCAAACTTCTTGTCCAAGGCTGCAGCTGGCTATCGTCAACAAATCCATCACCGCGCCCTTTGTCACAGCAAGTCACCTCAATGACTATCCCAGCCTTTCTTCCCCACCTTTCCCTCCCCAAATCACCAATTTATTCCCGTCCGTCCCCAGACGATGCGCAACCCGCCGAGTCCCCGTCTCCCCCCGCATTCCCCCTCCCCCACCATGTCCGGCGTAAACGGCGGAATAGACTACGACATTAACCTCACAACCCTTCCCGACCGCTCGCCTCCCGCATACGCACCATTCAGAAAGGCCCCGACTCCCCCACCAACTAATCTCCGCCGCCCATGAGATCGCGCGCCGCCTCCATCACAACCCCGCCGTCCTCCCCGTCCTCGTCGACATGCTCGGCTTTAACAATCCCGTCGCCGCCAATATCGCAATCGAAGCCCTTGCAAAAGCGGGTACACATTCGTTCCTAGCTTATTACGAGGCGTCGCGGCGTTCAATTATTCAGTCAATGCGTATGCATTGCGCGCCTTGGCGAAAATTGCAGACCCCTCCGTCATGGATGTGGCTATCGCTTGTGCGGTTAAACCTATTCCGAATGTTAGGAGGGCGGCTGTTAGAGCTTTGGCATCGTTGAAATATGAAAGTGCGGATCAGGCGGCTTGCGCCTTTGACCAGCTTTTGAAGTTGGCGGACGCAGAGCCGGATTGGGGTGTGCGCTATGCGGCGCTTGCTGCGTTGGAAGCTTTTCGGAGTTTGCACCTGCTTGGAGACGGAATGTAGACGCGGCCGGTAGCAGTAGTTAAAAGTGCTGCGGACGGCACCTCGGGGGTATACGTAGAGGGTGCTGTGGAGTGAAGAAGGATGCGACCGTTTGTGCAAGAGCGTGTGTAGCTTTAGAAGTGTTGGAAAGAAGAGTTGGTGTCAACGCTGGTGTCCAGTAGCGTGCCCTAGAAATTTCAGTTTAATGAAAGTATCAAACAGTCAGTTAGGGGCAGGCTCATGAGTAGGACGCGCTTCGAAAATCAAGTGAGCTTGTCTCGGAAAAAGTCCTCACCTGTGCACTCGAGCCATCCTCTTACTGGAGCGACCAGAGAGAGATATGAACAAAACTAGTGTTGACTGTCTACAAGCCTGATCTGGGCGAGGTCCGTGAGGAGGACCCCGCTGGAGAGGTCGGCGGCGTACGCCCGTCATGATTGAGAGCCCTGTTGGCCAGCATGGATCCGAGGACTACACGGAGTAGGAATCGGACTCGAAAAAGCAAGTGCGACTCCGGACTCGATTCAAGCAACGCGTGTGGGTTCTCAATGGCACCATCTTGTCTCGCGGCTATCCGTAGTTGCCGCTGCCGCTCCAGAATTTCAATGTTCTCTGCTGTTTTTCTGCAGGCCACATCCACCAGGTCCTTTGCAATTTCTAGTGATGCTTGCGGCCTTCCCAGGCCTTGCGAGCGTTTCGCAGTCTCTGCGAGCAGTGTAGGATTCTTCAGATACCGAACAACAATATCTGCTATAGCTTTGGGCTTCTTTGCAAATTCGCCGACTTTTTGTTGGGTGACGAAAGCAACGTTGTCCTCCTCCTGGCCTGGGAGGAATCCGGTGAGAATGATAGGCAGTCCGCGGATGAGAGACTCTGCGATTGTACCGGGCCCCGCTTTGGTGCAAATCATGTCACACGCTGCCATCCAGTCACTCATGTTGTTGACATACCCCTGAGCAATGAGGTGTATCGGCCATGTTGTTCTTGCAGCGAAGAGCGCAACGACTGGTTTTTCCCGCAATAACAACAAGCTGGGCGCATGGCTGCCAAGTTGTTTTGAAATCCTTTGTACCAGCTGGGTTACAATAGCTTTCAAGCCGCCAACGCCGTCGCCACCTCCCACGACGAGAATGCTGGAATTCTTGGCCGCATGCCCAACTCGGCGCGAAGCACTTCCTTATCCCTTGGTGCAGTCCAAAAGTCCTTCCGCACAGGTAGGCCATACTGGCGCAGCTTTTCGGATGGGACTCCGACCTTGAGGGCTATCGGGCGTACACGGGAAATCGGAATGTAAATCATATCAGCGCGCTTATTGAACCAAGTTGGGTGTGCAATACCCAAGTCGGTAACAACAGTGACATACGGAACAGATGGCATTCCGGAAGTTTTGCGCATCTCCCTCAATATCTTCAAACTCAGGGTATTAACCAACGGATGAACACTGAGAATAAGGTCCGGAGCGTACTTGATAAAGGCATCCCTAATTTTTCGGTACGCCAAAGTGTTCATGATAACCTCGGAAGAAACCTCCCTGGCGGCATTTTCGTAAATTCATAGCTAAACTTCCATAGCCACGGACGCTTGGCCATAAAGGTATACTGGTCGGGAATTTGCGAAAACATACCACCCGCAAGGTCCACAAAAATCGACAATATCGACATGAACCGAGCCTGGATGCAATTGCTCCAGTGCGGCACATAGGGCTTGTGCGGAGGCGCGATGTCCCCCACCGGTATCGGAGGAGAGCACGAGGACGCGGAGTTTGCGACGGGGAGGTGTGGTGCCGATAGAGGCTGGTAAAGTTTGAAATGGTACCGGAGTTATGACATCGTCCGGTGTATCGCAGCTTGTTGTGGAGAGGGGTGATGGTGCGGGGTCGGCCATGTTTTGAGTTACGGGTTGTGAGTCGGGGTTGAGGGTGGTTGCAGAGGGAAGCGTAGTGGAGTAGTAGAGGTGCTGGCGGTGTGGAAGGGTTTATTGGGGTAGGAACGGATGGTAGTTTGCGGTGAGGACTTGGCGTCGGGTCGTATCGCGGCGGCGTTGCTGTTGATTCGGGCCCCGTTGCGGTTCCGTTTGCCGCTTGATTGGGGAAGTTGGGATTGGTCGATTGGCGCAGTATTATCGAGACGTTTGAGGAGAGCCCGTACATATGATAGCTTCGAGGCCCAGTACTTGACATATGATAACATTGCTGTTAATCTGTTTGCGGTTTACGAATATTTGGTGTGAGAAAAGGTTTCTCGAATTTACTTTGTGAGTGGCCACTTTTGCCTGACGTGTCGACTTTACATTGTCTGATTTGTGGCTTACTTTTATTTCAAACGTGGCACTCGTTGATTGGATTCGGTTCATTACAATCCTATACTTTCATCCGCAAAAGTCCGAATCTGATCGACACTTTGAATCAGAATAACAACTTGTAAGGCATTCGGATTACAGCATCTTCCCGCGAAATTTTCATAGAGTACTGTATTGTGCACTGTACAGTACACAGTACAGTACAGTGCAAAATAAAACAATGGGGCTGCTGCATACTTTACCTTTTTCTTATTGCAATGAGGCAACTGATACTGTATCATCCTCATGAAACATTACCGAGCAACCACTAGATTGTGGTTAACAAAGCTTTGCATTTCAACCTTGTTCATCTCTCGCTCCTGCATGGTGCAAGACATGCGGTACTGGGCTCAGCTGCCCTTATGATCGTGTGGCGTAATAGCTCCGATTTGATTATAGCGCTGTAGTACCATCACTGCACGGTACGGTACAGTACCTCTACAGCAAACAGAACACCATCGACGGTCTAGCCAATATTAGCCTCATCATTTTATCAAGGAACAGCAATGATTGCGGCAGTACTTTGCATGTTTTGCGTAACAGCTCCGTTTGCATCTCCAAAAGGCTTTCTCCTCGCCCATTCATGGGTTTGAGCCGCCGCTTTCACTGCCTGATATCGCGTCATCAACTAGTGATCTGAACCTTTCCTTGCCACCAATAACCCTACTCGACGCATTTCGCCCATCTATCTTCCAAAGGGACTGCATTCCTGTCAAAGTTGCACCGCTGCGATTCGTTCAATGCCATAAAGATGTCTTCCAGTCCTTCAATACCTTGGCAATCATGCTTTGCGACCATCAGCTTACGGCTTACACCACCATTCTGCCTAGCTCTGAATTCATCTGCCACTCCAGTTTGCGCCGCATGCAATAATCGTCTATTCGTACTGTATTTGCCAGACACCTTACCTCTGCCTCCAATGTACTGTATAGTCAAACTTTATCAACAGCGGGCAAGGTGATGTGTCAAATGATAACGGTATCAGCAATATTGAGCTACGTTGCATATCTTTGTTTGACGGAGCCGTGCGAGTACTCTATACTGCCTAGCTGATGCATGAATTTTTTGCTCGGTAGCATCAAAACTGAAAAGCGCTCAAATGCTTCTTTTCAACGAGTGATGTAGAATAGATCTACCTTTCTTTCATCATGATAGCCCCAGCCCATCGACTTGTATGCGGTAATGCAAACACAAAGTGTCCGTGTGCGATATGCATCACAACACGGCTTGCCTGGTATTTCTCTTTTTTGCATTCGTTTATCACTCTTCTAAGTGTGTGCAGCACTCCGAGGTCACTGCAAATCTATTTTTGAATTAGGAGACGCGACAACTACCACGTATTTCTCAATGACCTTGGACCATGTCTCAGAAGGTGATCCAAGCGAGTGAAAGGCTAACCGCACAAAATTCCATCCTAGCCTCGATCGTCCCGTCAGGACCTCGCCAGGAATGGCACCCACGTTCGTGGCTCGGTCCCTCTCCTTACGCTTTTCCGCTGCATTGGCAACGACCTGCGCTTTCCGTTCTCCCATTAATGCATAGCTCCCTTGGAATGGCGAGGATACACGGATGTCGTAGGCCATTGGGAGAGGGCGCGGGGTGTTCGTTGTGTCAGACCGCGGATGCACCAGAATATCTGCAGGCCGCGCATTGAGTCCAGGGAGTAGGTACTTGACCTCGTATTGGACGTCAACTCCTGCTGCCTGAAATAGCTCTCGCCCGAGTACTTTCACCACTGCCGTGTGTCGGTTGGTCCACTCGAGATCTTTGCTACAAAGATCAGCCGCATGCTCTCCTAGGGAATCCATCGGCCTGTTGCACTCTGCGCACCGCAGCGGTGCGGTGCCGTCAAACACGCAAACGCCCAGGTGACGGCGTAGCATCACTGACCACCTCTCATTGGTATTTCTTCTTCAGAAAGGTCCAAGACTTTTTGGTCAACTTGCCTCTCCGCAATCTCACTGCTTGCATTTCAAACCCTTCTTTTGCGGAACTTTATCCTGCCCACTGCAAAGTACAAAGTTCCGCAAATGGGCTGATGTGGCTGAGCACTGGGGAGAGGGCCCAAAAGTTGGACAAGGATCATGTCGGCAAGGAGATGGGCTGTGCAGAGGGATAGGATGCAGCTCTCGCAGCGGGTTTGAACTCACGCCTGCTGAAGAAATACCGGACAATGTTGCGCCGATGCGCCAGTTTGAAACATCAGAATCATATTGTACTTCCAGCGGAGAGCAAGGTCATCGTAACGGTCCGGAAGGATCTGGCAATGGTGCCAAATTAGGATAGTGGAGGCCTCACAGACAGGAAGACAGAGAGAGCCATGCAGCATGGCTTCTGACAACACATCACAAGCGACGCAGGAAGAGACAAAAAGGTGGAAAGTGAGAACTGCAGCCGCACTACTGTAGGTGTAGACGGGGAGTTACGGCGAGTACGGCGTTGAGAGGACTTGACCCTGCAGTCGCCAGAGTCTCGACCCAGTTGCCCATACGTCGTGTTCCCTGGAAGTGCGGGAAAAAGTCGCCTTTACCCATTAATGAGAACTATTTGCTACTATTGGAAGATAGGAACTTTAGCATCACAAGATCTTAGGTCGAAAGTCGGGGATGGAAAATCGGGAGCAGTTGGCGGACAGTCAGGCACTATACAAAGGGAAGATGACTACATAGCGCATGCGACTCCACGGGACGAACGGGTGATCGAGACCTCTGACAAGGTGCTGCTCATTCAGCGTGGCTTACCGATACCGAGCGGGAGACAAGCAAAGAACCACGCAGCGCTTGGATTCCGCAGTCACCCATGCATCAACAAAAGTGGACTCGAAAATAGGAGTGAGGGATATTCGAGAGGGTAGTTCCAGTTCCATATGCCTTTGTGCAGTAGCAATCGGCGCGCCTTCATACCGTGTTCTCAGGGTAGAGGTAGTCACTGGGCAAAAGGTACAAGATTGCTGCGCGCAGCAAGTGCAGGTGATCTGGTGCAGGAATCGTCAAGGTATCGGGACTTTGAACGGGAAACTCACATTCTAGCCGACACCGTGGTATGCCTTCCCGCCCACCATGACCGTCGCTAACACCTCTCGCGCGCGATTTCACTACGTGTGTTTTCTTTACCCTGAGCTCGTTTCATCATTATTGAGGGTTTCTCGGAAGACCGATAATTTTTTGTCCTCACCGTCCTCCCTCTCTTACTGACCTCCTCCAGTTTTGTTTTCGCTCTTCTCGGCGCCCGCGCTGCACTTGGCGCGGGCGCCGGACCTATGTCCGCTCTCATGCCCTGGCGACGGAACAACCATGACTCGAGATCTCTCACTGCGCCGTCGTCGCTGATGGTTATTTCAGGTGGATTGTCGTCCCGGGGCCCCCAGCGCACGTGGACGACCTGGGAAAGGCGTGTAAGGACGGCTCTTCCACTCGAACCGGGTTTTCAAAGTTCGCTGTTTCCTATCGCTTTTCAACCTACTGTGTTGTTACAGTCTCCGAAGGAACGTGGTCTGCGCAGCCCTGTCAATCTGTCGGCAAGTTCGTTCGTCCGGAGTTTTTTTCGTTGTGGTGTGTTATCGTCTGTAAGCGGTCATGCTTACACTAGACGTTTTCAAAGCTGTCTAGATCTCGCATTTGGATGGTGTCCACTGCAGGATCCAAGTGGTTTTCCTCTAGTCCCCCTTTGCCCTTGGAGTGGGTGATGGTTCAGCCGATGATGGTTCAGCCGTCGCCTGGAGATGTTCATAGTCTTCTAGCGTAACCCACGACCTGTATCATATGGTTCAGATTTTTGAAAACATTAAAAGATTCCTAATGGCGTCCGATTTGGTACACCCGGAAGGGAGTTGCAAGTGGTGCAACTCAATAGTGACTGTAATGCAACGCAGTGTAAGCAACAATCAACAATTTATAACCTAAGTGCAGAAAACGAGACAAGCTGTCCGATAAATTTGAGCAGGGGTTCCCCGATGGCAACCCGAATTTACAGTTGCTCGGAATAAATTTGACCAGAGCTTAGCTCCTTTAGATCCAAATTCACCACTTGGACCCCCGGTTGGAGTAAACAGGCACGGCACACACTAGCCTCTGTATAGTACAGTAGACTAGAGTGTGTTGGAGGCCAACTGCAGTCCCTCCCCTGAGCCTGCGAAAGCAATTACAGGCACGGCACACGACAGCCTTTGTATCGCACGATAGACTATCGTGTGGCGGAGGCCTACTCACGAGTAATTCCAGCAACATCAAAGAACAGCGAGCAACAAGAACGACGCAGCAGCAGTGATGGTCGATGGTGTATGGGTCGGTGGTGGTCCGTCGTGCAGTGGTAGTGTCGGTGGTATAGTAGTCGGTGCTCAGTCGTGCAGTGGTCTATGGTCCGTCGTGCAGTGGTAGGTGGTCGGTGGTGCAGTGGTCTATGGTCAGTGATACAGTAGTCGGTGGTCCGTCGTGCAGTGGTCTATAGTCCGTCGTGCAGTGGTCCATTGTCAATCGTGCAGCGGTCTATTGTTGGTAGTGTACTGTAGTGGTATATTTATTCACCTTTTGTAGGTCTGTGATACCGATGCAGGCTTTGGGATGTTTTTGAGGCTGATCCCTTGCACCAATGGAATCAGCCCAAAAAATGATTCAAAATCTCGATGTTGTTACAGGGATGGTCATGTTAACAATCATGTTACACCTGTTACCCGTGTAAAAATCATTTTCATCAACAATCGTGTTACACGTGTGACATGATTGCTAACATGGCCCGTGTAGAAATCATGTTCATCATGTTCATCAATAATCATGTAACGCAGCAAATGCGTGCCCCTGGGAGACTGAGATGCACCCGATAGCGATCCTTTTATTCGTGCAAGAGAGAATCCGAAAACTCCTGTGTCACCCAGGAAATTTATGAACTGCAAATATTTTGGAAGGATGTCTAGTGTCGGTTGATCGTGGCCACAATTCCAACACGCCACAGTAATAATTATCGATGTTATGAACGCAAGATGTCACACGACAGCGCAGCAACTTCAGCCGGGCGGTTCGATCCACTGCCGGTATCTACTCCTTACGCGCTATTTTAGGTTGCACGCTCCCTAAAGTCGATAATACCTACAAAGGTGATTGTTTTCTATTGCTCTAGTTTTCTTGTTAAGCCTTGTCTGACTATTTCACCCAGGTAGACTGATCCTTGCTATTTTTTATGAGCTAGGCACTTCTCACTGCAATTCCGAGAACTATCAAATGCATGGATACGGGAGACACTAGAGAGCGAATGTAAATATCAAGAGAGTGCACTAACTTATCAAGTGTGCCGGTTTTATCACTGTATGCAAATGCAGTGTTACTTCAGGATAAATGACCATGTCTCTTAACGTGAATACACACTCGACTCTTTCTGATGTTGGATCAAGTTCTTTGTGACCCATGTAAGTGGAACCCTATCAACCCAGGCATCCGGGGTCATATCCAACCTGTTATTCTCAATAAGGTTATCTAGGGCAAGGCAGAGTTTTCCTTTTGTAAGTCTGCCTGCCTGATTTTGTCCTATAAGTATCCAAGGGACATCCCTGACTTTACGTATCTCATTTGATTGGCGCATCGTGTTGAGATCAACAAGAAGTCGTTTTTCCGAGGTATATTTAGCCATAACATGCAATCATAAAGATTCTTGGAGTCAGTGAATATTTGTAATGGTACCATCTTTCCGAAGATTGAGTTAATAGTCAATCGCATAGAAGTGGCAAAATCGAAAACCTGAAACTTCCCTACCCCTTCGCTCGCAACTACACACAAGTACGCGCAAGCATGCGTGCACTGCTGTACCATTGGAATCAACTCAGCTGCCAATACACTCTGGGCAACGCGTCGGGCCTTCACACTCGCATAGTGAATACTACTTGCTTTTCCGTGGCAATCCATCAATGTCACAAGGTAACCCAGCTGAGAGGATTGATCTTTGTAGGTCGCAAAACTTGCATCAACGAATAATACAGCTGAGAGAGACTTAATATCCAATTTGACAAAATTCAATCCGTTTTCAAGGTTGTACTTGCAGCATTGCATGTATTGGTTCAATTGCTTACAATCGACTAAAAAATGATCTGTGATCTGAGCAGCAACTGCAAACCTGAAAGATATGTCCGGCGTACAGATTGCAGCGATGTAAGATACTCGTGCAAACTGAGATACGAACTAATCTTTAGATGGCTTTTACTCATTAACGATAGAGAGCTTCCTAATATTCTCTGGCTGTGTGAGGAGAAAGTTTGGTCCATTCTTAGATATCTTACCCCGTTAAACTGGACTGATGATCTTTCTTCAATAAATGAAGCGTCTTTATACTTCAAACGTGATGAGCCAGCTTTTCCCATTCTTACAAATTTCTGATTAGCTGCAGTCATTGTGTCATCGGTTTGCATGCACGTAGTTTCCCTGGGACGACTATGAAAATTTGGGCAATGTCTTGCTGTGGCAAAAAAATGCTCTTATGAAAGTATAGTAAGCATGAATCATAGACTGAGGGCACTTTACAAATTGGTTGGTGTGGTGGGAATGATAGGTCAGATACCGGTGAACCCCTGCCTCAGAGATACCATACAGAGGCTTTGTAATTTTCCATAACACTCCCGTGGGAAGTTTTAAGATATCCGGAGGGCGCACATAAAAATCACGGTGCATAGGTGTAGATGATTGAGTATATGCCTGAGATATATCCCCGGTGAATATTTGCAGAGTCGGATCAAGCGCCATAATGGCCAATAGTAGTCTCTGGGAGGCATGTTGTACAATAGGGGCGTATGTAAGTAAGGATGACATGTTTCGTGTCATAATACGCTTGAAAGACAAGTCTGGCTTTCTCATAGGCATCAAGAGATCCTTCGTGTTTCATCTCATCCACGAGATGACTACCATAAATGCGGCGTTCATTTGCATTGCGGTTAGAAACAACCTCAAAAACGCCTTGTGACATTAGCTCATCAATCTCTTTCTGCCTGGACTCATGGAACCTCTTGTGATTCTTCGATTGAGGTTTCACACAAATGGTCAACACATCAACTAGTTCAATAAAATTCTAATCATGGGTAAAAGTGGATGATATAAGTGCATGAGTAGGGTACACGAGGGATGCAAAAGGAGTTTTCGTGTTAGTTCCCTCGTGTCCATTCCTGGAGGGTTGAGTAGTCACAATGAAGCGCTTAACAACAGATGTGCGAAAAGGTGTTGGGCCACTTGGTGGTTGGACATTGTATGTTTGTTTCTCCCTCTATGCCTAGCAAGGAAAATAGGCCATCCTAGCAGTCCTTTTTAGGCCTTTATACGAGAAAATGTGAACCAATTGGTGCAGCATGGATGTCAGAGATATCTGAGCACTTGCGGACCCTTAGCGCTGATCGCACTCGGTGCTTTGCGGAAAAATTCTTTACCTCTTTAGTAGCTTGTTGAAGAGCAGCGTTGTTTTGGTAAACGGACTTAGAGGGTCAGTCAGTTGGAAATCCCAGCCTAGGTAGATCACTGTAGACGGGTAACGTGGGCACGAAGCCATCTGGTCCGACAAAATCGTTCATTCTCTTCACCGCAAATCTGTATAACAGCGTCATCATCAAGTTGGGAAACCGCGGATTTAGTCACTGATGACGAAACGGTCACTAGCACCTCTCGCCACTTTAGATTAAGGCCAAATGTTGTCATAACAGTTAATAGACGAGCCAGTGATGTCTTGGCTGTTCAGGGCACTCATGTGGATCGACACGTGTAGGCGGTGGCAGTCATTTGGAATGCTATGCGCGATGTGAGACGTGTGTGTGATGGAAAACGCATGGGTGATAAGTGTAAGCTACAGGTCCACCTTTGGTATGACACGTGATTGAACACTTCACATGTGTGCAACTGACATTACCACAATTCGCGTCCGCCGGCGTTGATTGATCTTGATGTTGAAAACAGAGGAGATTATGTCAATTACACTGTAATGCATTAATCACACTACGTTTCAAACGCAGTCTTGCACACCTTTGCATGTACTAATATCTACGAGCTCAGCTCCTCCCAGGCCGACGGAAAAAAAGGGGACCATCATCGAGAAGTTTTCGCTACGTCTGATTCCGCAGAATCCGTAGCTCTACCCACGCCACAGCGTCGGCCCTTCTCGCCTGGCAAAGTAAAATTTTACTCTATCCTTCCTATCTTTGCCGTTGATACTAAGGCTGATTGTACAGTCTTACAACAGCAGCCAGTAGAAGTGGGAAAACACGACAATCCGGATTCTTTTCCGCACTCTACTGCGCCGATCTAGTTCTACTTCTCCAAACCCCCGTCAATATCGAACTCGCCTCTCAAAATACCCGTCTTCGTTTCGAACACTTGACTTTCGCAAAAGATCGCCGCTTTCCCGCAATCAGTTCAAGCACAAGTGTGATCAGATACTCAAAATGATATCAACTTCGTCATTGAGTGATGATTTACCCTCTAAGATGATGAATGCTGCTAAGGCCACCATCGAGTACTTCACAGTCCCTGAACCTCCGTCTGGATCATCATCTGAAGCGTCCTCTGCTTTACCTGATTCTGAAAATTGCCGAATACATGGCGGATCTGCTTCCCGCGCCGCAGAGAATCTTTGCTGAAGAGTATTTTTCGATGCCGCTGCTACCAGTCAAGGTATTGTTTAAAGTCGCTGAGCTATATGGTTTTCATGAGATCCGAACGAGTTTTTGGACAGTGTCAGGCTTTCTGTTCCAGATAAGAACGAGAAAGTGATCCATACGAATTTGGCTTTGCCTTGTGAACTGCTCTCCCGAATTTACACAAGCCGTTGTTATGAGGTTAAAGGAGCATCGCGGTTTAAATGAGCGTTTAACGTCCATTAACAACCCCATGGAAGCTTGAATGAACCCGCAATTCAAGCGAGGCACATCGTCCTGCCGCACAAGATTCGGATGGAAATCATGGTCATCCTCGCCGGTCCTTCGGTATTCCCCCGGCTGGAGGAGCAACACCATTTGTTGCAAATCCGTCTGCAAGCCCGGATCAGGATCTCCGCATGGATAATCCTAATCTCGACATGAACTCGCATCCAAGCCCAAACCCGACTAATACTCGGCAGTCACCAGAACGGATCGGATGATCCTCGTAAGGTGAACTATGTACAAGATTTTAAAGACAGCAGATTCACTGGAGATATATCACAAGACATCAATGAAACACTTGAGATGTATGGCATCTGTGCTCGACAGTACAAACTATCTCCCTCCCAGAAGGCAGATTTTTTCGTACATATTCTTGACGGTGCTGCTCGTCGATTCTTCTTACAGAATTGCAACAGTGCTATGAACTTCACTGAAATGGTCAAAGTAATGACAAGTGAGTATCTGAGTGATGCAAGGCAGATTCAAGTTAAGGGATCGCTCGAGACACTTCGTCTTAAGTCATTTATGCGCGACAAGGAGATTAGATGTATCTGATGGACTCACGAAACTTGTGAACACATCAATGAATCACTCCGCATGCCCTCCTGACTTTCGTACCGACGCCCACAAGACCGATTTCTTACGGAAAGCAGTGACAGAATTTCAGGAGTGGTCTCGAATTCCCATCCAGAGTATCTCATCTCAGAACTACTCCTTTAACAAGTTCGTGACGACGCTACACGAATCTATCCAGAATCTACGCCAATTCAAGCAGCTGACAGGTGAAAATCGTGCTTTCGAAACTGGAATCGCGCATCAAGATGAAATGGGCACGCATATGATGCGTTATGGTCGCAATCCGCGCTATTCTCACCGGGACTATAACAGTCGTAATAAGAGAAAGCTTGCCGACAACCGTGGTGGCAGGCGCTCTTCGAAGACTTTTGAGGAAGCCAGAAGGCGAAATGAATGCATTAAATGTGGAGGCCCTGGAGTCCAAATCACCGTTGCAAGAAGGAAGATCTCGCTGCTCACACTCGCCATCGTCTGGAACGTGGAGACTCTTCCGTTCACATACTTGCTGACATCATTAAGGATCAGGATGAAGGTGATGGTACTCACAGCAGTGATTCTGAGAAAGAAGGAATTGCAGAGGAGTCCACTGAGCTGCAGGAATTCGACGCGCACTTTGCCGACAATGAAGGTCAGGATCAGGATGCGATTGAGTCAGCGGACACCTCTATTTTCCTTTCACAGCTCTCGTCCTCGATGGCACCTACTGCAACGTACATAAGCAATTCCGTGGAGGATTTCGTTCAGGCGACGGGGCCCTACAGTAAAACGTTCTGCACGTTTTGCGCGCCCGCGTCGCCGTAAGTATCTGAGCAAAAGCCCGAACCAAAATAGATGGAAGGATGTCTGGATGAAAGATGTATACGTTGGAAAACTAAAGGCTGAAACGCGTAATCGACGACCTTTGGGAATGCTCTGTGATACTGGAGCACCTTCGTCTGTAGTAGGTCGCAAGGAGCTCAACCGAATCTGCAACATTCTTGGAATTCAAGGGAAGCGTATTTTACCTTCACGCAATCGGTTTCGATTTGCTATCACACGTATAATTCTCTTGGCAAAATAGCACTTCCTATTGATGCCCCTCTTGGCGTTCCGAGAATCTCGGTAACGATGGACATTGTTGAAGCTAACATCCCTGCCTTACTCGGATTGGACGCCATGGACAGTGAGTCCATTACCCCGTGTACCGTCTCGAAATACTTGTGAAAAGGATCCCGCACGTAACTAAGGAAGGGAACACCGTCTACTTTGACGAATGGTCAATTCCGTTGATCAGGTCTCGTAGTTCCCACCTCTACATCCCGATCCGTTTCTCCAGTGATATGTACTTCACTCAGTCGCAGTTATCGAAATTGCATCGGCAATTCTTCCACCCGACCGCGCAGAAGCTGTACGACCTGATCAAGAGATCTCGCCTGAGGAAGCGACGCCTGAAACACTCAAGACGCTCCAAGAAATATCAAAGCGCTGTGACCCATGTCAAAGAATTCAGCATGCTCCGATAAGATTCCGCGTGACGCTCGGAGCTGAGAACGTCAGGTTTAATGAGTGCGTCATCATTGATATTATGTACATTGACAACGAGCCAGTGCTTCAATAGTTGATGAAGGCACAAGATTCAGTGCTGCCCGCTTCCTACCGAGTGTGTCAACTGAGGATATCTGGAAAACCATTGTCAAATGTTGGGCAGCCGTCTACACGGGGCTCCCAAACAAGATCCTAACCGATCAGGGCTCCCAATTCGGGGAAAAATTTCTGCACCTGGCGCGAGCATCCGATGTCGACGTTGGTAGACTGGAGTGGAAGCACATTCAAGTCTGGGTTTAGGAGAAAGGTATCACGAACCGCTTCGAACGACCTTCCGCAAAATTAAGGCCTCGCACCCTGATGTTGACAAGAAACTTGCCCTCGCTTGCGCGGTGAAGGCGATGAATGACACTCTGGGACCCGAAGGACTCGTCCATCGGCCCTTGTATTTGGTGAATTCCCGCAATTTTCCTTTCCACTTGAACCGCCTTCTAGTCGCCCAAGCCTCACTAAACGAGCAGAAGTCGCCCAGATTGCTCGCAGGGAGATGGAAAGCCAGATGCTGGATTGAAGCTCCGACGTGCACTACGCCATGCCGTACCGCCGTCTAGCGATCGAAGCTACCAACCCGGGGATAAGGTGCTGGTCTGGCGGGAGAAGCAAATCAATAACCGTATCGGGGAATGGCTAGGCCCTTTCGAGGTCGAAGGTGTCGACTACCAACGGAAGCTTGTATTTGTTCGAGATCAGCCAAACAAACCTGGCCGTATTCAACGTTGCACAAGTTAAACCGTATTTCACCCCCGATCATTTATCGCACGCATTCATGATGGATCTCGACAGTAGTTTGGCCAAGTTCCGATCCCAGACGGGATTGATATTATGGCGACTGAGATCATTCCCGACCATGACGAACGGGCCACCAGCTCTGAAATGATAGAAGCCAAGAAAAGGGAAATTCGCGGACTATTGGAACGCGGGACCTTCAAAGTGATCCTTAAGGAAGAAATTCCGCTGGATGGGAATGTACTACCAGGACGTTTCGTGTTGCAATAAAGTCAACTGTGGATGGAAAAGTGAAGTATAAGGCGAGGTATGTCATCGGAGGACATAAAGACAAGATGAAGGATCTAATGGTTCACATCCTTGGCTACTCTCAACACATCCGGTACGCCTGTTACTCGCCCTCGCAGCTGCTTTTGGATGGGATGTTTGGACAGCAGATATTACCCAGGCCTATTTGCAATCTGCCGAGCCACTCGCACGACAGGTGTTTATCGACAAGCCAGTCCCGGAGTTCGAGCTCAGTCCTGAGCAATGCCTTCAATTACTCCGCCCCCTTTATGGCTTTGCGATGCCGGCGATCTATGGCATGCTACGCTGGACAAGCATCACCGCCACGACCTTGGGATGAAGCCGTTTAGGATGGATCCCGCACTGTACTACCTCCTTGCCGACGGACTACTGAAGGGACTCAGTGGTAACTACGTTGAGATTTGCTACGATGTGGAAAAAGGAGTTCAAGGAAGTCTCGAAGAAAACTAATGAGCGCTTCGAGATGGCGGATGACATCATTACCGACAGAATTTACTGGTTCATACTCAACCAAGAGAAGAATGGAGATTTTGTCATCGACCAGAACGCTTACTGAGGAAGCTAGAATGTCTACCTGCGGATGCATCGTTCAAGCATTTCGTTCCATGCGCATGAAGCTTGCTTGGCTCTCTAACTCTCGTCCGGACTGCGTCTTTGAAATTTCACAGCTCGCACAAGTCACAGAAAGCATGTTCGAGGGACAAAAGGGAGTCTTTATCCGGAGGATAAACAGGGCTATAAAATATGCAATCGACAATAGAGTCCAACTTCGGATGCGGAGACTCGACCGAAACTCTCTCAAGATCGTCGGGTTTTCGGACTCATCGTTCGCAAATAACGCCGACTTGTCATCGCAGTTGGGATATGTAGTATTCCTTGGAATGAACAGGGAAGGTTGCGCCCGTCTCTTTCAAGTCGTACAAGTCGAGGCGTGTAACAAGGTCGGCAATGTCCGGAGAAGTCATTGCTTTTAGTGACATGTTCGATGTCGCAGCTTCGCTCTCGCAGGAACTCGGGACTGTTTTGGGGAAGTCCGTCCCGGTTCAGCTATTCACAGATAGCAAGAGTCTCTTTGATGTCATATCCAAGGGGTCGCGTACCTCGGAGAAACGCACCATGCTGGACATCGCCGCAGCGAGAGAAGGTTTCCGAGACAGAGTGATTTCAGATATTGGTTTTGTTCGGAGTAACAAAAATGTTGCAGATGGACTGACAAAGGTGATGAGTCAAGCCGTGCTTCGAAATGTTGTCGCAACTGGGGAGCTCAATGTGGTACCGGATCAGTGGATAGTGAGATCGCAAGAGGTAACTTGATGGGCATCTTTCTTTCAATCTACTTTTGCTCAACAACTTGTCTAACCTCTGCCAGTTCGAGGTTAATAGGATCTGGCCCGCCACACATGCGCAGACTATTGCCGCACAAACGAATGGCAAATGTCTCGGCAGGATCTAAAATAATCCCCTTGTTCGCATTAACAAGGACACAATGGTCCACCCCCGACCGGAGTTGCGCACAAGGCGAACTAACCACACGCCATGTCTGAGACTACCGATCATGTCAAAGGCGCGAGCTTTCCGATTTTGGTGTAATTCCTGTCGGGATGCAGGCTTGCGCAACGCAACTTAAGCCCAAGACTCTGGACCATTCCTCCCACCTGTCCGAGGTTGCTGGTTTTCCATTTGATTGAAGGAGTTTCTCCATTGCGACCTTGACCCCAGCTTTGCCTCTAAAATATTGCACTGCATGAACAATCGAGGAAAGGCACACAGTCCAGTCTTCCCCCATCTGGATGACATCGCTGCATCTCGGATCGCTGTATTGGACTAGAGCTGGATTTGGTTGTCGACTTCCAGGGCCCCGACCAGTGATGACGGCAACACCTGGGTTCTGCTTACAGAACTTCAATATTTTCTCCACTACGAAGTGGTTCGCCCCACGGTCCAATGCCACACACCTCAGTGCTCTCCTGTTGCTAAGAGTGCACTCACCTGGTGCGTCACTTATGGACGCATCAACACTTTGGTCGGGAACGAAACCGGGCGTGCACCACAATCTGGCGCCGTTAATGACCGGTGCTCAATCTCAAAGTAACTCATGGCGTCACTGACAGACGTCTGGCATCCGTACCATGTCCCCTTCTCAAGTTGTTGAGTCCCTGCTGTCATCCCACTACCGAGCACTACCCCATCAATTTCATATTGGGTTCTGTCAATGACAAACACAAATTCTTCCGTCGGTGGGGGTGTACCTGTCGGTTCGTCAGTGGTGACTGTAGCGGATCACCACTATCCCTGCAGTCAATGAGCTTTTCCTGCTCCACACTTTCTGGCACATTTGAGTTGCTAGGCGTCGGAGCAAGATCCACATCTTCGTAGTTGCCGCTGCATTCAATTCGGTCAAGGTAGTGGCATCCGGTTCTGTATCTGCGGGTACGCTGTTGTCAACGATCACGGAGAACCTTGACTTCTTGCGCGGACGCGCCGTGTTTGGGTCAGGACCTACGCGCCGTGCCATGTCCGCCCTTGCCTGCTGTGCAGGCCTTCCGTTCATTGCACGCACCATGGTTAAGAGAAGGAAACAAAGGAGACAAAGAAAAGGTCAGCACGATCAAACTGGCATCCCCCGGAAGATAAGCCGTCGATCGTGGGAACGCAGCCTGGTGTCACTGTGGTAATCTCGATCCTACTATTGTACAGTGCCATGCAAAGAGTGCGCTTGGCATTGGGGGAGTGTCAATTACACTGTAATGCATTAATCACACTACGTTTCAAACGCAGTCTTGCACACCTTTGCATGTACTAATATCTACGAGCTCAGCTCCTCCCAGGCCGACGGAAAAAAGGGGGACCATCATCGAGAAGTTTTCGCTACGTCTGATTCCGCAGAATCCGTAGCTCTGCCCACGCCACAGCGTCGGCCCTTCTCGCCTGGCAAAGTAAAATTTATTCCTCTATCCTTCCTATCTCTGCCGTTGATACCTAAGGCTGATTGTACAGTCTTACAACAGCAGCCAGTAGAAGTGGGAAAACACGACAGATTAGAAGAAAAGGTACGAGTGGGGACTGAGGTTCGAAGACAACAAACCAAAAGGTCAGATCGATCATTTGATTCATCTGTTCAAACTACCTTTGTCAACTATAGTCACATTGAAAGCCTTTTTTATGGTTTTATGGTACCGCTCCACATACGTGCCCTAGTTAGGGCTCTCGACAGGTACCTGGTTAGTGCGGATATGTAAATGATTTAGCTCTGTTTGGAATGCCTTCGACATTAGATGCTTCCCTTGATCATAAGTAATGACCTCTTGGGTCCGAGGTAAGTTTCGATCCAGCAAAAGCGGATTACTCCCCAAACAGAAACTGCTGAAACACTACCCAGCCAGCGGTGAGCTTGATATTTTTTGGACTCATCAACTACATGAAGCACGAGTTTCTTCAGTAGAGTAAATGTGTACACGAATAGGTTCTGATTAAAATGATTTTCATCCTTCAATATGAACTTGAAACGCCTAGTTTTCTGTGCGTAACTTTTGCATGGGTGGTAGGAGCGGAAGATTTGCTCCAGAATTGACATCGTAGTTGAGCCGGCCTTTTCAATATATGCCATGCGCAAAAAATTAAACAACTTACTAGCGCTGGGGTGGCCGACCCGTCAATGGAGGCGTTGGAGCTCAGCCCTTGTATATAAGCATTCGTAATTAGGCTATAACGTAAGAGGCCATGCCCAAACTCCTAGAGCCAGCAAATTTCTTACCTGTTTCAATATGGGTGAGATGATCAGTGATTTTGTTGTAGTAAATGCCCATGCATTCCATGTCAGATGGACCAATTATTACAGGTAGATCCTCATCGCTAATGTGAACGACAAAGAACATTACAAAATTTACAAAAGGGAATTTGATTAGGGCTGTAATGATTGATTGATCAGATTTTTCCAAACGTAACTTCAGCATTCCTGGACTTTGCAATATCAGGTCTCAACCCTACATGCCTGCAGTATGCGTTTTACTGGGCGATTCCTGAAGTTATCCCTCTAGCACCTCTAGGGTCTACCATGACTCCATCATCTGAGTAGCGATTGGTCTGGTAGACCCCAGAAACAAATGCGTGGATAGCCTTTGAGTCATGTAGATTTGTAATGAATGAGCTAACATTTCCGTGATGCTCATCAATACCGTCAACATCATCCTTCAAAGACATAATTCGTTCAAATCAGAAAGCGCCAATTGACAGCACATGTGCTGTATATCCTCGAACTCATTTATGACAGCGTCTTCCTCCTACGAGCTGCCTTCCTGCAATCAGCTTCCTCTTTGAAGTACACCTTATTCTTCATAAAACATCCATTCGTTCCAAAATTGAGTGGTTGGTAGATCAGCATCCCTCTTGTTGACATACAAAACAATTCTTTTTCCTGTTCTTTGATGTGCGTAATTTCTGTCAACAAAACATAGCATCAATATTATTCTGCCTTTTAATTGAGACAAGTGACGCACGGACATCAGCGATCACACCCTGTACAGTAGTAGCAGGCTTGGAGTATGCATACTGGCAATCCGGCCCGCTGCGAACTGCATTTAGCAGTTTGTTTTTCAATGCAGTATCATTTCGATATTAAGTTGGTAGTGAGACTTGAATATCATAAGTGCGGGATACTATGATTTACAGACATTCGAGCTTACTCTTTCCACATTTTGAGACATTGTCTGTGTCAGTGTCAAATTATTCCATTCTCGAAGTTTTGTTCGTACCCTTTCGGTAGTTTGAAATCGCTGCTTAGTACTTTCTACTGGAGTTTTTCAAACGGAAGCCCCTTGTTTCCCGGATTATCAAAACAAAGCGGTCTCATTACTTATGATCAAGATCTAACAGGAATTAGTCTTCTGACTCCCCTTTATGGTGTACTTCCAGAACAACTTGTGCATGTACCCAATACCGACCCCGAAACTGAGCTGAATACAGCCGAATCCGGTGTTGCGCTCGAACTCACGGCTCATCCTGACGTAACCAACAGTCTAATGAGGCAGCCCCTGACTTAGTGATGTGATGGAGGCTGGAGAAATTGAACTTCTCCCTGGCCAAGAACTACAGCACTTCGACCAAGAATACATAGCGCTGTACGACAACCGGTTTTCTTCGAAGTAATTCCTTGCCTTTCAAGCACAAGGTCTGCCGAACTCTGTTCTGCAGAATGCATACGAGACAGAAGAGCAAAACTTTTTGAAGACATGCACTAAGGTAAACGTTTCCAAAGTCCCACCCGACTCTAAAATTATCAGCAGCCATGTGATTTACAAGATTAAGACACTAGAGATGGGACTAAGTTGTGCAAGGCGCGAATTGCACCACACAGCAACAAGGACCGTGATCGATTTGACCTAAACACTGATTCTTATTTTGTCCGCCCTCTGGAATTCAGCTTCTTCTATCTCTCTGTGAAATTCACAACTTTTTTATTACAAAGATAGACGTGAAGAGCGCACTCTTGCAGTCGGCAAAGCCACGAGAGATATATATGTGATACCGCCGCTTGAGTCTAGCACCAGGACATTCTATTGGCTTTTAAATGTTGCATCCTACGGTTTCGATAACGCCAACGCCAAGTGGCAACTGCATTCGGACCAAACAATGATCAGCATTGGTCTGAGATCAGTAGTGTACATCCCCAGTTGTTCTACATGTTTGAACAAGGACAGCTGTCGTTGATAGTTGCCAAAGTGGTCGACGATATTCCTGTCGGTGGACCGGAGAGTAACCGCTATCATTTTGTCAAGAAACTATCTGCAGTTTACAAACTAGGCACAATCGTTCACTCACTAGTATTATTCAAATTTTTTGGGTTCACTATTGCACAAGATGCAGACTGTGTGATTACAATATCTGATGGAGAGAAACTGCTCGCTATTGAACCATATCAGCTGACACGCTATCGTCGCAAGCAGACAGATTCTCCGTTGAACTCAATTGAACTCACCCACTACATGTCTGTGAATGGATCGCTCAGTTTCTTAGGTCTAACTGTTTGCCCCTTAGCCTCTTTCCATTCCAGTCACCTTCAGCAGTGTGCTAGTCCGACTGTTAATGACCTCTTCAAACAGCAAAACGCGGTCCGTAAGTGAAAAAGTTTGGGACCACATCAACTTTTCGCCGTCCAGAAAGGAAAGGGACATTCGAATTATCTGTTGTGGTTTTGCTAATGCTGCTAGACCAAATGAAAATCGGCAGCTTGGATTTTTAATTGGATTATTGTTCGGATCACTGGCCCGCAACGCAGTCTTTCATCTTGTCGCATGGTCCTCTCACCTCTCCAAAAACAGCAGTCAAGAGCATCGCTTCTGCGGAACTCGTAGCAGCTGGCACCGATTTCGATGAAGGTCGACTAATTGCACCACGTACTGCACTTTACTTGGTATTCATGTACACCCAGCAGTAGTCGTTGGTTCTAAAGATCTGTTTTCAGCCATGTCAACTTGCCGAACTCCTGAAGACAAATCTATCAGAGCCGACATTCAGCTGTTACGATACTATTTTGAGACCCATCAACTTAGCCGGCTAGTCTGGATACCCGGTTCAACAAATCTGGTTGACCCACTCACGAAACGTGACAGTCCTTTGGTTGCAACTTTACAGTTGCTACTGTATGATGGATGCCTTCCCATTGACTTCGCTCTGCAAGAATCGCGAGATGCCAATGCTCCACTTGGATAACCAAATTTCTGAAGAGCGGGAGTATGGAATTTGGAATAGCAACACATTTAATCAAACTGATATGAAACGATGCAGTGGCTTCGCGCCCGTGTGTGATGCTTCTGGAAGACCTTGCTCTACCAATTTACAAAAATACCTTCATTGATTACCTTCATTGATGTATGAGTTTTTTGAGGACCATTAGCAACTTGGCATCTGTGTAATAGCACATAATACAACTTCGTCATGAAGACCTTTTTCAGCTTGCACTGTAATAGAGGTTACTGAGTCTTTATAACGTCTGTTTGTTGATGTGTTTGTTGATGCTTGCTTTATGGTTCGGTAGAGACGAGACTAATGAACCGATCTCCATAAAAACTGAACCATCACAATTGTTTTGAACCAAACTATTGGATTCTTTTTGAATTCCTTAACCTGAACATCTACTTTCATCTGAACGCTATCACATACCGAACCATATATCAATCCAGAACTTGACCAGCTCCCTATCTTCACATTTTCCCGTGACTTTATATATTCTTGCAGCGTTGAAGAATGATTCCCCCTCGAACGGATGTCAATGCAGAAGGTGCTGAGGTATTATGAAAATGGAACTCATGCCCCGCTCCAGCAACGTACTGATATGCGCCATACCACCGTGTCCCCTGTCTAAGGTCATGACTAAGCCATGCACACTCTGGTCTCCACGTCCTTCTTGTCAAATTTCCACATGCTCCTCAACTTTGCAGCTTTTGTCTCACCGCGGCGGTGAAAACAGACTTCCAACATCACACGGAAGAGGGCGTCAGTTATCGCATCTGCTGAATGTCCATCTCGGTCTGCTTTTCTTGAGCTAAGGGATTTGATCTTGTCGAATTTTGCTCTTTTCCAGTATACATCGTCATCTAAAGTCGCACAAGTGTGTACGGGTTTTAAAAATATCTTAAGGGACATGTCTGAGGCGGTCTTCTCAAACATGTCCAGAAAGACAGTTTCATCCCTCCCTGATCTCCAAACGCTACCTCTCAGGTTGCCGCAACCAGTCGTATGGTGCGCCGAAATGTTGAAGCTGATGAAATGATCCCACTCAAGAGATGGCGGGTTGTACCTGAGAGCTTCGAGAACGTAAAGCGATTTCTCAAGGCTCAGTCCGGTCAAATGTTAATGGAGGACTTCGACATAGCGATACATATCGCTCATGCCCACGGGTTGCTAAGAAAGACCTTGTAGCGCAATAAAGCCGTTCAACAATTTCCGGCACTGCTCTAAAACATCCTCCATCATGAAGACAATGTGCCCCGTCCTCGTCTTATCCTTGCCTTTAGCGCATCTTTCCGTGCGAAGCTGGCTCATAGCGGAACCGCAGAATAGACGAGCCCGTTCTGCAATTACCTCATCGGCGAACGCCTTCTCCATCATCACGACTTGGCCGGGAGCTGTCAACATTCGCCATCCTTTCGGTGGTCGGCTTGCCGTCCTTTGGCGTATTGCCCACCGCGACCGCGTCCTCTCCGTCGTTGTCCATATCCGCCACAGCCACGGCTACGGGGATGCACTCGAGGACGGTCCCTTACAATCACGTCGCTAGCAGTAGCGGCTGTTCGTATTGTGAGGGGGGTCAAAACGGATGGAGGGGAGACTGGTAACGGCTCGACGGAAGGGGTCGTAAATTGTGCAGTCCTTGGCGAGTTTGAGATGTTGAACATGAATTGGAAACCAATCACCGGCTGCTACATACCTATCGGCGGAATAGAAGTACATTTACCAAAGGTTGCATGCAATGTGCGGTCCAGCAGACCCCTTTTCGGCCCTAAATGCTGTACTGAACAGGCCTGCTTGATGGCTGGCCTGAAGGTAGCCTTTTAGAGAGCGTAGTTCCTTCCCCATTACGGTGTCGACATACCTTTTTGAGTCGATTGTAGTTGTCTGGAAAATTATGGGATAGATCGGATATATCCTCCACGAGTAAAACACCCAAACCTTTTCCTCCCGTGAACTGAACATGATCCGGTTTCAGGGACTGAGGACCCGGACGTTCCGAGGCCTACCATTCTGGATTTATTGCGTTTCAGAATCCAAGCAGATCTATCTCAAACTTCAAACTGTGGAAGAGGACATCCTCCTCTTGTAATGACGTGGTTGGAATGGGCCTTTGTCAAGTAGTGACGGACAAACGACTCAGGAGAAGTTTTGTGTGAAATACTAAATAAAATAGTCCGGCATCAGGGTGCCTTACGCAAATCCCCCATCATTATGATTTCTTGTCCCCTGACACCAGCAGTTCATTCGGCTTCCCATCCCCTGTGGACTTTTTCCATCTGAACGTGCCTCTACTTCACTCGAAGCTCAGCAGTAAGCCTTGAGCATCCAATTCCGCTTATCAAATAAAGTCCTAGACACACTTATCTCCCTATCCATCGCTGTATATCTCCTTCACAGTAAGACCATACTCCGAAGCGGTAACGATGGATGAGTTCCCGACTATGTCATACGGTACTGGACGGAATGTACGATACTGCAGTCACTTTACCAGCGGTACCCGTTTCTACAGCTTCATTTATAATGGGCGATAGTGTTTTCGTTCATTATCTGCACTGCGCATTGGTCCTGAAGTCCATTAACATCCAGTACAGCATGCCTGATGGCTACCGTGCTGTTCAGTAATCGGGGTTCTTTGCCGATCTCTCAGTTTGTGCGCTTACATCTATTATGCTTAAAGGGAACAGCTGCCCTCATTTCAGTTAATGACCCTACTTTCCAATATTTAACTACCCAAGCTTTTCCCACCTCAAGTTCAGTATGCACAAGCAGGTACGGCAACAGCATTTCCCGGAAAACCCTGTGCTCTAGGCTGTCTTAAGGCTCCTGTTCCCTCCCAGCGCACTGATTCACACCCCGAAGTTAAGCTTCTATTTTGCGCTCTGCAGCCTCTAACTTTATCAACAGACCAGCAGTGTATGGCAAGCGATACTAGTCTTGAAACACACCGTGTAAGGAATACAAAATTGTGAGCACTGTGCAATACTGTTCATAAATTTATACGGACGAGAGAGATGCTATCTGAAACAAAGGATCATTGACATGCTGGCTCTTGCCACTACGTTGCAGGCACTGCGTAGGACAGATCGTACCAAGCCATTCCGAATTAAAGTGTGCCCGTACATGCCTAAAGAGCTGAAAGGTCATACACCCGTTGGCCACTGTACGTTTCAAAGGTGAATAATAAATGTAGTTCCCAGTGAGAGAGGATTGGAGGCGAAAGTCTTCACACGGAGTAAATATTATGTTTCCCTAATGTTCCGCTAATCTTGGTTCATCAACATTTTTTCTTACTAAAGCATGTGCGGCTGGAGACCGCCGTTTGTCCTTCTACGCATATAAGTGTAGTCGCCATCGCCAATCGTTGGAGAGAAAATGTTATTAATACCAACCGTTACTCGCACCGTCGAGTAGGGACGGCCCCGCGGGACGTAACAAGAAATCAAATTGTTGCTAACAATTTGGACATTCCTGCACATACGGGATCCAACGAAGACCACAATTCCACCCCAGACGGAAACTTGCCTGTGATCCAGATTTTGTTTCCGCCCTCCGGCGGACCCCTTCTGGGAGCACCGTGTACACAGCTACTGAGGAGGTAGTTACTTCCCCTTCTGGGACAGCCCGTAATACCTTGATTCTTCTATTCATGTAGTCAGTAATAACAGGTTCCCGTGTCTGTCCATGATCATATCCAAGCCTCCCTCGCCCATAATTTCTTCGCGGCCTACGACTCTTTCGCCATCGCGAGAGAGGAAAAGGGCGAACGAGTTCCCAGGGTCGCTGAAACCGATTCTTGCAAAGCACATGGCTCCCTTGAACCACTTCCTAGAACGTTTCCAGAGTACTCGGTGATTCCGTTGGTAGAAGATTCAATCTGCTGCAAATGAGGATGTTGACCGCGAGCATTGGCCCCGATAGGTTGGAATACGCACTGTTTCGGATCATGCCTACCACGATTACGATTCGGATGCCCATACCACGCCCTTTCGTGACTTCAGGAACTTATCCTGGAAATGGGCTCTGTTTCCAAATTCGTTGTGCATGATGTGCTTTCCTTCCCGTATCCAGGGTTAGGCCCGTTATCAACCATGTACATATGCTTGTTAGTATGAAGCTCAATTCCGAAGGCATTCATAAAGCCTGAAGCGTAAATTTTGACGTCTGGGTCGTTAATGATGTTAGCTATGCGACCGTCATTGCTGTCGTAGAGAACATCGCCGTTAAAGTCGGGGATGTTGTAATTGACCACAGTAATGCTGCCGAGAGTGGTGTAGCTGGCGAGCCGCCATCACCATCACCCTTTTCGCTGTGCCCCGCATTAGTCATACCCCCATCAATACGTAAAGCTTTCCATTTAGACCTACAACCATTCCATTCACGCCATGATCATGATTTGAAACAGAGAGTCCAGTTACGAGGTTCCTGGTTACAGATAAGCAATGACCGTTTACGTTGGAACGCATGACTTGAACCATTCCATTTTTCCATCCGCCAGGGACACTCTCCGGGTCCCCATTTGGCCTCCTCCCCAATTTAAAGTTGATGTGGCTATGTAAAAGTAAACATCATTCTCCTCAAATTTTCTAGGCTCAAATGCCATCCCAAGGACCGTCCGATCTGCTCCAAAGGATTCACTAGTGCAAACGTCAGTGACGAAGTAATCATCTGTCACAGTTAAGGCGTAAACAAATCCCTTTGCTCCGATATAATACCGAAGATCTGGTCCTTGCCTAATAATAGTTGGTGCATCAATCGCGTGAATCTTGTGCCATCAACATTTTTGAATTCATCCAGTGTCCAAGTGGCTGCGAGAGCATACCAAAGATTGGCCGACAAGGTGCAAAACAAAAGGAAAATACATCTTCTTGCGAGGATGAGCATGATTGGGGTTTGAATCGGAATATAGCAGGGGTTGAGCTCCCTCCTTGTCTAAGAAAAAAGCGTTGTTCAGTTGATTTTCGGATTGACAGAGAGGAGGCTGGCAAAATGTTCAGGTGTTGTAACGACGCAATTGCGCGTACTATGTTCAGTTACAGAACAAGAAATTAGAGTGGACGGCTACTACATGCGCAAGTTACTGGATTGGGCTAGCTGCGAATAGCTTTATTGTTGGACACATGGCTCTTGCCCCCTAAAAAAAGCCAGAGCAGTTCGATCCATTAGAGAGCAGTTAGGTAGCATCAGAAAGAAACGGGTTGATGGGCCATGTCGAGGAGGCCCAAGTATTGTGCAAAAGCCTTCGACCAACTGCCAGCTAAGTTGCCCTCGGGAAAGGATAAAATACGGAAGCACTACGTGACTGAGGGGCAATTATAGAATGCTGCGAAGACAGACTAGGGAATAAAATAATTGACGAACCTAGGGACACTAGTCGCGCCTGTTCATATCGATGATTAAGCTTACTCGCAGCGAAAGGCCTGAGAGGCCTGAGGCCGCGCTTGCTTTCGTCCCACTGCGAATTGCGCCGTAGAAAAACTGCCGCGAGTGCTCGAGTGCTGGCCGGCTGGCTTGTTTCCGTAAGTAAAAGTAGAAATTCTAAATTGCGAATGCAGTAAGTTTCCACTGGGCGAAGCATGCCAATGCAAGAGAAGCGGTGGCTGCCAAGTTGATTCTAAACAAGCATTTTCTCAAAGTCGTCAATTCGAGTTTCGGGCTAGAGTAAATGAGTTTTACCCTGTACAGTGTACAGTACAGTACAGTACAGTCTCTATACGTACAACACCGAAATTACAGGGTTTTGGAAATTTTTGTGTTGATTTTTAAGCAGTCGATTAACTATTGTAGTGTACTGTACCGTACCGGTGTACTATACGTACAGTACCGTGAAGTTCAGGACTGAATGAAATGCTGGGCTAAATGAAACAATTTACTAAACGGAAATGCTTGGCAAAGGCTAGCAGCCCAATAATGGCACTACGGCTCAAGTCGTTCTCGATTCAGAACCAACTTTTAACAATGATCTGAGCACACAGATCCTTATCGCTAATGTTCTGCCGTGCTTTGGGGAGACACGCAACGGCACTGAACGGTTACATATATGCTGCGCCGATTGCCAAGGTGATTTCTTGATCCCGGAGCTGTATGAACAATCTTTAATTCTGTTGCCCAACCGTGTATGCTCAAATGAGTGACCAAGGCCCCTCCTGGTGGAAGACCCGGACGATTGCCACCCCGATACCATGCTGCAAAGGAGACCTCAACCTTTTACTTAATCTTTGAGTCGTTCGACAAGAACGCGAGGAAACATGAAATCTTCCGGATATCCGCTACCGACGGAAATCTGTTCTGGGAAGCTATGTAAGCCATGATGAAATTTTTTCAGTTGGCAGATTGTCCAGATCCCCTCAGAGTATGCCGCAAGAATGACGGCTGCCATAGATGATGACGAGAACGGCGATGTTGAGGTCATATCACACGCGACCGCGCCGCAGGAATTAACTATTATTGTTAAACTTGACCAGCGGCAAGGGACTCTGCAGGTAAAGTTTAAGCTAAAGGAACAACTCGACGGGAATATATTTCTAGACAGACTCATGACATACATCAAGCACATTGAAGTCAAGCGCCGATTAGAAACTGAGCGCCTAAACAGAAGGAAGACAAGTCGCGCTCAATTGCAGGCTCTTGTTGACGAGGACGTACGGAAGAAAAGGGAAGATGACCTCAAAATCGAGAATGGTATGAAGGTTCTTATGGCTGAGAAAAAAAAGTACTGGAAGCAGAGGACACAGTTTACTCGCATTAATCCGTGCAGCCATTGCTCGTATAAACACATTGCGACAGTGATTCAGAGCTTCCTCTGCTTCCTTCAAACTTGCAAGCTTCGCATCTGCCATCGAAGCTCCGGAAGAGCTGTTCTCGTGTGCCAGTCGACCTCTTAAACCTGCAATCATGTCTTCACTGCGATGAGGCCCCGAAGCCAACTGCAGTGCGCTCAGAATTTCACTAATCGCAGATCTCGCATTCACCTTGGACACCGTTGGATATAACTCTAAAACTCGGGCTACCTCGTAGCAAACCACAATCCAAAACCGCCGCGGCAAGCCCCCGCCTCCGACTAACCGACACGCAGCTGATACAAGCTCAACGCCTATAGACTCGACCGATGAGGGTTTTCACGTCTATGGCCTTGGCTGAGTCACAAAGCGTCTCGCAACCGCAATCTCGGCTAAACCCTTTTGCAGTTTGCAGTAATCGCGCAAATAATCAAACATTTGCCTCATTCTCTCGTCACCAATATTAGTAACCGCACGTACAACGCATTCAAGTGCCGTGGCTGCTTCAGAATTCGCACCCTCCCTCTCTGCATCGATCAAGGCCGTCTCTGCGGCCCCCATTGCCCTTGTGTGTATTCCTCCTCGAGCGAACCACGACATGGCACCTCCTAAATTTCGTTGACTCAAGCAGTCTGCTCCTATTTTCTCGCAGATGTTGCTTGCTGTTCGCGGCAGGTTTTGCTTTGAGCAAATGAACAAAACTTTCTCCACTTTCGGGTCGCTAGGACCGTCGAAAGGAACTCTTGGGAGGAGATCAATAAGTAATGACGTTCCATGTGCTGGGCAAACCTTGTAGTAATCCACTGCGATGCGCCAGAGCCCAGGGTACCTTTCCAGCCCGCGCGCAAACTCCTTGAAATAGTATTCACGAATGCCCATCGGACGATTATTTGCCCCCATCCGGTGGCTGGGATATCTTCAAGAAGCCCAGCCGTCATTAGCAAATCACAAAGGTGAGCGGGAAACCAGCTTGTAGGCATACTTGCTGCTACCCGTACGACTGAGTTGCTGATATTCCCTAGTGCAGCTTCGACGAGAGCGCCTCCAGCGATATTCTCAGGGGGTTCGAATGAAGCTGTTGCTGCTGCACAGCAGTTAGAAACATGTCCAATTCCTCCTTGCATGTTGCCTCCACTCACATTGCTAAATTGTGCGTAGAAGGAGCAGGCGACAAGCATTTCCTCCCACGTGGAGCACGCCTGTTCAATTTTGTCAAGGTTACCACTGAATAAACCTAGTAATCGCTTTGCACCGTCATGACCGTCGAGTTCCTTTGCATCGGCCCACACAGCGCAACTAGCCTTCCATTCTTCCCAGCTTCCGTTTCCGCGCGTGGAGATTGTGTGAGATGGGGCGCGCTCCACGATTCGTCGAACCGTTGTAACGATAGGAGAAGGTCCGATGGGCTTTTCTGAGGCCATCTGGTGTTCCATCCTGGAACTCCAAATGGCCATTTCTCCTCGACGTCCTCTTCCTTGTTACCAACAGAAAGGAACTGTTGAATCCATGTAAGTCACCCAATTGCTTGCTTGATAAGAAAGTTCCAAAGCTCCTCGTCTTCGTCACAGGGTCGTTCTGTCCTTAGCCGTTGGGAAATGCGCTCTGCTTTGGAGGACTCATCCTGGTAGTTGACCAGGAACCATTCAGCGAGGTAGGCACTTATATGATGGTCTTCAATGGGATCATCCGTGAGATAAATTGCCTCGAAGAAGTGCCACACGGCGTGGGCGTCAGACAATGCATTCAGTAATTTCTCGGTAGAGAGTAGTAATGGTTGTAGCTGTAGTGGAGATGATTCGGCGGCAGTCAATGATAATGGCACGGTATCTCTCGGACTTTTGCATAACTGTCATGGTTGAGTTAGTGAATATAGCGTGACCGGAAAAGAATAAGTTTAGAACAGGTCGAGGAAGTGGCTGGAGTGCCTCGACATTATGAGTTGGAGCACCTCCTCCGCTGGCTAGAAGACGCTCGCCAGGTGCCCAACACAGTGAAACTGCAGCTGGAGTCATGACTACAACCAAGACCGAAGTAAGCCGCCGATTGTTCCAATTGCTTCAAGGACTCGAAAAAGATGACCAGCAGCGCGTATGCTCCTTTTTCAGTTGAAAGTGTCTTGTTCAAACCAATTTGCACTCTTTGTTAGTAATGCTTGTTGCCAGCTTCACCGAGGTCTACTAAGTAGGCGAGGGAGGGATCAAGACTATGGATGAAACGCCAAGATCCTTCCGCACCGGCAATATGACCCTTTTACGACGCCAACGCCTGGTAGTCAAATCCGTTTCAAACCTTTTGAATGCCTGCGAAACAAAAATTATTCCAAAAAATAATGTCGACGGCCATCAGCACCCATTTAAGCGGAATTTTGTCGACCCCCCCCGATGCCCACATTGATCCGCGAATGAACTGCATGCCGCCATTTCAGTCGTGAACTACTACCACTGCCATGCTCAGTTCCGCCCTTCTTCGGCGGGCAAGGTTAGTGCGAGGTAGAATTATATTCCCCTCTATGGCACCCGTCGCACCATTTGCGCCCTACCCCCTTCAAACACTACATGGCCAACCCGCTCCACTGCAGATCTCACTGAAGATGAACGAACCGGGCGGGACCTGGCCAAGCTAGCGAAGCTGGTTAATGTATTGCGGCAAGGGATCCAGAAGACAGCACGCGATCATAACCCTCCCGCTGACCATCTCGTCACCTACGAACAAGACGTAAACGAGGGATTTGATCTTCTGTCTAAAACGCTGGAGATGCTTGACCATCCATGCACAGTGGAGGAGTTTGCCGATCGTATCAATAAAAATATCATTCCTGTGCCAGTGGAGGCTCTCGACTATCGCGATTTCCTTCGCGCGCAGTCCCTGCGTGATTCGATCGAGGAGACGCTCGTCAGTTTGCAGATTTATCCACCGGAGAGTACTTGGATCGATGGATCTGGCAAGTTGTTTGACAGGCATGAAAGAAAGGCCTTGCGGAAGCGAATGAAGGAAGGTACCGTTCCTGAAAAGAATGGCGACGATGTCTCTCCGGTGCCTGAGGAGGAGACAGTACTGAAAGAACTTCGCCCAGTATCGCAGGAGGAGCTGGCAAACGTAAGGCGTATCTGGAAAGAAGTGTGACAATGGAAGAAGTACTTCGCGGATTTGACACGGCGTTGCTAGAGGTAAGTCGGACACACAAAGTGGTCAAGGAGGGTACGACTATGAGCATGCGCGCATTGGTTGCCATAGGCAATCGCAAAGGACTTGCGGGCTACGGGCAAGGGAAATCAGATACGGCACAGCATGCCATTGAAAGGGCATGTCGTGACGCGAAGAAGAACCTGTTGCAGGTTGAGCTGCATCGAGGTCGGACTATCTACCACCGTGTCAAGGGCAAGTTTGTTGTATCAGAGGTTGTACTCTGGCCTGCACCGGAGGGTACCGGGATATCGGCAAACAACAACTTCGCGACGATTTTTGAACTGTTCGGGTTGAAGGACATTGGGGCCAAGCTGCACGGATCTCGATGCCTTTTGAATGGAGTCAGGGCACTTTTTAACGCCCTGTCCCAAATCAAGACACCGGAGGAGGTAGCCAAGTCCAGAGGATTAAAGGAGATTGTACGCCCGAGGCTGACCTCACGAGATGGGACGAGGCTGCGAAAACTACGCGCGTTGTAGCGATAAACTTTATGTCAAGGCTTTAGAAATACGAAACTAGACATTGACGTCTCCGACACTAAACGCATGCGGGATGTATGGCGCAAACTGAGCGGACCATGATTTACTAGACAATTAGCCATAGGCGGCATGTTGTGACTGGCATGAGTACTTGCTCCAGTTCCTACCCAGCGAGTTAGAAGCGCAAAGGGGTGAAGAACCACTTGTTCTTGCCGGCGTTGTAACGCTGCTGCAGCTCTTTCTTAACAACTGCACGAGACTCTTTCCTCGCCTCAGGACGCTCTGCATTTGCACCCGGTGATGAAAAGGCGCCAAGATCGACAGCATTCTTAACAGTATCCCCCAGATCGAGGGCATAACGAGTAGGCATGAGGTGGTTGTAGTTGACGACCTTGATAAATGGTGTGACTTGCGAGCGCAGGGCGATCTTTCTCTTGCTCATGCTTCTTTTGACTCGACGGGGGTACTTTTCGATTCCGGCGACAATGCAGTGGCCGTAGGCATGCTTGTTTGTGCCGTTGTCATGCGATTGCAGAATGACAGCCTTCTTGCCGGCATACCGGCCCTGAAGCAGAATGACGATCTTGCCGGACTTTAGACTGCAGACAAGTGGCGTAACGCAGCATGAGAGGGAATGGCAAGCGAAGTGACGAGAGTAGAAAAGGTCAGTATCACTGCAACATTGTGCTTGTTGAATACGGAGCGATGGGGCGATTCAAACGCGGGTTGGCTGTGAGGCGCTTTCATGGTGTCGCTCGAGTGAAGTTGCTCTCCACTGCGGGCTCGTCAAGGCCTATTTTGACGTCAACAAAAGGTGCGATCGGCGAAAGATTGTGGAGGCGTGGGCGTGGTGCAGAAAAGAGCGATTGTGCGAGTGGCATGATGTGCGAATAGAGCTGGCTTGGCATTGAAGCATGGTGCTGTTGAGGGAGGTGTGAGGGGAGGTGTGCAAACTTACAATTTACCCATTGGTGGTGAAGCTGATTAGCGCCTGAGAGCGGGGATTTGGGTGTGAGTGTTGGTGAGTGTATGGAGTTTGGGAAGATCAGATGCGGCGGCTCGACGATTGGAGTAGTTGGTCGTGGACGTCGGCGGCACGCAGACAAGAAATGTGAGGGTGATCCACTCGACGTCAGTAGTCGCCGGCGCCGCCTCTATGACTGAAAAAACCTAATTGGTACCATGAAAATTTTTTGTATTTTTCAAGCAGATTTTGCAATTGCGGAATGCTTGGAGGAAGGATAGTGTAATTTGAAATTACTGTAATTATGGAATGGAATCGGTCGATTGGCTCAGTGCATTTGATGTACTGTACAGTAGTGTATGTACAGTATGAAAAAGGAAAAAAAGAGGCCAAAAATCAGTTTATTTTTTTGTCCATTTCGGCAAGATGGCCAAGTTTGATCATGCAGATCTCCGTTTTCATTCACCACAAACACGCGTCTACGGTAGCCAGCCGTGTGAAGATTACCCGAATCAAGTACGCCAATGCATAATGTGTTCCCTACCAGCCAGCCACTCGTCATCTGCGCCAAACGGTTGATTCTTTTTTGTAACCATCCGCTTATGGTTTCCTTCATCGTCCACAACTACATTCCAAGCCTTAGAAACATTCATCACCAAGCTGCCCGCTGCCAACCTCTCAAACAATCCCACAATCCCCTACCATGACCGCCAAATCCAAATCAAAACCGCCCACCGCACCCCCCGACATCTGGTTTGTCGAATACCTTACCCCGCACGATGCCTACCACCATGGCGTCAAGACACTTCTCCACTCCACCCGTTCCTCCTATCAAGCTATCACCATCGCCGATACAGGTGCCTACGGTCGTGCCCTCTTCCTCGATGGCAAAATCCAAACCACAGAACATGATGAACCTCTCTATCACGAACCCCTCGTTCACGTCCCCACTGTCTTCACTCCACTCCTTGTCAAGTTCTCATTCTCGGCGGTGCAGACGGTGGAGCAGCCCGTGAAGCCCTGAAATGGCGCTCCGTCCAACGCGTCATCGTCGTTGATATCGATCAAATTGTTGTCAACTCGTGCAAGCAATTCCTCCCTTCAATCGCTCAAGGTAGTTTAGAAGACCCGCGTTGCGAGCTTGTCATCGGAGATGCTCTTGAATATATCCGTGATACTAGAGATGTGTTTGACGTCATTATCTGTGACTTGACCGATCCAATGGAGCATAGTCCTAGTCTCGACCTTTTCACTTTGCAGTTTTTCAAAAAACTTGCCGCTAGGCTCACCCCAACAGGCGCTGTTTCTATCCAGGTCGGGCCAGCTTCCCTAATTGAAAGCCCTACGCTCATGCCTCGTATCTGTGCAACTCTACGCCATGTTTTCCCCTCTGTCCATCCGTACCAGTATTTGTCCCAACATTTGGGAGTCCCTTAGGGATGGCTGTTGCCAAGCCAATCTACCCACCTCCCATCTGAAACTACCGTCGATTCTATCTTGGAAAAACAAATTCAAGGCAACCTAACTGTAATCGACGGCTTCGCCTTTCGGGTCTGTTTGCATTGCCCAGGGACACTCGACGCGCTATACAGGAAGAAGTAGATGTGTTTACAAACACCGACACCGCAAACGCATTTGGAAGAGGCAATTTGCTCACTAACTGAGTAAACAGTTACATCCTACCCTTCATTTCGTTTCCTAGACCGGGTTGAGCGGCGCAAACCAACACTCTCGGCCCCAACCTCTTCTTTTTTCAAAGTGTTTGTGCTCCGAGTTTGCCTTTTCACCACGGTCCCACCTTCAACAACCGCATCCCGCTTGCGTTTCGCCGGCGAGTCTCACTGCTTTCGATTGCCTTGCGCTTGGAGCGGGGGTTTTCACCACCTCTTGGGGCTGCTTTTCGTCTGCCCAGCTGCATCCTCCTTTGTTGCCTTTGCGCCACTCTTTTGGGACTTTTGGTCGTCGCCTTTACCGTATCCTTTGCCTTTGCCGCCTCGCTTGAGAACTGTAGCTCGGCCGTTCGATCATGTCAGAGGGGTCCTCAACTCCCACGTGGTGCGCAGCAAACGTCGCTTGTTCGATGTCCCTGGCCGTCCATTTACGGCTGGATCTGCTTTGGAGAGCTGCTGTGCCTTCTGTTTCACCTTTTTCACCAGCTGCGTGAACGCCTAGGACAAGTGGAGTACGGTCAGGTTAAAATATTTAGGAATGGAGTGTTACGTGAGTATGCTCTGTGCTGGGAGGAATGTGGCTGCTTCCAAAAGACTTTATAAATGAGGGTTCACTTACCGGTACCGTGTACTTGCGCTCCCCCATGCTTCTTGCAACAGTTCATCAGACATAAACGGGACATTTTGTCCATTGCGGCTAAAATGGCGCTGGCGGTTGCCGGACCACAGCCTTTCAGTTCGATAGCAATTTTAAGGCGTCCTGCACCTTTCCTTTTTTGAGAGCTGCAAATGCTCTTTGCTTACATGGACGACGTGATCATTATCAATCGCGTCGGCATAAGCTTGAAGGCGAGGACGCCACTTTCCGCGCTTCAACTTCCAGTTCATGAGACGTGAATATTCATCAGAATTGATGTGAGGCGGTTTGCGCGAACGGGATTCGACCTTGGATTGAAGCTCCGACCAGATGAAAGAGTCTAAGGAGACGAGATCGGATTTGCGTTCTGTCTTTTCACGAGTGGCGATGGCGGAGGGATAGGCAGCGAGATGGCCGGACCAGATGGCGGCGCTTGAGTTCCACATATGTGGATATGATGGGGACTGTTTACTTGTTGCGAAAAAGCGCGTAACGACAGGAAGCGTTTATAACCCAGCTCTACGTAGGTGTAGGAAAAGCAAGTCGTTCGAGACGGGAGTCTGTGGTTGGCGGAAGGTTTAAGGGGAAAGTTCGAATGTTGCTCGCCAAAGGGCTAATGGGTGGCTACCGGGTCAAAGGGCGGCAATAGAAGACCGGTGTCTGCCAATGTGCGTGAAAGTTTACGACGTTGCGTCATCGTTTTGTCAGTTGATAGGAAATAAATGACAATTGTAGATGTAGTTACTGTCAACAAGCTTGATACGTAGCCGTAATTAGCTCTTATCGTGCGAATCATACCATGTACACTGCGCAAAAAGTCCGTAATTGGTGCACCAAAGGTTGCCAAAGCATTTGTCACTGGCCAGTGGATAGGGTAGGTGAACTTTTTAAAGGATGATGCGGTGTTCAGTCTCTCTTGCGCGAAAATTAGAATTGAGTCGACTGTTTTCCGTTGTTCAAACGGTTCGGCCATCGTGGCGTTTGCGTTTGCATTTATTCCGTAAATCTTCCAAACTCTATGTCTGCTGGGTGAAGTTTGCGCTAGATATCATCGTACACATTTAAGACAGAAGGAAAATGGTCTGTGGTGCAGCAGATCTAGAAAGACGATTCTGTCTCCCACTTCGTGCATGCTAGCTCTAGCACTACGTACAGCAGTATAGAGGCTCTAAACCTAGGTGACACTTGCTTTGCTTCCCGAGAGTTGAGTGGTGCAAAACTCTCGTTGTTGCCGGTATTCCGGCTGTGCAGGGATTGAGATGGTGCAACTCTCTTTCCATGCCCTGTGTCTTGGGCATGTAGCTCAATTGATGATGGATGATTTCTGTGCTATCACTAAAAATCAAATTAAAGGTCTCCATTTCGTGTTATCTCATGTAACAAAAGTCATTTCACGAGAAGGAATGGACTCTCGTCTCCTGTGTGCAAAGTAACGTCGGCATGCAATTAACGTACAAGTGCACAAGGCAAGGGAAAATTGGGATGTTTTAATGATTGAAATATAGGTTAGCCTGGCAAGTGCAAGTCCATTTGCTGCAGCACAGTACTGTACTGTAGAGTACAGTAAAGTACGGTACAGCACAGTACAGTACAGTATTTTCTTGCACTCATTCATCGAATATCGTACGTGTGTATTTGCAAATACCGTCCAATGACTTGACAGTGGTTTTTCAGTCGCCGTTATTACTCAGTAACCGTTAAGTACTGTGAGGAGAAAAGGCGGGAAATACACAAACTTACAAGACATCATACTAAAGCTTCATGCCACTCGTTTATTGTACTGTACTATACAGCACAGTACTGTACAGTACTGTACACTACATTAAGCTTACATCCACTAGGCGGGATCCCCTAGAAACAACTAGCACAAGAGCATCTCCACCTACCCCGATTCAATCCAATCCAACGCCTCCAAAGCGTCTCTGCTGATTGGTAGATAAAAATAATTGGACCAAGTCCAGATGCCCTGATCATGCATCCATGCAGCACACCCGTTGAACTTAGATTCTACCCACCGCGACGGCAAGCCATATGCAGGCGGTGGTGGCTCCAAATATGATGTCGCGATCAAAGACGCGGTCTTTCCTTGACGAAGCAGACATCCGACCAAGATAGCACGGCCGCCATGTTCTGGCTGCAAATGGCAAATATTGCCATACACGAAGTCACGGTGAGGCCGCACGGGGGCTCTGTGCCGGGGAAAAGCGCAAACTTGCAGCGCAATTATCATTGCGCTCACACACACTACATGGCAAAGTACTTCTGGCCGCATGACACGATTCGCCCGAACAATCCAGAAAGGTCCGCACCAAGGGGAGGCGGAATTTCAGAGGAGATTTCAGATGTCCAGTGCAATTTTTTACCACGTAATGGCCGGTTGTGGCTGAATCAGAATACTTCAGACAGGGACTGCGGCCTGATGCGACGGGCTTGGCATCTCGCCGTTGAAAAAAGTAGTTGCACCCTTGCGAACAAACTCGCCTATGGAATCCCCGCCGACTGGTCCGATGACATTTTTGAGGTCACCGAAACAATGGCAGAAAATACTTGGAGGAGTTCTGTCTTGCGGTTTCTCGCTGTTTATAGGTGATTATATACGAGAACCGACAGTTGACGATATCAAAAGAGTGGAAGGGATTTTGCCCGTCTGGGTTTCCCGGGCTGCATTGGGATCTTGGATTGTGCAAGTTGGACTAGGTAATTGTCCCAAAGCACTGCAAGATCTCATGACGGGGAAAGATGGTGTCCGCAGTAAGGACAGAAGTGATCTGCTCAATGGATTTATGGATCTGGGGGTTCCAGTTCGGTCTAACTGGATCTTTCAATGAACTGAATATACTGGAAGTGAGTTTACACTTCCAGCGCGTGTTGTCCGGAGAATTCCCTTCCATCAATCCGCTCTATAAATAGATGGGAAGGATTCCGATTGGTTTACTATCACACAGACGGGATTTATCCCGACTGGAAGATCTTCGTTAAAGATCTCCGTCAGTCGAAGTAGCCGAAAGAAATCTTCTTCTGTAAATCTCAAGAGGGCGTTAGAAAGACTGTAGAACGTGTTTTTGGCGTACTGTTTCGTCGCTTCAAACTCCTGTTCATTGCGAGTGAGTTTTGGCCACTCGCAAAAATGCGAATGATAGCGAGGACTTCGGTTTGCTTGCACAACATGGTGGTGAAGGAGAGGCTTCTGGGGTACTGTAGTGATGGATTTGATGTTAGGAGTTTAATTGACCCGGCTACAGGTAGCCAATGCCTTAACATCTCCTTTCGCTCAACTGCCTCTCTGGTCGAGGAACTACTGCAGAGTCAGTTGCATGTAGGCAATGAAGTGAAACTTAAATGTTTGCACAGGTCTCTTATGTCTTCCCTAGTCAACTATATTTGGGGCAAATATGGCGAAGGGAGGGGAGTTGCTGGGGTAAATGTTTCAGTTGGACATGATAGCATTTTAACCGTTCAGAATCGAAGATAAACTAGCAGCACCCACAGCCGGGATCTCATTAGTTTCTCTCTACCATCTACAGTATTGTTAATCTGGTCTCCTACCTCTTCATCTAACGAGGACAGCGCCTTTAACTGCGACAAACGAACAAATTGCGCCTGCAAACGAGGATCGGTTCCTGGTATTGAAAAAGCGCGATCATGGATTGCTGCTTATCAATTCGAAGCATCTCTTCTGTTCCGCTATCTTTGTTCGCTTGTGCGCGGCATCTGCAAGCTTCTCAATGCCATCGGCGCCGCGGTGAAGCGCTGCACCTGTTTAGAGATCTCAACGACCCTTCATACCAAAATGCCCCTCCTTTTCAACCGAGACCAAATCAACGGGGTTGCGCAGAGCCGGAAACCAAACCATCCACCGCGTCCCCATCCTCGTTGCTTGATGAGTCTAAAGCGTCCCGGTCGATGACGCCTATTATCACCCAAAAATTTCTTCTTCTCTTTCTCTTCTTCCCGAGAGAGCGGGACGCGACATTTGCGTTCCCGCAAGATATCGAGCGCCTTTCGAAAAGGGAACTCGTTTCCCAAGCTTATTTATTGTGTCCGAAAAGAAAGCGTACATATGGCCACTGTCGCTTCCCCATTTTACACCGCCAAAACCGCCCTGTCCATATCTTCGAGCGTCGGAGATCCTGTAGGGCGCTTCGCCTTAATAATACCAACGATACCTCAAATTTGATGCACTCGCATCTCGCCCTGCGGTAACGTTGGAAAACTGCCTCACCGGTCCGCTCAAAAATCACTGCGTCTTCCGACTCTCGAACCGCCTACTCCAACAAGCGCTTGTACCCGGAAAATCTCGGCAACAAAGGCATCACGCTTCATACCGCCCCCCTTCCTTGGATCCTCAGAAGCCAAAATACAAGCCTCACATGACCAGGCACTCTCCTCCTGACCCATGCTTTTCCAGAACCCATTGAGACGGTAGCAGCTAAACGAAGCGCAAGATGTTAGTGGCGCTCGTTGCGTCGCTCTCCTCCAACGGCGTTGTAGTTGCGCTTTTAGGCGCCAAGCGCGGTAGAAAATCTGTCCGCCGCTTTTGAAGCGCACTTTCAGTCCTAGACGGTTCGCAGGCGGTGCCGAAGCGACAAAAGGCGCGCCACGTGCGGGCGTTGTGTGTTCATAGGCTTTTGTTTGGCTTTGCGCGATGGTTTCGCGCCAAGCAGTATGGGAGCTGCTGCAAACCTATCTGAAACAGGCTGCAGAACCTGTATGAATCCGGCATATGGCGCATTGGCCAGAGCATTGTGCCAAAATGGTGTGTTGTTGTACAATCCCTTCTGTTGAACCTATGCTCGCAGTATCCAAAGCAAATTCCAAATACGCCGGATTTTGGATTTCCCTATGGATATTTTAAGGCCATATGCAAGTTGCACTAGTGTTCGCATTGGTTGAAACTGATCGGTAGGTATGAGTTTCGCGGTCTATATCCAAGTTTTCTCAAAATTTGGATTGGGCCTCGATGGGTGGAGATGCTCTTACATAAGCTAACCTATTTTTCAATCATTAAAACACCCCAATTCCCCCCCTTAGGAAGTGACTCTGATGTCAGGATAAACCAGCAGTGCGCACAAACTCAACAGCTGATATTTACCTGTGATCGTAACCATCCTTGACTGCGGTGATGTCTATCATAAGTATTTCTTCGGCAGTAGAAGAGCTTTTCGTATTAACGTCAAACAGTGAATATGTTCAAAGTACACTGCGGAGGAGAAAAGATTGAACATTCATTCAAGAATACATAAGAAAATCGAATACAATTGCGACGCTACAAATTGCTACGAGGACTAAGCGGGACAATCCCATGATTAATTTTCCTAGAATAGTGATGGATATGGCATCTGGCAAAGGCATCTACAAGAATTACTATAAATCGGAGATTTGAGCTGAACTCGGCGTTACTCGAGAAAGCATCACCGGAGTCCACAGTAATACGGAGAGAGTTACTAAAAAAGGATACCATGAAAGTTTTTTGTTCGGATTATTTAGAATATTCGTAAATATTTAGTTCAAATTTGAGATTTGTCAGAAGTGAAATAAATTAATGTAACTTGAGTATCTATATGAAATAAAAAGAAATATAAGTACTGGTAGGAGTATCCTAAGCAAATTTTCTTCGAAGGAAGGGTACGTATTATTCAAATGGCGCTGCTTCAAGAAGAATAAAATGCCTAGAAACATTATCTTCGGGATAAAGTGATAAATTCCTTGTTGAAGATAACAGGATACCTTTGAACGTGATATTGTCTAACTTGGGGTTTTCTTGAGTCAATTTTTATAGCGTTTGTCGTGAAATGTACAAAAAGGCGTCAGTTACACAAAGGTTGGCATCACCAACATATATAAAATTACAACTCCTTGTAATCAATCAGAAATAATTATGGAAAAGGAAGATATGTAACTCAGAGAAGGTAATAGATCAAGATCTACTTTAAAATGTTCAGCCATTGTACGATTCCAGTAATCTCAAGTATTGAAGGCCATATAGGGGCTTGAGTAATTGATATTTTGTCGCCTGGGAGTAATTGCTGTGGGAGCGTTCCTAAGTAGATATTTCATCAACTAACTTCCGCCGAGTAAAGGTAAGCATGGCATGATCGTTGCCCCAAATGTTGAACTTTTGAATTGCCACGATTAACAATTGGACAGATGGCGAATGTTACTGAAATTAGTAGAGTCATGAACCAGGAGGTTATTCTCCTTATGAAGTTGCCCTTTTGCGAAGAATCGAACTTTGAAGTCGCATTTATAAGTATCTTATTTTTTATTGGCCAGAACGAAGTGGTACTATATAATTTTGTCGTTCATGGGAAGATCTGACTTCGAAACTGTATTCTAACTTTTGCTGTCCAGAATTAATTAATTTATATGGATATAGCATACAGAAATTGGGGAAGATTTTGACGGGTATCGGTAGAATGGGATCTCTC